>JARGCV010000179.1:3282500-3912500 GCA_034064705.1 Bothrops alternatus
CTTAAAACCTATCTTTGCCGGCAGGCCTGGGGATGACTGTGGATCGTTGAATGAATGATGAATGTGTCTGGGATGCTATTTTTAGTGTTTTTAGTTTTGGACTTAGTTTTTGAAATATTGTTTTGTTTATGTTGTAAGCCGCTCCGAGTCTTCGGAGAGGAGCGGCATATAAGTCCGAAAAATTAAATTAAATTAAATTAAATCTCGAACCCAGGCTATCAGCTTTCCAGCTGGCAAGCTCAGCATCTTCAACCACTGAGCCATTGTGCCCCTTGCGTTATAAAGAGTGATTCTCATCTTTTTGTTTCTTAAATCCTACGAGTCATTCTTTCAAAGTGTCATGAGGTCTGCCATCCAAAAAAAAAGACAATGTTTATATGTACAGGCATTTTGTTATTATACAGGTAGTCGTTGACTTATGACCACAATTGAGCCCCAAAATTTCCATTGCTAACTAAGTCAGTTGTTAAGTGAGTTGTGCCCCATTTTATGACTTTTCTTGCCACAGTTTTTAAATGAATCACTGTAGTTGTTAAGTTAGTAACACGGTTTTTAAAGTGAAAGTGGCTTCCCCATTGACTTTGCTTGCCAGAAAGTCGCAAAAGAAGATGGCGTGACCCAAGGACACTGCAGTCATCATGAATACATGACAGGTGCCAAGCGTTTGAATTTTGGTCATGTGACCATGGGGATGTTGCAATGGTCTCAGTAACAGTGCCATGTTACTAAAGTTGTAAAATGGGCCACAACTCACTTAACTGCCTTGCTTAGCAATGGAAATTTTGGGCTCAATTATGGTTGTTGGTCAAGGATTACCTGTATAATAACAAAATGCCTATAACTTTGAATGATCATTAAACAAATCATTTTAACTCAAGGACTACCTCTACTATCTCCCTAAAAAACATTTGAATTCCACCAATGGGACACAATCTACTGGTTTAGAACCAATCATAACCTTCAAAAGACAGTACCAAAGTTACAACATAATATTACAACAGGAAATTCAATAATCCGCATTATCTATTTCATTGAAACCAGATTAGCTACTTCCTAGAAAACAGAACTGTTCCTTCAGATCTGTCTCCTGACAGTCACTGCAGATGTTCATCATGTTGGCCCAAAGCATTGCTCTGTTGATTAATGACTGAGAGGTGGTGGGCTCCCCTCATTCTATGTATTTAAGACAACGCCAGACAACCATCTCTGGGATAGTTTAATTGGGATGTACTGGTCAGGATATTAGACTGAGTGTCCTAAATATTTTCTCCAATTCTAAGATACGGTGATTGTCCTGCTATTTTTTTTCCTTAGCCAGCAAGCTAAAAGTATTATTTATATATCTAGCAAACAGTAGGCATAATCTGCCAAGCATTTTCATAAGCCTGTCAGAGGACAGCTATCTGTTGATTTTTCATTATTAAAGGAAACCAAAATCAAATCTGCCATATTAAGCAAGTGCCCCTTACCTGTATATTAAATGGTATCAATTGGGCTGCTCCATATGGAATCATTTCAGGTATAATACAGGTATTTGATGTAATAAACCTGGCATGAGCCCTAAAGAAATAAGACAGTTGTAAAACAGAGAGATTGTAAATTCAGACTCCCTAGTGATACATTGATATTTATATTAATAGCTTGAAAAGTGTTATAAGCACCCTTGGGCTTACTTTGTGTTTTTTTCTTGATTGTTTCTTCTCTAGAATGGGGAAAGCATGTGAAATGCAGCTTTCATTACTGTTCTCCAGAGGTTGGTGGTAGTTAAAATCTAACAGCATCTTGAAAGACATAGAATGTCCATCCTGAAGGTACCAGAAGATTTTATTTACTTCTACACTGTTTCATAGAGTTTAGAGTGTGCTGACAATTAAAATAGTTGTTCCTGATACTGCAACCAGAAATGGAACATAACAGTTTAAAGTGAGATTAGTACTTACCTATTTAGAAGCCTTCCAAACTGATATAGTTTTAATAAAAAGTGATGTGTGATGCTGTGGGTGATTGATAGGCTGAGGGCACTCCCTCCACCTCTTTAGCTTTTTGACCTTTCAAATTTTAACTTTGTTTTTTTGTTCTGCTTTTAACTCATTTTTTTTAATTACGGTTTTTATACTGCTTTATCTGCCAACAAAAATACGTATAGTCAAGGCCATGGTTTTCCCAGTTGCAATTATGGCTGTGGAAAATTGGACCATAAGAAAGGCTGAGCACAAAAGAATTGAGGCCTTTGAACTATGGTGCTGGAGAAGACTACTGCGAGTCCCCTGGACTGCAAGGCGTTCAAACCGGTCAGTCCTAGAAGAGATCAACCCCGACTGCTCTTTGAAGTTGAAACTCAAATACTTTGGCCACCTAATGAGAAGGAAGGACTCACTGGAGAAGAGCCTAATGCTGGGAAAGATTGAGGGCAATAGAACAAGGGGACGAGAGAGAATGAGATGGCTGGATGGAGTCACTGAAGCAGGAGGCGTGAGCTTAAATGGACTCCAGAAGATGGTAGAGGACAGGAAGGCCTGGGGGAACATTGTCCATGGGGTTGTGATGGGTCAGACACAACTTCGCAACTAACAACAACAACAAAATACTGCTTTATGTTTTTTATTTGTACACTGCCATTAGCTGAGATGGACAGTGTGGAAATTTGATAGATAGAAAAAAAGAGAGAGAAAGAGAAAGAATGGCTACACTTCCCCTAACCCACACTGCCCTTTCTAAATTATATACTTATTTTTATTAGCCTTACCAGATTTGGGCTGCAAAAATCCAGCCCACAATAGAAAGCTATTGAAAAACAAACTCTTTGGCCATCTTGGGGTCATCTGGATGTTTACAGCTCAGGTGCGGTAGCTTTAACCTCTATGCAATTCATCCACTGACTCCATGCTGGTATATTAAATCAACTCAACCAATTGATCCATTCATTCAATACTATCTACTCTGGACAATGATCTTTTCTACAATAGCTTTTCCAGACATGGATGTCCTCCAAATATGTGGATTCTAATATTCAGAATTTTCAGTAATGGTGAATGTTCAGATTAAGGATACCTGTCTAGATTCTCATGAAGCAATATTCCATGCTCCTTACCCAAGTTTCCTTATGCAGGTGAGAAACAGAGAAAAATCCACTCAAAGTATATGCTCTCATATTTATATATAATAATATTGATTCACAGAATATATATGCCAAATGTTAAGGGCATCTGAACTCATGCACATAGCCTTCTAGGTCTGAAGCAACACACCAAAGCATAAATTCTAAATAAATCAATCTGATGTCTATGCTTTGCAGCATCATTGCATGAATAACAAGCTGCATGAGAATGTAATATATATTATAGTCCCCATCATTTTCCAACTTAAGAAAAACAAAAAAAGAAAGAAAGAATAACAAATGCTAAAAAACGGTGCCAAACAACAAAGCTTGTATTTTATACATGCACATCAATTCAGCCCTAGAGTCTTAAAAGCCCAGGGGTCATCTCAACCCCTTTAATACCAAAAGGCCTAACGATGCTGCAGATCAAGCACCAAGCCCAAACCTGCTTTTGTCTGAGAAGATGAAAGCTCCGTAAAACAGGTGAAGACTTCTTTTGAATCATCACCTGCAATTAAACAAAGGAAAATGTAGAGGAGGTGAGTAAGCTGAACTTGAGTTTAAAAGGCACCAACAGAGCAGGTGGATGCTTGCTGAAGACGGCTAGCAGAGGTTGGCTGTCATTCCTTCACCAAATTCAGCACCATTACCCTCCTTTGCTGGGGGGAAAAATGGGGTCACTTGCAAAAGAGGGGATTCCAAACAAACCGAAGAAGGAAGCTGTAAAAAAAAAAAAGTCCTCATCTTTCTGGTTGCATTAAAAGATTGTAATAATTGAGTTTTAATAATAATTAAAAATAGTATTTTTTAAGAATTTGGCTAGAAATGAAATCTCAACATATACAATATTGTAAGCCGGGGGGGGGGATAAACCTACAGTTCTCTAGCTGCAAACAGCACCTATTTTTCAAAGGCCTCTCCAAAATTCAACAGAGTTTCAGTTTCAGTCCTGCCTGAAACTGAAAATAGGAAATATCTCTCTCCAAAGTCACAAAGCAAAGATTTTATGGCAAAGATGACATTGGGAAGAACAAATTCCAGACTATGAACTTCATTAAGATGTACAAGCATTACTTCAGTGGATGTAATGTTTCAGTGGATGGAAAAAGAAATTCTTGATCCGAAACTGATTCATTGCCAGCAAAATACATAAACTTGATCCGAAACTGATTCATTGCCTAACTAAAAATATATAAAAGAAAAACAAAAATAGATAATAGCCAACTGCACACTAAATAAAAAAAAGCATTTCTCCCCATTACATGCAGGTATAACATTCAGCCAAAAGACAAGTTCCCCTAAGCACCTGAGTATGTGTCTTTTTTATTTCCTAGTAACTGTTTTTTCAGTGAAAATAAAATGATGATTTTCAGCTTGTTGAAGAAATCAACTGTCACAACTTTATTGTCAATCTCCATCATATTCTTCTAGATATACTTGCCATATTTCTTCTATGCTGTTTAATATCTGATTTCATTTTTACAATGCACTACACAGAGGCATTTTAGATTAGGAAATCAAGCTTGTTAGTGCATTATCTAATCCAATCCAAAATTGGGTTGAACAAACTGTGGCTAATTTAATATGCATAACTTCCTTGTGAACACAGCCAAAATCTCTTTAAGAACAGAAATTTGCCTTTCAGTTCTTTGATCTTTCCTTTCCTTAACCAAACTTGTTATGTCCAAATCTGGAGGAATTATTTTTTACGTGGACTGATGCCATGTATGAAATACAAAACAAGTCTCAGTATCCAGAGGAAATAAACTTGTCTGATGGTCAAAATGGTTAGGATCTTGGAAGTTAAGCTGCTTAGTATCCTTCAATCTTGCTCTTTTGACATCCTTTTTTCTTTTTTGATGAATGGGTTTAAAAAGTGATAGCCAAGGCTTTCAAAGGGCACCTATTCAACTCTCCATACCAACAGGAAAATATAATATCCACAATGCATTTTCAGGGCGAGCTCCCATTGTCACCCCAGTTCCTGCCAACCTAGAAAGCATGCAAATAAATCCCACCACAGTGGGAAGGTAACAACGCTCCATGATATCATGCTGGCCACATGACCATAGAAATGCCTTCAGACAGCACTGGCTCAATGGCCTTGAAATGGAGATGAGCAATGCCCCTTAGAGTCAGCAATGACTAATGGAGTGAAATCTGCAGGGACTCCTTTTTACATGTTATTTTAGTAAGAGAGCGCTAAAGGACTTTATTCTTCACATGCCTTGGAAATATAAAAGAAAAAAATAGAGGAGAGGATTGCTTTGCATTGTTAAGACTGAACATTTACTACGCTTGGAATACTGCATCCAGTTTTGATCACCACGATGTAAAAAAAGATGTCGAGACTCTAGAAAGAGTACAGAGAAGAGCAGCAAAGATGATTAGGGAACTGGAGGCTAAAGCATATAAGGAACGGCTGCTGGAATTGGGTATGTCTAATTTAATGAAGAGAAGGACGAGGGGGGACATGATAGCAGTGTTCCAATATCTCAGGGGTTGCCCCAAAGAAGAGGGAGTCAAGCTATTTTCCAAGGCGCCTGAAGACAGGACAAGAAGCAACAGATGGAAACTAATCAAGGAGAGAAGCAACCAAGAACTAAGGAAAAACTTCCTGACAGTGAGAACAATTAATCAGTGGAGCAACCTGCCTCCAGAAGCGGTGAATGCTCCAACACTGGAGGTTTTTAAGAAGAGACTGGACAGCCATGTGTCCAAAATGATATAGGGTTTCCTGCCTGAGCAGGGAGTTGGACTAGATGATCTCCAAGGTCCCTTTCAACTTTACTATTATTACTATTATTATTATTATAGTACAATCAATACAGTATACAGTACTTTCACAATTAGCTTTGTTTTTAATTCCAAATCTATGATAAAGATGCTCTTCAGCATCAGTTAGTAACCATTATTTTTCTCTTCAGTTTCACTCACATGTTCCCATGGCAGTCATCCAAAATGTTGGGAATATTAAACCTGCTGAGCAGGTAACGGTAGTTAGTCTCATTTGCAAGAACTTGCGTTTGTGGTATGTAAACCACTGACAATTTAATTCACTAGGCCAATTTTTGACTTGATGCAAATACCCTGTTACCCATGCTAAATATGGAAAATACAAGCAGATAAGAGCTATTTTGTAAAAATGACTGCAGTGATCACCTGCATCGTAATCTTCCTATTACTTTGATCTGGGTAGCCAATGTATCCATTTGTCTATGTAATTGTACAGACTTAAAAAAAAGAGGTTGGTGAAATGAAAATATGCACTTGATTGGACCAGCTACAGAGCAAAGTTGGCAAGTCCTGAAACTGTTGTGTTATTGAGCAGAACGGGCCAGAGAAAGCATCTGTTCTGTTTTTCAAACAATCTGATGAGATGGTTGGTGCAATTTGCCATTTCACCAACCTCTTTAAATCTGTACAATTACTGACAAATGGCTCTGAGCACAAGTCACTACCTTTACCTTTTCTCCCACGCCGATCTGCTTCTGGGTTGAAATCATGACAGAAGGGGGGGGTTGCATCTGTGCTAGAATCCTGTGACAATGAATCATCTAATTTAACTATTAATTGTGGGAAGCAACTCTTGTATTTTTACTTTATTCTTAAAGCTCAGAAAGTGACATGATTGTGATCATGCTGTGAAGTGGAATGTTATTTTCAGGATGCTAGCCAACTCTGTCCCTTTTTAGAATTTCCATTCCTCTCTTCTACATCAATCCTTTGCATACCTTTTTCATCAGTAATTGAAATGTGTGCAGAAGAAGGCAGCAAACGCCATCCCTGTCCACTACATTGTTCCACCATTCTACTGCTTCTCTGATTTGTGATTCCTTGGGAGAAATCATACGGTAGTTAATGAAGGGATACCAGGAAATGGAAATAACAAAGGAGGCCACTAAAGTATGTGGTGTCTTATTCCTTATATACACACACACAATTTTGCACACATTTTTTTTCCCAAGGTGAGAAGTTGCATACTTTTATCAAGCTTGGGTGTTGTCTCTGAACTGTGCCTTTTTTAAATAGAAAGACCCCTTAGGAAACTAAAGATTGTCTATACTTTTATAAACATTAAGAATGCTCTGGCTTGAAGATTTTGGCTGCAGAAAAATGCATACTCTGTGCATGATTTGGAGTATTTGTTTTAATGGCAGAAATAGTAAAATCTCCTGATTTTGATAAGACTGCCAAAATCTCTGAGGTAAAATAGTAAGATTCTAGCAAACTTGACAGATTTCAGTCATACAGTCACACTTCAGGGAAGTGTGTAGTGGGGTTCCTCAGGGCTCTGTTCTGGGCCCAGTGCTCTTCAACATCTTCATCAATGATTTGGATGAGGAGATAGATGGGGAACTCATCAAATTTGCAGATGACACCAAGCTGGCAGGAATAGCCAAGACTCCAGAAGACAGGCTTAAGATACAGGAGGATCTTGACAGACTTGAACATTGGGCGCTATCTAACAAAATGAAATTCAGTGGCGAAAAAAAGGCTCTACATTTAGGCAAGAAAAACCAAATGTACAGGTATAGTATAGGGGGTACCTTGCTCAATAGTAGTAACTGTGAGAGGATCTTGGAATCCTAGTGGACAATCACTTAAATATGAGCCAGCAGTGTGCTGCAGCTGTCAAAAAAGCCAACACAGTGCTAGGCTGCATTAACAGAGAAATAGAATCAAGATCACGTGAAGTATTAATACCACTTTACAATGCCTTAGTAAGGCCACACTTGGAATACTGCATCCAGTTTTAGTCAGCACGGTGTACAAAAGATGTTGAGACTCTAGAAAGAATACAGAGATGAGCAACAAAGATGATTAGGGGACTGGAGGCTAAAACATATAAGGAATGGTTGCTGGAATTGGGTATGTCTACTTTAATGAAAAGAAAGACGAGGGGTGAAGGATAGCAGTGTTCCAATATCTCAGAGGCTGCCACAAAGAAGAGGGAGCCAAGCTATTCTCCAAAGCACCTGAAGGCAGAACAAGAAGCAACAGATGGAAACTAACCAAAGAGAGAAGCAACCTAGAACCAAGGAGAAATTTTCTGACAATTAGAACAATTAATCAGTGGAACAATCAGTGCCTCCAGAAGCTGTGAATGCTCCAACACTGGAAGTTTTTAAGAAGAGACTGGACAGTCATTTGTCTGAAACGGTATAGGGTTTCCTGCCAGAGCAGTGGGTTGGACTAGATGACCTCCAAGATCCCTTCCAACATTATTGTTGTTGTTGTTAAAACATTTGTTTAATTTGGAAGTTCTGCAAATGGCATGGATTCGATGCCCATAGACACTGTAATGCCCACATGTGTTCAAATACATTTCTCTTTCCCCACAACCACCAAATTCTTCTCACTTAAAAGACCAATCTTTCTTAAGAAAAATATTTACATGATACCCGGATTTAGTCACTGTCTCAGTGACTTTTTTTTAATCTGGATTTATAAAGTGATTAAAAAGTAACCTTGCAGTCAGTTCTTGCATTTACAACCTTCACAGGTCTGTAAAGCAAAGAAAAGCTGAAGTAAGTCACAGTTTTACTTTGTGATTGCTTCACTTAACCACCATGTTGGTGGTCCCACATGTGGTCACTAATTGAGGATTCTTTATGTTTTTCTCGCCAATTTAATTGTTCTTTTTATTCCCCCTTTTTAAAACTTGTGTCGTCTTCCTCTTCTTCTTCTTCTTCTTCTTCTTCTTCTTCTTCTTCTTCTTCTTCTTCTTCTTCTTCTTCTTCTTCTTCTTCTTCTTCTTCTTCTTCTTCTTCTTCTTCCTCCTCCTCCTTCTCTTCTTCTTCTTCTTCTTCTTCTTCTTCTTCTTCTTCTTCTTCTTCTTCTTCTTCTTCTTCTTCTTCTTCTTCTTCTTCTTCTTCTTCTGTGTCTAGATCAAACTAGTCAGAATGAAGCCACCTTCTTGGCTTTGTCACTGGCCAAAAATAAGTCATTATCAGTACGTTTCTGGTAGGAGCTGACATACCAACAGAGACACAGGATCTGTTTCTCTCTGCATTCACACAGCAGGTTGTTATCTGCTAAAGGCCTCCAATTGAGCATAAGGATCTTACACTTAGGCACTCCAACCCTCAAACCATTCAGGGTCCTTCAAGTAGTATAAGAGAAGGCGGATCTTTCAGCCATTCCTCCTTTAACATTACTCCTTGCTCACTGGTCTCCTTCCACAATCTTTCAATTCAGTTTTGTTCTTGTGTACCCTCAAGAATGTTTGTTCTTGCCATAAAGCTGTTCCTAGGTCTGAGAGAGCGTGCTTGGGGGATTTGTCCGTCCAGAGGATGACCAGGGTCATTCTCTTGCTGAGTTCTCTCAGTGTCTGCTGCTACCTCTCTCCTGATCTTAAGTGGGGCGACGCCAGCAAGAGGGTATATGTTCTCAATCGGTTACACTTAACAAATTCATATAACGTACAGTATAATCTAAATTATGATAGTGCCATAGATTTATATAAAGGCATACGTAGCTTTGTTTAAGAAAGGTACAGATATACCCAAAAGCATATATGGTAGTTCTTGACTTATGGCCATTCTTTTAAGAACAGCTCAAAGTTACAAGGCATGGAAAAAAGTGACCTATGACTTACGATCGTTGCAGCGTCCCCATGTTCACATGATCAAAATTCAAACACTTGGCAGCAGGCATGTACTTGTGATGGCTACGGTGTCTTAGGGATTATGTGATCCCCTTTTGCGAACTTCTGACATGCAAAGTCAATGGGGATGCCAGACTTACCTAACAACCAGGTCATTCATGTAACAACTACGGTGATTTACTTAACAGTTGCCGCAAGAAGGGTCATAAAATGGGCCAAAACTCACTTAACAACTGTCTTGCTTAATAATGGGAATTTTGGGCTCAATTGTAGTTGAAAGTCAAGGAGTATCTGTAATAGCTGAGAAAAATTACAAAACAAATCATACAGTCCACACTATCAGAAAATGGGATTCATCATACATCTGGGGGCACACTGAAGCACAGAAGCATGTTTTCAAGACCTTGTGGAAGGAATCAATCTGATCCCATTTTTGTCAGAGATCGGCAGTTGTATGTGGGATCCTGGTCAGCAAAATCTCTTCAGAGATTGCCATTGCCCACACCCCTCCAGACAGCTGCTCCTCACGAGCAGACTGCCTGAACTGAGGTTTTTGCGGATGGCTTCTGAGTCAAGGACTCCATTTAAGTTCACAGTTGTAATGCAGCCTTTATGGACAAAAAGCTCAGCCAAGCTCCATTTCTTAATCACATTTGAAATTATTCTTTACTGCTTTTGAAATAGATGGTGTCGTACCCCTCCCCCTCTGTTGACAAAGGGCTGTTCAGTTTTGACAAAGATGGCCTCTTTTAAACCAGCGGTCCTCTCGGTCTAAAATTTTGCTGTCTTCAAAAGAGTAGCCTTTGTCTTTTAAATCCTCCTGAGCTATTTCAAAAGTTCAGGGAGGAACTTCAGCCAACACAATATACGTACACACTTCAAACTCAAGAATACACTAAGGCACAGATATGTCCAGCCCAAGGATAAAACACACAGACACAAAGTGAGCAACAAGGTATATGCAATACAATACAGTGAGACATGTGTAGATCTGTACACTGGGGAAACAAAACAACCACTTCACAAATGCATGACACAACATAAGAGAACAAACCCATCAGAACAAGATTCAGCAGTCCAATTCAACAGAGGGAGAGGGATATGACATCATCTATCTCCAGTCTACAACACAGTCCTTTCAGCAGTTCCAAGAAGGCTCCACACCCACCACTCAGGTGACCCTGAGGGCACAGATAAACCTCCGGGTGGCCTCAATGACTCTCTCAAAGAATGCAAATGACCAGCTGTCTGCAAGGAGTATAAATCCTTCCATTCCCTGCCACCCAGTCAGAGCTGAAGAAGCTTCTCGGATGAAAAGCGAAATGTCTTCAAAGAAAATCAAGAAAATCCAGTTCCATCTTGAAAAGGCACCTTTGGGACAAAGGTCTAGGACATTATTTGATATTATTATTTGATTAAAAACCAAGATTCCTAAAGTGCATGGAAGGAATATAGAGTTGGCTCATTTGATTAAGGTTGAAATAGATATGTAGTTATCTCTGATAACCCTTAATTGATTTTGCTGATAAGAAATGAATGATGAAGGTTTTGGATTTTCTTTATACAGCTAGTTTTGGACTTACAACCGCAGCTGGGGCCAGAATTCCCATTGCTAAGCAAGACAGTTATTAAATGAGTTGCACCCAATTTTACAACTTTTTTGTCATACTTGTTAAGCATTTGGCTGCAGTTCTTAAATGAACCACACTGTTGTTAAGCAAATCCTGCTTCTCTCATTGACTTTGCTTTTCAGAAGCTGGCTGAGAAGATCACAAATGGTGATTATATGACCCCAGAATGCTGCAACCATCATAAATATATGCCAGTTGCCAAGCACCTGAACACACACCACAGGTAGGCTGCAATGGTTACAAATGGGAAGACTGGTCGTAAGTCATCTTTTTCAATGCCATTGTGACTTCAGACAATTGGGAAATGAATGGTTGTAAATTGAGGACTACCTGAAGTTAAATGCTGGGAAGAAGAGAGCATTTGTTGTACTTTAAGACATGGTGGTAAAGGGGAAATTACTTCTTTATGTATTTTTTTCCTTTCCCAAACTTTCTATTTTTCTGTTTATTGTATTTTTGCAATTTGTATTTGTTTGTTTTTTTACTTTTTATAACTGTAATCTCTAATGAAATTGTTTTTTAAAAAAAAGTCAAATGAACAAGCTACACCTGGAATTCAAAGGACTCTATCGGAAATGCAACACACACCTCCTTAAAACCTACTCCTGCCAGCTCTCCCAGCTGCCATGAACTTCAGAAAAAGCTGCCTTTGCCTGTTCAAAATAGAACTTGATCCCGCATATGTTGAGGGTTTCTGAAGATCACATGTTAGGTTCAATGTCCCAGGAAAAAGAAGAGGTCTCTAGAACCCATAAACCCTTTGCTGGAACCAGTCGAGAACTATGTTCTTGCTGCAGTTACAAGGCATGTTGTAACACTTTGCCTGTTGGTGCTCCCCTGGAGAATGACACACCGCTAGAGAATAATGAAGACATTGAATAGCTTGACTGACAGCTCCAGTGGCACCTAGAAAAGAATCCAGATTGCAACACAGTGCCAACCTTCACCCCTTTGGCTTAAAATTTCCTTCTGATCTGCGCAATCACAAGGATGCAATATTTGTAAACACTAAAGCAGTTTCCACAATCAAACGCATATATGCATAAAACTAATCTAGGAAGCTTTGTTCTAAATGCAACTGAATATCCATTGTGTTCCTATCAGAACTCATATAAGAGCAACAACTGAGATAAATATTTCACATATACTGATCCCTCTCTTCCCCAGATTCCTCTTGGTTCCAATGAAAACACCAACCCTAAAGTTATTGCCAGTTTTGATGTAGGACAGGTGCTGATAGAGAAAATCTAAAACGTAGCCCATCCATTTTAAATTCTTTCTACCCACCTTGATTTCAGCTCCACCTATCACTATACATACTTTTAAATAGAAAATGTTTGAAATTGGCACTCAGAAAGCAGATTACCATTAGTTTTCAGTTCAGACAAATATCACAGAAACGTCTGGTCAATTTGCAGTCCATTTCTAAGTGGTTCTAGATCTAAACAGTGCAAAACCTAGAACTAAAACCTAGATCTAGATATTCCTTTCGATCAAGGCTGCCACAACAAAGAACAAGATTGAAATGACAAGCTTGTAGCTGTGTGACAAGCTCAGTTTTGACATCAGAAATAAATTCTTGGTCCCAGCTATGAACATTAAAACAACTTGGATTGTATTTCACATCTACTGCGAGCTAAAATATGGTTGGCACCTGCTTCTTCAGTTAATTATCTCAAATTCTTATATATAATTAATAAATGTGGGAAGAACAGTGTTTGTCTACCTCACAACACACTGATGCCATTAAATTCATAGATGAATTAAACAAACAATTAATGCCATTAGGATATTACACCAAAGCATAGCTTAAGTTCAACCTATTATACCAAAAAAATTGTATAGCGCCTAATTTGAATCTTGAAAAAATCAAGAGGCCACCATTGACAAGTTCTAGTTCTTACTGAAGTTTATATCTTGCCTTTCTGTTAAAGAATGGGCAATGCAGCTAATGGGTAATGTAACTAATAAATGAAGTTGTGTATATGGGTCTCCTGGAATGGATTCGAGTTATGTATGGGTGGATCAGGAAGAAGTAGGTGAGGTCAAAGGAGAGAATAGACATGTTCACAGAAAGAGTAGGCATGTCCAAATCCTTTTTTCTTTGACTCATCTGCTTAGTTATAACTTAACTGAAAATCAGCAGCTGCATTGTTTTGATAGCCTGAGTTCTTCTCTGAAAGCTGGCATTATCAACATTAATTAAAAGTATTATCAGTGAAAGGCTACAAAGGGGTCTGGTGGCCACAGAAAAGCTTAGATAAAGGCCTGGAGGCTGCCAAGCTATGTATTTAAATCAATGAAGGAAAGAATTGTAAGCACGTTTGGGGATCAGGCTGTGAGAACTTGTATATGTCCCTGGAAATCCCGAGTTACTGGCATCAAGTATCTAACTGAATAGCTTAACCCGGCTTCTCTTTTTTCTTTTTTAATCATCATACTTCATTGTGATGAAATGTTTTGGATTGACAGGCAGATAAATAGATGACCCTGCTGTGCCTTCTTCTGAAACATGAGTTAGGTATTGCATTTTCTATGGATTTCTTTTATAAGGACAATTTGTAACATGCCGTAACCTTAAGGATATGATTACTGATTGGAAAGAAGATGGTTAGGTAACACTGTAGTGTCCAAAAAGACACTGAAGTTCTAATCACATTACTGAATAGTGTGTCTGTTTATCTTAAACCATCAGTATTTAGTTCTTCAAAGCTCTTTGTTTTTGGATTCTCACCCTATGAGCTCATAAAACATCTGAGAGGGGGTTTTTTTCTCCTTTTTTTTAATTTGAGATTGTGCACTAATCTCATAACAGTTGGCAAAACACCATAAAACAGGTTGGCAGTCAAACAAATAACTCTACACGAGACCAAACATAATTGTGGGTTATTGAAAAATGCTTCCTGTACATGACTGGAATTCCCCTTGTTAGCTGAAAGTTTTCTAAACTGGCCAAAATACATTGTCAACAGACCTGTGTGCTTTCATGTGGCGCCCTGCAATGCAATCTTGATCCGTGTTTTTTAAAGATCCACTCACTAATTTGACATGAAAAAGAATTATTTCCTTGGAACTTTGTCCACTGTCACCTAATCTGGAAGCCAGCTAGCCAAATCAGTGGTTTAGCCCCACCCAGAGCAAACATAGGGGGGTGGGGAGTGACTGAGAGAGCAGAATTCAAAGGTGAGGAAGTAACAAATTTTTGCTGGTATATTCTCTACTTGTATTGTATATGGCATCCCACCTCCATTCAGAAAACACAATGGAACTACTATACCCATCACTTCCCTTTAGCAGAAATACACAACCAGCAGCCCCAGGAATCAGTGATACAAAACATCCATTTAGACCATGGGTGTCCAACCTTTTGGCTTGCCCAGACTGCATTGAGTGAAGAGGAACTATATAGAGTATATATAAAATACATAATACAGATAATGTATATAAGTAACAAACTTCTTTTATTTTTTTTTATCACTCTCCTGTGGCCACATTACTAGTTTGTCCAGAGCTGCATTCAGCCCATGGGCTGCAGATTGGACATGACTGATTTAGATCATGTTCTTGATGCAGAAATCCAAAGTATTCTCAATGGATGAGTGTCTCTAGGCTATATTTGAACATACGGTATATTAATATAACTGAATAGTCTTCTTTAATTGTCTGGTATTTCATCAGTATGTCATTTTGAGTGATGCCGCATAGTCATTGCAAAAACTGCTTTAAAAAAGTATACAGTAGTACCTTTGTACTCAATGTTAATTAGTTCTGGGAGACGTGATAAGTACCAAAAATGATGAGTACCAAACAAATTTTTCCCATGGCATAATATAATGAGTCACAAACCATCGAGAAGTTCTAGCTTATGTATTGAGAATTAAAAAAAAACAAAACAATGAGTACCGGGACAAAATGTTTGCGTCAATATGCATTGAATACCAAATTTGGTAAGTTTCAAAGCATTTGAGTACCAAGATACCACTGTATTTGACTGAGCCATTCTTCAGTAGGCAGATCTTTTGCATACATACCATTTCTTTCTTGTTTGGCATACAACAACTTATCTATCAGTGCCATGTCTGGGAAGCTTCTATTGTTATTGAATACTAGTTTGAGCTTCTGAAGGATAGATGTTTATTCCTGCTCCCCGTGTTGCAGAGTTTTTTCAGCCCACTGAGATCTTACTGGGGACTTGACTGTTGAAGTAAAGACAAGGATAGAAAAAGCTCGAACAGCATTCTTCAAAATGAAAAAGGTCTTCTGCAGTCACGACAGAAGCCTAAGACTGAAAATCAGGCTTGTCAGATGCTAATTTTTTTTTCTATCCTGCTCTATGGAGTAGAGAGTTAGTCTCTGACAGAAGACCACTGAAGAGACTAGAAGCATTTGAAATGTGGATTTACAGGTGGCTGTTATGTTATTGACAAGATCAGAAATGAGGAGGGGATCAGCCGCCCGGGAAAGCCAAGGGAAATCATCAAAACAATTAAAAAACGAAAATTAGAATATTTCAGACATGTGATGCGACACCCAGAAAAATACAGCATACTCCATTTAATCCTCCAGGGAAAGATGGAAGGCAAACGAGGTCCAGGCAGAAGAAGAACATCGTGGCTTCAAAATCTAAGGGACTGGTCTGGACAAAACTCAGCAGCACTTTTTCGTGCGGCTGCTGATAAAAACAGGATCGCCAACATGATTGCCAACGTCCGATAACGGATATCAAGATATTCAAGAAGAAGAAGATATGTACTGTCTGCTTAACTCCGGTGGACTCTTATAGCCATACCAATCTCCTCCTTTGTTTAAGAAATTGAAGACAAATGCTCACATCAATCGCTACTATGAAGTCTTTAAATCCAAGTTCTGTTTAGCCCAAGAGGGTTGCATTTTTGGATTCAATAGTAAATCAGAGCAATGCACTGGATTTAAGTATCAGAAAGAATATTTTACAGTACACAGATGTATGAATCTAACATTTATCTGCAACTAATCATAGCCACTTATTTTTCCAAATTGCAAGGCTGCTCTGGAAGCCTTCCTACTACAGCCACACAATTCTGTGCTGTTTTTTGCAGTTGTAAGAGTTGCAGACAGTTGCTGTGTTCTGAAGCAGATCAAATCCAAAGCATTGCACAACCATATTAAATACATTTCCCTGTTGTGCACAACGTAACATTTGTTAATCACTGCTTTTATGTTAAACATTCTGTAGGTTTCAAACTACTTATTTAATATGAGGAAATTTTCTTTATTGTAGAATCTGTAAGTTTCCAAAGCCAAAATCTCTAATTCATTTACCCAAGGCATGCCAAAATTGTGTATTGCTACAAGTTTCTTAAATTGCACCATAATAATCCTAACAATCAGGAACATTTTATATTTCAATACAAACGTCTATAGTATTGTAAGAAACATAGTGACACCTTATGCCACGGGCCAGCAGTTTGACACCCCTGATCTACAGTAATAGCCCCTAGATTTTGCAATTAAAATCTGATAGTTTTAATATTGCATCTAATTTTTAATTTGGAATGTGAAAGGAAAAAAATTATTAGTTAGGAAGCAGTTCTCAGAAATTCCAGTATTTAAAAAGATGTCTTCTGTATAATATTAAAGCTAAAAATGCAAGGCCTTAAATATAAGTATCCCCTTCTCATGCACAGAGCTGAAGAGGTAAAAAAAAAAAAAAAAAAAAGGTTGGGCCTAATAGAGAAGCCAAGATTTCAGGCAGCTGCCTCTAATTTTCACGTGTGTCTTCCACAGAGTAATCAGCTAATCAAAGCTGATTAGTCTCTCTGATCTAGTGGGATTTTATCCAAGCACTGTAGCTATCAAAGCAATCATAATAGCACATTCATTAGCAAGATAAGCCTTTTGTGTCATTCATGCAAATGAATTCTGCATTCACTAGAAAACTGTCTAAAAAAAGCTCTCTGAAACAAAACAAAAACATATAATTGTGATGTGAGCCTAAAACAATATTTTATTTATGAGGGATTTTTGCAATACAGAATTTGTTATGAAGTGGGAGACACAACAGAGTACCAATTTCAAACTGAAAATGTTCCCAACATAAATAAAATACGTTTTTTTAAAAAAAAAAATCAAGGCAGGCTTTGGTTTAGTAGTTTCAAAAGAAAGCAAGAGTCCTTTTTCTGAGCTGTAAAAGTACATATGACCAGTAGAGGGCAGGAAGAATGTTTTATGTATCACTTTGCTGCCATCTAGTGGTTAATCGATTTTTGCAGCCCAGATTTGGGACTGAAAGCCACTGAAATAATGGCCATGCAGAAGTATGAACAATGGACTGATTAACCATTTATAGCCATGCTCTTCCCTAATTTTAAGCCCCAAAGCCTCATGCTCTCCTAACCATAATCCTCACTGTGGCATATTTGGAGTGCGTTACATTGGAAAGGCTTCTAGAGTGTAGAGAATGTTAAATGTGAATATAAATACATTTGGCCAAATGGTAACATGATGCTATGTAAATTACAGACCTTTCTTAGCTACAAAGCAACATTGGTATCAGATCAAATAAGAATGTATGGCCACAGTAATCAATGCACCAGGAATTTCTTGGCTGCTAATAGTCGTATGTAGGGGTTTTCCCTTGAACGTGACTTAAAAACTCCAATTAGAACAGAAATCAACTGCCAGAATTTTAACTGGTAGAGCCAAGTTATCTCATATCATTCAATGTCACTCCAATATTTAGCATACTGCTCCACAGTATCAGGAATCCTGTGCAAACAGATTTCCCAAACTTATAAGCTTTGCAACTATGCAGATTTAACTACTGAAAATTAAATACCCAATCAAATAAAAATTTATCTAAGTCTTCATGACTGAATTTGGGTTTTGTACTAACATGCTGTAGGGCTAGCTTATGTGATCAAACACTGTCTGTACTAAACAGCAGATTTTATTTGACTTGACTTAATTGTCTAAGGAGTAGCTGTAGTAGACCTAAAGGCAATCCTACATTGCTACCTCTTTGCCAAAGGTTGTCTAACTAGTGAACTTGGAAAATAGTAGTGGGCTTTATGTTATGAATAAAGCTGGCAAAACAGGAACTAGCAGTTTCCATAACTCCACTGTCTCCCATAGTCTTGAAGAGAACATTCATATATATCAATTGGGAAATATGAGATGAAAAAGCCTGAGATTTAAACTTTGGAGCCTAAACCCAAAAACAACCATGACCTGGATTACTGAGATTTTCCAGAGAGAGACACTTGGAGCCTAAACCTACAAACATCTTTGATTGCTGTGTTCTGAAATAGCAGATATTCTGTTGTAGATGGCTTCATTCTTTCTTTCAATAAATGCTGTGGAGGGCCAATTATCTTGAGATGGACAGCCATATAAAGCATATAAATAAATGATCTATTCTAGATAAGTTGCATCTGACGGTACACCATTAAGTAAACTAATTCCAGAATAAGGAATTGAAAATTTTGACTGTCTAGCTTTACAGTTGTGCTGGGCTGAATTGTGACACTTGTTTTTTTTGCTGCATACAACATGGGCTAAATCCTCTGGAAATTCCATTCACTATATTACCAGGGGTCCATGGCAGTTTTACCATGTCTTAGATCAGCGGTTCTCAACCTGTGGGTCACGACCCCATTTGGGGTCGAATGACCATTTCACGGGGGTCGCCAAACAACGCAGTCCGCCATTTTTTTCCCCTTTTCCTTAGCTGTGCTACTCCCTCTAATTCTATTGGCTTTCAAAAGCCAATAGGAATTGTCCAGGCTGTCTCTGCCCTGCTGAGCCCGCCAAAAGTCCCAGTCTGCAAACGGTGCTGCAAGTTGTCTGCAGCAAAGGCGAGCTGTCTGGAAGTTTCCACCCCTCCCTGCTGAGCAACTACTAAAAATGTAAGTAAAAGAGGGCCAGGGGTGGGAGGTGGGAGGCCGGCGGGCGCAGGGAGGGTTGCTGGTGCGCGTGGGGCCTGGCGGATACCTTACCTCCCTTGGGCTGGGCCAACTGGTGGCCCAGCCGGTGGTTGCCCTGCACTGTCGCTGCCCCTTGCCAGCTACGCCTTGGCCGGCGCAGGGTGTGGCACCACGCATGTGCAGCGCTCCCGGGCAGGGAAAATCCTCGACGTACGATCGGTTGAGAAGTCCTCGACTTATGACTGATTGGGAAGTCCTTGACTTATGACAGGTTGGGGGTCATGGCATTAAAAAGGTTGAGAACCACTGTCTTAGATTGTGTCAATTATCAAAATTTCCAGCCGGGCTAGATTTTCTCACTTGGAAACTGTGAAATAATACAACATATCTACAGGTGGCTTTGTTAAAGAAGGCAGTTCAATATATAATGGTTTCATCTACCTAAGTTTTCAAGCTTCTTCATATTCATGCATGAACTGTTAGTCTGTGATTTTCAAAGAGAAAATGGATGAAATGCATCTATTTGAACTGCTCAATCAAAAGAAGAAAGTATTTATTTTGATTGGTCACACTGTCAGAGGTTTAAACTGGATCTGCTATTTTTAGCAACCTATCGAGTTCTTTTCAAGGACCAGGGATAGACAAATGTTGTGGTTTGATGGTGCTCAAATATTGTTGCAAGATGTTTCAAGTAAAGTTGTATTTTGCAACATGATGATGATGATGATGATGATAATAATAATAATAATAATAATAATAATAAAGTTGGAAGGGACCTTGGAAGTCATATAGTCCAACCCTCTGCTCAGGTAGGAAACCCTATACCATTTCAGACAAGTGGCTGTCCAGTCTCTTCTTAGAAATTTCCAGTGTTGGAGCATTCACCGCTTCTTGAAGCAGGTTGTTCCACTGGTTAATTGTTCTCACTGTCAGGAAGTTTCTCCTTAGTTCTAGGTTGCTTCTCTCCTTGATTAGTTTCCACCCGTTGCTTCTTGTCCTGCCTTCAGGCGCTTTGGAGAATAGCTTGATTCCCTCTTGATGATGATGATGATGATGATTAGTTTGCCTGTCCTTCCAGGTGATCAACAATATTTATTTTAGACAAGCTCAACTTAAATCTTTTCTAGCTTCATGAAGATATCACCTATATCACACATGTTTTTCAGACAGTTCTCTTTGACATGACTTCTAACTCTGATAGGCCATTATTTTTATTCACACAATTTTCCATTGTGTCCTTCAGAATATAGCCCAAAATGCAATATGCCATATAGACAAAATGTTGCTTGATTGTGGATATTTATACACACACACACGTGTGTGTGCTTTGTATCCCGAGCCTGCTTTTGCAGGCTCGGGACGTTGCATTGGTCCCGGGCATTCCAAAAGCTGCCCGGGACCAGACAAAGTGGCGCCAGCCTTGTGCGCATGAGCAAGGCACAAAAATGCTCTGTTCCTGTTGGTTGACACTGTCCGGGCCTCTGGCCATATAAAAAGGCCTGTGTGCCTTTTGTTTTTGCTTGGTTGTTGTAGAAGAATAAAGTGCTTGTTCATCATCGCCATGTGTTTTCATCATTCGCACGTGAACAAAGTATTTAACACTGGCGACAAAGGTGGTATCCTTTGCAAGCTGAAACAAAAGATTTAAGGACTTACCCAGGAAGTCCTGAAGAGGGGAAGACGGTGTCTGAATCAGCCTCCCAGCCTGCCAGTACAGCGTTGCTGGAGAGTGAGCTCGGCTAAAGGACCCTTTCCCCAAACAGCAGCTTGCAGAGGAAGCGATTGGTGAAGATCGTATAATTTACGATATCTAAGATTGGCCGCTTGTCTGATTTCGATGTCTCCCACCCAGAGAGATGGAATTCCTACATAGCACAGGTGGAGAACTACTTCAGAGTAAATCAGATAAGAAAAGACGGCCTGAAGGGAGCAACTCTTTTGTGTGCCTGTGGACAGCAAGCTTTTGACATCGCAGAAAATCTGGTGGCCCCTGCACCTCTGGAGTCAGTAACATATACTGACTTGAAGAAAATGTTGAAGGAACACTTCCAGCCAAAGTTATCCGTCATTGCTTGGAGGCACGCGTTCAGAAGCCGGGTGAATCTGCTGCAGACTTTATTGCAGCCTTAAGGCAAGCAGCCAGGCCTTGTGAGTTCAAGGATCTGGAAGAGAGGCTGAGAGATCGCTTCGTATGCGGTTTGAGGAGTAGAGACTTACAACAGAAGATTTTTGCAAAAGAAGATGTCTCCTTCTAAGATGCGCTACGAGAGGTGGCAGCTGAGGAAGCAGCAGGCAGGGCTGTGAAGGCCCTGCACTTCGCCAGGAATCCTCCAGACACAGCTACCATCCATCAAGAGGACGTTCGAGAAGGATCAGAAGCGGATCCTGAAGAGAAGGTGGACAGACTTCACCAGGCAGCTGAAAGGAGGCAGAATGGACGTCCGGACAAGGCCCCAGTATCTCTTCAATGCTTCGGGTGCGGAGGTCACCACAAGCGAGCTGACTGCAGGTTCCGTTCCGCCATCTGCAGAGCATGTGACAGGCAAGGCCACATTGCATCCATCTGTTTGGGTCGCCAGAAGGTCCAACCTCGTGAAGAATTGCATCTGAAAGGTACCAGGGTCCCCAGCCAACATAGGGTGGGTTTCTGCACATCGTGCAGGAATATTCTGAGGACAGGGACACACAAGCCCCTTAAGAAGAAACTTTCCATTAACGTAAGGTTGCAAGGGATTCCCTTATCAATGGCGTTGGACACTGGGTCCACTCCCTCAATTATTTCAATTAACACATTCAAAAGGATATGTAGCAGCAGTGGCCTTCAAGTTAAACTCAGGTCATCGAATCTAATACTCACTGATTTTCAGAATTCTGTGGTGTGTGTTAAGGGGAAGACCACCCTTAGAGTACAGCATAAGGATTTTAAAGGTCCCCTAGATGTGGTGGTAGTTGGGGGTGAACGTACGAGTCTTATTGGACTCGATTGGTTCATGGCTCTGGGAATCCAGGTAATCGGGCTGCACCATTTGCAAACGTTAAGCCTTGCAGAAGTCTGCAAGGAGTTTGCAAATGTGTTTAGTTCAGAGATAGGATCCTACAAGGGGCCCACCATTGCGCTACAGTTAGACCCAACTATCACGCCCATCAGGGTTAAGCCTAGGAGGGTACCTTTTGCCCTCAAAGGTAAAATAGATGCTGAGCTGGACAAATTGCTCCAGCAAGGCATTTTAGAACCTGTGGATTCTAGCCCATGGGAAACCCCCATAGTAACACCTCTAAAGTCTAATGGAGAAATACGTATATGTGCAGACTACAAATGTACACTGAATAAGGCATTGCAACAGCACGCATATCCAGTCCCTGTTGTAAGCCACATCCTGGCCTCCTTCAAGGGAGGGCGCATTTTTGCGAAGCTGGACCTGGCACAGCCTTATCAACAGCTACCTGTTGATGAGGCAGCTGCAGTGAGCCAGACTATTGTAACTCACAGGGGAGCCTTCAAGGTCAAAAGACTGCAATTTGGGGTGAATGTAGCCCCTGGCATATTCCAAAGTGTCATGGAGAGCACATTTTGAGGTATTCCTGGGGTCTGTCCCTACTTTGATGATGTCCTCATCACTGGGAAGTCATCTCAAAATTTAGCAGAAAGGTTAAGGGCTGTCTTGATTCATTTTCAAAAAGCAGGCCTTAAGCTGAAGCAGGATAAATGCAAGATAGGAGTCACTTCCACTGACTTCTTAGGTTTCATGATTTTTTTTTATTAATTATTTTTATTAAATTTTATAAAGTTTTAACAAATTTTAACACAAAAATATAATAACTCAACTGATAACAGAGAAATAACAAATTTAACAAGCAATACAAATAGCTGCTCGGAACCCCCCCCCACCACATCCTCCCACATCCTAACCCCTAACCTCCAAACCACCTTCCTCGCCATCCAATGCGGTGTAAAGTTTTCCCGAGCACCCTAAGAAAAAAAAGAAAAAATCTATTCCCTTAATATCCCCAACTACAGTTGAGAAACATAATCTATTACTTATTATCTCCCTCCCCCCCTCCCCCCCAGGCTTCCCGGAGTGAATACAGAGTAAAAATGCAAGAAACCCCGCTAATCTACTATTTAGTAACTATTTATCTATATATCATATCTAATTCTTTCAATTGATATTTCTTTTGCATATAATCAATCCATTTTTTTCAGTCCATCAAAAATGTTTCATTTGAGTGGTTCTTCAAGTACGCTGATATCTTAGCCATCTCCACCAGATGGGTAACTTTTAATGTCCATTCTTCAATAGATGGTATTTCAGATGACTTCCAATATTGACCCACCAACAGTCTTGCAGCCGTAGTCAAGTTCAAGATCAACTTAGTCTCTGTGGTGGAACAGTCCTTTGTTATACCCAACAAAAATAACTGTGGTACAAACTCAATACGCTTTTTCAAAATATTTTGAAGAATCCACCATATTTTTATCCAAAAAGCCTTAATTTTTTTACATGTCCACCAAATGTGAAAATAAGTTGCATCCAAAGATTCGCATCTCCAACATTTGGGTTTCAGATTTGGATACATAAGCGACAATTTTTTTGGGTCTAAATGCCATCTATAAAACATTTTATAAAAATTCTCTCTTAAATGCTGAGCTTGTGTAAACTTAACATTTTTCACCCATATTCTTTTCCAAGTTTCCATCCTGATTGAATATCCAAAATTCCCTTCCCACTTAATCATACAGTCTTTAACTAGTTCCTTTCCAGAATCAATTTCAATTAAAGCGTCATATATTCTTTTAATATGCATCGCTCTTTGGTCTCTAATTTGTGTAATCAGTTTTTCATCCTTTAGAGAAAAACCCGTCTTAACATCTTTTTGCCATCTGGCTTGAAGTTGTGCATGATGATACCAATTATGAGCTATACCTTCCTCCCTTAATCTGTCTAGTGATTTCAGTTCTAAGCTATTCCCATCTTTATTCAACAGTTTATCATAGGGCTCCACGTCTTGAATTTGTTGTATACCCACACTCTGTATTGCATGTCTGGGAACAGTCCATAAAGGAATTTTACCATTTAACTTATAATAATACTTTTTCCAGACACGCATCACAGAGTTTCTTAATATATGCTCTTTAAAACCCCTGTCCAATTTTTTATCATAAACTAAATAGGCGTGGAACCCATACACTAACCCATATCCTTCTATATTCAGTATTCTTTCATTTGTTAAATTAATCCAATCACTTATTGCCACTAGAACTGCTGCATAATAATATAATTTAAAATTAGGCACTTTCATTCCACCTCTCTCTCTTGTATCTTGAATAATTTTAAGTTTAACCCTTGGTTTCTTGCCATCCCAAATAAAATTGTTTATACCTTTCTGCCATTCATCAAGATTCCCATCCTTTTTAAGTATTGGCAACATTTGAAATAAAAATAGAAATTTCGGTAATACATTCATTTTAATAGCGGCTATCCTACCCAGGATAGATAATTGTAGTTTTTTCCAATTCTCCATTTCTTTTTGAACTTTACTCCATAAGAACTCATAATTATTCTTATATAATTTACCATTTGAGGCTTCTATATAAATTCCTAAATATTTAACTTTTTTAACTATCTCACATCCCGATATTCTTTCCAAATCTTGTTTTAATTTATTATCAAAATTTTTGACCAACATCTTTGTCTTGGATAAATTTAATTTAAAACCAGATACTTTTCCATAATTTCGAATAATTTCCATCAAACTCTGAACCGATTGCATTGGCTGAGTCAATGTCACAAGTAAATCATCTGCGAAAGCACATAATCTATAATCATGTTTTCTAATTTGTACCCCCTTTAATTCCTCTGATGCTCTAATCCTATTCAATAAAACCTCTAAAGTTAAGACAAACAATAAAGGGGATAAGGGACAACCCTGTCTAGTACCCTTTTCAATGTTAAACAAGTCTGTTAATTGACCATTTACTATAATCTGTCCTGTTTGTTTCTGATATATAGCTGTTATAGAATTAATAAACTGGTCCCCCATTCCCATCCTTACCACAAGCCTTTGCAGAAATATCCAATTCAATCTATCAAAAGCTTTTTCTGCATCTAAAAACATTAAAACAGCCGACACTTGAATATGTTTATCCAAGTATTCCAGTATATTAACAAGTTGTCTAACATTGGTTTTCATCTGTCTCCCTTGTAAAAAACCAGTAAAATCTTTTTTTGATATTAAAGATGATTTTAATTTGTTAGATATATGGAGAGAAAGACATGGGAGGGACCAAGAATTTACTTTTTTCTCTGATAGACATCAATCATTTTCTAGAATTGATTTTATTTTAACTACGAGTGATTTTATGTTAAGTTTAAAGAAAGCTAAAATTTTACCTAATGTATTGTCTGATCATAACCCAGTTATGATGGAACTAAGGACTGGTCAATATATATGCAGAACCTGGAGACTTAATGAAAATTTGTTTAATTATGAAATGTATGTGGAAGAATGTAAAAAGACTATCAAGGAATTTTTCAGGTTAAATCTGAATATAGGCTTACCAATAGAAACGGTGTGGGACTCTAGCAAGGCCCATATGCGTGGTATTTTAATTGAATTGAATGCAAGACATAGACGTAAACAAGAGGAAAAGAGAAGAGTTTTAGAAGCGGAGATAAAAAAGAAAGAGTTATTATTAATAGATAAACCGGATGATAGTAATATTAAAGAAGGGATAAAGGTTTTACGGAAACAATTTGATATTTTGATGACCGATCAGGTTGCCAGGAACATACAATATGCTAAACATAACACTTTTTTTAATGCTAATAAACCTGGCAGATGGTTGGCTTATACATTAAGGAAGAAACAAAAATCCCGTTTAATTGAGAAGGTAGAATATAAGGGGCAAGAAGTATTTCATCAGGATGCTATTAAGAAGGCTTTTCTAGAGTTCTATACCAAATTGTATGCTGAAGAAAAAGTTCAAGAGCAAGAGGTAGATGCCTTTTTACAAAATCAAAATGTTATGGAAATTACTTTGGAACAAAGAGATAGATTAAATGCTGTGATTAGATCAGAAGAAATTATTGACGCAATTAAGCAATTGAAATTGGGAAAATCTCCAGGAACTGATGGTTTTACTACGATTTATTATAAGTGTTTACAGGAGGAAGTGGTCGAACATTTGAGGGAGTTATTTGTGAACATACAAGAAGGTGGTCCGGTTCCACCCTCCTGGAAAACGGCTAATGTTTGTTTGATTCCTAAAGAGGGCAAAGATAATGTACAAATAGAAAATTTTAGACCTATCTCATTGTTAAATACGGATTACAAGATTTTTGCAAAAATTTTGGCTAACAGATTAATGACAGTTTTGACACAGAGGATACACCCGGATTAGGTTTCATGATTGATGCCCAAGGCTTTCACCCTGCTGAAGCTAAACTACAAGCTATTCAACAGGCTCCAAGCCCCAAGTCCAAGAGTGAGCTGCAAGCCTTCTTGGGGCTATTAGAATTTTTACCATGCATTTCTCCCACATAAGGCTGCAGTGGCAGAGCCATTACATAGGCTCTTAGACAAGCAGGCTCCTTGGCAGTGGACTAAAGTCCATGACAGGAGTTTCAATGAGGTTAAGGCCTTGCTCACTTCAAATGCTGTTTTAGCCCATTTTAATGAGCAATTGTCTGTATGCATTGCATGTGATGCATCTCCTTATGGGGTGGGAGCTGTACATGGCCATCTGAAGGCTGATGGGACACAAGTCTCTGTGGCCTATTATTCAAGGACTCTGTATCTGCAGAGCGTAATTCCGCTCAGATTGACAGAGAAGCCTTGGCCATAGTGGCTGGCATAAAGAAATTCCATGATTTCTTATATGGCCACCACTTCATGATCTATACAGACCATAAGCGTCTGCTGGGTTTGTTTATCACCAACAAACAGACCCCGCAGATCATTTCTCCTCGTATGCTAAGGTGGTCCATTTTCCTGTCAGCATATGACTACACTTTAGTTCACAAACCTGGAAAAGAAATGGGCCATGCAGATGGCCTAAGCAGATTACCTCTAAAACAGGTAGAAGCAGACCTGCTCCTGCCATCAATATTCTCTCCATTCAGGAGTTGCCTGAATCTCCCCTCAATGCTAGGGACGTGGCTGCAGAAACTGCCACTGATCACACGCTTACATGCGTGCTGACATGGGTGTTGTCAGGATGGCCTGACAAGTGCCCAGATACTGAGTTCCAAAGCTTCTGGCACAAGAAGCATGAGTTTTCCACTTTCAAGGGTTGCCTGTTATGGGGTAGCAGGGTAGTTATCCCAGCCTCATTGAGGTCTAGAATCTTGATCTCTCTGCATGAGGGATATCCTAGAATTGTCAGGATGAAAGCACTTGCATGCAGCCATCTTTGGTGGCCTGGGCTCGATAAAGCTATCGAGGCTGAGGTGAACGGGTACCAGCTGTGCCAAGAGTCTCGGCCTGAAATGCCTCAGGCCCTCAGGACTGGGGGTATCCACATAGGTGGAAGGAAACTCAAACCCCATGGTCTAGGGTGCATATAGATTACGCTGGGCCCTTTCAGGGGCAATTCTTCCTGATTGTTGTTGATAGCCATTCCAAGTGGCTAGAGGTTGTTCCCCTCTTGGGAACACTGTTCACAACCTTGGGCACCTAGAAAACTCCAGGTGGGTGATCCGGTTTGGGCAAGAAACTATGGGCCTGGACATCTCTGGGTCACAGCTGTGGTCTGCAAGGTCTCTGTGCCGTTATCATACGAAGTTGCCTTGGGTGACAGCCGCATTCTTCGCAAACACATAGACCAACTGCATTGGAGACTGGACTGCCACCCTTCCTCTCCTGGCTCTGCTCGGGGGGGGAGGAGGGCCATAATATGCATTCTGGGTCATAGATTACCAGGTCTAACAGGCCCTCACTAGCTGCTGCTGAGGCTGTTTGGGATTCATCCCAAGGTTCCACAAGTGCTCCAAACAGGAATTCACTGGATAGGGGGTCATCCCACACATCCACAATTACTCCAGACAGGGAGTCGCACCGGAGGTATCCACTCTACTCACATAAGACAGATAGTGCTCCAGACAGGGAGAGTGACTGGGGGTATCCACATAAATCACAAACAGCAAGAGAAAAGGAATTCCATCAAGGGCACTTGCATAATTCAGCAATTGTTCCCAAGAGGAAGTCACCAGTAAAAGGGGTTGGTGGCTCCTGACTGTGCTTAGGGGCAACAGAGTACTGGGGCACTTCCGCTACCAGGCCTCTCCATATGCTGGCCTTGGGCTCGAGGGACGGTGTTCCCAAGAGGGGTCCATTGTGGACTCAGGGACTTCCACCCCTCCAAGGTAAGCTGGCTTGGACTCAGAGGGTCCAGCCAATCAGCAGCTGGGTGGGTCAACCGGGTACTTGGGGCAGCAAAGTCCTGGCCTGCCTAGCCTGGTAAGCGAGCAGATAGGCCAGGCACCCTCACCAGGGTCACCTGGATATTTAAGGCAGCAACATACTGGCCTGTCTAGCCTGGTAGGCGAGGAGGTGGGCCAGGTAATCTCTCCGGGCCTTAGAAGGTCGTAGCGGGCCAAGTGCCCACCCAAACATCTGACAGACTTTGTGAGGTTGCTGTCAAATCATGAGGGACCTTCTTATGAGGCCCCTGAATGAAGGGAGTAATTCGGGGTTAGATTATTTTGCATTATTTTGATTTCGGATACATTTATTTGTGTTAATAAAGATTGAAGGGGTTTGCCTATGCGCAGACTCAAGTATTCCACACTTTTTGCATTTGAATAATGCAACTGTATGTCACCCTTCCCAGTGCACGACGTACCTGTGTGTATGTGAAGTATGTTCCATCTAGGGGGGAGGGGTGTTGTGTTCTGAGCCTGCAAAAGTAGACTCGGGATGTTGCATTGGTCCCGGGCATTCCAAAAGCTGCCCGGGACCAGACAGAGGTTTACATTATTTATTCATTTACTAAAATTATAAGCGAAGGGTCCTTGGTGCTCTCTGAGTTTGCTTGTTTTCTTGCAGATGTTTCATCACACAAACTAGGTGACATTATCATGAAAACAAGCAAGCACAGGGAGCACCAAGGACCCTCATTTCAACCCTGAGCTACAAATATTCTCTTTTATTGGTGAAATCCTGAATCTGTGGCTTACAACACAGTGGCTTACATGTTAATTGCCATAAAACACTTCAAAATAAACACTTCAGAATAAAAATTATACCATATAAAATAAAAATAATAATTCATTAGCAACTGATAATCAAGAAATAACATCTGAATGATGATAATCAATCACTCTAAATTAGACTCTACATTTACTATTTAAAGCTTCTTAAAGGATATTAGGATAAGATCAACCTAAATTTTTATTAGCAGTTTTCTGAGTTTGTTTTCTTGCAGATGTTTCATTACTCAAACTAGGTAACATCATCAATGTTAGTAGAGTGATTTGTTGTCAGTTTATATTCTGGTGACCTGCCTGTCAGTGTTGGTGGGGAAGGGTCTTAAGAGATTCCTTGGCTGGGCTGTTTACTGTTGGCTCTTTGGCAGTTTCTTGATTGGGGTATTGTTTACTTGATTGTTGATCTGAAGTTAACCTTGGAATTAATCTATGCTGATCTGAGTGCTGATTGCTGGTAGAGAGGTGCTTAGGTCTTTTTGTTCCCTTTTGGACTGGTTGATTGTCTCTGTTGCACAGTCTGTAGATGTTGTTAATGGCTATGTGCCTCTTGATGGCTAATTTGTCAGAGTGCCAGGCTCCTATACATTCCCTGGCATTTTTGGACTTGGCCTGGTCTAGGATTGTCACATTTTCCCAACTGAAATTATGGTTAAATGTTGTGAAATTAAAGAATTTGTATTATGTCTTTTGACTGTTAGTTGGTGTTCATGGATACATTCTGCCAGCCTTCTACCTGTTTGTCCTACATAGTGGTTGTTGCAGTTCTTACATTGTATGTTGTAGATCAGACATGTCAAACACAAGGCCCAGGGGCCGGATGCGGCCCGCGAAGTGGTTTCATGTGGTCTGCGAAGCCATCCTGGAAACAGTGAGGGAACGGCCCCCTCTGCCTTGGCCCTGGCCCAGGCTGGCTGGGAACCAATGTACAATTTTGTGGCAGCCATCTATGCTGAAACGCATTCAGTCTTAGCTCCATAAGCCCCCCCCCACCCCTGCATGGCCTGAGAGGAACAGTGAGACTCCTCCAGTGGACCATGCCTTGGCATTTGCCCTGGTCCCACCTCCTCCTGCCAAAGACCCTCAGATCTATCCACTCCTGCCCAGGCCCCCAGAGGCACCCTTGACGCGAACGGTGTAGAGCTGGCCACACCCACCCAGTAGGCCACACTCACCATCCACACCCACCCAGTAGGCCTCACCCACCCGGCCACCTGAGGGCAACCGCAATGCTGATGCGGCCCTCAGTGGAATTGAGTTTGACACCCCTGTTGTAGATGACTCCTGTTTTTTCTTCTAGGGTGGCTGGGTCTTTCAGTTAGCTTAGGATGTTTTGGAGGGCCTTAATTGGCTTGTGTGCTACGCTGATTCCATGTTGTTGTTGTAGTCTGTTGGTGGTTTTCTGAGATATTCTTGCTGTATGGCAGTATAATTCCAACCCTGTGTTACAAATATTCTCCTTTATTGGCACATAGCTTTCTAACCTCAACCCCCTCTAATCTCACTGTAATGGGATACTATTAACAATTTCCACTTAGAGGACTTATTTGAATGGGTTGAATCAGATAGGAGTTGGCAGTCCCAGCAATACCTAATCTTAAGCCTAGGCACTTTGTGTGGCACCTAATTAACTACTTAATTAGTTAAATACAATTAATAATTACTTTCCTTATAGTTAATCGTTGACATTACATGTTAATTTATTTGTTAGCACCTGTATTCTACTTTTTGTTCAGGAGCTCAAAGTTGCATGCATGATGATTCAAAGTAATTGTGCACAGTAATGCAAACACATGTACATTTATTCAGTTGAGTTTCCCTGGAGTAGATATCCTAACCTACTAATCACTGATACCCATTCCTATAACCAAAGAGCATGGCTAAAATTTAGGTGTTTGGACATCATCTACTAAGCTTCAAGCAAAAAGTTTATATTTGGTTGCAGGATAAATGATCAAATTCTATTTTTAAGCTATCATTAAAAAATGCTTCCCCCACTCCCTTCCTCAAATTCACTATGCTGGTAAAGTCACCTGATGCATCAAATAAAAGAAACATTGGCATGATCCCACATTCTGATCTCAGCCAAAGCCAACCTCCTACTGCTGATTAATGAGTTGTGATGTCATAGTCTGTGTGTATGCATATTTAAGCAGCAAAAAGGAGACAGACACCAGCCACATCATGTTTTGGTATTTTTTTAGTGCCTTCTCTATGTACAATATATGCAGAAATATTGTTTTATCTAATTCTCAGTTTTAAGAAACCAGATTTTTAGGGCTATTTTCAGCCACGAGCATAAGGTGGCAAAGCTCCTCATGAGAGAAAATCAGGGGTTCTCAACCTTGGCAACTTTAAGACTTGTGGACTTCAACTCTCAGAATTGAAGTCCACAAGTCTTAAAGTTGCCAAGGTTGAGAACCCCTGTGAGAGATAGTAGCAGTTGGAAGGACTGCCAAAACAGAGAGAACAATGGAGGAAAAAGAGAGGCTTTCTACAGGTTTGAATGATCAGTTCAAACAATCTTTTCTCTTGTTGAGCTTGGAGACAAATATAAAAGCTCACCCATGTGTGATTCCAGTTCTACCAACCACCAACAAATTGTCTCAAGAAATTATTCTGGATTGCAATGCAGCCTTCAACAAGAAATTAGATATCTGGCATCTCAGCTTTATTTACAGAATATGCAATATAGCCTTCCTACCACAATACCAATTAACGGCACAATAATCCCAGAATTTCCCAGTATACCATTTTTTATGGGAAAAGGAGATAGAAAAAGTAGAGTCCCATACTATGTCACTCGTATTCTGAGATGGTATCATTTTTTTTTCTCACTAGATCTGCTTAAAGTAAAACCTTTCCATTGATTTATGTGTTAGTAGTTGTCTGTTTTTAGAACCTCTTTTAAATCTGTTTGTTTAGTCTCATTCCCTCTTTATACACATTTAAAAGATGTGCATTTCATATTTGGAGAGGAGAGCTAGTGATTTTAAGGAAAAGGGAAAAGAGATGATGGTGATAGGAACAAATGATGCATCACACTGTCCTCTCTAGTTTCTATAAAAATAAAGGATTCTTTGAATCAAGCTCAATTTTTGGTGACTTCATAGATCTGTGCACAATATAGAAATGGTTTGCCATTTCCTTCTTCTGAGATGTTGTTCAACCTCTCCATCTAGCCTACATCCCTAAGAAATTCTATTCTATTCTATTCTATTCTATTCTATTCTATTCCGTTCCGTTCCGTTCCGTTCCGTTCCGTTCCGTTCCGCTCCACTCCACTCCACTCCACTCCATTCTATTCTATTCTATTCTATTCTATTCTATTCTATTCTATTCTATTCTATTCTATTCTATTCTATTCTATTCCATTCCATTCCACTCCACTCCACTCCACTCCACTCCACTCCTCTACTCTACTCTACTCTACTCTACTCTACTCTACTCTACTCTACTCTACTCTACTCTACTCTACTCTACTCTACTCTATTCTATTCTATTCCATTCCATTCCATTCCATTCCATTCCGTATTCTATTCTATTCTATTCCATTCCATTCCATTCCACTCTACTCTGCTCTGCTCTGCTCTGCTCTGCTCTGCTCTACTCCACTCTACTCTACTCTACTCTACTCTACTCTATTCCATTCCATTCCATTCCATCCATTCCAGTCCAGTCCAGTCCAGTCCAGTCCAGTCCAGTCCATTAATAGTTTTGGGGGATCAGGTACGTTTGGCTAAGTGACTTTGCTTGATGAGATATATTTCAGCTATTATCAGACACAAATAACCAGGAAGCACAACAGAGTTTATTATTGCTACCTACACACAAGAATCTAGTCAACTAACAGTCAAGGCTAAATTGGTGCTGGATAAGAATCAACAGAACCCACTGAGGGGCTGGATTTAGGTCTCTTATGGCAATGCAATGACTCAAAACTGATGGCATTGACTTCCAGCTTAGCCTTTTGGTCTCCTAATTAAGTAACCAAAGGCCAGGTCATGCCTTCTACAATCTGGTTCTTTTGAAGATAATGGGATTGCTATTGGCCTGTCAGCCAATACTCCACAGGAATCTACATTCACTTTTATTGAGAGTAGCTATAACAGACTCTTACAAGCCACACTCTTGTATACCTCCTTTTCTTTCTTAATAGTTCAAATGACTTGGGGATGTGTCATTGTTCGGGTCTTTAAAAATGCTTTAGTCCCTTTTGCCTAGATAATAATTCCTACATATCTCCATTAAAATAATCTTTTCTCTCCGCATGCCTTTCTAGTTCAGAATTCTGCCAGTTGGAATTTGAAAGAAATCAATTTGGAGAAGTCTGGACAAAGGAACACCAATGGACTGATTTCTAAGGGAGGAAAATATGTCCCATTTGAACCTTGAGCCTGTGATCATTCATAAAGTGATCATATGAAAATCACACAGGTGAATTACACATATATGCTGAAATTAGCACACAGATTTTTTTCATCTTGACATCTAATCAGCAAGCCAATTGGTTTTTACATTCACAATTCCAGTTTTATAGTGTCATTTCTCTAAGTGATGCTTTTCATGACATCTCATTTAAATGATGGATTCTTCACAATTACTGTCCATTAGAAGACAGGAAAACATAAAAATCAACAGAATATGGTGAGAATTATGAGTTCTTTTCTAAAGGGGAACTGTAAATGAAAATTAATTTTAACATGTTCATTTCTGACCAGGATATTTAAATAGAGAGGAGAAAGGATGGATGGTTAAACCAAAATTCTGTTAGAATTTGAAATATTCCCAAATTTGATATTGTTGGGGAATATTTAAATAAGAGAAGCGAGATTACAACTTGTTTCCCTTTATACATAAAGATAATTCCTTTTTTAAATAAATTCAAAATGTTTCTGTAGACAAGAAAATTTTCAATATTAGATTTTATTTTTTATTTTTGTTAAGAAGGAATCATGTATCAATTTCCTCTCCAAAATGATGTGCTGAGTGGTAGGCAATGCTGACAAAGAGTTGATTTTGCCATTAAAGTGGGTTCTTTGGCAACTGGTTCCCTAGATCTGAATGACAGCAGCTAAGAACAACCCAAGACAACCTTTGGACGGTGGTGGGTCCTCCTGAGAAAAGGAATGTAGTATGGTAGGAGCGGTTGGAAAGTCAGGTCTCCATCTTTCATCTCAGCTGTTTGTTTTGTATTTTTTAACCATGCATGGATTTTAAATGCACGGTTTGAATTTTCTTTTTTAATCTTGATTTTTATTTTAAAAGTTAATTGACTGATTGAAGGCTGATTTACTCTAATTCTTTGCTGGGTTTTAACATGAATTCTTTAATGTTTTTTCACTGTTTTTTACTCTGCTGTTCTGAATTATTTTTGTTTTCTCTTATAGAAGTTGACAGAGATTTCTGTCGAAAGTGACCTTTTTGGATTTTCATTTGCATCAGATTTTCACTACGGGGGTTTCACATTTTCTTAAACTTTTAAAAAACTCCAATCTTGGTTTTTCACTGCTTGATGGAGTTTTTTTCATTTTTTGTTGTGAGAAATATTATCTCAACGTTCTCTGTGGTTACTTTGTTATAATATATCTGTCCTTGAAAGGAACTGTTTATCTCTGGCTGTGAATACCCAATTAAAAGACTATATGCAAACAATGTACAACTTAAAAATAAAGCCCTCTGAATAACAGAATAACAGAGTTGGAAGTAACCTTTGAGATCTTCTAGTCCAACCCCCTGCTCAAACAGAAGATCCTATGCCATTTTCAGACAAATGATTGTCCAATCTCTTCTTTAAAACCTCCAGTGTTGGAGCACCCACGACTTCTGGAGGCAAGCCCTTCCACTGATTAATTGTTCTAACTGTCAGAAAATTTATCCTTATTTCTAGATTGCTTCTTACCTTTGTTAATGTCCATCCATTGCTTCTTGTCCTGCCTTCAGGTGCTTTGAAAATAGGCCACCACCCCCTCTTCTTTGTGGCACCCCTTAGATATTGGAACACTGCTATCACGTCCTCCCTCGTCCTTCTTTTCATTAAACTAGACCCAGGGTAGGCAACCTTGGCTCTTTTATGACTCGTGGACTTCAACTCCCAGAATTCCTGAACCAGCACAGGAATTCTGGGAGTTGAAGTCCACGAGTCATAAAAGAGCCAAGGTTGCCTATCCCTGAACTAGACATACCCAATTCTTGCAACCGTTCTTCATATGTTTTAGCCTCCATCCCCCTAATCATTTCTTTTCTGTGCTCTTTCTAGAGTCTCAACATCTTTTTTATATTGTGGTGACCAAAATTGGATACAATATTCCAAGTGTGGTCTTCAAAAGAGGGGGGGGGACTAATATTGTTCCATCTTTTTTGTTTGTGTAAAATTTCTCTGTCTCTATCGAGTTTGTATTATACCTTGATTTTCTGAATAAAATAAAAATTTATTCAGGAAAAAAAAAAGGAATCATGTACCAAGTGGCATAAGAAGACAAAAAGTTAGTTTTGTGTTTGAATGGAGAGGGTTATTTAAAAAGAGATGGGCTTTGCCCTTAAAGGTAAATTAACTGAAGTATAGATCTTTTTATACTTGATTAGTACATGAGAGCTAGTTTAGTTTAGAAGCTCTGTTCTGAAATTTAGGATATTCCTTTTTAAAAGATTTTATATAATTTTATATAATAGGAACTATTATCAAACTATTATAAAAATGCATTGTGTGAGAATAATTTAAACTTCAAAAAGAAGCACAATAAAGATACCATAGACACTTTGCAATACGATTTGAAATTTTAAATTCCAAGATATTAATTGTAATAGAAAATAATTTGTATATTTAACTATCTCAAATAAGAACGTATAGTACAGGTAGATTTTTATATCCATTCATAAATTTGCAGAAATGGCATTGGAAAAATACTGTTGCTATAAAGCAGAAGACTAAATGACAACAAAAATATAAAATGTTCTGATCCCAAAAACTCACTTTTTTTTGCTTTATCAAACCAGTTTTTAATCTTTTGATAGTTTCAACAGAAAATAAACATCAGAAATTCTGATACTACCGTACCTGATAAGCTGAAAACAAACTGCTTTTGCTAAAAAAAAGAGAGAGAAAGAATATATTATAATTATCCTAATGAAATCAGTCACAGAATTTCATGTAACTAAAGCTGAAAGTATGAATGAAGGAGTTTAATACTACTCTATCTCTCCTGCCTCACACCCCCTTCTGTAGAAGTAATACTACGGAGACCCATAAAAGATTAATCGAGGTAAGCAATCAATAACTTCTCAAGTGCTAATAAGCACTGTCATGTTCTATGATATGTTGAGCACTTTATCATGTTTAACCATATGAAGATTTATGGAAAATCCATTGTTAAAACTGAAGGATGAGGTAATGCAGCACTTAGTAAATGAAGTGCAATTACAATTTATGCTTTATATTATACATTCTAAAGATTTGCAAAAAAAAAAAATCATTTTCATTTCTCCTTTTTTTGAAGACCAGAAATAGAATTACAGCATTGCTGCCAGTGTGGTCTTTGCACAACATTAGCTAGAAAATCAAAACAGCATCCAAATTAATAATCCTCTTTCAAACAAGAAACCACCAAATAATGCTTTATTTTTCAAAAGTAGAGAAGAATCCAAATGTTTATACTTAGACAGCGATTTTTTTTACTGGACAAATCTAAAACATATAAAATCTGTTACAATTATAGAGGTCCTTTTAATTACACATTATTCTGGAAGATTTCTGAGCCATTCCAATGAAGGATTTGATGGATTTTTAATAGCCCATAAAACCAAGGTCATGACCCATAGTTTCACTGACAGGGATCTTATGGGCTTTTAACGAAGGCTATCTTAATGTTAAGTTTAAGAGAGAAAAACAGTTTGTCTGATGTACCAGTGCATTTGTTATGACTTTTAATCGGTAAGCAACAGTTTATTTATTCTTTATATCAAGTCTACAATGTACTTATTTTACAGTTATATGTTTTAATTGATTCATCAGTGACTATAATAGATTTGAATAAATCAATGCTATTTGGCAGGAATTGACAACATTCTCTGGCCGGGTTCCAGACAACTATGAAATTAGTCTCATGCATTCGAACAAGCTCTGGACTTATATAGATATTATTATTATCATTAATCTGTTTTGATAATTTCTATAACCTTTTTCAACACATCACATTTCCCAAGACTACTTAAGATGGATGTATTAACCTCAAGATCAAAAATGTTAGAAATTAGATTATTTCAACTGAGCAAACTCATAGAACATTGGGGTGGGGGTGAATTCCTTCAAACAGAATTATCTCTGAAATATTCATTTGCATGAAAGAAGAATTGATTCAGAAGAAGCAAGAAAAATACTCATGAATTATTGCAAAAGCTTTTAATAGATCTATTTCGCCCATATCATGAGAATCTATATTTTTACATACCCCAGCACAGTATCTGCCATGATCTGTCAGGTGCCCACCACTATATTTCAGATAAAACAGATTTTAAAAAATTAAATAGACAAAGTAGGAGGCATTAATAGATAGATTAAAAACAAAATTTACATGTTTAATTTTACAACTTAGCCTCAGCCCTATGAATTAAAGCAGGGGTAAGCCATACTGGCTCAGGAATTCTGGAAGTTGACGTCCACAGGTCATAAAGGAGCCATAGTACCCCACCCCTGAATTAAATCTTTACAAAAGCCATTTATATGCATGGACTAATAACAGAACTTTCTTCTAGTTCATCTTGTGGATCCCTTAAGAAATATCATATGGGGAATTTTAGCTACTGTGGATCTCCTTCATAAATGGTAGTCTGATTCTTCTTTTGACTAGTTGATTACGGTAGTTGCTTAGTTAGTTAGAGCATGTAAATGCAAGTAGATAAATAGCAACCACTTTGGTGAGAAGGTTAACAGTGTTCCATGCACCTCAACATATAGTCATATTGGTCACATGACCATGGAAGCATCTTTGGACAATGCTGGCCCTTTGGCTGTGAATCGGAGATGAGCACCACACATAGAGTCAGACACAGGGGAACTCTTTACCTTTTTTATTATTATTTTATTTCTATCCCATTTTTATTATTTTTCCAAACAACGTCTGTGATGGGTTGAGCTGGGAGAGAGTGACTGGTCCAAAGTCACCAAGCTGGTTTGTTATTCCATACAAATCATTTCAGTTTGCTTAAAACAGAATGGGCATCCCTCAATCTAATGTATAGTGATTTACTTACTATTTAACCATTCCCATTGGTTGAAGGTACATTTATCTTGGAGGTTTTGGGTTCTGCTGCTTTGACGGTCTCTTTAAATTTTCGCCATGTAAATGTGCTTTAGAGAAATGGATCGTAGGTTTTCTTGTGAGGAGCTGCCCTGCAAAGCTGAAGTGGCCAATCTTGCAGCTTTCTTCTTGTGAAAGAAGCTCTTTCCCCTTGGATACATTGCCCAGCTTCCATGTTTGCCTCTGCATAGTCCCCAGTGCCTGGAGAGGTGCTGGTCCACCATGTTTCCACCCTGGAAGTCTAGCCCTCAGTCTGATTTTATGTAGAACCGCTTTTCAGTCTCGTTTTCAAAAGGTCTCTGCAAAGGATGCATCTGATAGCAACTGTCTGCCTTTTCTCCCTTAACCTACAGTATGAAGAGGAAACATATATCAGCTTATAAGACAGGAAATATTACACTTTATTGTAATGTTACACTCTTGCAAGTCTAAAAGTACATTTCTTTCCTCACTCCGTCCCCTTTACAGCCCAAGAAACGAGGGAGGGTCCTTTATGAGCCATATGCCCTGCCCACATTCTTACCAAGGGATACGTAGCCTCATTATTCCCTTAACTGCGTTTCTTTGCCCTGTCCCCCATGGTCATTTCCATATATTGTTATAGAATAATACTAAAGAGGGTTTTAAATAGTGCATCCCTGGGGGATTAAAAATGTGAAGATGGCAGGTGTTACTACATTGTTGAAGCTTGCCTCTTTTTTAAGTGTATATAAAAATGAGCAGGGCTTCAGCCATGTGGTCACAGCCACCATCTTGACTTTTTTTAACTGTTTATGGATACCTTAGTTTTTAATATAGACATTAAAAATTTAGAATGGTGAAGCCGTAAGAGCCCTCTATATTGTACATCTTACAACTAAGAAGACTCTTTAATTAATCTTCTAGCAATAAATGCATATTTTGAACACATCAAAGAGATGTCCCACATTGTTGTCTCTGTTGCACTGCATTACTCTGTATATTGGATTTCTGTACTACCAATTCATCATTGCAAAATTCTGTGATTCCCAAAATCCACATGTAAAATGGAGGTCCAGATCAGAGCCTTATTGAAACAATATTCACTTACTAGGGCACTTGTCTGAAATGGATATACTAGGATCAGCCCTGGGGCTTTTGGAGGAATTAATGGGATCCTACTTTGAATTCTCTAACACCTGTCTCCTTAACAAGAGCATACCATGGGCAAATCTTCTACATTCTCCTTAACATTATGCGGACTTTTTGACATTGGTGATCAATCTTACTGTCACTCAGCTACCTTTTGAAATTGGTGCAATCCCACAAACATGGTATCAAGTGTTTGATTATTCTTGAATATATGAATCCAAACGTAAGCGCATTTTGTAGCAAGGCTAAAATAGATGTCAAGAAAAACTTACCTAGGATAATAAAAGACTTTAGATAGAAAGGTATTCCAATTATTTGGACACAACAATTGATCTTAATAATGAAACTACAGTGGGATTCAAAGTGGCAGACCATAATTATCTGACTGGCACAGAGCCAGGTCACCAAGTGTTAACACCTTTGATCTTCAATTAGCCAACCCTTCACAAAAAGAAAGTTTTTTTAAAAAAAATTATCAAGAGAATGAAAAGACAGCTGGGAGAGGAATAGTTAAGATTCTCTTTCTGCATTATTCTATTACTACATTTTTGGATACAAAGTAGGACTTCCTAAATATGTATTAATGAGGAGCGTTTTCAGTTTTTAAAATTGGTGAATTATAATCTCATAATTTAATATTTCATTTTATTCCAGTTCTGACACTTGCAAACAATTGAAATGGGTTTTTTATGAGCTTCTCAACTGACAGGAAATAGTGTGAATGGGAAGATTTTAAATTAGATTACATTTTTTAAACAATGATCCTATCGCTAAATGTTCCTAGAGAAGCCTACATATTGACAATACAACCAAAAAACAGCACTACAGGTAGTCCTCAACTTACTTAATTCACTTAGCAACGGTTTGAAGTTACAATGGCACTGAAAAAAAGTGACTTAAGGTGGATTGTTGCACCTACAGCCATTGCAACATTCCTACAGTCACATGATCAAAATTTGGGTGTTTAGCAATAGGCGTGTATTCACAATGGTTGCAGCAGCCTGGGGTCTCATGATCGCCATGTGCCACCTTCCCAGCCAGTTTCCAACAAGCCAAGTCAATGGAGAAAGCTGGATTCTTATAATGGGCTACATGATTTGTTTAACAACTGCAGTGATTTGCTTAACAGTAGCAAGAAAAGTCATAAAATCAGGCACAACTTACTTAAAAATTGCCTTGCTTAGCAATGGAAATTTTGGTCACAACTGTGGTCATAACTTGGGGAATATAAATTTAGTCTGTGAAAGGAAGTAATTGTGGATCTGTGCCAGAATATATTTGCTTGGTTATTAGATTTATATCCCACCTTTTATTCAGGAGATCAAGTTGATACTCTTTCAACCTTATGAGGCAGTTCAGAAAGAAAGCACACCCAGATGACCTAATTCTACTTTATTGTTAAGATTATATTAATAGAATCTTGCAAGTCTGAAAGTGCGTTTCTTCTCTGTTGCCTTTACAGCCCAAGATGTTGGGTGTGTGTGTGGGTGTGGGTGTGGGTGTTGTTCTCAGACATTTGTCACATCCACATTCTTCTGGACTAAACTGCATCTGACCATTCCCCTGGTCTCCTTAAAAATCACTCCCACGTGTCATTACACATACATGGTTGCAGATGTTTCATTACCCATCATCATCAATAACATCAGCATTGCCATGCAATATTATGCACCGATGATGATATCTAGTGCGGTAATGAAACATCTGCAAATAAACAGGCTCATTCAATACCAAGAACTCCACACTGTGGCCCTGAGCTAGCTATATTCTCTTTTATTAATATACACCGTTCTCTCTGCTCTACTTCTTCCCACAACAACCTGTAAAAGAAGTCTGGCTGAGAGTGACTAGCTGTCCTGCCAGCCAATGAATTTCCATGAATGAAGGTGCACTAGGACCTGGGTCCTAGAACCATTCCAAATTCAACATGTTAACCACTCCACCACACTGCCTTTTCTTCTTTCTTTCTTTCTTTCTTTCTTTCTTTCTTTCTTTCTTTCTTTCTTTCTTTCTTTCTTTCTTTCTTTCTTTCTTTTCTTTTTTTCCTTCCTTTCTTCATTTATTCATTCATTCATTCATCAAATTTATATGGCCACCCCTAATGACTCTGGATAATGTATTGAGGGCTTATCAGCCACATTTATTAAACTGCCACATTGCTGGGAGGTCTTAAAGGATCAGAACTCATATTTTGTTTCTTAGTAAGCTTTTCCAGTATAATCTTTTTTGTTTCACACTAGTTGTCAACCTTACCGGTTATCCAGACAAGCTATTTCTGCTTTATGAGCTATTTCTGCTTTGTTATAAGCAGTGATGGGATTCAATCAGTTCACACCACTTCGGCAGAACCGGTAGCTAATTTTTTGTTGCCCAGGCCCAGAATGGACTTCTGGAAATGGCATCCATACAGAGAATCGGTTGTTCACATATTTGAATCCCACCACTCGTTATAAGGCTATATTAATAGAATCTTGCAAGTCTGAAAGTATAACTGAATAAATTAGGGAAGGTCTTTTCTGAGTCCGTTGTTCCACCCATTCTCCAACTACAGACTATGCTGTTTCTTATGTGACCATTCTCTAGCAGTCTCTTTGGGCCCAGTTTCTTAAGATCATTCTCACACACCATTACATCAGAACTGACCAGCTTCTTTATTATTCAACTATAGAGCTATTGCAGCGGTTCTCAACCTTTTCCGGGGCTCGACCCCGGCCCACATCGCGCAAAAAAAATGGTGGGGCCGCACCGCGCATGCGCGGCGTGACGGGGCACATCGTGCATGCGCGGCACGATGGCCCACATCGCGATAGGGAAAAAAATGGCCGACCAAAAAAATGGCCGACCCAAAAAAAATGGCGGGCCTGCACCGTGCATGTGCGGCGCGACGGGGCGCATTGCGCATGCGCGGTGCAATGGCCTGCATCGCGATAGGGAAAAAAATGGCCGACCCCAAAAAAATGGCGGACTGCGGTGCTTGGCGACCCCCGTGAAATGGTCGTTCGACCCCAAATGGGGTTGCGACCCACAGGTTGAGAACCGCTGAGCTATTGGGAAAGTGCAAACCCCCAACAGGTAATTTTGTTATTGGCTTGGTGGACCTGTGACCAGAGGATCTCATTTAATTATGTAAAGCAACAATCAGTCCCCTTAAGAAACTGGTTTTTACTTATTTTTATTTTTTAATTGTTTTTTATATTGGGTTTTTATCTTTGCAAGCTGCCCCAAGTTACTGAGAGAAAGTTGGACGGCCATATAAATTTTCTTAGATGTAAATATCTCTCTACCGGTATCACACAGAAATAGCAGCACTCCAAACAACTAGAGAAAGAGACAATTGAACAAAGTTAATCAAAATGCAAAGATGCCTCTTTCGTGTCACTCTCTTCACATGTTATTTTGTTTAAGCAAATGATATGTAATTGTTTCAATTTGAATTGTCTTTATTTTTAACTTGAAATTCATTTGTAAGTTCCCTCTTATTTCTTCTTTTCCAAAATTTACTCTTTTTATATACAGAGATTTGGCAGTTGTGAGTATTAATTCTCTCACAATTAAAAGGAACAACTTTTTGGTAAAGATACCACCTAAAGAGGCTATCAGACCAAAAGAACTGGTGGAAACTATATCTTCTGGCAAGAAGAAAATTACTGTTAAGGTGACCAACTTTTTTACAATGAAAAGGAGGACACAAATAAATTGAAGAAAAAATATCGTAAATAAAAGAAACATTTTATTCATTGCAACAGTAATACAGACAACTTGCATGTGCAAAGTTTGCCAGCCGGGTGTTTTGGTGCATTCAGCAGCAATTCCTATTGGCTTTTGAAAGCCAATAGTGGGAGTAGCACAGCTCATGCAAAAGCTGAAAAAAAAAACCATCAAAAAAAAGGTGCAGGAACCCGTTCTGAGCGTTCTATGAGGGGGGGAAAAAAGCCCTGCAGATTAGTCTTCAAATATCGAAAAGGACATGTAGGAGGACACTTTTTGAGGGAACTTACAAAAGGAGGACTGTCCTCCCTAAAGGAGGACGGTTGGTCACCTTAATTACTTTTAGTCCTTTGCAAAGAACAGACAGAAAAAGCACAAAGCTGAACTGGTGTAAGCAGAGCTTGTATTTGATAACTTGCAGTTATAGGATATATTTGTGTAATTGCTTCTTAGTACTTCTTACAATATTTTTTATTTATTAAAGGTTAATGAATTCCTCCATCTTAACTTGCATTTGATTTAGCACTGTGAGGAATGAAATGGAGAGTTAAAAGAGAGTTCGTAGCCTGATCCAGCATGGTTGTTGGAACTTTGAGAGTGTGCACTTTCACAAATACTGCTTAGGAGCCATGTTCAAAGCCACAACAGCTACCAAGGTGGTAGATGCCCATCACGCAATACTGTTTCAACATAAACTGAGAGTTATTCTCCGTTAGTCTTCTATTATCTTAGGGTACTCTTGGCTACTGTGGCGTAGTCTACTCTTAACCATTTCTTGGCCGGGGTGATCGGGCTTCCCAGCAAAGCACCGGGCAGTCCGACTTGGTGACAGCCTCCTCCCGGTGCTTTGAAGCCGCGACAGCTGGACGTGGGCTGGACACGCGACGGGAAGAGGGCGCGGGAAGGTATCGGAAGCAGATCCAGCTGGTCGAGTCATCAAGGGAAAGAGGCGCAGCGGGGACAGCTGGGACAAATCAATGAGCCGCACAGCTTAGCGGCGACAGAGGCCGCTTCCAACGCCTGGGAGAGGACAATTTAGCATCGAGGCAGCCAAGCAGGAGAAGCAGGAGACGCGAAGTCGAGCGGGACAGCTTCGCTGTAAGTCCCCTGCGAAATTCCCCAAGCCTCCCTAAGCGCTTCCAGCCTTCCCCCGCGAGTCCCGGTGGCGGAAGGGCGGCTGCTTTCAAGAAATTCTCCCCAGCAGCTCCGCGCAAGTAGTTTTCCCGAACTTCATTCGCTGCCGGCGATTGTTCTTCTGATGAATTTGCAACTTAGATGATGCCATTAGCAGTACTGCTAAGGAAGGCCAAGATCCTCTTGCCCCCAGCAAAAGATTTCTTATAAAGCCCCCCGCCCCGCCCTGCTTCTGATAGGTCTGTGACAAACATGGCATTTTCCTCCCAGGAATCGGAGAAACTGAAGATTAAGCAAGAAGATGATAGAGATACAGGGACAAACACCACCCCTGTCCCTGAAAAAAAAAATGCCTTAAAAGAAAAGGCTGCTGAATGTGTCCAGAAAAGAATAAAAGGCCGAGATCAGGGTGAAGGGTCTCGAATAATATATCAGAAAGCTCTGTTGAGTGCATTTGCGGGACAATTGCAAACTAGAAGAAAAATTTCATCTAGAAATGAAATTCATAAAGAAAGCTCTTCTGGAAAAGAGGAGCCACTTAATAACCTGGGAGAATTTTCAGTAGTACCAAAAAGCAGAGGGCAAGAAATTGGAAACAATTCACATTGTTTGAAAACTGCACCAAAGGAACATACTATTTCTGTCAAGCAAGACAATAAAGAACCAAGTTGGTCAGGTGCCAATTCAAGACATGAATCTGTTATGTCAAGTTCAGGAGCAAAAGTATCCAGACCAAAGGATAAAAAAAATATTCAACAGGCTCCCAACAATGAGAAAGCTGTTACAAAAACTAATAAAAGTTCTGGAGATGGTGTTAAAGAAGATTCCAAACCAACACTTGATTCAAAACAAAGTTATAAACTATCAAGACCTGAACATGAATTGGAAACTCAGCAGATTTCCAACATTAAGAAGCCTGTTATAGAAACAGAAAAGAATGCTAAATGTAGCATAAGGGAACTTTCCAAGCCAATGACTACTTCCAAGTATGTTCATACAGGATCAAGTTATGAAAATGAATTTTATCAGGGATCAAATGACTCACAGGTTCCAGTAAAAGAGAAAACGGATGTTCAGAATAAAATGTTTTGGAAAGAAAATTACCAGTCAAAACACAGACTTAAAAGCAAGTTCAGCTTTTCAGCAATTGGAGAGCAAAAAAATAGCCAAGTCTCTTCTAAACAGTTAGGTAAAACTTCTGATTGGAATAGCCAAAGTAAAAAACAATATTGGAAATCAGAAACCCATTGGAGATTGGTCTCTGAAGATTCAAAATATGAAAGTGAAGAGACCAAGCAGAATAGCAACAATCAGAAGCCTCTTGTAAAAATCTTTAGTGCTGGCACAAAACAGCAAAACATGGAAGATGGAGAACCACTGGTTGCCTTTTCACAAGAAGATTCCATCCCTAATCGCAGACTTTCAGAAATGATGGAAATGTCAGCATCAACAACAGAATTTGTGATGTATCCTCCTCATTTCTACAGTCAGAAAATGAATGATTATACAAATTACCGAACAAACAATCCAATGCCAGCACATTCTTTTACAAGATCCACTAAAAACATTTCATATTCCAATAATCTCTATGACATTTCTTTAGAAAGAACGATAAATACACCAAAGGATAAAAAACCTTCAGTGGAACGTCTGCAAGAGAGAGTGTGGCCACATGGTGCTTTATTGGACTATAAAGAGAAAAAAAGACCTCAGAATATGGAAAGAGGAACATATGTTCCCATCTTTTCTTCATCATGTAAGTCAGCTTCTGTCACCAATAATTGTGTAGACCAAGATTTGCCTATGAGCTTGCCCAAATATTTAGAAGGCGGCTTTATTGACACACACTGCCATTTGGACATGTTATATTCAAAAACATCTTTCAGAGGAACTTTTTCTGAATTTAGGAAAAGATACAGCAGCACCTTTCCTAAAGAATTTCAGGGCTGCATAACTGACTTTTGTGATCCTCGTACTTTAAAAAACAACTTATGGGAAGATTTATTAAAGGAAGATATGGTTTGGGGAGCATTTGGTTGCCACCCCCACTTTGCTTGTTATTACACAGATCTTCATGAAAGAAATCTCATGCAGGCAATGAGACACCCCAAATCTATTGCCTTTGGTGAAATAGGACTGGATTACTCTTATAAATGCCATACAGAAATTCCAAAGCAGCATGAGGTTTTTGAGAGGCAACTGAATCTAGCTGTTTCCTTAAGGAAGCCATTGGTCATTCACTGCAGAGACGCTGATGGTGATCTGTTAGAAATCATGAAAAAATGTGTACCAAAAGACTACAAAATACACAGACATTGTTTCACTGGCTGCTATAATGTCATTGAACCACTTTTAGACTACTTTCCAAATCTAACTGTTGGATTCACAGCTTTGCTGTCTTACCCATCAGCAAGTGAAGTTAGAGATTCTGTTCGAAAAATCCCAATAAACAGAATAGTGGTAGAAACAGATGCACCTTATTTCCTTCCTCGACAGGTGCCAAAACGTGTAAGCCGATTTTCACATCCAGGAGTAGCTCTGCACACAGTGAAAGAGATTGCTTGCCTCAAAGAAGTGTCATTACCTGCCATGTTAGCTGTTCTAAGGCAAAACGCCAACAAGATATATGACTTGTAAGAATGTCAAAAGAAAGGTGGAAGAACTAAAGAAGAAACTCTTTTGTAAAATGACTGGATTCCTTTAAATTTATTTTATAATGTAATTATAAATTTGGGCTTCTACATTAATACTGAATACCCATTGATACCCATTGATTTTATTAATTCCACCAATTCTGTTATTTGTTCCTGCTGTTTAAGGTGCCTCTGTGTTAATTTCATTTCTAATAGCCTTATGTTTAGTTGCTGATCCTTGTCAATGTTTTAGTTTTTCAAGAAAAAAAACAGAAACATACCTAAAGTGCTCTTAAAACTGTCAAGTTAAATCTAAGTATTTCTTCTGAGCAGCAAACCACTTAACTGCTGCAGTAAAAACATTACCCATTCATGTAACATGTTTGTAGAAATAGCCTTAAAGAAGTAATAGCCTTTTCTGATTGGGTATTTTCAGCATGTTAATCCATAATTATTTTATAATTATTTTAAATTATTTTAAACAGAAATTAATATTGTACGATACACAAATATTGTTTACAAACACTGATGTTCCCTAGCTTCATTCTGCTGAAATGAAAAATACTGATATACATGCAGAATAATGAAGCAAAGTTAAGAGAATAAAATAGGATGTCAAGGTTATTCATGAAAAACTGATTGAGTTTTTGGATTTTATAATTTTAATCTTTTCGGAGAGTTCTTTATTAGGTAGGTGATTGTATACTTCTATAATTTTATATATATATATTTGACTTTGAACAACTTATTATCACCTCTCATTTTTATTTTTCAGTAATGTCTCCAAGCTTATGTAGACCCTTCTCATTCACCAAAATAAGGATTATGGTTGAAACAATCATTCAATCTTTTCATTTTTTTTAGAAAATGGAAAGAATGTAAAGAATCTAAAACAAAATCTAAAAAAATGTTCAGATCAGTCACCACAAAGAAGGTCTTCACAGTATATAGATCTGTTACTGCCCACATCATTTGTAAGTCATTTGTACTTTCAAATCTAGGATGAGAGCCCTAGAGGTTGGTACCTCGCTGTATTAATTGTCATAAACCTAAAACAAATATCCATTTTCAGTTTCCTGCAATATCAGTTCCCATTTTAAATTACAGGTAGTCCTTTACTTAACAACCAGTAACTGTTTAAAGTTATAATGGCCCTGCAAAAAGTGGCTTGTGATCAGTTTTCATACACACATAACTACTGCAGCATCCCCTCATGTGATCAAAATTGGAGCATAGTCCCAGGGTCATGTGATCATCATTTTTAATCTTTCCAGCCAGCTTCTAAGAAGCAGATGGGACTGGAGGCTAAAGAATATAAAGAAAGGTTGCTGGAATTGGGTATGTCTAGTTTAACGAAGAGAAAGATGAGGGGGGACATGATAGCAGTCTTCCAATATCTCAGGGGCTGCCACAAAGAAGAGGGAGTCAAGCTATTCTCCAAGGTGCCTGAAGGCAGGACAAGAAGCAACGGATGGAAACTAATCAAGGAGAGAAGCAACCTAGAACTAAGGAGAAAGTTCCTGACAGTTAGAACAATTAACCAGTGGAACAACCTGCCTCCAGAAGCAGTGAATGCTCCAACACTGGAAGTTTTTAAGAAGAAACTGGAGAGCCATTTGTCCAAAATGGTGTAGGGTTTCCTGCCTGAGCAGGAGGTTGAACTAGATAACCTCCAAGGTCCCGTCCAACTTTTATTATTATTATTATTATTATTATTATTATTATTATTATTATTACTATTACTACTACTACTACTACTATTATTATTATTATTATATTAAAGTCAATGGGGGAAGCCAGATTCACTTAACAACCACATGATTCACTTAACAATTATGGCAAGAAAGGTTGTAAAGTGAGGCAAAAACTCATTTAACAAGGGCCTTGCTTAGCAGCAGATATTTGGGGCTCTATTGAGGTTATAAGTTGAGGACTACCTGTATTCTCTACCATTTTCTAGGTCACATTAATTATTAGCATAAAATTGTTGAACTCTATAGCAATTTTAATTTCACATATGATGTCTGGTGTTCATTCAAATTTTCAGATGAAGCTTATATAAATCCTCGTTCCAATTCTCCAGATAAACTTCATAACTTGGAAATGTGCTTTTTAAATAGAATAGAATAGAGCTGGAAGGGACCACGGAGGTCTTCTAGTCCAGCCCATATTTTTTTTTAAATCTTGTAGTGTCCTTTGAATCAAACAGAGACGTCTTCTTTTCTGTTTTAGGAACCTAGCTCCTTTGTAAATAATCCCTTGTTGTTTGACAAGGTCCAATCTCCACGTTTGAAACTGTTGAGTAGCTGGCTTATGACAGTTAAATAAGATGTTAGATTGAATAAAAATTAATTAAGGGTATGAACTTAATAATAAGGTGTTTATCTATGTATTAATATATTTTGGATATAGTAACTTTGAGAAGGTTAAAGAAATGTGATATTGATATTGAGGGATTGATTATTAGATTATAAAGTATAATAGAAATAGAAAGGTATTTTTTTTTGCTTTGCTCTGTTCTGTTCTTTGTTCTTTTTCTTTGTTCTTTTTTTTAGATATGAACTAATATACTTTTTTATATATATACATTAGAACTGATGGTTATTTTGTAATGGAAGAAGAATAGGGAAAAATAAGAAATGATATTAATAAATGTTTATTGAATATGTTAAGGAAAAAGGTAATGGGGAGACTCCCGAAGTGTTAATTATGTACTTAGATTAGAAATATGGAACATAGTAACTGAAATAAGTAAACTTCATACAGGAGTTGGATTTGTGGATCTGTTTAGATGAAAGGTTATTGAGGATTGATAGGATTGACCTAGTTGTATTGAAATATATCAATTTGAATATAATAAGTTATTAGAGGGGAAAGAGAGGGGGGCTTCTGGTTTTTTTCTTTCTTTTTTTCTCTTTAATGATTTAATTTGATTTTTATGGGTATGACTTTATTGTGTGGATAATTGATTGCCCTGCCACTACGTTATTTCGTAAGCACTTGTCTGTAAAATGAAAAAACCAATAAAACTTGTTTTTTTTAAAAAAGCCTCCAGTGATGGAGCATCCATGATTTCTGGAGGCAAGCTGTTCCACTGGTTGACTGTCCTCACTGTCAGGAAGTTTCTCCTTAATTCCAGATTGCTTCTCTCCTTGATCTGTTTCCAACCTTTGTTACTTGTCCACATCCCCTTCCACATCTACACCAGAAATCTAAAATAGTACACCCATTCATTATAAATCTTTCCATTCTCCACCATCCAGTCAGAGCTGAAGGAGCTTCTTGGATGAGACGTGAAACATCAAAGAAAAACAAGGAATTCCAGTTGCTTGTGAAAAAGCACTTTTGGGATAATTATGACCTGGATGACTGAGAATCTCCATAGACCCCCATTCACTAGAAGACTGAATTGACATACTGTATCCCATTAAGCCTTAATTTGGCTCATTTGATTTTGCCAAATGTTCTATTCAATCCCTGGGCATTGCAATTCCTAAACATCTGAACACATTTTGTGTGACTATTAATGTGTTTTATCCATTGACCATCCATTAATGTGAATTATCCATTAACCATAAGTAACCCATATCAGAAATAGGATGTGCCTAAGAGACATCCATCTAAATAAGAGATTCTATCCTACAAAAATGCACACTTAGAATCAAGGAATAAGTGAGCAAAGTTGATGGCCACATTCATTCTCTAGCTGTTCTGATACAAACTCTGCCAGCATGCTATGTCACCATCACTTTACTAGCAAGGGCTCATTTATCACAAGTTCCAAGCCAACAGTAAACGAAATTATGCTTTCAAGAGTGTTTTTTATGCAAAAGGGTGCTTTGAACCTAGAATTCCCTCAAAGCAGAGTCAATAATTTAAAAACAAAGGGAAAAAAGAGTAAGAAAAAAAACAAATAATTTTCAAACAGAACGAGAGGAGCAGTTTAAGATGTTTATTTTGAACTAATTTTCCAAATCTTTTTGGGATTTAACCTGCATACCTATTAGCTAATTAAAAAAGAAACACATGGTAGGGTGTTTTTTTTTAAAACTTGTTGCCCCATTTTGAATTAAGTCAAATCCCAGGAAGAACAACAAAACGTTTTCTTTGTCCTGTTTAAATTAAGATCCAGGAAAGACATGTTTACAAACAGCTTAACTGCTTTAGTACAAATATTGCTTTACATTCTTATATCCAGTTTTTAAAAAATCCCTCTGGATTTCTTCAATGAAATCTTCGGGAGGGGGGATTATTTCCAAGCAAGTTAGAATCAGTGCTACTGATTGGGCTTTAATTTATTTGTATAAATTAAGAGAGAAAAGCCCTGCAAACAATCCAGGACGACTTTTTCCACATATTGGAAAGACAGGGCTATAACCATGGAAGCATATTCTTGAAAAAGCCTCTCCTATAGAGTATAATTCCTGGATAGATTTGTAAGAAAAGAAACTAATCATTAAATAATAAGACTTCAAAGCTTCATACTAACTTCTTAAATTGTATCTGCTAAGCCACAGGTCCCCAATCTTTTAGGCACCAGGGACCGGTTCTGTGGAGAGAGGTTTTTCTGCAGACCGGAGGGTGCATGGTTTTGTGTGCTGCCTGCATCTCGCGGATATGGCTTTGCTTGTTTGTGTGGCCCCGTTGCTGGCATGCCGCGGCCCAGTACTGGTCTGCAGACCGGGGGTTGGGGACCCTTGTGCTAAGCAATTGGCAACTAGCACAGACAATTGGAAAACTGCTGAGGGAGCAAGGGCTAGCAATTATTGACATAATGCATACAATATCATTTTGGTTGTACTGGATTATTAATAAATGCTGATCTTAGAATGGAGGCATTATATGATATACATCCTTTGAAACTATAAACAGCCTAGAGACCTGATTTTACACCAATCGCAACTGTGAATACTTTTCAAGAGAAGTTCTACATATACGCATAGAAAAGATACACGTAATTTTTACACATTGAGAGAAAGAATCTATTTGTTTCTGTCGATGGCTATAACTGCAATGAAAAGAATGAAATTGGCCCTTTTTTATTCTCTTACATACATATATTGTTCTCTCCTAAGGGGAAATCAATACATTTTTCTAAACACACATTTCCCTGGAAGTTATTTCTGATGCACACACAAGTCAAATAACATTTCTACAAATAAGACAATTTAGCACTGTTAATAACTAATATCATTAAGTTTTTTATAATATATTGTAATACAAATAATATTGTTGATCATCCAGATTAGTTATAATCCATAGGTTTACATGGGATTAATAGGACAAACAGAGGCACAGACAATCTCATGTGCTTGGGAAGGACTCGATAGGTGGATAAAAATGCCAAATTCAGTCTAAATATCTGGCTGACTGTGTTACCAATCACAACTACATAGTGATCTTCTGGGTAAAACTTAGAGTTAATTCAATCCACAGTATTTATACATATTCCCAGCTGAGGCCATATCTTGCTCTATGTTGCTTTTATTTTATGGCAATAGGGACATTACAGTCTTAAAAACTTAATGGAAAATGTTTGTGTGCAAAGAATGTGGAATTTGGAAAGTAAAGGCTGTGTATGTGTGTATACACATACACACACATATATAGACATGGAAAAATGTGGAAAGTAAAGGTTTTATATGTGTGTGTGTGTGTGTCTTTGTTTCTGTGTGTATGTGTGTAATATTTTTTTTTGAAACCTGAGAACTAACTGCTTATCACTGGATGGACACTAGCTTTGATGCTGATCTAAAAATGTACAGAATGTGCCTAAACTCAATTAAGAATTGTCTGTGAAGAGAGAAAAATCACTTAACCGCTTCAAAACACTTCCTTTCTTCCATTCTGGAACTGATCTTTGAACAAGAGGAGGGCTGGAAGAGCTGTCCTAACTTTTGTCTCTTTGAAGTAAATTGCCTGCCAACTTAATCTATCATCTCAGTGCAATTATATAACATCTCCAGATCAAAACTGACAAAAGAAATAATGTTTAGAACCAAATAATCTATTTATGACACATCTATCCATATTTTCCTTCAATGAAGGAAAGCACTGGCTTCATATACCGGTAACTTTCTTGGCAAGGAGTCAGGAATTACTTTCCCTAATCTGAACCAGGAACATCTAAAGGGGGTCAGAAAAGTCAATATGGTGGCTACAATGATGTAATCAAAGCCAAGCCATTTTACATACACCATCTTAAATATAGATGGGACTTCAACTGCATGGTTGTAGCTGCCATTTTGACTTTTTTGACCCATATGGAAATCCCCCAGTGTACATCAGAATACTCATTATCCCACATTAGAAAACAAAACTGGTTTTGCAGAAGATTAAAGGATTTATAGTCAGATATACTGAACGTCTAGCAAATAATGTGTCTTGTTCCTTAATATATCAGGAGGTATTCCCATTACAATTACACAATTTTGACTGTTCTCGACATTGCTTCACGTGTTCATAGTTTTCAAGGAGAAATGCATATACATACATACACATACTCATACACACACAAACACACAGACACAAACCTCTTAACTAAAAATAATCACTTCATACTGACTGGCAGGTTCTTTTGACAAATTGTTATTATTTTAACTTTATACTACCCAACTCTCAATAACTCTGAGGGTTTCACAACAATGAAACAAAAAATTACAATAACACCAATAAAAGATAAAGGGTAAATCTAAATTATTGCAAGGGCCACAGACTGAAAAGAACAAAATGAAGGCTCTCTCTCACATACACACCAAAAACCTGGGTAAAGAACCAATCTCCATGGCTCTTCTAAACAATAGCAACTTTGGAGCTGTTCAGAATTTGGGGGATCCTTGTTCCAAAGGACAGGTGCTACTATAGAAAAGAAGAATCTGCAGGATAGTCCTCTGTTATCTATGGCTATTCAGATTATTCCTGGATTAGAATATCAGCAGCTCCAGTCTGCATGTCCAATATGGATGAATTCTGAGAGCTGTTCTTCCACAATAGCAGAAGGACACTTTTTTCAACTTATTAACACTTTAAATAAGAAATAATAATATATTGCAATAGCAGTACAAGTTCAAATGCTTCACCATCAGGCCAGCATCAGATGAAACTGAAAAACAAGGTGGTTGTTTCATTTCTCTTTACAGTTTAATAAAATTGTTACAGTTGTTAGAACCCCTTATGTTAGAACCCCTTAGAAAGCTATTTGTCAATATACAAGAAGGAGGCCAAGTCCCACCATCCTGGAAAACAGCCTACATTTCGTTAATTCCCAAGGAGGGGAAAGATAACACACAACCTGCAAATTACAGACCCATCTCACTACTTAACACGGACTACAAAATATTCACAAAAATTCTGGCCAATAGATTAATGACTGTACTACAAAAAATAATACACCCAGACCAAAGGGGATTTATACAAGGACGCCAGATGAAAACCAATGTGAGACAGCTGTTGAACATAATAGAGTACTTGGACAGGCACAAACAGGTACCCGCCACCCTTATGTTTGTGGATGCAGAAAAAGCCTTCGACAGACTGAACTGGCCATTCCTGACGAACCTGGTCCAGAAGATGAAAATGGGAGCACAGTTTCTCAACTCCATACGGGCAATTTACCAGAAACAAACAGGCCAGATCATTGTGAACGGAGACCTAACAGACCCATTCAACATAGAGAGAGGCACGAGACAGGGTTGCCCGCTGTCACCCCTGCTATTTGTCCTAACGCTGGAAATTTTACTGAACAGGATAAGAGCGGCAGAGGACATAAAGGGCATACAGATTAAACAGCAAGACTACAGACTATGTGCCTTTGCGGACGACTTGCTGGTGACAATGTCGCAACCAGCACAGTCAGCAAGGAGATTGATGGAGATAATGGAAGACTATGGTAGGGTGTCGGGCTTCAAAGTAAATATATCAAAAACAAAGATGCTAGTCAAAAATCTAGACAACAAAGCAAAACGGGACTTGGAAAGAATAACGGGTTGTGAAATAGTCAAGAAAGTCAAATACTTAGGAGTGGAGATAGAACCAACGAATGCGAAATTATACAAGAACAACTACGAGGTCCTGTGGAATAAGATACAAACAGACCTGGAAAGGTGGAAAACACTACGACTGTCCCTGCTGGGCAGGATAGCAGCAGTAAAGATGAACGTCTTACCCAGATTTCTATTTCTCTTCCAAATGCTACCCATACTCAAGAAGGATGTGGACTTAGACAACTGGCAGAAGGGCATCAACAGATTTATTTGGGACGGCAAGAGACCGAGAATAAAACTAAAAATCATCCAAGATGCAAGGGAGAGAGGGGGACTCAAAATGCCTAATCTAAAGCTATATTACTACGCAGCGACACTGGTGGCGTTGAGCGACTGGATCAACATGACGAATGATAGAATACTGAATGTTGAAGGGCAGGGTCTCCTATTCGGCTGGCACGCATATTTGGTATACGACAAAAAGGCTGACAAGAACTTCAGAGAGAACCCACTACGAATTCCATTGCTTTGGGTCTGGAAGAAATATAAACACCTTTTACACAACAAGATCCCCATCTGGACGATCCCCGGACACACAATAGGGGACACAAACATATCCCACAGGCAAGAAGTGGTGCCCTACAGTGAACTCGTACTGGAAGAAAGAAATGGGTTCTCCTTGAAACCCCAAATAACGCTAGCAGGGGAAGGAATAGGAGGTACCTGGCTATCATATCTACAACTGCAATCATGGTGGCACAAAGACAAGAAGAAGGGTTTATCCCAGACTGACGAGAACCTAATTAAACAGATTAGAGAGCAGGGGATCATGCACATCAAACGAGTGTACAGCATTCTGATAGAAATGGACTCTGAAACTGAGCTAGTCAAGAACTGTATGGTAAGGTGGGCACAAGACTTTGGACACTCTATCACCATGGACACGTGGGAGAAAATCTGGGTGAGGAATGTAGAATTCACGAAATCGCAATACTTAAGGGAAAACTTCTACAAGATGTTCTATAGATGGCACCTAGACCCGAAAAAAATATCACTCATCTACCCGGACTCCAAGCCCAAATGCTGGAGGTGTGGGGACGAGGAGGCTACTTACTTCCACATATGGTGGACATGCAGAAAAATCAAAGCATTCTGGAGGAAGATATGGTGGACACTCCAAACCATTTTTAAAAAGCGTATCGAATTTCTACCTCAGGTTTTTCTGTTAGGGATCACAAAGGATTTCACTACCTCAGAGACAAACTTATTTCTGAACTTGATTACAGCAGCAAGATTGTTGGTGGGACAATACTGGAAGAATCCAGAAATACCGCCTATTGAAGAATGGACTGTGAAAGTAACAAATTTGGCGGAAATGGCGAAAATATCAGCATACTTGAAAGATCGCTCCAATAAACAATATTTGACAGACTGGAAACAGTGGATAGACTATATCCAAGAGAGACACCAATCAAACAGAATGCAGCTGGCGTTTAGCTGAGGCTCGACGGGAGGAGGGAAGAATGTTTAACAAATCAAATGTTTACAAAAACTAACACCCAATGTTGAATGTTTATGTTCTAGGACTAATGCCTCTTAACATGATCTTATGACTAATGTTGTTTGCTTTAATATTGCTAAAGCGGACTGAATCTCTACCTCAGGTTATGAAACTTTTACCTCAGGATCTCTGGCTAGGGACTATAAAAGATTGCACTATTACGGGGACGAAGTCAATTCAGAAGTGCAAACGAACGATAGGCGATAGACTAGATACAGTAGGTAGACCATATATAAGAGAAACTCTAATCAAACAAAAGGTATTTGGAGTATACTTGAAGATGGAAGGGAGGAGGGAAGAACGTTTACTAAATCAGATGTTTACAAAGATTAATACCTAATGTTGTATGCTATGTTCTAGGATGATTGCTTAGCAATAGGATCTTATGTTTAATGTTGATCACTTTAATATTGAAAAAGCGGATTGAATATCTACCTCAGGTTATTGAATTTCTACCTCAGGATCGTTGGTTAGGGATCAAAAAAGATTGTACTAATACTGAGATGAATAATATGTGATAGACTAGAAACAGTGGATAGACTATAGATAAGAGAAACACCAATCAAATAAAGTGTAACAGGCGTATAGTTGAGGCTTGACGTGAGGAGTGAAAAATGTTTACCAAATCAGAAGTTTACAAAGACTAATACTTAGTGTTGTATATCAGGCGCTATGATAATTGCTGCATAATATGATTTTATGTTCAATGTTGATTGTTTTAAAAAAAATTTAATCTATTTTCGGTCTAAAAAAAATTGTTATAGTAGCACCTCCTCTGATTTGTTAAGAGTAAATAACAATAGCAAAAATATCTAAATATCACATACATTCTTATCTGCATATAACTACACAAATGTACATGGTTGTCTAATGCATATATAGGTTATTCCAGGTAGCTTACAAAATTTCAAAAATCCATCATATAAGAAAAACCCATAAAAAACTCCACCCCACCCACACTAAATTCTGTTCACAAAACACACACACACATTCACAGTTAATTTACTTATGGTCATAGATCAAACAAGAGAGTCGGATAAAATAATCAGGCAACATGACAAAGATTCAGAAAGGAAAAAGACAGAAAAGAAATAATAGGCCAAATTCAAAAATAATGGCAGCCACAATTGAATGAGCAGCTTTCATTAATAGTTAACATAAAAGTAGACTTTGGTAAATATATTCTGATGTATAATTCATTTATAAATTGAGCAAAATACATAGCTCCAAGTGGCTGGGGCACCCAAATTAATGGGGCAGTAATAATGGAAATAATTCAATGAAACCAAACATTCAGGTTTTCATACCAAAGGCAAAGAGCCGATTTATATTTTTTAAAAACATTAATGGAAATTGAATGAGAGCGTATGAAAAATAAAATATAGTTGCTATTATGCTAGCTACTTCTAAATGCAAAGGAACCAATTGTATTAAGGTAACATTTAATTTCTCTATAGATGCAATTCTTTTCCAGAGTCTTTTTTAGGAGAAAAAAGAAGGGGACAAGAATAGAAACAGCACATTTTAACGATTTGAAATTGATTTAGTTGATATAAAATATTAAAAATTGGAGAGGCTGACACATGAACTTTCACAGGCCCCATGTGGTTTTGTATAAAATATTCATTTCTAAGATGATGGAGATATCTATATAAATAAATATATATACTCAACTCACATTTCAAAATTCTGTTTAGCAATAGTTTAAAAGAACGATGCCAAAATATAGGAAGAATAGTTGGAGAGCTAATTATCCAGTAAAAGATGCCTGTCTCTTTCAATGGTACACAAATTAAATAAATAATTGGTTCACCTATAAGTGAGGTAAAAAGAAATTTAATTGCTATGGAAATCAGTCAGTTTCACTCAAATTTAATTGAGCATAAGGAATTTTTGCAACTCACATGCAAAGCACATGCGCACAAACACACACACACACACACACACACACACACACGACACACACATAGAGCACCCTCTGCTGATAAAGAAGACATTAACTTTCACAGGTGACAAGAATAATAGAAGAAGAATAGAATTTATTGGCCACGTGTGGCTGGACACAGAAGGAATTTGTTTCTGGTGTATAAGCTCTCAGTGTACACACAAGTAATAGTGATAATCATGATCACACACAACATGAAAATACATTCATCATAAATCGTGAAATACAACACTTCATTATAAATCATAAGATGCAACACTTAGTGACAGTCATAGAGTACTAGCTAAGCAAACAACATAAATCATACCAGGATACTAAAAAATGATATAAATTGTAAGATACAAGCGGCAAAGTTATAGTCATCAGAAGATAAGGATAGGTAATAGGAAAGATGAGGAGTATTGTAGTAATACAGTTTTACTAAGTATTTTGACAGTGTTGTAGGACTTAGTTGTTAAGCAGAGTGACGGCATTGGGGGGGGGGGAAAACTCTCTTTATATCTACTCGTTCTGGCGTGCAATGCCCTGTAGCGTCGTCTTGAGGGAAGAAGTTGAAATAGTTTATGTCCAGGGTCTGCAGATAATTCTACAAGACAGATATAGTTCAGGAACTCAAGACAGAAAATATGAAAATTCTATTTACAATTAATACGAAGTGACCTGCGGCAATAGTACTTAGAAATATCAGAATAATAATCCTCCCTTCCCCAAGCAAAGCTGGGAATAGCTAATTAAACATACTTTCCTCAACTAAAAAAAATCCCCACACTTTTCATTCATCTTACTGACCATCTTGGAATTGTTTGCTGCCCTTGTTCACTATATCACTGAATTCTCTAATTGGCTCTTACTCCTTTTTCAGAATTAAGCTGAAAATTAAGGATATAACATTATAAGCCCTCCAAAATCCATTGATGGTGAGATGGACAGCATATAAATTTAATAATAAATAATTTTAAGAAGCACACAGATGTTTGAGCTTTCTACCATAAACTTAATTTGGAGTAATTAAGGTATAGACTAAGCTTGGACAGTAACCACTTCACTTTTGCACAGAGACTAAAGTACAAATAAAAACACATGTATTAATTGTACCTGTTGCTTAAATGTACATGTTATTTGACTCCAGCAATTCTGCATGGCTTACAAATTGTTAAAAGACTTAAAACCAAGGGGGGAAAAAAGATAAAACAGAATACAAATGGTGATGAGTCAACAAATCCAAATGAGAACAAAGAAAGAAAAAGAAACACGGTTTCAACTTCATTTGTCAAAGGCTTTTGAATTCTTTGGGGGTGGGGAAGGGGGGGAGATTCCAGAGGACCAGCTTTCCAACAGAGAAGGTGCACTTCTGGGGTCCCAATAGATGACATCGAATCAAAGGAATCTGGTGTACATCAATCCTGCCAGATCAGATTGTCCAGGCAGATACTAGAGGAAACAGAAGATCCCTCAAGTAAACAAATCCTATTTACCAACTTTTTGTGCCACTTATTAAGAGTATAATCTTTAGCAAACAACAGTAGGAAAAGGTCTGTTGCTCTGTTGCTCAAATGGAGAAGCAATCATTGGGGAAATTATTTTTTCAGTAGCCCCCTTTGGACAATATTTACAATATTAGAATTATTTGATCAAATGAACTGCTGACTTGTGATTTTAGGATTGGAAGAAATAATCATCCAGTTTGGTCTCCTTTCTCAAAAATGATGTTCCAACGAAGCCAGTCCTCAGCCTTACTAATTTATTCATGAATTCTGAGAGCCAGTGTAGACACCACCAATACAAGGTAAACATTGCGTCTCATAGCAGTACTCTTTGACCATAGATTATCCTTCAGAAATACCAGTTAAGAAACAGGCCCTGAAAACACCACCAGCAATACAAAAATGTTTGCACTGAAATAAGGTTCACTGGTATCAGTGCTAATTATTCTTTCTTAAGACTACTTCAGAATAGCATGCATAAGATTCATTCTGATTCAAACCTACGCAATCCGGTATATTAGTCTGACACCAGAAAGTTTCTTCTCTTAGAATAGCATCCTCTATGGTAGCTACTTGGGTTGTGAAAGTTGGATCTAAACAAAGCAAGACAGGAAGAAAATCAACTCTTTTTTGCTATGGTGCTGGAGAAGGCTCCTATGTATTCTATGGACAGCAAAGGTGACCAACAAGCAAAAACTGGAGCGCATAACACCAAATATATCCCTTGAAGGCAAAATCACAAAACTGTGTCATTTATTTTAGCCATATCATTCACTGGAGAAAATAATTATGCCTGGAAGAGTTAGTGGCAAAAGGAAACCAGGCCACCAAAGAACATAATGGCTGGACACCAACAAAGCTGACTCCAACCAGAACATAAAACAACTCAAAGAAGTAGTACAAGATTGTAAGATGTGGAGAGACCTGGACCATAGAGTCACCAGGAGTCAAACATGACTGAATGAATAACATCACCATCAGGTTTGAAGACATTTCTTAACATTTTTTTTTTCAGTTGAAGTGACATCCATTTGACCTTGGTATTTCCCATTGTCCATTTCAGCAGCCATGCCTGTATTCAACTGGGTAGCCAGGAAAGTTAATCTCACTAAAGATTATAAAAATAGCTTTACAAAACTTCTTGAAAAATCAAATATGGATCAATGTATTGGGGTCAGTATCAAATAAGAACTTTGGGGCTTAATTTATTCATTCAGTGACATCATCATTACACATACTGGGCAAACTTCCTTTGATCAATTTTAAAAAATTACTTATAATTTGAATATAATTCAAAATGTAATGTTTAAAAGACATCAGTGTCAACTCTGAAATCACCAAAGCATGGCCTGAGAGCTATTGGGCTGACACTTTGAATAAAACAGCTATTATAAGACACAAGCTTAGATCAGTGCTGCTTTTTTAAATGGGATTGTTTGCCTGGAAAAGCAAGCAAAACCCAGGCCTAAATGAGATATCTTTTCATTGTACATACTGGACTGAATTCCTGGCTGATAAATTTCCCCACACCTTTGTCTGAACGAAGGGAGGCAAAGGTCTACATTTTCTCACAAGCATGCACAAGCCTCATTCTAGGTCAGATGGCTTTCTACCTCTAAATCTCGTCCTTTATTGACTTAAAGAGTTTGTCTGAGCGACAACGGACATTGTGGATTTGTTACTTCTGTCATCTTTTCTACCAGTTCACTTTGCTTCAGATCAAAGTTGAAAGCTGTTAAAAAAAATACACAAACCACAGTGACAAATAGCTTGCTTTGTTTGACATAGCAAAGCAAACAAAAAATTGCTTTAGTTAACCAAAAAAAAAAAAGAAGAATCATCTCTTTTCTGCCTTAACTCTGAAGCCTATGATGCTAAAAACTACACATTCCCTTCATGATCAAGCAATGAATGTTTTCAATATTTTAAATAGGTTGGCAAAAATAAAATCAACCTATCAGTTTTAAGTTTTTCAAAACTCAGAAAATACAGTTCTAGTTTCCCTAAAGGAGACATCTTGATTTTTAAAACATTTTCTCTGCTTCAATATGTTCTCTACAATTGCATACTATAAAAGTCTATTTATTAAATAATATATTAGTATTTAGCAAACAAATAACATTTAAAAAAACTTTCTTACTTTATTTATTATGACATACCACAAATCTGGGCATATGTTTCATAGAATTGGAAAGCAAAGCCAAAATTTAACTATAAGGAAATCTGATCATGGAAATTCAATCCACGTAAAATACACCATGCAAATACACTACTGTACATTCTTTGGTTATACAAGATATGGCTTGCTTTTCACAAAGCGGTAGGGAATCATTGTTCCACAGAGTTTTGGTGAAGACAATATTTTTATGGGCCACTGACAAAATAAATATAATTGATCGATTAATTGATATAATAGATCTGACTATTTTTGTAATTGATTGTCTCTTATGTTGGTTCACGAATGGTTTTATTTTTGTTATATTATAAACTGACTTCCAGTCTTTCAAAGCAGTCATTATGGAAATCATTGGAGGGAGGGAAGGACAAATGGCTAGATTGAGTGATAGATTAATTGATTGGCTGACTGCAGTCTACCCAAAGTTATATAATAATAGATGTAGTATTACAGAATTGCAAAGGAACACCTGAGCCCACATTTCATATAAAACAAATCTCCATCTCTCCTTCCTCAAAAGTTTCCATGAATTTTTTCAAATGGGAATTAAAAGAAGATTTCTGCATGCAAATCATGAATCTTATTTAAGACTAGTTGACCTGAGAAGACTTTTTTCAGCTTGATGTCTTCCCAACTGCTTAAGTTTCAATTCCCCTAATCCCATGTCAACAATCCAAAATAGCTGGATAGCATCCCAGAAAAGGTGTCTTTAACAAAAAAGGGGAGTATGTTGGTATGCTCAGACAAAATATGATTTAAGAAACTATATGAAAATTTGAGAAAATTTCTGTTCTATGTAAAGCATGATTGATAGCTTTGTGTTTTGTGAAAACCTGCCAGTTCTGATTTAATTAATAAATTATGGATAAATAAACCATGGCTTATGTAGGATGTCATTCTGTATGCCTACTCATCCATTTTTTAATGAATCCCTTACAAGTACATACCGTAGGTACAGCATCTAATGGATCTTGGTTAATCTCAATAAAGAGACTAAATACAGTTGGATATGGTTGTCCTTGGATATATCTTGAGTAAGAAGTGAGTCAAAAAGCCTATTGGGAACCATACAGTTTGGAAAAATCTGCACTATGAAGTCATCAGGACTTGAGCTTCATTTGAGGGATGCTATCTTTATAGTTCTTTATATTCAAACCTACATCATCTTTAAAAAAAATTGTTTCTTTTAATTGAACCACCCAAAAGCTGCAGATTATTTGGGCAGTTTACAATAAACAAGCCAAAGTTAAAAAAAAAATCCAATTTGAGTTTAAACATAACCAATAAAACCAAATAAAATGAAAAATAACGACATCATACAAACTAGGCAGCAGCGGTCAAAATCTAAGGTAATAAGGATTCATTAGAGCACCAATGAAAAAGCTTGGAAAAACAGCCCCTGGCAGCTGAGAAGGGACTTCCAGAGAAAAGGATCTCTCACTCCTAGAAACTCACTTTATCTCACTCCAGATCTCAAAGCCACCAAACCTGGGAGAAAGCCTAAAGGGCGAAGCTCACCAGGTGTCCCAGCATCCCTCCTCAGCTGCAAACTGTTATCAAATCTGGGCTGCAAACATCCAGACGACCTCTAGGTGGCTGCAAAGAAGCAGCACACTTCCACCTGGATTCCCTCAGCTGCTACCTGGCAGCCTTTGGTGCGAGAGGCCTCCGCGAGGCCCCGCCCAAATGCCCCCTCCCCCAGAGAGGAAGCGCGCGAGGCAGTGAGAAAACTGGCAGGGGCCTGCGCGTCCCTTCGCGCGCGCGCGCGCGCGCGCCCTAAAGAGAATCGCCCGGCCTTCCGGGGTTCATGTGAATCTGGTCGCTTAGCAACCTGCTGAGCGCTCGAGCTGGGCGGCAGCAGCAGCAGCAGCAGCGGCAAGAGGCAAAGAATCTGCAGGGAAGGGAAAGTGAGTGTTTCTGGTTCCTGAAGGGAGAGAAGGACGCCTTCAGAATTATATTAGCCCTAGAAGCGCCTGAGGTGGCGGCAAGTGCTCGGGGGCAGGGGGGAGGGGGCACGAAGAAAATGGAAGAAGTGCAAGGGATACCTATTATAGCAGTGTTTGTTATTTTTTAACTTGGCCATTTTGAGATGCATGGACTTCAACTCCCAGAATTCCTCAGCTAGCATGCTGGCAGGGAAATTTTGAGAGTTGAAGTCCACACGTCTTCAAGTGACCAACGTTTGAAAAACATTGTATTATAGCAGGGGTTCTCAACCTTGGCAACTTTAAGACTTGTGGACTTCAACTCCCAGAATTCCTCAGCCAGCTTTGCTGGCTGAGGAATTCTGGGAGTTGAAGTCCACAAGTCTTAAAGTTGCCAAGGTTGAGAACCCGTGAATTATAGGTGCCTTTATCGTTGTAGATTAGTGTCCCAACATAGGGTACCATTGAAAGCTTCATCCTAGGGGTGGGATTGGGGACTTTTCATATTCAAGGCAGTAAAGATTGGGGGCAACTGGATGCCCTCATTTCTTCAAATCCTGCACCAATAATGATTGCTGTTGGAATTTCAATCCCCAGTGTTTGAGGTATGGCAGGCCATCTAACACATGCACTTCCCAAGCTTGATTGCCAATCCAACTGTTAAGCACTGTACATAAGAAGGAAGCAAATAAAGCCGGGCATACAGATTCACCACACAATGGAAATATACAAAAGAAAGAGAAATTAAGATGGAGAAGAAGCCATAGCTCCTTTCTATGGTACTGGATAGAAGGTAGATTGTTCGTTCTTTTGCAACAAAGGAAAGTAGATGATCCATGATCAGTCCTTGATCAGACTAGTAGCAGAAGCCAATGTCATGTCCTTCAATTCTCTTTTCTAGGAAAATGCAATATATCCCAGCCCTGTAAATGCTATGTGAACAATGAATAACTCAGTGAAATACCTGAATCCAGGTCACAATTAAATCTTATTTCACACTAATTTACTGTACCAAAATTGCATTTTCTACTGATCCTGTTTAATGTACTTTAAAAATTGAGTCAGTGTAAGATATTTTTGATATGCCATATAATATTTTAAAACAATTACAGTACTATAATACTAAATGTGCCAGATTACAGGATAGGAAAAGTACTTACTCTTAAAAGGCCATAACTTTGATGGTTGTTGCTATGTGTGAATAATATTTTACAGTAAAAAGGAAAATAGATCCCTGCCCCAATGACCTTGGGGTGCTAAGCGATGATAGAAGATAATAGAGAAAAAGGATATTTTCTTTGCATTGTATGTGTTTAAGCTTTGCTTCAGTGGACAATGAGGGCAAAGAAACTAGGCAAGTAGAAATATTAATTTTAAATAGACAGCATTTTGTTCTTAGAAGAGGCCCATTCTTGTACCAGTATTGTTTAAAAAAGTACAAAGAAAAGTAACCTGCAGAGAGCTTCTGTACTCTGAGACAGAACTGGGAAAAATGTGGCTCTATAGATGCTACTGAACTGTGTTCCTAGCACTTCAGTGAAATGGCCAATGCTGAGAAGTCAAGGTGTCTTCACCTCTGCTTTCAAAGCCATGAGATATTTGATTTTTACAAGAGAGTCCTCTGAAAGATGTGATTCCCAGAGGCAGAAAAGAAAGAAATATACAAATGCCTTGATGGATGTTTTATTGCAGGTTAATAGTAAAAATCGTTTGAACTCTACCTTTTTTTAAATTTTCTAGTCCAAAAGGATACTCAAGTATCCCTTATTAAACTAAGTTTTAGACTGCAATAAAAAATAAATAGCAAATTCATCCAGATAAATAAATGATAATAGAAGTAACATTAAAATATTTACTCGTATGTCATATGGCTACAGAGAGTTTGTTTTAGTATAAGAGTCCTTTAGTTCTACTTGTCCCAACAGAAAGGGCCTACTTTAGATCCTGTAGTCAAAGAAGTCCGATTTCCAGAAGAAGAACTTTTTCTGCCACAGCGCCTGCCCTTTGGAACCTCTTACTATCTAAAGCAGGGGTCCCCCAACCCCCGGTCCATGGCCTGGCACTAGGTTGCAACTGGGCCATGCAAACAAGCGAAGCCCCATCTGTGTGATGCAGGCAGCATGTGAAACTATGCCCCCTCTGGTCTGTGGAAAAAACGTCCCTCCATGGAACCGCTTCCTCATGCCCCAAAGTTTGGGGGCCGCTGTTCTAAAGTAAGATTGTCCCTCCTCTCCTATCCTTCTGCAAGACCTGAAGACCTGACTTTGCTAGTTGGGCAGGGGAGCAGATGGGGGGGGAGTTCCATTCTGGAGATGGCTGCTGGATTGATCTCACCTCCCCCGTTGCTCTCTGCTCCCCTCCATTTTTTTGGTTATTGTATTGATATATTCTCATTGTGTTCTTTGTCATTGTTTATTTTATTTCTGTTCTGTTCATACCCTTTTAAATTCTTTCTTTTTATTGTGGTAAGCCCCCTTGAGTAGTCCTGCAGCAAGATAGGTGGCAAATAATTTTAACAAATAATAATAAATGCGACAATACCTCTAACACCATTAAGATATCCCCATCCCCTTATCCCAGATCCTTGGGAAGGACTCAATAGGCAGACAAAAATGTCAAATCCAGTTTAAACATCTGGCTGACTATGTGACAAACCATAGTACCTCTAATAAAGAAAAGCCCATTTCCTCATACCGTTTTTGTCCAAATCAATATAGCAAGTTTAAACTCAGAATTGGGCGTCTCTCCCAAAAACTTTTACATTATAGTAACAGAGTGCTAAAAATATATATCAAAGTATAAGATATAGGTAGTCCTCAACTTGCAGTCACTTATTTGGTGACTCTTCAAGGTTACAACAGCACTGAAAAAACTGACTTATGGCCATTTTTCACATTTAGGACCATTGCAGCATCCCCAGGATCACGTAACCAAAATTTGAGCACTTGGCAATTGACATATATTTATAACACTTGTACTATCACGGGGTCATGTCATCACCATTTGTGATCTCAGCCAGCTTCCAACATGCAACGTCAATGGGGCAAGCCAGATTCACTTAATGGCCACATGATTCACTTAACAACTATGGCAAAAAACCTCTTAAAATTGGATAAAACTCACTTGACAACTGCCTTGCTTAGCAATAGAAATTTTGGACTCAATTGTGGCCATTAGTCAAGGACTATCTGCAAACACCAACCGTATATTTTAATTACCATGCTGTTTATAGTATTCAGTGTTTTATTCAATGTTTTTTTGTTTGCTTGTTTTTAGGATTGTACTAATTTGGAGTGCGTGCAGGACCTCTTTGTATATTGAAGATAAAGAAATTATTACTCCCTCTATTCCATGATGCAAAAGAAATATTTCAAGGTGCACAGATCTTATACTTGTAAAACTGAGAAAGAGCTTTGAAAATAAAAGCTTTATAAATAGGCCAATTTAATGCATATAAAATACTATCTACTCCTATAATTGTTTTAATGTGCAGTTGCTTTGGAAGAGAGAAGTAGCCTTAGGTTTTATTTTTAATTACACTGAAACAAAATATGTTTAGGCATGTCAAACTTTTATAGTTCATAATGAGTTTATTGCACACAATAATTATGGCTTCAGTAATTAAAAGTTTAAAATTGCTGCTATTTTATTTAATATAAATGATAAATCAAAGATTTCTTTTTGCCTTTATATAAGCTAAAGTGGGATGTGTCAAATATCAATCTTATGTTTCATATTGTGGTAATTGTATATTAGTAAGACTTCAAACATGGGAGTTGTATGGGCATAAAGGTTCTGTCAGGCTAAAAAAAATCATTGGCTAAAGGCTGAATTTCTTTTGTTGTTTAATGTGCTATACATATCATTCATATACAACAGTAATTTATAAAAATAATTATGAAACTTTATTTTAGGGGAGTTCCTACAAACCAAAGTCTGTAGCACTTACTGCTGTGGCATTACAAGATCATATTTTACATGATCTTCAGCTGCAAAATCTTTCATTAGCAGATCCTTTAAAGTCAAAGACATGGAGTGAAAAAAATAAATACAGGCCTATGAAGAAGGAGAAAATCAGAGCAGTTATAGATACTGGATTAAAACAAACAAACAAACAGCCAAAAAACCAAAATAACCCGCAAAATGAAGATCCAGAGAAAGAATATGTCCTTGATCCATGTCCTCAGCCTCTGACTTTAGGTAAAATCTTAATTTTCCAGTCTGTTCTTATTTGATTTTAATAAACGTTTAATGCCTCTTAGGTATGGAAGAATTTGCTGCATGTAAATTTAATAAATAACTAAATAATTAGTTATATTATAATAAATAGATACTTTTTTCCATATGGCACAATAGCATCACAATTAAAAGAACAGCTGTTTGAAGAATCACTTGTCCTTACAAGCATTTTTCTTTACTTTCTTTTTCATCTTAGGTTTGCAGCAGATAGATATTTCTTGGAAAGTTACAAGTATTTTTTTTTTCTTTGGCTATACATTTTGGATCCTGAGCATTATATAAAAGGAACTCAGTATAATTTATTTTGGGTGACAAACACATGTGAACTGGGTGAAGAATCCCTAACTTTTAAGTGGTTAAAAAAAAAATAACATTAACATCATTAACATTACAAACATTGCTGATGACTTTGTCGTTGATATTACATTCTCTCTTTGCTTACATAAAGAGAAATCTGAAAAAGGAACAGGAATATATTGCATTAAATAACCCCATAAAATATCAAAATCTAATGAATCTGTCTTAAATAAAAGGTAATGCCACCAAGTTAAGGAGAATTACTTAAAGAATGAATTTTTTCTTCGCCCTGATATCACCTGATATGTGTGTTAAATTTATTTTCACTGTGATCAGTAGCAAAAGACTTTAGTGCCAAAACAAATATTTTTGCCATTAGGAAGGAAAGTCTTCATACAGAAAAAAGCAAGCCTACCACCCAGTGAAACTACATTAGCACCATCTAGAGTTGCCTTCTACTATAATTGGGATAAGTACTTGGGCAACTGTTGTTTTTACAAAAAAAAGAAAAATTCATTTACTAGGTTGGGCATAGTTTGTTTTTATTAAAAAAAACAACCCTTCACCTTTAACTACCCTTTGCTCAAAAATTTACAACTTCTGTTTTTGTAATGGTTTGGGGGTAAATCCATGAATAATGCCTGTAGCTAAACATCCAACTTCAAATCAAGAAACAAGAGACTTACTGTATTATAATAAAAGAGATGGATGCATAAGCTTTCTGCCTGGGGAAATGGGAGGTGCAGAGGCAACATATTACACTGTCATGAGATAATAACATTACATGGTCTGACTAATAACTAGGAAGAACTACCATGCTGCTACTGTTACACTTTCTACATTTTTGTTTACAAGAGTTTTCATCCTTTTAAATTACTAGTAGAGATCTCTTGGGGTAGTTTGAGACACAGGATAGAAATTAGAAGATGGTGTACCGTAGCAAAGTCCTTTCTTAAGCAAGATAGCTATCTGGGCCAGTAGCCCTCTCTGAGCCTTGGAAGAAGGCAAGGGCAAATCACTTATGCAAAACATTCCAAGAAATCTACAGGAACTGGTTCGTGTAGTTACCAGGCGTCAAGACTGACTTGAAGGCACACAAACACAAAAAGAAATGGATTGAGTTAGGCAACATTTTGTGGCATGGTCTAGGCCAGGGGTAGGCAACCTTGGCTCTTTTATGATTCATGGACCTCAATTCCCAGAATTTGCTGGCTCAGGAATTCTGGGAGTTGAAGTCCATGAGTCAAAAGAGCTAAGATTGCTTACCCCTGGTCTAGGCTACCATCTCATACCAATGTGGTTGGCTTGCCACTCCTTCCAGCAGAAGAGGCACGCTGTGTCCACCAAGGAATTTTGACTGGCAGGGTCCAGGAGACGAGCCTTTTCTGCCGTGCCCCTGCCCTTTGGAACTTCATGCCCCTTGAGATGACATCCACCCCCACCCTCTTGGCCTTCCATAGGGTCCTGAAGACCTGGCTCTGCCATATGGCTTAGGCTCCTGGTGAGGGCATCCTACTCTAGAATTGGTTAAAAAATTAGAATCCCACTTCTACCTATTTACATATTTTTAACCAGGTTTTTTTTGTTAATTTTAAAGTTTTACTTTTAATACTTAATGTTTTAATAATTTAATTGTTTTATATTGTTGTTTTTTAACATTGTAAGCCTCTCAAGGTTGCTTGATAGTGAGCTGGATGGCATATAAATTTAATAAATAAATAAACACCTTCTGCCTCCTGTTTTGCCTCCCATCCATTCTTTTTTTTAAAAAAGTAGTGTGTTTCTGTTTCAAGATCATTCCGTTTGAAAGCCCAGCTCTGTAGTCATATAAATATTTAGACAGATATAGAAGATACATTTTTGTATATTTGTGCTAATGTACATTAGTAGGTTAATTAGATGATTCAACTATCCGCCTACGTCTACAAACTGGAACATTTGATACACATTGAAGAGAACAGCCTGGAGTTGGTGGGACTTGTAGTTCAACAATATTCAAATATTCACAGATTTCCCAGTTTTGCCCTGTTGGAATACTATCACTGCAGAACATTTAAGAACTATCAAAATAAGGAAGATTTATGAACGTGCTTAAATAATGCTTTATTTAATTATTTTTATAATCGGTTTACTTGTTCATTGAGTGATTTCTTTAAATCACATCTATTCAAATAGATAAACTCTTGGTTTCTGGGAAAATTAAAATGACCGAATTAGTATTTGTCTTAAAATATATATATTATATTATGAAGTAGTTTCTGTGCTGAAATAGGCAAATAAAAAAATTAAGTAACAAAACAGGTTTGAAATCTAGAGAATAAGATATTAAGGTGACCTGTTTAATTTTAGTTGAGGTTTTGTTTGTTTGTTTTGGATTTTGCTCATTATCACCCAGTCTTGCAAACATTCTTTCAGATAGAAACCCCAGTGTGGAATCCAGAAGTCTTGGTTGCCAGAGAAAAATGTGACATACGTGTCAAATTCCTCTGTCATATGGCACATGTGCTTACTTGAACAAGGAGGGCTTAAGTAAATTTAGTTCCAGTTCTGTACAGCATATTGTACATTCATTCATGGGAATATCCATTTTATACTATGTCTTCCTAAGCAGATATGCAGGGGATTTCATATCTGATGAAATAAAATGTTACGTTAAGATACTATGCATGTATGAAATATGGATATTTCTGTGCATTTGTACACATTCTAGTTATGGCTAGTTCTTTTTCTGTCAGCAGTGATTCTTGACGATTTATTTACAAGAAAAGTTGTGCATTTCTGTTGCCCCTAAGAATTCTCCCATTAGGTTTCATTCTTTCCAAAATAAACCACCCCACAAAATGTAAGGTGTAATTTATGAAATTATTGTTATTCAGTTACTTTCATTGAATTTACTACGTTTAGATTTATAATTAAATATGAGTTAATTCAACTTTATCCCCAAATAACATTACTGGCCATAAAAATGCTTATTGTAGAAATATTAAATATGCACTGCCACACAGAAGATCCTATAATGAAACAAATTATGAGTCTATTTCATTTGCTGGACTTTACTTGCAGCTCAGAAATTTGGATTGGTGGAGCTTCCTGCCATGCCACTAACTCTAGAGGAGTGGGGATATGTCAAGCAACGATCCATAAAACAAGGAGATTCTGTCCAACCTTGTGCTATATGCAAAGAAGAATTTGCACTTCAGCCACAGGTATTTTATCTGCCTCCTTTAATATTATGGAATAGCGATAGTCCTCAACTTACGACTGGCTGCTTAACAACCAGTTTTAAGATGTCCAAAAACTCTCCTCTCCTCCAATCATTTCACTATATCTTGGTATCTTCTGCACTCGTGGCCACAATTTACAACATTTTTTAATAGAATTGGTATTTACTTTTGGTTTCTGGTGAAACTTCATAGCGAACAGTCGGTTTCCTCAATGGTACAGTGTTTGCTTTACAACCATGGTGTTTATTTAAAAACCACACCACTCAGCTGCTGCAATAAAGGTAATATCAATTACAGTCATGTGTTGACTCACTGAATAGCCATCATGACTTAGAACCATAATTGTACACTCAATTCGGATTGTAAGGTGAGGACTACCTGTATATCTGATAGAACTGGGAACACTGTAGTTTCAACTTTGAAGAGATGCCTTTCAGATACATAAGGTCATCTATGTAGCACCTGTCTGCAAGATATAAAGCCCTACATGGCATCGGACCAGGTTACTTACGGGACCGCCTGCTGCCCCATGAATCCCAGCGGCCGGTTAGGGCCCACAGGGTCGGCCTTCTCCAGGTCCCGTCAGCCAGACAGTGTCGCCTGGCGGGGCCTAGGGGAAGAGCCTTCTCTGTGGCGGCCCCGGCCCTCTGGAACCAACTCCCCCCGGAGATCCGTGTCGCCCCCACCCTCTCCGCCTTTCGTAAACTGCTCAAAACACACCTCGGCCGGCAGGCCTGGGGCAGTTAATATCTTGCCCCTAGCCAGTGTATGTTTGTGTGCATGTTTGTTGGATGATTGTTTTTTCTTTTAACTTAGGGGTTTTTTATATATGTATTTTAACTTGTGATTTCTATTTATGTTGTGAGCCGCCCTGAGTTCTCCGGAATAGGGCGGCATAGAAGTCAAATCAAATAAATAAATAAATAGATAGATAGATAGATAGATAGATAGATAGATAGATAGATAGATAGATAGATAGATAGATAGATAAATATTAAAGCAGCTGCTGCTGCTGTTTCCAGTCAGTTTCCAGTTTCCTCACCAAAGCTGCAAAATTCCAGATTGAATCCAAAGCATCTTATAGTCCTGGAAACTCGTGAAACACACACAAAAAATTACCAATGGGGGGGAAAAATGAAATAAATTAACTCATGGGGGGGAGCTTGGTGCTCTCAGCTTGCTTGTTTTCTTGCAGATATTTCAATACCCTAATTAAGTAACATCATCAGTGCACTCATAATGTTACCTTTGTTGTTGTTAGTTGCGAAGTCATGTGCAACCCCATGGACAACCTTCCTCCAGGCCTTCCTGTCCTCGACCCTCTTCTGCAGTCCATTTAAGCTCACGCCTGCTGCTTTCGGTGACTCCATCCAGCCACCTCATTCTCTGTCGTCCCCTTCTTCTATTGCCCTCCATCTTTCCCAGCATTAGGCTCTTCTCCAGTGAGTCCTTCCTTCTCATTAGGTGACCAAAGTACTTAGTTAGGGTAATAAAATGTCTGCAAGAAACCAAGCAAGCTCAGAGAGCACCAACCCTGAGCTACAAATATTCTCCTTCATTGGTAAATTAACTTGTGTTTAATCATATGGAGAGCGTAGTTTTTTTATGTGAGTTGCTAATGTTCAGAGAACACTGGACTTTCCTTGACCATGAATATGATATAATCTCTTCTCCAAAAAGCAAAAAATCAGCAGCATCCTTTCCATTTTTTAAAGATTATTTTGTATAGCTGTTAGAGACAAGGACTTCAAGGTCCATCTGTTCTTGGAAGAAGCTGGTCTTATCTATTCCTAGTATTCAGGAACTCATGGTTCACCTTATGCCCTTGGCTTTTAGGATGCCAACTTGTGTCTTTTCCCAAAGCATTTTAACAATCATTGGAGGGTGGGAATGCAGTGCTTAAGTCTAAAATGTAATAAAATGTAGATAATGTAATTAACACTAATATGTTCTTTCTGCAGTGAAGGCTACTATTTAATTATTGTGCTGTTGGTAAGAATAGAGGGGATTCTTGGATAAATTGAAATCTCAAAATCATTTTATTATTTCTGAACAGGTGTTGCTCTCTTGTTCTCATGTATTTCACAGAGTAAGTAAACCATACCTCTTTATCAATTAATGGCAAATATATATCCTGTCAGTCTTCTAAGTTGTACATTATATAATTAATTATAATATGAAATTTTACATGTTAAGAATAAATCTATTGTTTTTAATCGTGTAATTCAAAATGTAATTTTAGGATATTGTTTTAAGACAATATATTTTATCTTACACAGTATGGTTGCATGTGGAACAAGCCTACACAACTCATAGAGAAAAATGGTTCAATAGATAAATTAAAAATAATCACAGGTCACAAAGAATACCTGATATCTCAATCAACTCTTTGGCAGTGTTGCAGCTGGTAGTGTTGATAGGCCCAGAAGCGCTAGAGATGTTTGGCAGTTTGTTGGGTGCAGTGCATTCTTTCACATGCACATGGAAGGACAAAAGTAGAAATAATCACTTAATGTAAATATGCACCCAAAATGTCCAGTTACAGTGATGGCCACTAAGCTTTTGTATCCAGACCTAGTACTGAAATCTGTAATTTTATAGTGAATCAGAATAAGTGGCTGGCAAAGTTAACAGTGGCTCTGTACACCCAATGCATTTAATGATATCAAGGAGCTATTAGCTGTGTCAGCCAGTCAATGCTGGGGTCAGAGAGTTAATCTGACATAGGCGTCTATTATACTAAAGTTACTTAGATCTGCTCTGAATTGCTGTGGCTGGGCAGCTCTTACAGCCACTATGACTGTTTGGTTATCTGGAAGTGACTAAGCCACTATGCTGTCTGGTTATCTGGAAAGAGCTTCACTTACAGAGTAAGTGATGAGATCTTTAGATTAGCTAGCTTTGTCACCTGTATTCTGGATCCAAATGTTCCCTGGTTGATCAAGTTCTCTGCAAGGTAGCACGTGGTTGGGACCATGAGGTGGTAAATGCCTCTTTTGTAGGAGGTGGTGGTTACAACCGCCTTGAAACAGTCATCCTTGGATTCAGCAGTGTTGAATAACTTTTTGTTCAATTTCTAACCTTTCACTTTCGGGGGAATGCTGTTGAAAATATGGTAAATAGTTTCAAAGGGCTCTGAAGAATATGGATTATTTTAATCTTTTTCAATCAGTTTATAATATCAAGAGGGCACTGATTGTACTTGTGTGTGACCTTTGGATCGTAGCATGCAGGGGAGGTAGCTTTTTGTACCCTCCTGGATCTCTTAGCTTCTTTTGATACCATCAGTCATGATATCCTTCTGGTTCAGCTTATGAGATGAGTAGTGGGAAATATTCATTAGTAGTTTTTCTTCCTCTAGGGCTGGTTTGTATCAGTGTTGGTGTGGAGAAGTGTTTAGCTCATGTGTGAGATGTCTCAAGATACTTATCTCTTTCTCTCTCTCCATCTCTCCCTTTCTCTTCCTCCCCCCCTTATTTAGCCTCTGCATGAAACCACTAGATAAGGATATCCAGTGGCCCAGGGTAAAATATCAGTATATTGTCATACAACTCCACCTGTGCATGGACAAGTAATGATATCAAGGTACTTACCAAGTGCCTGGAGGTAGTAAGAGATTGGATGGGAAGAACCAGCTGTAACTCATCTCTAGCAAGATAGATGAGCTTGCGATTTGGGCTTCCTTGGATCTAAAGATTTTTCATTGTTAACCCTCAACAATTTCCCCAAGCTGACTTGGTGCACAATTTGGGAGTTCTCTTGAATTCATAGCTCTTGCTTGAAGAGCTGGCGGCAACTATGGCTAGGAGGACCTTTTGCTCAAATTCACCTTGCGTCCATTCCTGGATGAGGTCCTTCTCGCTTAGTCACTTCCCAACTGGATTTCTACAGTGTGCTTTAACGTGGGGCTGCCCTTGAAAAATATTTCAACTGCTTCAGGATATAGTGGTGTGCAGTTAGGATGCACCAAGTCTGACCATTGCTTTTGGATACAATTTGACATGTTGATTATCCCTTTAAAGCCCTTTATGGCACACAACCAGATTAATTGCAGGATCACCTGTCTCCATGGACTTCTGCTCACCCACCAGATCCAACCAGTATGTTTCAAGGATACTCTATTAAAGGATATCATCTGTGGTGATAGAGATGTGAGCCACCTGCCCCATGGAACAGCCACCCCATGTGAGATCTGGATGCTCCCAATTCTTTTGACTTTCTGGAAAGCTGCTAGCTGAGCCCTATTTGGCATGGTTTATACAGATGAGCTTATAAAGTGCCTTGATTATTGTGTTATGATTATTTTAAGAGGTTTTTCTTTTTCTTTTTAGATGCTTTATTATATTATTTTTATTAATTTTTGTTATCTGTCCAGAGTTTAATATGTAAGATAGGTGGCAGTATACGTTTTCTAAAATAAATAATTGTATCTGCTTCAGAATAATTGTAGCTTCAGAATTGTTGGTGTTAAACTAACTTGTGAAGATAAACAATAATGTTAAACCTGCTGTCTTCCTTTTAACATAGAAATTAAGCCTTAGAACAGTTTTGCTACAACATTACTTATTTGTGAAGTTCATTCCTACACACACGCATACGCACACACAAACACAAATAGAGTCAGCTAGTGGAACAGGTTGCCATGTGGAAATGCTGATTATTATTTTTTTCACTAGAGGTCTTCAAATAGTGGCTGGATGGTCATCCACGAGAGACACTTTGTATAGTACTAGATGACCTGTAAGATGCCTTCCATGATGCTGTTGTCTTTCCTGAATCTACAAACTCTGGACATATAACTTTGCATTAATATTCATAAATCTTGGAGAGGGGCAAACTAAATTCAGACAGGTTTACAGCTAGAACTAATCATTTTTTTTCCAGGCATGCCTGAAAGCTTTCGAAAGATTCGCAGCTAAAAAGAGCTGTCCAATGTGTAGAAAGACCCAGTATCAAACACGAGTAATTCATGATGGAGCCCACATTTTTAAAATAAAATGTGCTACGAGGTAAGAATGACTGGCAAATAACAAAGCTCATTCCCCAAGAATGATTTGTTGAAATATTTACATGCACACAAAGTACTGTATAGTGATGGAGAATGTAAGTGACTGCTAGGTTTTAAAGCTTAAAAATAAAACGTCTTCAGCACATAAGATAATGTGAATATCATAATGTAATACATTCATGCAAGTCTTTAGTTTGAAGTGGAGATTAAGGATAATATTTTGGCCTCATTATATATAATACTTTGTTAGATATACTCCAAACCACGTGGTTCATGCCTTTGATTTAATAGAGGTAAGGCAAATAAGGGAAGAAATAACTTTCCCAGGATTTAAACTATTTAAATGCTGGAAATTATGTTTCTTTCCCCTGTATTAACAAGTTGTATGTGGATTATGAAGCTTTGCTCTATTAGCAGTGCTTAATGGCTCCTGGTCATGTGATAATACAAAATAAGCAGCACATTACTATATCATTCTGCATACATTTTGAATGTATCTTTTTAAAAGAACAAAATAATGATGTTTAAAATTCACTGCTTTCCCTCCACTGCAGCTTGGAGGCTCTCATATAATTGTTTCAGCCATTTTTTCTGATGAGATGAAGAAATGCAAGGCCTCCTTCTGCCAAGTCAACACTCCTGTTATTTAACAAAATAACAGAATAACAGTGTTGGAAGGGGCCTTGGAGGTCTTCTAGACCAACCCTATTCAGGCAGGAGACCCTAGACCAGGGATGTCAAACTGCCAGCCCGTGGGCCAGATGTGTCATCAGGAAACCACGCCCACCCCATTGCCGGCAATGGGGGAAAAAACTCTGATGCGTGGCACCATGTCACATGATGTCGCGGCTTTGATATGTCTGCCCTAGACAATTTTAGACAAATGGCTGTCCAATCTCATCTTTAAAACCTCCAGGGTGGGAGTGTTCACCGCTTCTGGAGGCAGGTTGTTCCACTGGTTAATTGTTCTCCCTGTCAGGAAATTTCTCCTTAGTTCTAGGTTGCTTCTCTTCTTGATAAGTTTCCATCCGTTGCTTCTTGTCCTGCCTTCAGGCGCTTTGGAGAATAGGTTGACTCTTCTTTCTCCTCCTCCTCCTCCCTCTTCCTCTTCCTCATTTTTTTCTAAGCTCCCTATTATTTGATGGTTCCATGCAACTTCAAGTCTAACATTATTTTAAACAAAAAAATTGAATTGAGTCCACTTTCAAACTAGTGACTCACAAAAACCTTATTTTTTTTAATGTGATTTCGGCTAGGGCAAGTAACACGCTAGCAGGATTTCATGTATCTAGGAAATATTGATCTGTAGATGTGTTTAATTAGTGTAAAGAATTACTGAAATAAAATAAAACATATACATCAGCATTGGAGCATCTATTCTATGTACAAGAGAACCTGCTGTGTTTCCAGCATTCAGATAGTCCTCAACTTACAATGATTCATTTAGTTACCATTCATAGTTATGACACTGAAAAAAGAGACTTCTGACCGTTTTCCACATTTATGAAAAGTAACTTATGACCATTGCAGATTCCCATGGTCATATGATCAAAATTCAGATGCTTGGCAACTGGCATGTATTAGAATGGTTGCAGTGTCCCAGAGTCATATGATATTTTTTTACAACCTTCTACTACATGCAAAGTCAGTGGAAAATCCAGATTCACTTAACAGCCATGTAACTAACTTAATAATTACAGGGATTCACGTAACAAATGTGACAAGAAGGATCATAAAATGAGGCAAAACTCAACTGTCTTGCTTAGCAATTGAAATTTGGAGCTCAATTATGATAAGTCGAGAACGATCTGTATTCGGCTAGATAGTGGCCAAATTATACGGCATCAACTGTGCAGAGCAAATTTACTGAAAACTTGTTCTTTGAAGCAAATTCGGCTGAAAGAGATCAAGCTTTTTCTTTCATTCATACTTGTCCAAAACTGGAAGCAAACAATCTTTTAGTTTTGAAACTGTTTGCATTCTAGTTTCAGTATTATATTCAGATTTGTAAAAGACTTTCTCTTTTTTTTTAATGCCACAGAATTCAAGCTTTTTGGAGGGGACATATTGTTAGAAAGTGGTATAAAAATCTGAGGAAAACAGTACCCCCCAAGGATGTGAGATTAAGAAAAAAATTCTTCGAAGAAAAGGTAGGAAATTTTCACATTTCAAAATATATTACAATGCTAAAAATCAAAACAATTCAGTGCTGATCAAATCCGCATTCAGAACAAAATGGCCTGACTTTGTTCACAACTGGACCCAGACATCTAAGCATGCATGTTTCAGTTTGGCGGTGGCCTAGCCCAGAATACTGGTCTCATGAACAGCGTGGTTGAATGTGTCTTCAGAAGAAAGGTGGTTCTTCCTCCAGCCCCATGCTTAGACTCGCAAGCTTTTGGAGCCTTGAAAATACCAAGGAAAGTATGTACAAGTAGTCATCAACTTATAACCATTCATTTATTGACTGTTCAAAGTTATCACTGTTCAAAGTGATTTACAACCAGTCCTTGCATGGATGATCACTAGTCATGGTCACAGGATCAAAATTTGTGCCTTTGGCAAATGGCGTGTACTTATGATAGTTGCAGTGTCCCAGGGGGTCATGTGATCATCAGCCAGCTTCTGATAAGCAAAGTCAATGGAGGAAGCCAAAGTCATTTATCAACCGTGTGATTCACTTAACAACTGCAGCTATTTGCTTAACAACCAGGGCAAAACGATAACATCCAGATCGCTCTTTTAGCAATCATCTTGCTTAACAATGGAATTTCTGGCCTCAGTTGTGATTATAAGTCAAGGACTACCTATAATTCATTTTCTTCCGCATACTGAGCGCCATATGGTTCCACATGTGCATCAGAGCCAGTGAGATAGAGCAATTAAAGTGTTGCACTACAACCAAGGAGATCCAGGTTCAAATCCATCTTCTGCAGTGGAAACTCACTGGAAGATGTGTGGCAGTCACACACTGCCCAGCCCAATCTCCTGTGCAAGGCTGTTGTAAATGAAGGGGAAATGCGTAGAAGCCCCTTTGAGCTCCTGGGGTAAGAGTAACATCTACAAAATGCATAAAATGCACATGAAAAGAGAATCTGAAACGAATAGGAGTCTTTAAAAGGGAACATTTGAGAAGGAAGCTTAAAGGCCAATGTGTGCTTTTCTTCCAGCTTGTTAGATGTATAAGGTTTATAATTACCTCTCTTCATGTCTGCAGAAAAAACACTTTCTCAGTCTTAGAGACCATCTCTGTTAACAACGTGACTCCCTTCCATTTTATGAACCAATTTCTTCATTTGTCCTCAAAATAGTCAAGCCTAAGATATTGTTGTTTGCATGTTAGTAGACCCCAGTCTCTAATTTTGCCTTATTTATTTGACACTTTGGTAGACCATTGCAGTTTCATCAGTTTGTAAGATAAAATACCCAATAAACAATATCCAATTAGTGCACCCGGTTAAAAGATAGGTAAGCTAATGAATAAATGTAGAATATAATAAGGGTGACATGATAGCTGTATTCCAGTATTTGAGGGGCTCCCACAAAGAAGGGAGGATCACGTTATTCTCCAAAGCACCAGAGGGCAGTACGAGAAGCCATGGTTGGAAACTGTCCAAAGAGAGAAGCAACCTGGAATTAAAGAGAAAGTTCCTAACAGTGAGGACAATTAACCAGTGGAACAGTTTGCCTTCAGAAATCGTGGGCGCTCCATCACTGGAGGTTTTTAAGAAGAGACTAGACAGTCACGTGTCTGAAATGGTATAGGGTTTCCTGCCTGAGCAGGGGGTTGGACTAGATGACCTCCAAGGTCCCTTCCAGCTCTATTCTAAATTCCAAAACTCATTTATAACCCAACCAAGATTGTATCATGACCCAAATATCCACATCCTCTGGAAAGGTTCTGTTTTGCTCTGTTTCCACAAGGCTGTCATAATATGAGCCCTTTGGATACCCATTGGGAAGCTATTCCGAAAGAATGAGACTGCTTGTAAAAAATACACCACTGCCAAGTCTCAGCCCCCATCACCTGCTAAAATAAGAAGTCACTAACAGTTTTTTTTTCTAGATAAATCTTATTTCTAATGGTTATAGTCTAATTGCTATTTTCTAAAAGCCTCTGAGCTGCAAACCACTCTTGCGAGCAAAACCCATTGATTTAATAGTGATTCAGTTTTGAGTAAACATGCATTAGTCCATAGATTGTAGGCAGACCCCCAAGGTTTCTGAAATATAAATTTATTTCTCAAAGGACAACACAAAGTACTCAGTTGCCAAGTTTAAAAAAAGTACTATTGATAAGAACATACATAGCAAGGGTCAGGTTTTGGGAGTGATAAATTCCTAAGTTAGATCCTGTGAGTGATCATTTGAATCACTTAATTGCTTTATTACATAAATCAATTAGAAACCTTGCTAATTTAGATCAAAGGAAATAGGAAAAGTTATTCTAAGCAATCCATGCTAATTTTTAACACTAACATCCACAGAGAATGAAATGCTGCTGAATTTCCCTGGGTTAGATAACGAACCTCTTTGATTGTTAGCTATAAACAGTGCTTGTATATGTCATCTAATTGAGCCAAAAAATTTATTGCTACAGTTAAATCTTTTCCAATGCATTCCATTATCTTCAGTGCAGCTAAAAAGGCAACTATTGTTGCTTGAAACAAGGTATATTATTTATAAAATGGTACTGCTCACTCTTTCCTCACCATGTGACTCTTACCCAGAGTTTTTAATTTAAATCTCACCAAACAACATAATGGCCTAGGAGTTTGTTTAGCCATTTGACTTCCTTTATCACATAGAGATGGCAAACATTCTGTTGCTAACTTGATGTGGCTCCAGGCAGCAAGCTAAGAGGATATTAAACTAGTAAAAGCTTATCAACTGATTCATTGATACGCTGTAAATTCCAGGCTTTTCATTTTACTTTTAAGTCAACACATTAGTAAGCAATTTGCTGACATCAAGATGGATTGCTTTAAAACAGCTCCCCTTGGCAGACAAAGTTCATTTTGATGCTTTTGTGTGCATCTTTATTTAATCATGTTCTTGGGCGTCACCTAAAACCTGTGACTGATGGTGCTTTACATACAGCTAAAAATGTTTAGAATGCCTCCACTGTCATATGGTTTATGTTGAAAAGCACAGGGGTGACAAAGGAAAGCACTTGATTTGGATAGGGAATCATTTCAGAACAGCTACTTTCATGGAAAGTAAAAACAATTCTCCTTTTTAAAATTGCAAGTGCTCTTTATATTTGTTAAATGGGTTTTGTTTTGGGTTTTTTTTTGAAGAAAAAATAAATGGTTTTAATGTCTGTTGCCTCTCCTTCACACTGGCATGGGAAGGACGTTTCAGATAGAAAACTATGTGCATGTGAGTCTTAAATGTATAAGTTTTAAAACAAAAAGCATTTTGTACTTATTCATAGCTATACAACATACATCCATGTCTAGAATTTAAGCAAAAACAAAAACTACAAGTCAGAAAAGAAAAAATTAAGGATTACTCTAGCCCTGCTTTCTGCAAATGTCCCCGTTTCTTTATCTTACCTGAAAAATAAAAAAGAAACAAGAATGTTGCTGTGCCAGTTAGTTGCTCTACTTTAAACATAAGACATCCTACGGCTGCTGCAAGATACAATATCAGTAGATCAGAACACACATAATTCAGTAGTGCATGGAAATGACAAACAATAATAAAAATCATGAAAGAATTCTGGGGTGTTTCCCCGACAAAGAAATAGCTTTGGAAGAGGGTAAATTGTATAGTCTATGCCATCCAAGTAAGTCACATATTAATACCAAATAGTTCCAATAGAAACCAAAACTTTCCCAAAGAATTTATCACAAACTATGTGAGATTTCAAAACTTGGGGGGGGGGGAATGAAGTGCAGGACCCCAGCCAAGGTTGGTATGCAAGCTCCAAATTAAATGAATTTTTGTGATAGTCCTAGATCAGAATAAGTATCTTCCATTTATATCCCAGCTTCCATCAAGAGCTTACGACGAGATCAGAAAAACATACCCATCACAACAATTAGTTGAGAACTTTTTGAGTCAAACAAGTTTGTCACAAGAGGAGATTGAGGTCATTGTACTGCTCATTGTTGATAAATACACAACGTGCAGATATTTGAAAGGGATGCTGAGAAAATATTCAGTACAGAAACGATGGTTTCAAAACAGTGGGCACCGCAGAGCATTGAAGCTGCATTCCTTTTTTGAGTGCCTCCAAAGTGTACTACGCACATCAAAACCAACCAAAACCAACCAAGGCTTTATTGTGGTAATATTGGCATCACAATGACCCAATTCTCACAATGCACTAAACCAGTAGTGGCGAACCTATAGCATGCATGCCAGAGGCGGCACTTGGAGCCCTCTCTGTGGGCACTTCTCTGAACTGCTGGTGGTAGGCTACGGAGCCCCAGAGTGTGCCAGTCGAGGGGCCGGCAGGCTGTGGCTGCTGACGGACACGGTCGGCCCCCATGCGCTCGCTGGCCTCTGTGTGCGGGGGCTAATGGTGTCAGGCAGCAGTTGCCCCAGCCCCTGCCTTGTCTTGCCCTGAGATAATGACACCCCCACCCTGCCTCGCCTCACCCCGCAGGACGAGCCTCCTACCCACCACCCCACTTGCCAGAGACTCCCTGGATCTCCCCCAATCCTGCCCGGCCCCCACAGGCGTTCCTCCCCACAAGCAACATTGAGATGACCACGCCCACCTTGGCCACACCCACCCAGTCTGCCATGACCACCACAGCCACACCCACTCAGTGGGCCACATCCACCCGGCACCCAATGATGCATAAGTGGGTTTTGGGTTGCAGTTTGGGTACTCAGTCTCTAAAAGGTTCGCCATCGCTGCACTAAATCATGATATGGTTAATTTGGTTTGTGGCTTAAAATTTATAGCTGAAACTGAACAATCCTGTGTTTACAGTAAAAGAGAAGCTCAGGATTGAACTGGGCACACTGAGGTTACCTAGATGGGTCATAAAACTATCTGCATAAGCAACCGACCTTTCAGAGTACCAAAGATACCATAATATCAAGTAGAAAAACTACTGCACGTGGTTCCAGCATGCATTGTCTGTGAGTGAGTATTTGTATGTATGTGTGCATGCATACATTTGTTCCCTGATTAAGGAAGGTCGGTTGCAGTGAAATACTTTGCATGCTGGATTCCATCTTTAACAACCCTCACAAAAATCTTGGGAAAATAAGAAATAGTAGAATAAGTGAGACTGCAGCAAACGATCCAACATTCAATGTAAAATCTTTTTCGTATTTTTCTTTAAAAAAAGTTATATGGGGGAAGTGGATTAATGCATGCATCCTCAAGAATTCTTTTTCTTGGCAACTCGTTAAATCTGAAAACCCACATACTTCATCCTTCATTTTATGTAATCCATATATAAATATAAAAACTGACTAACATCCATAAATATGGCAGTTTTGTGTACCAAACTAAACTTGTGGACCTAGTCATCAATACTTTTAATTTATCCACATGAAAATAAACAAAACCACATGGCTGCAATTCTAACAACTTATCTTAAAACAGCGGTTCTCAACCTTTTTCAGGCCGCGACCCCGACCTGCACCACGCATGCGCGGTGCAGTGGCCCGCATCGCGTATGCGCAGCGCGATGGCCCACATTGCATGCGCGGTGCTACCCTGCGCATGCGCAGTGCTGCCCCCTGTGCCGGCCGAGGCGTAGGCTGCCGCCCATTCGATGCAGTGGCAGGCAGGCCCAGGTGCTCCTGGGCGGCTGCGGCAGCAACGGTGAAGGGCGACCACGGGCTGGGCCACCAGCTGGCCCAGCCCAAGGGAGGTAAGACACCCGCCGGGCCCCACGCGTGCCAAAAACTCTCCCTGTGCCTGCCGCTGCCCCGCTAGCCTTGCCTTCGCTGCCGCCCGTTTGGGGGGGCGGCAGGCAGGCCCAGGCGCTCCTGGGCGGCCGCGGCAGCGACGGCGCAGGGCGACCACGGGCTGGGCCACCAGCTGGCCCAGCCCAAGGGAGGTAAGCCACCCGCCGGGGCCCACACACGCCAAAAACCCTCCCTGCGCCTGCCGGCCTCCCACCTCCCACCCCTGGCCCTCTTTTACTTACAGTTTTAGTAGTTCTCAGCAGGGAGGGGTGGAAACTTCCGGAGAGCTCGCCTTCGCTGCAGACAACTTGCAGCACCGTTTGCAGACTGGGACTTTTGGCGGGCTCAGCAGGGCGGAGACAGCCTGGACAATTCCTATTGGCTTTTGAAAGCCAATAGAATTAGACTCTATTCAAGAGAGTCTATTCTATTGGCTTTCAAAAGCCAATAGAATAAGAGGGAGTATTACAGCTAAGGAAAAGGGGGGAAATGGTGTAGCACAGCTAAGGAAAAGGGAAAAAATGGCGGACTGCGTTGTTTGGCGACCCCCATGAAATGGTCGTTCGACCCCAAATGGGGTCGCAACCCACAGGTTGAGAACCACTGTCTTAAAGAGATAATGTAATTAATTTGATAAGAGTCCTCATTAAAGAAAGTCCTGTTAAAGTTGTGCTGAGTTCTTACAGATTCAACTTTATGACCTTTTAAATTGTTTAATCTCTAGATTTAAATTATGTAACATGCTGCACATTCTTTTTTTGGAGAACGCCCATAGCTGCACTTAGTATTTATGGAATCTGTAGAGCTGCATAGTACATGCTGTGCTGTTTACATGTAATCTATACCAGAGATCCCCAACCTTTTGGGCACCAGGGACCGGTTCCGTGGATAGAGGTTTTTCCATGGACTGGAGAGTGTGTGGTTTTTTGTGCGGCCTGCATCTCACGGATGGGGCTTTGCTTGTTTGTGCGGACTGATTGCTGTGGCCTGGTACTGGTCCACGGACCGGGGGTTGGGGACCCCTGATCTATACCATTTAAGTGAAACGATTTATCTTAAACCCGGTAATTAAAAATGATCTTATTTTTGAGATACTTGATAATAATTTTGAATAATTTGATGGATCAAAAAAAATGGAGTTGACATTTTTTTCATGCTGCAGATTTCAGTCTCACTTCAGCCAACTGAATAGATGGGCACAGTGTATGATCAGTATTATCTTTGTGTTCATGTGAGATATTTAGGAATCCAACACAATTTATTTATTTTAATCCCAATTCAGTACTTCTGTGCTAATCTAGCACACAGAAAATATGTAGGAGACTCATGAAAACAACAACATTTCCAGATATTGGAAATATGCTTAGAATTAAACCCTAGAAAGTGCATTTTGAAACAACCTCACAAAACTTCTGCCTTCATGTGACCAAGCCTGCAGGAGGAAATTGACAAGAGCTGAGGAAGAAATGTGGGATGGAATAACCAGAAATGAAAGAGAGAGGATTACACAAATCCCCAAAATGAAGAAAAGCCTATTGTATCTGATTGAACTAGGTTTTATTCTCAGAATGGAGCCACTGAAATCAGTACAGGGTTTAGTGAGTTCCAGTAAAATAGTCAAGCAAATGATGTAGCTTGATTTCTGTGTCCACTCTCAAAATCCAAAATGTAGAATGGGAACCAAAATACAGATCGTCTTCAGCTTACAACATTCATTTCCAATGACACTGAAAAAAGTGACTTATGACCATTTTTCACACAGCCATTGCAGTAGCCTCGTGGTCACATGATCAAAATTTGGATGCTTGACAACTGACTCTATTTCTGATGGTTGCAATGTCCCGGGATCATGTGATCACCTTTGGTAACCTGATAAACAAAGTCATTAGGGAAGCCAGATTCCCTTAACAGACATGTTACTAGCTTAACAGCTGTACTGATTCACTTAACAACCGTGGCAAGAAAGGTCGTAAAATGGGAGAAAACTCAATACCTCACTTAGCAACTTATGACTCAATTGTGGTCATAAGTCGAGGACTACCTGTAGGCCAAAGAAATAGTGAGCCAGTTCAATAGGCCTGAAGATACTTGGGGGGGAAGAATATGGTGGAGAAATGAGTATTGTAGCTGCCTGCATCAAGTGCCCCGAATGTGTCCTTCGCTACCCGGCAGATAAGAGTGATATTTTAGAATAAAAAAGCATGAATTATAATCTGTTGCAGAGCTCCACTTGTTAAGCTGTTAATACTGGAAGTTTTTAAGAAGAGATTGGATAGCCATCTGTCCGAAATGGTGTAGGGTTTCCTGCCTAAGCAGGGGGTTGGACTTGATGACCTCCAAGGCCCCTTCCAACTTTATTATTATTATTATTAGAACTTTGAAAAGGATTATTGCTTCATTGTACTATTGTTCCCCTAGGTTTGATGCAGAAAATGAAAGCAATCGTCATACTGTTTTCCAGCGTCTTGCTTTACAATCTCTAACAGCAGATAAAAAAATAATTTTCTTTCCCGCCGTTGTAGTGACTATCAAAAGATAGGGTTCTTATTAGATTTGTTCTTCAATTGAGCCACAATTTTTTTTAACATCCTACAAATGAGATTTATTTTGATAAAATGCTGCATGGAACCCCCCCTTCTCCATTCTAACTCATTAATAATAAAAATGTTTTTCTCATCTTCCAGCTTACTGAGATCTGCCAGCGATTACTGAATTCCTACGATACCTGTATTGACGAATTCTTCTGTGAGATAGATTCCACTGTAGCTGCAAGTCACGAAGTATTTCAGCAACTAGAAGAAAAATTGGGCCCAGAGATACATGAAGTTGAGTGGGAAAAAATTCAGATTCAGGTTGGTTTCCGAGTAAGCAAATAACCAAGCTCAGAGAACACTAAGTAAAATGTTATGTGATCACATTATCTTATGTCGATTCTAGCCATGGTTAAGTACAATGTCACATGGCTACAACTTGCAACTTCCTGCCAGCTTCTGCACTGGCTTTGCTCGTTGGAAGCGCCTGTGGAGGACGCAAATCGTGACCATGTATCTATGGGATGCTCCAAACAACAAAAATGTGCATCTGTTGCCAAACTCCCAGATTGTGATCATATGACTAGAGATAGTTATGCCTGCAATTTCCAGGACTAATTACAAGACCACAGTAACTTTGAACAACTGCTGAATGAGCATTTGGTACTTTGCTCTTACAATAAATCTATAGTCTGAGGAGCTACAAACCGTCACTAACATAAATTTGTGGCTGAATCTGGAGCTAGACCGATGCTGTGTTTCCGATTCTACCATTCCTTTCATTAAACCACATTTGTATATAATGCTGGGTATTTTGCTCACTTAACAAAGACAGTTGTTGATTCTTGCCAAATTCTCCAATTTAGCATTAGCAGCATAGATGTGATTTTACCTTACTTGCTGTTTATTTTTGCTGTTCAGCCTCAGTATTTTAATATCCAAGAATTAAAACTGTAAACTGTAAAACTGTATCTGTATTTAAAATATTTTTTTAGTTTTTGAACAAACAAAGCATTTTTATTACTATAACCAGAATAAATCGTCCCAAAGTATAAAAGACATAATAAATTCATAGAAGCAGCCTTGATGGCCAGGCACTGTATTCTCTGACCTTGCCAACCTTTGTTTTAGGCATTCCGACAAGATATTGCCGATTGTCCTATTTGCATTACGCCACTTACGCAGCCTGCTCAACTTCAGAATGGACTTTCCCAGGATGGCTATCAGTCATGTCCCCGTCAGACAGCTCTGCTCTCCTGTTCTCACATGTTCCATAGCACCTGTCTTCAAGCATTTGAAGAGTTTTCTTTAGGAGAAAGACCTATCTGCCCTTTATGCCGTTCCTGTTATCAGAAGAAAATTTTCAGCTAACGATTTTAACATAAATTATGAATATATTTGTAAGAGACCTAGTATTTTAATTGCATTTCAGCGGGAGGGGGTACACAAATTATTTTTTTTCTGATGAGTGTATGTGTGTGTAAACCTAGGAAGTGCTCTCACTAGAGATATTCCAATCATTAAGGTCTGGGGTAGGATTCAAGTTTTCTTCTGTGTCACTTCAGCTGAATATTTGCATGCAGGGACAGTCCCACAAATCCTAGTGGATTGTCAGAAAGGGAGAAAAGATCCACATCTCTGGAAAAACCTGAATCAACTGAATCAAAAAATTCTTCATAAAATTCTGTAGGCTGAACATCTAATACTCCCAATCTGTCAGGCTTCTATCAATCAAAACTAGGATTCTGTATGTATCTATTAGCCAAAGGCAACAGAAAGAATAATTGCTGCATTGTATAATGTTTTACAGAGGTTTGTAATTCTAGCAAGTTTCCTGACGGGAAATCATGATTGGGCAACCAATGTTCCTCATCTGGATACATGTAGATATATCCATGTAGAATGTGTCTCCACCAGCCAGAGATGAGATTTTCCTGTATAGTTCTTGACTGTATTATTCCCCGCTCTGCTCGCTGTACATTTTAATGCATTGTTTTAGGAAGTGAGGTGCTCCTCTTAATTCTATACAACGGCCAAAGAACATAGCTGGTGATGTGCAAAACAACTGATTTTGGAAGTGAAAGATTGGACTCTCCTCCTGGACAATCTCAGGAAATGCTTTTTTTTTTTAAATTCTTGTAGACCTATCTAATGGGAGAACAGTGAGATCATATTTCAAGAGATGGGGGTAGAATTAATTAACTGAAGAAACCACTAACTTATTTGGGGTGGAGATGCTTTGCCTGGAGCTCATTTTTTTTTTTTTTGACAATACTTGCAAGATTCTATAATCCTGATACTTGTTCAGGCTAAGGCAAGAATTGCATTAGTACAACTCAAGAACTCTCCTCACAAAATGTTTTAATAACAAAGGGTACCCCGTTCTCACATGGGCTTTGTTCAGTCCATTTATGCCTAAGATAGGCAATATGCTTTCTTTGATCAGAGGCTTGAGGATAATCTGTTAGAAGCTGCATGCCACTGGTGAATGAAGCTGAAGCTGAGTGGGATTGCCTATTTTTTCCCCTAAGAACCCTTTTCTCTCTTTGCTATCTGCTTTTCTGCACACTATTATATCTCCTCCCCACCCCACATTCTTCTGTGTCAGCAAAAGGAGATAGATTACTGTTTCCTGAGGCCCAGGTTGATTGTAGAAAAATGTATTTATTAAACTTGGGGAAATTAGATAAGATATGTATATGGCCTTGTGACTGTACATTATTACCTATCTCTAATTTAAATAAAAGGGTTTTAGAAATGATAAGATTTTAGGGACATTGTTAATGTACCCAGAGACCTCACTTATGCAAAAAGATACATATTTTTCAAAACCAATAATCCAAGTTTTTTTATCAAGTACTGTGGATCAGCAAAGAAAAATGCTGTTTTGATATAAGTAAAATACCTCTCAATTGGGACATGGAAGGAACACGCTTTGTTAAGTAAGCAAACGTGACGCATACCCCAAGCTTTATACCACCGTATGCAATTATAAAATTTGTTTTCAATAAAACTCCTTAGAATCAAGTCATAGAAAAGTCTTGTCAAATACTTTAATCATCACTAAACAGGCAAATGTGTACAAGTGTGAATAAAAAAGGGTGAGGATCACATTACATTCAGCTAACCCAATGTCCTAGTAATCTGTACTTCTGAATTAACCTATGTCCACTTAAGCTTAGCTTTAAAAGATAAATAGCAAAGATGTGCTCAAGTCGTAACAGCAGATCTGTCATAATATGTCCACACTGTATTATCAATCTATCATGGAGAAAGCCAAACAAAAGCCCACTTGAAACACTTGCTTTGCACATTTTTGCTCTGCTTTGATAGATACCTAGTACATTTAAGGAAAGCATATTTGTGCTTCAGCCTCATAATAAGTGAGGCAAAGGTTGATACCTGAAGATAAGCTTTGTTATAGCTCAAGAAGTACAGGCTACTGAACTCTTAAGAATCAAACAGCTAGGAGTGCATTACCTATATTCAATGAATTATGAACCAAAATATGTCTTTTCTGACTTTATATTTCTGAGTGATTTTTTTTTAAAACATAGTGGCAAGTAAAAACATCATTTCCAAAGTAGTCTACAATAGGTCATTTCACAAAGACAAAGCCAAGAAACAGAGGAGCTCAAAGATATGTATCTTTCTGACGCCACTCATCTAACATCCATTTTCAAAACATTATCATAAATCTGAGGATAAAAGATGAGCAGCATTTAAAAAATGAGATTCTATGCAGTCTTTCTATACTACAAAACAGGTGTGATGCTTGCACTAGAACCAGATTAAGATGTGAAATGTTTCTAAGGCAAAGACAGAATACTCAAATGTGTGTCAATACATGGGATGAAAAATTTAACTGATTACAGAACATCCAAGTAGTTTAAATTTTCAATAGTAAAATATTTTTAAAAGGGGAATCTCAATTTAAGTATCATTAATATAAACTAATTCAAAATAACTAAAGAAGTATTTATTTTCCAGCATATGCCCTTATTTTAATGGGGATTTGTACTCAAAGGAGTTGCAATGGATTAAGCCTTTAATCAGTGTCCATGTAGGAGATGCTTCTTCCCTTGAGAATTATGATTGTTGTTTATGTGTTGTTAAAAATTAGTTTAGAACTTGCTGAAAATTGAAAGTTCAGTTTTAACTGTTCTTCATCTAGACCAGGGGTAGGCAACCTTGGCTCTTTTATGACTCATGGACTTCAACTCCCAGAATTCCTGAGCCAGCCATGCTGAGGGGAAAGGCTCAGGAATTCTGGGAGTTGGAAGTCCACGAGTCATAAAAAGAGCCAAGGTTGCCTACCCCTAATCTAGACATAAATTCACAAGGAAACAAAATCCTAAATCACATCCATGACTAAATTTAGCATATTTTCATGAACGTTGGCCTAAACCAGGATTTCCAAAATTTAGCTTACTTAGATAAAATATTAATTTATCACAGTAGCTCATATTTAACAATATATTTGAATTATGTTATCATGAAAAGGAAGCTAAACTGACCTAAAAGTGATTACCATTTCAACTTGTGATACTTCAATATTTGAAATCGTCAGTGAGCTAATTTTGCTATAGCATTCACTGTAGTGAATAATCCACTGCAATTCATTGCAAATTCTTAGAATCTCCTTTTTGAGTATGTTATTTCACACTTCTATTGGTTATGCTAGAAAAAAATCTTTATTATATATTTGCTACAATTCTTACATTCCAAATAATGCAAAATTCATTAATAGAAGAAACAGTACAAAAGTTAAGAAACAAGTTTTTGATGTCCAAGAACTCCATACTCAATATAAAACATGTTTATGAATCCTATGAAATTAGCAACATCATAATCCAAAACACCTGAATTAAATATCTGGACACTGTGTAATGTGTTGAGACTATTTTGAAACTTTGGATTTACAGATATTTGTAGAGATTAACAGTAACAGATTAACAGCAACAGATTTTCCACAAAGAGAATTACTTGAAGTTACAAAGTCCCAATAAACTAACCTTGATCAAATGATTATACAGGAAGTAAGATCACTCCATTGGAACAAGTCATCATAATGGTGTTTACCCATCTACCTGCCTATGCTCACAGTACATTACTAAACAAATGCAGCTTAACTTCCTTCTGCCTTTTTACAACTTCACAGGGTTTTGTAAACTTCAACAGTGTAGCAACATCCAAGTACATGCTGTCTCAACTATACCATATCTAAAATCCTGAACAAGAATCTTAAGTTTTCATATTATAAACTAAGTAAATGCTAGCTCAATTCTGTTCATAAAAAGTAGACATATGTGCACATATGAACTACTAAAAAAATTAATGAAAAAAATACCTTGTTCAGCAAAATACAATACACTTATCAGTCATAGGAATGGGCATCATTTAAAGACAACTTTGTGGAAATTGGGTGCAATTGTTATCTTCTCAGAGTTTATACACATGTATATTTTACACACATTTTTGCTCATATTGTTTAGCCAAGTATGACAATCATGTTTTTAGGCATGATTATACATACAGTGATCAGAAATCTACAATTAGTTTCCCAGGCTCAGATTTAGCACTGTTATTGCATAATCAGGGTTTGCAAAGGAAATTATCCCTAGCAAAAAATGGGGCAGTTTACCCTTTAGAACTAAGAACTGTTATCTTAGATACAATCATAGTGCAAACTGATATGATGGGTAGATTAATGTATTGATCCTGAGCCTTATTGTGCTCTCACAAGTTTTCAGAATGCATCTTACTGGGAAAAAAATCAACATCTTGAGTAGAGGTTCGCCATTTTCAGATAGCAAGTTCATCTCCCAAATTCATCTTCAACAATGTATTTACATGCAGAAGATTGTTATCCTTGGATTCAGAGATCAGTATAAAGACCTGTTCAAAAAGGAATGTTCAAGAGACGTCTCCAGTTGACAGAAAAAATAAAGTGGATCGATCCAATGCCACTGGATTTCTTCTGCATCAACCTGAATCCAAGGTATAAAACCAGTAAGAGCAGTAGAAATCAAGTACAGTGAGGTGAGAGGAATGTCAGGAAGCTGAAAGGCTCATTTCCATCAACTGATTCACAGTGTTTTCTGATGTCCATTTGCAGAAGATTTTGTTGTCTCAGGGTCTCTTGCCCTGTGCGAGAGATGCAGTTTATCTAAACCTGGAAAACGCAGAAAAAACACAGTAAAGTTTATGTTTCGTTCTTCTGATCTTTTGTGAAGAGTTGATAAATATATGCAGGGAAGGAAGCATAAGATGAATGATCAGAATTAAGTTGAATTAAAAATATGTGAAGGGAAGGAAGTGTTAAGATGTATAGCAGGGGTCCCCAAGTCCTGGTCCGTGGACTGGTACCGGGCCACAGCATGCCAACAACCGGGCCGCACAAACAAGCAGAGCCCCATCCGCAGGATGCAGGCAGCACACAAAACCACACCCCCTCCGATATGTGGGAAAACCTCTCTCCATGGAACCGGTCCGTGGTCCCCAAAAGGTTGGGGACCTCTGATGTATAGGGTTTCCTGCTTGAAGAAGGGAGATGGACTAGAAGACCTCGAAGGTCCCTTTCAACTCTGTTTTTTCTGTTAATTATAAATGAGAGAGCTAAAATGTATCTCAAAGTATGAAATGGGATTATCTAGATTGCTGTAAGAGTGCATGAAGTCCATAGGTGGGTGATTGGATGAGGGTGAGTAGTACTGGTAAAAGAACCAGAAATGTGTTTTGGGATAAACTGCAATCAGACATGTTAAACTCGTGACATCACGTGACACCGTGCAACATTATCAGGACTGTTTTGCCATTGCCGGCAATGGAATGGGTGCAACTTCCGCGTGATGCATCCAGCCTGCAAGCCGGCAGTTTGACACCACTGGTCTAAATGAATGCAGTTGGGATTGGAAAGGGATTGTTTTATTAGGTGGGCTGAATGGATGAGTGGGAATCTCCCCTCAGACAGGGACTCTGGTTGGTGTACAATAAAACAGCATGTAAGAATTTTAAAAAATAGAATTTAAAAAATAGAATTTAAAAGGGGCAAGGATGATTAAACCCTGTTAAATATTAATAACTTACTAATAAATGTATGTGGAAGTGAGACCTGCATATGAAGGCAACTTCAATCAGAATTCAATGGGAATGAGCTACAGGGTTGAAAAAGAAGCAATAGATGAAAAATGAAGAGGGTAGTGAATATAGCAGATTGAATATAAAAATGAGTACAGGTAGTTTGTTTGTGACCAATCAAATTTAGGACAGCACTGAAAAAAAGTGACTTATGACCATTTTTCACGCTTATGACCGTTGCAGCATCCCCAGGGTCACGGGATCAAAATTCAGGCGCTTGGCAGCTGGCATGTATGTCATGAATTTCCCTATCAAGTAGGCAGAGCGGCAGTTAGCAGTTCTGAAATCAAGCTTTATACGGGGAACAGAAAAGCACTTAATAATGAATCATTCTCCCTAGCACAGGGATAGGCCACCTTGGCTCTTTTATGACTCGTGGACTTCAACTCCCAGAATTCCTGAGCCGGCCATGCTGAGGGGAATGGGAGAGGTTTCCAAGCTGAGCCATGCCGGCTCAGGAATTCTGGGAGTTGAAGTCCAAGAGTCATGAAGGGGCCAAGGTTGCCTATCCCTGCCCTAGCACACCCATGTCACCTTCTCTAGCACAATATCAAGTGTATAAATATTAAAAAATACCATCATAAAAGGAAGAGAAAGTGGGTTACCTAATGCTTTGAAGAGTTCTTCTCTAACTGCAGAGGTGAACTTTCTCACCAGGCACAGAGTTGTCATGACAGCAAAAAGAAGATTGTAGCTCAACACTATGTAGAAGTTTCCTAACCAGTTAAACCTTCCAAAGTCGCCAAGGAGATCAAATCTGGTGATGCCTAATAAAGGGTGAGGGGAGAATATATTAATAAAGTTTGTACAGATACTTAGGAATTTTAAAACAATGTAATACATTGCATATATCTCTTCACATAAAATTTGATAAAACAAATTTAAAACCCAGATATTTATACTCTCTAATTTTTTTCTGTTCATCGCTATTTTAAATTATACTTCAAAGATATTGTCTACTATATTAGAAAAAAACCATATCACAGCAATGATATTGTATTTACTTGATAAAATTGAATGATATAATCCTCCATGCCAAGCAAGATCATAAAGGAAAATATTGATAATCTGCATAACAAATTATCTTCCAAAACTATTAAAGATGAAAATACTATATCATCTTTTCAAGTCTTTGATACAATAATGTTTACAAAAATTAATTCTGCATTCAAATAAATGAAAAGTAATTTGATAAAAGGGAAATTTTCATTCCCATTTACCTTTCCCCTCCTAAGAACAGCTCAATTTATTTTATTTTATTTATTTATTTATTTTGTTTGGACTTATATGCCGCTCCTCTCCGAAGACTCCTTTTACCATCCTGAAATAAACTATTTTAAGACTAAAGCTTCTTTTATGAATCTGTTTAATTTCTTTTCATCTAACCAGTGTTACTGGACATAATTCAATGTGGCAAACATGCCCAATATTCCTTCTTCCTATTTTCTTCACAACAACAAGAATCCTCTGAGGTAAGTTGGTCTGAGAGAGAATAACTGGTCCAAAGTCATCCAGCCATTTTCATGCTTAAGGCAGGACTAGATCTCACAAAGTTTCTAGTTTTGGGGGGTAGGTAACCTTGGCTCTTTTATGACTCGTGGACTTCAACTCCCAGAATTCCTGGGCTAGCATGGCTGGCTCAGGAATTCTGGGAGTTGAAGTCCACGAGTCATAAAAGAGCCAAGGTTGCCTACCCCTGCTGAATAGACCAAACCAGCTATTTTGATACATACTGACTGTTCTGCAAAGCCTCACATGACCCATTGTACTCCATCATGGTTACTAATTTTATTTGTTGTGTCTATGTACTTCGTTAATTCTCCTTTAACTATTCGTCATTCATGGTTTACTCCTCTTTATAACTTTAAAGGAAACGAACATTTACAGACTCAAAAAAAAATGTAGGTATTTTGTCTTGGGTAAAACAACAAATGCACCTAGCATCAAATAAACAAATAAACGAATGTTTTGTACCATTAATTGCATGAGGGTTGTACTTATTAAAAGAATTACTGGAAATAATCATACCTAAGACAACCTAATGTGATCTCACTGAATAGAATTCCCACTGAACATGCTGAAAAATTTGTAGCTATTAAATAGGGTTATCTGAGAAATGTTTGCTTACGTTTGCATTTTCCAACTAGGAAAAATTCTAGAAAAACTTTCAACAATTTAAAGTCAAGTTCTGAAAGGATGACATTTAACCAACATTCCATCCATGGAGTGATGGAAGTGATAGGTAAAGAGAAGTGACAAAGCTCTCTTCATTCATAATGCTTAAAAGGACAAATAAAATAAAGAAGCTCAGAATATACATTAATTAGCTTATCAAGCACCAACACATTCTGTGAAGTTCAGAAACTGACTACAGATCAGTTTATCTATCCCGAGCAAATATTCCACTAACCTAATTTATAATTTAACCTGATTACACATAATGTGTAGAATAGATCACTGTAGCCCAAGAATTAGAACTATTGTTAATCAGAGTGAAGAGATGATATGGCTAAGAGAAAATACTTTTTCAGCAGGTTCTACTTAGGAACTTCAAGGAGATGAAGAGGTTTTGAAAGCTCTAACTCACGGGTGTCAAATCACCACATCATGTGACTTTTTTGCATTGCTGGAGCTGGGGTGGGTGTGGCATCCGTATGATGCAATCAGCCCACGGGCCAGCAGTTTGTCATCCCTGCTCTAACTGATAACGCAGAACTAGCCACTGCATCACTAAAAGTGATTTCAGGACAAGTTTTAATATTTTGGTTGCCAAACTAGCTTTGGTTCCTTTGACCCTTTGACCATAAGGATCCCATTAATTCTGCTAGACCTCTATGCGGTTTTCAATCATTTTGATCACAACAGCTTTCTGGATAGGCTGTCCATGTTGGGAAATTGGGACAGTGTAATCCAATAGCTCTTTTAACTTTAGAGACAAGTTTTAGGAATGTTGCATAGTTCTGTGGCATTCTGCGCACAAGACTTTCTAAGCGTTTTAGTCTCTATACAAGCCACCAAGTGAGACAGATTTACAATACAGATTCAACTTCACCAGTCTTTTCCACTTGACCTGGGTCAAGAATAGAAGTGCTGAATCTGTATCTAGATTTATAAATGAATTGTCAATGAGCTCCGGAAAAAAAAAAAAAAAGGAAGCTCTTTGCTGACAGATCAGAGATTGCTCTATGCACTCCGCTGGCAGGCAAGACCAAGAATTTTCTTTTGCGGTCCCTAGGTGGCGCAAGAGAGGCCCCTTTCAACCAGTTTAGGGACTGAGAAGTGATGCAGATATGAAAGACAAGAGATGATTCTCTGTTCAAAAACAACAAAAATCTTAATTTTTTGCTAAGAGGGGGAGTATTCAGACTCTCATTTCATAGTAAATCCGATGTTTCTTTTCCTACAATATATGAACAATATCTTTAGCCAGCACTTACTAAAGCAGCCCTCAGTGGGATGGGAACAGACTTATGAAGAAGGCACTATTTTGTTGAGGGACACGTCCGACAAACAAATTTTCAAAGGGGCTCTCAGGTTAAGCTTTTAGTACCTGATCAAGGAAGAGACTGAGCACCAAGATACCATCATGTATATGACACCCAATAAGCATTCATAAAAAGGCAGCTGTGACTTCTGTGCTCTTAGGTGCAGGCTTTGTAGCAGTGGCTATGTCAATTTTTATTCACCAAAAGCCAACAGTGGCTTGCTAGGAGTACATGAGGGGATAATAATTATCCCAGACCTTAATTCTGATTGCTCTTTGAATGGTTAGTCCAAATTGGATGGAAACCAGGATTGAGTCTAGGAGGTATTTAATGTATTGGATTTCAGCCTGTTTGAAATTTACTTGCAAAAAGTGTAATATTCGAGAAATTGACATAACGTAAGGCAACATTTCCTTCTTTCTCCTCCAGTGGCCAAAGATGTACCAGACAATCTCATAAATATAAGCCACTGGTCCTTTGCCCTACACATTCTAGGCAAATGGCTGTCCAATCTCTTCTTAAAAACTTCTAGTGTTGCAACACCCACAACATCTGAAGGTAAATCGTTTCACTGATTAATCATTCTGTAGGGAATTTCTCCTTTGTTCTAATTGATTCTCTCCTTGATAAGGTTCCATCAGTTACTTCTTGTCCTGCTCTCAAGATGCTTTGGAGAATAGATTGACACACACATCCACACCCATGTGAGGCCGATCCCTTTCACAATTACTGTTGTTGATCTAGGAGTCCTAATGGACAACCACTTTCATATGAGCCAGCAGTATGCTGCAGCTGCCAAAAAAGCCAATTCAGGCTAGGCTGCATCAGTAGAGGAATAATAAAAGGTCATGTGAAGTGTTAGTACCATTTTATACTGCTTTGGTAAGACCACACTTCTCCTATTCTATACCTGTGCCTTTAGTTTTTCTTGACTAAGTATAAAACCTTAATTTTCTCACTTCTGAATTGCATTTTGTTGGATATGGGCCAGTATTCAAGTCTGTTAAGATCTTTCTAGATCTTGAGCCTATCTTCTGAAATGTTAGCTATTCTCTTCAGCTTGATGTTGCCTGCAAATTTGATGTGTTCCTCTTCTATCCCTTTATCTAAACCAGGGGTGTCAAACTGCTAGCCCGCGGCCCGGACGCATCATCCAGAAGCCGCGCCCATCCCATTGCCGGCAATGGCAAAACCGGCCCGATACGTTGCATGATGTCACATGACGTCGCCAGTTTGACATGTCTGATCTAAATCATTTATGAAGACATTGAAGAGTACTGGACCTAAAACAGAAACTGGAGATACACCACTGCATGTTTCCCTCCATGTAGATGTAATTCCATCAAGGACTACATGTTAATTGCGCTTAAACAGTCACTTATGAATCCAACTGGTGGCGGTACTGTCTATCCCACAATTTTCTCTTACTAAGAAGTAGATTATGGTCTACTCTAATGGTGTTCCCTTCTCTTTAAGGCTCTGGATTCAGGATGAGCATAAGCGCTTTTGCCCCAGACACTTTATGAGGGCAGCCCTTGCTGGGAAATTCCAAAGAGATTGGACAAGATGGCATTTTCCTCAAATGTTTATCTTCAAGTCAATTCTAGGGCTTGAGGAAGGAAGCAAAGAAGCACTGGAATTGAAGGGAGGAAGCTTGATAAAAACCACCTGTTTTGGCCATCAATAAAAATCCCCTACTGAGGTTCAGAAGAAAGAAAAATGCTGTCTTGGATCTATTCTTCCAAACAATACAACCCACATGTCCCTTAGTTCCCCTCAAAGATGTGCAACAATTCCATTACCCAGCAGAAGAGGATGAGAAGTGCCTGTTACCTCCAGAACAACCACTGAAGATGATTCCTTGAGATGAACAAGAAGAACTGCTGAGAATGGTACAATTAAAAATTGTTCCAATGACATCCTGGGAAAGGGAGAGGTGTCTTGGTCTCCAGAGATCATGGAGAACCACAACAACAAGAAAGGAAAATCAAATATATAGTGAAGAGTAGAATACAAAAAAGATAATAATAATAATAATAATAATAATAAAAAAGAAGTAAAAGAAGAATAGCTGAGAGCTCCAGAAGCAAAGAGTTTTCCAGGAGTTGACTAAATCTTTCTCTATTGTGAATTAGTATATTGTCTTGTCTGTTAGTGCCCCTAAACATATGTTCCAACTATAGCATAGAAGCCTCTGCTATTTTCCAACTGCTGTTTTCTTATGCTTTTACTTTCTATTTTATTGCAGATATTTTACTCTGCACAAAAAATATTGTAATGTAAAATAAATTTTACTAAAAACTTAACAAGACTTCCATGGATTTGTAGGATTTCACTTTTGGTAAGGGGAGGCACCAACATAGCTAATATTTAACAAGATAACAATTTAACTCAAATACTAGAAACCCTGACGGGAAACAAGCCCATAATTCAGGTGTAACAATAATGTTTATTCCCCAACTGGCCCGAAGTCATATACAAATGACTTCCATGCCTAAGAGAGAACTAAAAGGTTTTGAAGTTTTTCCCTGTCCATTTGTAACCCACTCAAGGGGGCAGTGCTTATCTTTGATTCTCAGCCAAGGGAGCCTGAATTGTCTGAAATATTATTCTGTCATGTGACCAACATGAAAATATAGAACACAGTTATCTTCTCATCAAAGTGGTACCTATTTATCTGCTAACATTTGCATACTTTCAACCTCCTAAGTTGGCAGGAGTCGGGCCGAGTAACAGGAGCTCACCCCGTAGCGCAGCACTTGGTTGTCAAACCCGACTTAATCTTTCAGTCATCACGTCCCCAAAGTCAGAACTAACATTCAGGTTTACCCACCCATACTTTAGCATGTTAACCACAAGGCCAAACTAAGTTGCCACTAGTTCAACAGACTTATTAAGGCCAAGATCAGAAAGCTTAAACTTCATTGTCCATATATCTGTAATTCCATGGTGATAAATTAATATACTTAAATTACTGAGTCTGAAACTTTTTTTTTACAAAGTGCAACATAATTGTATAATTAAGTACCCCCTACATTATTAGTATTTTGTTTTCTAAAAGTATAGCTGAACTTTCTGTGAAAGGGATGTCTAAATTTGTTCAGGTTTCTGTAAAAAGGCCGATTTAAAACTTACCCAATGTCCTTGACATAACTGGCAACGCTGAACTGAGGACTAAGATAGAAACACAGTTCCCAATTATCTGTTCAGACGACAAAGATATTATTTTAGTTACAACAAAGTTTCTAATTGGCAAATAAAAAATGCAATGTTTTTAAGTGGAGCATACAAAGCAATACTTCATCTCATTCTGCCCACCATCAAATTGTCCGGCCCCCTGGCTTATGCAGCACTCTGCTAATAATATTGTAAAACTAAGTTTATCAAATTTTCTAAAAATTCACAACAGCATAAAAACTTTTGATCTTAATTTATTTATCAAATTTATTGGCTGCCCAACTTACTACAAGATAACTCTGGGCTGAGCTTATGATATTAAAAGATGAAACTATATGAATAAAATACTAGAAAAATATAAAAATATAAAAAACAATAGCTAACAGATGGGTATTTAGTCCCTCAGGGAAGGTCAGGAGGGTTGGAGCAGGCCACACTCTGGGGGAGGAGAGGCAAGATGTTCCAGAAGGCAGTCGCAACAGCAGAGAAGGCCCCTCGCGTGGCCCCGGCCAGCCAGATTTCCCTGGCCAATGGGGTCCACAATATGCCTCCTCTGCCATAATTGGTAGGATGGGCTAGTCCTAGTGGGATGAACAGATGATACAGCTTTAGACTTACAGTGAAAGAGTCAGTAGCAGCTGTGACCAGGAGAGCATTTGCACACCTTCATATGGGGCACCAGTTGCATCTACAGTGGTACCTTGGTACTTGGTGTTAATTCATTCTGGGAGGTGTGATGGGTACTAAAAAGGACGAATCCTAAACAAACCACGTGGCTTACCATAAAACCCTTTGCTTCAGCCAGGAAAAACTTTCTGTCTGTCCCTTTTCCTATGTCAGTGACCTTCTTGTCTGTCTTCTGTGGCCATCCACCTCCATCTGCAGCAACCTTCCCAGCATGCCTGACTTCCTGTCTATTCCCTACACCACTCCCCTCTTCCCTTAGCAACGAATCAAGCTAAACAAAGGCCAAGAACAGGTACAACATTTTCATGTCAAAATGCTTGGAGAAAGAAAGTCAATGAGTTTTGAGGCAATCAAGTACTTAGGTACCACTGTATTCCTCAATGTATTCCGTAAGATGGCTGCTTACATCCTAGTCACCACACAACTGGACTATTACAATGTCCAATCTACATGGTGTTGCCCATAAAGATCTTGTACAGAATGAAACAGCAATAAAATGATGGGCGTGCATTGATATACCCATGCAACATCAGTTCAATTTGGCAATAAGTGTTTGGGTATTAGCTATAAAGCCCTATATGGCATAAGGTCAGATAGTTTGAGGGATCTCCTCATCTCCATGGTTATTGCCCATCAGAGAAGAGGTGGCAGAACCGGCACACATTGGATCCACTCAATTAAACACACCATCTGTAAAGACCCAAGAAGTTTGCCTCCTCTGTCATAGCTCTTGCCCTCTGGAATTGTGTTTTTTCAGAAACCAACCTTTTAGCTCTAACCCTGATGAAGTTTCAAAGGTTTTTAAAAAGCTAGTTCTTCTCCCAGGTCTTGGGGTAAGGTATTTATGGTGCCCTGGATAGGCTGGCTGCAGTGCAGAGTCAGGACACTTAAATGGGTTCTTTTAAATTGTTTTGCTATTTTAAGCGTAAGCGGTCTACATTCATTCTGGAGTCAGGCAATTTCTAAATCTTTAGCCAGTACCTGAACTGAAATTTTACTACTTCATCTATATTCTTTAAAATGCTTATTTGTTGTCATGCAACATCTAAGGGTTGCATTTAAAAATTTTAAGCAGATTCAAAATAAACTCTGAACAAATGAAAATCAAGAGACAGAGCAACTAAAATACGCCAAGCAAGACACTGAAACTAAACTACAAGATACTTCCTGCCTGCAGGCACAATGTCTAACAGACATAATACAAACACCACGCCTGAAACCATTTATTTACATGTTCAAAACTAAACCAGGCTAGGCAAGTGTAAATTAATAATGTTCATAGATGCTGATTGAACCTTAGGGCTCCAGTCTTTAAAACTGAGCATAAAGCTACCCTTACTTGGCCTCTAACTCAAATTTGCTTTTGTACACTTATTGTGCAGGTGCTTATACAAGGAACACTGTATTAATATACTGATGGAGAATAAGTGAGGGAGGTGCCGACTATAGCTGGGCAGTAATTTATCAACTGCCCTCATTTTCCAAAGCACTATCTTGAATCTAGTAAAAGAACATATTGCCTTAAAGGATATAAAGAATTACAATAAGCAAACAGGAGCTGATGCAGCATTATTCTTTCGAAGAAACAGAAACTGCTGAGACCTCTTTTCAAGAGGAGTTTTAAATACAAAAAAGCTGAAAAATCTGAAAGATACATGGCTTACCATTTCTCTTTTTCAAAATGCTGTAGTATAAAAGGGCTGAGCAAAACATAATGGCACTGCTCAACTGGTTTAATCAAGGGTCTTCTGTACGGTTGTTTACTTTCCCATTTCTGAGAATTCCTGGAAAGATTAAAGCAAATCTCACCCTCCCCCCCCACTTCAAGTGCCTTTTTAAATGAAAAAAATAAGAGGAAACTCCTAAAAGAAATTGGCTCCTATTCATCTTGTTTGTAATGTTCCCCTATTTATGAAAACGTATTTTTAAGATCTCTCTTAACACGCATGCAACTGTTGGTTGCAATTGTATAAGCAGCCTCAGACTGAGAATTGCTGAACAGAATCTCTTAATTCATTCAAATTAAAAGAATCTATTGATATTATTTGTAGTAATCTAAAGAGAGCCTCCCCCCATCTCTCTCTCACACACACACACATATATATATCCTAGAAAAAAGGGCGTGGGAGATTGACTCATCAGATTTTCTATGGCTACCTAACTCTGCAATTTCAGGCCTTTTCCAGCTTATTCCAAGCTACCCCAAATAAGCAAAAAAAAAATTGTTGATGAAAGTTCAGAATGCAATTGCTGTCTGGCAGAATCAGGTTTGCTTTGGTAGAAGAAATGGGGAAAGAGGGAGAAGAAAACACAATCTCAGGCTTTTTCACCCACCTTTGTCATAGTTGTGTCATCCTTCCTGGGGGTAAAATCTCCAAAAATACGTAGGCTATAAAAGCCAACAACAGAGGAAACCATAAGATAGCTTTGAGAATTAAAGAAAAAAAAAGAATTCCTAAAGAATGCAAGTTTCAGAGTCCTAAAGGTCTTTTAAGCCTTGCAAAGTATGCAGGAGGAGGGGGAAGAGAGAAAGAACATACACTTTGAGTGCCTGGGAATAGCTGGCCTATTGTCTTCTCTCTACTAAGCAGGCATCTTAGTAAATTAGCAGCCTCCCAGAAAATTAGACAGAATACTTGTTAACAGACAAGCACGCCTCATGAAAGAAAGGATACAAAATCAAAATGATCTCAAGTGCTGCTCCCACGAAACCAAACGTGGACAGAGAGGCATTTCCTATGCCAGGCCCCTGCAAGAATTTAAAAAAAAAAAAAAAGGTATTAGACAGAAGATGCCATTCTTTTACTTATTTTTTTAAAGACTGAATGCCTTGGACAATTCAATTGTATATCGTTTGTATTTTGTTTATTAGCTAATATTGACGCAGTAATAATCACTGCAAGCCTCAGGATTAGAAACAGGATTTCACTTAAAGAAGCTATATCAGAATATCGTCTTTTGGGGATTCAAAACAAATACAAATATTCAAATAATTTAATTATTAAAAATGCTGTAAGGGAACTAGAGAAATTTTAAAAGGAATTCCCCTAATTAGATACTAGAATCCTGCCACAAATGCTTAAAAAAAGAAAGTATTTGTGGCAGGATTTTAATAGTTAATTATATTCCATTTTTGTTTGTTTTCAACAATCCTGACTCTGGCAACTGCTTGGCAAGTCTCTGCAATTTTCTCTGCAAGATTGACAGAATGTTTGGCCATTGCCTATTTTCCAGGGCTGGGAAAGTGAATGGTTTAGAGTGGCCCAAATGGCTTCTGTCCCTAAAACTCACAGTTACCTGGTTTCTAGTCTAAGTTTAACCAGAACACTAAAATAATGTTTGTATGTTCAGGTTTAATTCTTTTAAAGACTGTTTTCAGAGCACAAATCTGTATCAGCTCGCTCAGAACTAAATTTCTTTGGGGAAATATGTGGTAAAATTAGATTGTGTGATCAAATTTGCCATTATTGATATTGCAAAAGGAAAATACTTTACCCTTGATCCCTTTGGCATTGCGGTTTCATCAATCAACAGACGCAGAATATTGCAAGCAACTAAGAGCACTGACAATGCCTGAAAAAGAAGCAGAAAATCCAAGCGTGGGTGCAGGTTTGTGCAAATACTGTTTGCTCCATTTTGCAGCAATGGCTTGAACACTTCTGAGATTTAACAAAAAACCTAAAGGAGACAATTCCTGCAATTCCTTTTTTTTTTATGATCCTCAATTCAGACACGTGTGTGGAATAAATTACTATCTTCAAGAGGCCAAGTGGGTCTTAAGCAATGTAAAGAAATTAGAGCTTACCGTTGCAATTAGCAGTAGTATCATTACAGCTGGATACACAAGGTTCCTCTCCCAGGCAGAAGCCTTTTTCCGTCGCTCTTTAAACAGAAGAAAATGTCACGGTGGCTTGAGACAAATATATACAATCCTTTTAAAATTAGAAGCTCTGTAGCCATAATCTTAGCCAAACAACCAAAGCAGTCCAAGCATTTTGTGAGATGGACCACTAAAACTTCAAGAGCAAATTGGCCTACTTATGTACTTTCAGCTCAAACATCCTATCCTGCCAGCACCAGTCTTCCCACTCCCCAGCATAAGTACTAAAGACATGTTTCTCAACCTTGGCAACTTTTAAGATGTGTGGATTTCAACTCCTAAAATTCCCCAGGCAATCCATGCTGGCTGGGGAATTCTGGGAGTTGAAAGCCACATGTTTTAAAGTTGCCAAGGTTAAAAAGCACTGTAATGAAGGCTTAAATAAATCATTCTAAACAAATCTGCTTCCCAAAGTGGAGTAAGGTTCTTTTTTAAAGTAAAGTTCTTATTAGTGGAATAAGGTTCCATTAATTTAAAAAAAAAGTGTGAGTACTTTAAATGGAACAGCTTTCAAAGATCTGATCCCCTGGACTGGAATCAGAAATGGAATATTTCAGCAAGAGATAAGACACCTTGAATTTCTTCCAATCTGACTTAAATTATTTTATTTACAAATGGAGATAAGCAATAGCGGAAGGACAGTATGAAGGAAGCTAACATGCCAACAGTATTTATTTTTAATGTATCTTTTCATAAGAATTCTTCCTTGCAAAATCAGCTAAAAACTGAGTCACCTCAAACTGTGAGATTGGTACCAAATGAATTTAATAATATTTTTTTAAAAAAAATAATAAACATTAACAACACTTTAATACAAATATGAATAGAATACAAAGTTGATTAAGAACATCTTTTGGTAGGGGCCAATTATAATATGAGGTGGCTGGTGTCTAAAAGGGGGGAAATACATTAATGTGTGAAAGGTAAGTTTTTAAGAAACGACTAGCATCAGAAGCATTGTCTCTAAATTCCAGGCTGTAGGAGAAAATCTGGAATTTAGAGGTATGCTGCTTCTGATGCCAGCCTTGCCCTGATAGTGAGTGGCATTCTCAATGTCTTCTACAGCCTAATATGAGACACAGGATGCCAGCTTACATCTTTGATGTGCCATGACAGGGTTCTTCCTATAGTTTTAATCTGATGTTACACAGGCTCTATTATTATAGACAGCATGGAGGCTCAGGTTAAGACCTTGGACTTGTCAGCTGGGAGGTCAGCAGTCCAAGTTTAGACTCCATATCCTTGCCCCAGCTGCTTCCAACCTAGCAGTTCCAAAGCATGCAAATGCAAATAGATAAATGGGTACCACCTCGGTGGGAAGGTAACAGCACTCTATGACATCATATTGGCCACATGAGCGCAAAATGTCTTCAGACAGCACTGGCTGAATGGCCTTGAAATGGAAATGAGCAATGCCTCCTACAGTTGGCAATGACTAGTGCAGGAAAATCTGCAGGGACTTCTTTACCTTTCCCCATTTCTATTAGAAACTATTCTGATTTAAAAATAATAATAAGGAAACAGGTCAAAATAAGAACATTATACTAGTGCAGGGATAGGCAAACTTGGCTCTTTTATGACCCGTGGACTTCAACTCCCAGAATTCCTGAGCCAGCCACGCTGAGGGGAAAGGGAGAGGTTTCCAAGCTGAGCTATGCTGGCTCAGGAATTCTGGGAATTGAAGTCCACAGGTCATAAAAGAGCCAAGGTTGCCTACCCCTGTACCAGTGTAAAGAGCCATGGAAATATCTTTGGAGAAGGAATCCAGAGGCCATTAGAGGAAAAAAGTTCCTTATTCCCTCAGTCTAAGAAGAGGAGACACAGACAGATTTGTGAGACTTTGTTAATAGCAAAGTCTTCTTGTGAAATCTATTTCCAGATCTGGTCAACCTTGAAGGGCTGACATTCTGAAAATGTCTAAGTATTACACTAAAAGAATATTTATCCAATATATGCCTAAAGTATTTTTTGTAAGAACAGTAGATAAGATTTCTTCTCATACTTCCAAAAGTAAAAGAGGTTTTACTCCAAAATAAAGCACAGTAGATACCAAACCCCCGCAAAATGAGGCAATTACCCAATTTTGTTTTCATGCTCTTCATATTATTCAACTCCTGCTCAAGTTGTTTTGTATTGTACTCCACGGCGGAAAATCCTCCTGTGCCAAAACAAAAATACCATCACCTCTATTAAAATATTCCATCAGTAGTACCCAACCATTTTGCTAATTACGAGAGAAAAAATAGATTAAGGTAAGGAAAATGTCTCTGTAAAGTATAAATCTTGTGCTCTAATGGCAGTTTTCACTCCCATTACAATACAGTTTCTTAGATGAAACAAAGGGGTGGGCTAAAGAAAATGGTTTTAATATGTGGTGCCAAATAGTCAAGATTTTTTAAACAAAATTTATTTAATTTTAAAAAAGAACTGGGCCATACCCTCGGATAGCCATTTAGCCATTTCTAAACAACTAGAGGATATGGTTCATGGTTTTTTTTTTAATTAAATGAATTTTGCTTAAAAAAATCCTGACTATTTAAGTTTGAGACTTTCTTGAAATCTCAAACGAACTTAAACAAAATTCACTTTTCACTATGGTAACTAAACTAATTATTTTATATATCCAAATATTTGGATGCTCATTTGTGAGCCTCTGCCTTAAATTTACATATTCACCACTTATATGGGAAATGCATCAGATCCTTAATATTCATCTTAATTTTAAAAAAAAATAACCTTTACAACAACAACACACCCCAAAATGATAGCAGCATAGAACTAATAAAACTGATCCTGGTAAATTTCCAAGGGAGGAAGCAACATTTTAGAGCAATCAAATCACATCTCTGGAAGTGGGAGCAAAGTACTGAATGCAAGCTATTCAAAGCACCATGGGCTCTCAACTTTATTTCAAACAAGCACAAAAGTTTAATGACTGCATTGTCTGGCCAATAAATCAAATTGGTAGACAGAACTTGTTCAGACTAGTCATGAAAAATTAGAAGGGATTCTCCAAGAAAACCACAAAGCAGCTCATTTAAGGTCAATTTAACAGTATTATTTTGTTTTTTCTTCGGTCCCAACATAATATTTCAGTACCTCAAAGGAAATTGTAGGAGTATCTATTTGCATTCCCTGTAGGTGATTGGCAGTTCAACTCCAATTAGTTCAAAATTACACTGTTACTAGTGTGCAATAAAAACAACACCTTTCATCTTTCTTACATAGGTTAGAATACCTTCAGAGCTAATAACTTTGATCAAATAAGTATTTTTGATCCTGCTCCACCCGTCTCCTGGGATTCAGGAAAACTAATAGCTAACAGCAACTTTTCCTTTTTAATATAAAGAAAGTTTGAGCTTTATTCTTTTCATGCACAAATAATGTGGGTATTAAAATACAATACATTTTCTCTCCTATTTCTTTAATAACAAAACAATTTATGCAGACTAACCATTACAGAGATAATTTTTCTTCTCGAAACTTCCTGTGTCAATAAAATTATATGAAATTCGAAGTTCGAAAGTATACACTTTCCTAATTCTTTATACTATGTTTAAAAGTGAGAATTTTAAAACACACAATTAATTGTAATTCAGGATTCTGCAATTTGATTCCTATTAATGTAATACTGAATTACATTGGGTTCTAATTTACCTACTAGAAAACTATTAAAATTATTTCCAACATTCCTTCTACTTCTCAAGAGGAAGGGGTACTGCAATCCTTTATAATAAAATCAGAGTATCTGCTAAAGTATGATTTCTTTGGTTCTTCGGGTTTTCTCCCACGTAGAATTTGAAGTGTCTTGGCGACATTTCAACGAAGTCTCATTCGTCATCTTCAGGCTGGTGCTTTCGGCTTCTGCTTCTAGGAGCAATGTGAGATTTTAGCTGCCAGTGGGGGTTTGAACTGATTGGCTGGGAGCTCAGCTGTGTTCTGATTGGGTGGAGGTGTGTTCTGATTGGTTAGGGGCTTGGCTGTGCTCTGATTGGATGGGGGGTTGGCTATGCTCTGATTGGATGGGGGAGTGTTCTGTTTGGGTGGGGGCTTTGTTGTGCTCAGGTTAGTCAGTGTTACAAGGGGATTAGAGATGGTGAACTGTATAGCTGTTTGGCTTTGCGTTCGTGGTCGTGCCTCATCTTCATGGTGGGTGTCAGTTTGCTTCGTGTATGGATTGGGGGGGTTTAAGGTGGCTAATGATGCAGCTGTGGTCTGGCTTCTGGTTTGTGGTCGTGCCTCCTCATCAGTGTGGGTTTGGGTTTGCTTTTTGCCTGGATGTGTGGTGGTGACATCCTGTGTGGTTTTTGTGAGTGTAGGTCTGGTGTCATTCCCCGTGCTATGGACTCGTCTGTCAATAAGGGCGGGTTTCCAAATGGCTGGTAGGCGGGAGGTATCATCTCGTTTGTTCATGCTGTGTGGGCGTTTTTCTATCTCGATGGCTTCTCTGATTATTCTGTTATTAAAGTGTTCAGTTTTGGCGATAGTTCTGGTCTTTTCGAAATCAATTTCATGTCCTGTGGCTTTGAAGTGTTGGACCAGGGAAGAAGTTGGTTCCTCTTTTTTGACTGAGTTTTTGTGTTCTTCAATGCGTGCACTTATTCTTCTGTTGGTTTGTCCAATGTATGTGGTGGAGCAGGCAGTACATGGGATTTCATATACTCCTTGATTTTCTAATTCAATTTTGTCTTTAGGGTTTCTTAGGATGGTGGATATTTTTCTGTTTGTGCAGAATGCTGTTTTGATATTATGTTTGTGAAGGATCTTGCTGATCCTGTCTGTGGTGTCTTTTATGTATGGGAGTTCACCATGGAAACAGAAGCTAATAACCAACTTCCCTTCCTGGATGTCTTAGTCTACAAGAAATCCAATGGCTCCCTAGGACACACCATCTACCAGAAGAAAACACACACAAACCGCTATCTGCACGCACTCTCACACCACCACCCAGCACAGATCAACTCCGTAGCCAAGACACTCATCTCAAGAACCAAATGCCTAGCTGACGAACAACACCTAAAAACCGAACTACACACTCTCACTAATGTACTTACATCCAACGGATTCCAAAGAAATAAGATTTCCAACTTAATCCAAAAAGAAACTCCCACTAAAATCCAAGACAGAGAACAAGAAAACGGCAAAGCCCTCCTCCCATACATAAAAGGCACCACAGACAGGATCAGCATATATTTAATTCTCAGAACATATAAAGAATAGATATTATACCCTATGGCGTCATGTTGCAGAGTATAGTTTCCAGAGCGCCTCCAAAAGTTGCCACAGAATAATTTAAAATTTTACCAAAGGATCAAATGTTAAAATGCATGAAAAATGAATCAATTTTTTACCATTTGCAGAATTCTGCTTTTAGCTTAGTCAAATTGAATGATTTGACTACATATAAGCAAGCTACAGAACAAACCCTTTCACAATTTGTTATGATTCAAATATTGCATTTATTTTCCATTAAGACTTGCAAAACCCCTAGTCAAAAATAACATATGACCAGTGTTACTTATAATTTCTGTACAACCAGTTTTGTTTCTCAGTTATGTTAACTTGCTATTTGGTTCGTATTAGTTTATGATTTTTTGGGAATATTTAATTATAAAAGAACTGACATAGTACAATGTTCCTGGGTCACAATCTGTCATTACACGCATGCTGAAAAGAAGAATATTCTTATTTATTTATTTACCTGGGGTATTTTTATCCCACATTTATTACTTTATAAGTAACTCAAGATGTCCAACATAATCCAAGACACCTTCCTCCTTCGATTTTCCTCACAAGAACAAACCTGTGAGGTGAGTTGTGCGGAGACAGAGACTGGCCCAAGATCACCTAAACAGGCTTTCATGTCTAAGGTGGGACTAGAACTCATATTGCCCTAATTTTTAGGCCAGCACCTTCCCCACTAGGCCAAACTGACTCCAAACTTACACCAAATATATGGTGTTCAGGATTTCTGAAACCAGCATCCTCTGTAAATACTGGAATACAACTTCCATAATACCTAAATACAATACTATAAAAGCCAGGCTGTAGTAAACATACTTACTATTTAACTTTCTCATTATAGCTTCTTCTTCTAGAGTAATAATATATATCTGCTCATCCAAGTCTTCAAGAATCTATGTTCAGATATACAGATACCATATCAGATAAAATATTTGAAGATTGCATACAATGTATTATGAATAAGAGAGAAAGAGAACTAGAGTTCATTACCAAAAATAAAAAAACTGGATATATGCAAGATCAATGTGAATTGATGTTCATTTGCCTAAAGCTGCAAGCTTCCCTGATTAAACAATACTCATTCAAAGTTGAAATAATCCAACAAAACAAATGAAGAAAAAAACCCTTTGCTGGAATATCTGCAATTTCACTTTGTATGTTGCCCAAACTGGGCAAGCATGCGAAGCTTCATTTGTGCATACGCGGGAGCTAGGTTGCATGTGCAAAACCATCCCCTCCACCACTGCTGCCATCACTGCTCCAGGTCCATGGACCCAGAAAGGTTGGAGACTACTGCCCAGACAACCTAGGAATTCTGGGAGTTGAAGTCCACGATTCATAAAAGAGCCAAGGTTGCCTACCCCTGACCTATGTCCATATGTTAGACAACAATTTAACATTAACAATACTTACTGTTGGCTTTACAAGCAATTGTCCCATCACTGTAAACATACGGGAAAGTCCTACCGGTGTACAAACTGTAGAGGAACACACATATTACCTATCATCTTTGATTCATTATTCAAAATTACATATCTTTATCGAGAAGTTTTTATTTTAAAAAAGCCAAATACCTCAGATCTTCTTGAAGAAGTTAAGTTAGCATTTTAAATACATAGCTATAATCAGGGCTTTTTTTGTCACAGAACACCCAGAACGGAATTCCGGCACCTTTTTGGGATGGAACCTTGTAGGGTAGGCAAGGCAGGTTGTATGACATGTGTGAGTTCCTCGCCTCCCCCCCCCCACTGGCTATAATTAGGATTAAAGCTTATACTTTACTTTATCTAATTTACATTTTTACCAAACAATGAACAGTCTAACAGCATATTCTATAAAACAGTTCCAGGAAAAAGATAAGAATTGAAAGAAAAAAATTAAAGTTTTGTATTTGCATTTGAAGTTTTATTTTATTTGAATAAAAATATTTCAATAAAATAAAAACAGAAAAAAGTACCCTACAAAAAATGTAATATAAAAAAACTTGGAGATTTTAAACAACTCATATCTGAAAACCGGAAATATATATAGAAACATAGAAAACTGACAACCGAAAAAGATCAAGCTGTCCATGAAGTCTGCCCTTTGAGGGCTTTTTAATTTAATTTTATTCATTTATTTTAATTTTATTTTATTCATTTTACCAGATAAGTGACCTGGACAAGTGTAATCTACCAAGCATATTATTCTTCAGTGTTCATTTTTCAGAGAAATCTAAAGCGCTCTTCTTTTCCTTGTACTGAAAATATTGTCACTTTGCATAGATTAAGCTCATGTCCATTTATTAATCCCATCATATTATAAGAAGTTACTATTATTGTGATGTAGTGTGTAAAATCCACGTGGAGTTGATAACTTACAAGAGGCAATTCCCATATTTCTTTGTATTCACTGTTCTAAACTAAAGTTATTTAATGTTAACTTTGTCATTATACTACAGATAGTCCTTGACTTAAAACCACAACTGTTGTTAAGTGAGACATTTGTTAAGTGAGTTCTGCCCCATTTTACAACTTTTCTTGTCGCAGTTGTTGTGAATCACTGCAGTTGATAAGTTAATCACCTGGTTGTTAAGTGAATCTGGCTTCCCTTTTGACTTCGCTTGTCAGAAGGTTGCAAAAGGGACACAGCAACGGTCATAAGCATGAACCAGTTGCCAAGCATCTGAATTTTGATCACATAATCATGAGGATGCTGCAAAGGTTGTAACAGTGAAAAACGGTCATAAGTCATTTTTTTCAGTACCGTTGTAACTTTGAATGGTCACTAAATGAACGGTTATAAGTCGAAGATTACATGTATCTTACATTCTACATTTCTTGTTTCATGCTTTTTTTGTTTTGGTGTTAAACATAAGTCAGAATTTCTCTATTTATATACACTGACCTAAGTATTATAATAGTATATTTTGGTGTCTAATGCTTAGTACACAAGACTAAAAAGACATGGAAAGAGATGAGGATGGTTAGGCCTGAGAAGAGGTGATTGAGAGAGGAGACAAACTGTTTTCAAAAACCTGAAATTATGCTAGCGTTTCTTACGTCTTTTATCCTCATCACTCTTTCCTACTTTTAAAACTTGTTAAGAAACCCCAAAGAGCTTTTGTTTATACAGTATGTATTATATTTATTGAGATTTGCCATTTTAAATTTTAAAATTGATTCATTCACAGAAATGAATCATTGTTGAATAATGTAAAAATAACAAGGTTAGATATTAAGATATTTTTCATGAAAGAATCCTATATGATTTTTCAACAAATATAGTAATGAGAAGAGACATTGTTTTATATCTTTGCAAATATATTCAATATATGGCAAGTAATTTTGATACTGCAGACCCTTGACATGATCTTGAAGGAGCCCTCAGGCTATATTTTAAGAAATATGGCTACAGAGGTTTAAAATCTGTTCTTTCTTGTTCCAGAGGACAGACTAATGGATTTAACCTACACAAAGAGACATTCCAAATAATTTCTATAAGTAAGAATAGTTAACAGTGGTTCAAAACTGAAACCAATGGACCCAGTGAAATGTTAGGCTCCACTTTGCTGGAGCTCCAGCTGGAGGCTACATAGGCATTTGTCTGAAATGATTTATATTGCTCTCTTTCTGGTTCAGGATTTCATTATTACCAGTCCAGCATACATGTGGGTTGAACAACAGTGTTAAACATTACTCCTACTTCTTACTTGATTTATTTATTACTTATTTATTTATTGCTTCATTAGGGTTTTTTAAGCAACTTTACTAGGTTGTGTGTGTGTGTGTGTGTGTGTGTGTGTGTGTGTGTGTGTGTAAAATTTATTTTATGATTGATTGTTAGGTACCAGGTTTACCATCATGGCCTGAAGGAAGGGATGAGTGTTTAAACGCACCATGAATCATATGAAGCTAGGTGAATTATTAGCTGCTTCACACCATTATGTTCCAAGGGATTTTTGAAACCCTGGAAGTAATGAGTTAAGTATTTTAAAAGAATATAAGTATTTTTTATCAGTGACAGCTAAAGCAATACATTTTAGAAAGCCCAAGTTCTATAGGACTGTGCCAAATGCTTAGAAGTATGGCAGTTAGTGGAAATAATCTCTCTTTGAAATCTTAAAACAGCCGCATCCTTAGAAGACCTTTTCAACTGCCTCAAAAGCTTCCCCTGGCAATTTGTATCTATGTGCACCTTGACCAACTTGTGTACACACCATCAACAAGATGGCTGTGCAAGCAAGCAGACATGCAAATAACTAGGCGATGTCTTCAAGCCAGCTAATTCTACCAAAGAACAGAGTTTTTTCAGCAAGTTGTAGAGATATGTTTCTGTCATGTTAATATTTTAAAAGCGCCTCTTTCGAATGCTTGCACGGGGCTAAGGCCAAATATAGGATACTCACACAGAAAATAGCAAGTGTCTGATACCTGCATTGAAAGGCCAAAAAGTCTTACTAAATATTATTTCTAATAAAACTTACGTAGAAGTAATAAACACCCCATCAAAGATATACAGGAATATAAATAAGGCAGGTAGAATTCCCAAAGATCTGAAATTAAAGCATACATAATTTAGTATATTATTTCATCTAATATACAAGAAAGTATGAAAAAAGAATGTTTTTGTGTACTCTATTACTGGCCTCAAATATGCAACAACATTCTTGCTAATAAAAATATAATTGATTAAAGGAAATCACTATCTCTTCAAATGATTTTAAAAAAAATCTCCAATCTCAACTTCTGCAAAATCAAAACACTTTCTCTTGCTCTCAGCTGGATTACAACCTTTCAATTAGCATTTTATACATTTATTTTATTTATGACATTTTTGGTCCTGAAATGAAGAAACAAATTGTCACCGTTATTCCACGCAGCAGTTATCTCAAACCCAATCCCAAGTGACACATAAGATGGGAAGAAATAAAAATATTTAAAAAGCTTAGATCTAAGTTACCCTATAAAAATGTAGATTTGTTTTGTCTAATGGCTACTCAGTTACCTTTCTTTAGAAAAGCAGAGCAGAGAAAAGATTTTTCTTACCATACAAGGACTCCATACTTGCAACATCATTGTCTATGAGAGCTGAAGCTACCCATACAATTCCAAGGATAAGCAACGCAAGAAGAATGAGCATAACAAGGGTTTCCAAAATACGTGCTTTGATTCCCTGTTAAAAAAAAATAATGCACAAAGTAAAGAAGAAATGGATACAAACATAGATAGATATATTGATACTTTCTTAAAACTGGCTTTTTTTGAGAAACTAAACCAAAATTGAAACAGCTTGGAGAATTTTTTTTTATAATCCTTAATAAGTATCATCTGTTCTATTTTTATTTATTTTCATTAAAGTTACTCATGCTAGATTCACAAAGGCTTTTTTTTATTAAGACATTTAATTTGGTAGCTATATCAGCAAACAATACTTTGAATTTCAAGCAAAATAATAATAATGAAGATTTGTTTCCTATCAAAGCAAATTAGTCTGAGAATTAATAGGTCCGTTATAACTTCAGTTACAAATTTTCTTACAACGTTTGGAAAAAACTTTTATCTGCTCCATGTAATAGCATCAAGCATAAAGCCGTTATAAAATCTAGAAAACAAGTTTTTTTTTTAAAAATCACCCAAATAATTTCAATTTCTATTCCCACTGCACATCAGCCCAGGTGGAAGAGATGCAAATGCAACATGGCTTTTCTCCTAGATCTGGCTAGTTGAAGAGATGTATTGCTGTGGAGCAAAAGGCAGCCAACTCTCATTAGAATTCCCAGTCCAAAGTTTATGGTGCCAAGATGCTAAGCAGTAGCGTTCCAAATCATCATGTTAAATACAGGCAATCCTCAACTTACAATCATACTTGAGCCCAAAATTTACGTTGTTAAGTGAAACATTTGTTAAATGAGTTTTGCCCCACTTTACGATTTTTTCTTGCCACAATTGTTAAGTGAATCATCGCATTTGTTAATAACAAGATTGTTAAGGGAATCTGAATTCCCCATCGACTTTGTTTGTCAGAAAGTCGCAAAAGCTGATCACGTGACTCCAGGACACTGCAACCGTCATAAATATGAACTATCTGAATTTTGACCATGTGACCCTGGGGATGCTACAATGGTCGTAAGTGTGAAAAATAGTCATAAGTCACTTTTTTCAGTACTGTGATAACTTTGAAGGGACACTAAATGAATTGTTGTAAGTCGAGGACTACCGGTACCATAATTTAAAATCAAGCACAATACCTAAGAGAAAACTAACAGTAAGAGCAAACATTATCTATTTGTTGTCCGTGGCTCAAGTAATACAAAAGTTTTTGGAGATCATTTACACCAGGGGTTCTCAACCTTGGCAACTTTAAGACTTGTGGACTTCAACTCCCAGAATTCCTCAGCCAGCTTTGCTGGCTGAGGAATTCTGGGAGTTGAAGTCCACAAGTCTTAAAGTTGCCAAGGTTGAGAACCCCTGATTTACACTCTAGGACAGTGTTTTTAGACTTAACAACTTTAAGATGACTGTCCCAAAGGTGCTTTTTTCACAAGATTGGACTTCCCTGGTTTTGGGTTGTTTTTTTTCCTTTGAAGACATTTCGCAAATGCAAATGACCAGCTGTCTGCAAGGAGTATAAATCTTTCTATTCCCCCACCATTCAAACAGAGCTGAAGAAGCTTCTTGGATGAGAAGCGAAATGTCTATAAAGAAAAACAAGTAAGTCCAGGAGCCTTGTGAAAAAAAGCATCTTTGTATAACTATGGTTTGGAGGACTGAGAATCTCCAGAGACATTTAAGACGACTGGACTTCCACTCCCAGCGAGCAATGGAAATTAGCCAAAATTGTCACTATTATGAAGCAGGCAATTTACAGTGCTAATAGCAGCTTTTAAAATGTATTTTGGCATATTGTCAAATAGCCTTGCCACCAGTTTTGTTAAATTTTAGCAATGCTAACTTTATTTTATGCATTGTGCCTTCATAAAATTTATCTGTTGATCAACAGTCTGTCACTTGCTTATTAAAACATAAAGCCAACCAGTTTAATTTTTAAACAAAAAAATATATTGATTATTCAATGTAGAAAAGACAGCAGTGATGGGGTTAGTTGACATACAGAATCTGGTAAAATACTGCTGTATGTTTTTTGTAACAAACATTAAGATCAAAACATTATGTAGGCTAAATTTCCTTGAAAAGCTCCCAGCAGGATTCTTCCTTCTTCCAATATCTGTTTTTCTTTCATTCACAAAAAAAGACTGCACCAAGAAACATCTATGTGCCACTAACAATAAACAACACACTTCCTTAATCACTTATTTCCAGCAATTTATAAATTGTCAGTGGCCAAAAAATAAGCAAGCCCTAATAAAGGAATGCAATGAAGTATCCTTAAGAACATAAGAAGAGCCATGCCAAAGCCCATCAAGTCCAGCATTCTGTGTCACACAGTGGCCCACCAATTGTACATGGGGATCTTGAGCAGAAAGAGAAGGCAAAACCCTCCTTTTCTCTTGACCCCCAACAAATGGTACTCAAGGGAATCCTGCCTGCCTCAACCAACATAGAGGCGGCACATGGACATCCGTTTTAATAACCACCGATACACTTGGAATCCATGAATCTATCTAGCCCTGCCTTGAAGCTGTCAAGGCTGACAGCTGTCACGACCTCTTCTGGAAGTGAATTCCATAAATCAACGACCCTCTGGGTGAAGAAATATTTCCCTTTATTTGTCCTCACTTTCTTAGCTATGAGCTTTAGGGAGTGCCCCCTTGTCCTGGTATTGTGTGATAGAGAAAAGAATTTTTCTCTATCCACCTTTTCTATCCCATGCATGATTTTATACACTTCGATCAAGTCACCCCTTAAACGCCGTCTTTCAAGGCTGAAGAGACCAAGGCGTTGCAATCTGGTTTCATAAGGGAGGCGCTCCATTTCCTTGATCATTCTTGTTGCCCTTTTTTGCACCTTTTCCAGTTCCATTATATCCTTCTTGAGGTGCGGTGACCAGAACTGTACACAGTACTCCAAGTGTGGTCTCACCATCGATTTGTACAGAGGCAATACAACACTTGCTGACTTATTTTCGATTCCCTTCCTAATCATGCCAAGCATGGAATTTGCTTTTTTTACTGCTGCTGCGCATTGGGTATCCTTGAGACCTATTGCTTTTGCTTCCTACTTCTTTTTCTGTCTCTTTACTAATGAAGGCCTGATATAAATTAGCTAGAAAAGGGGACAAAGTCATCTGATCACAAAATACAATGCAGTCACTTTTATGTCCATTTGCCAAAAGGAACATAAATTAGGACAATTTGAAATTGTGAAACAGGATAGAAGTATATTAAAACAAAGTGTGCTCCTCTTCCATTGTGCTGTCATGTTGTTCAGCTTCATAGCTGAACATCTGGCCTAATGAATTAAAGAAATTGCTACCATTTGCTTTTATTAGCTAATGGTTTATAGCCACAGCAATAGCACTTAGACTTATATACTCTTCACAACCCTCTCTAAGCAGTTTACAGAGTCTGCCTATTTGCCCCCAACAATCTGGGTCCTCACTTTACTGACCTCGGAAAGATGGAAGGCTGAGTCAACCTTGAGCCGGTCAGAATCGAACTGCTGGCAATTGTCCTGCAATATTGCATTCTAACCACTGCACCACCAGGCAATAGTTAGAATTTATGTCCTTTATTAAGCATCCTCTTTTGATGTTCTTGGTTAAGCTCTGAATCCACAGATTCTCTCCACTGAGTACCAAACACTGAAATATCTGGATGCATGGCACAACTCAGTTCTAAAATTACTTCCATAAAAAGTTGTTCAAACCTTCCCATCACACAACAGTTAGATTTATTCCAAATACTTATGCTTCTATTTGTGTAGGCGGAAGAAATCTGCTTCAGCTTCATTTTGGGGAAGTGGGGTAAATAACCTAGTACAAGATATAACGCAGTCCTTCCATCAGTAGAAGATGCTTTCTTCTTAGGAAAGTACTTCTTGCTTCCAAGCCCCACACCACCAAGTGCCTTTTTACAACTGGTCAAACAGAACCATCTGAGATATCTTTTTCCTCAATACTCTTAAGGGGAAAAAAAATCTCTTTTTTCAAAAGTGCAAGCTAACCCCTCTAGGCAGACAATAATCTGTCTGAATTAACAAAATAGTTTAACTAAAATCCTAGAGAGAGTTGTGTTCAGTTTCATTTTTCAAGCAAACACTACACCTATCCATGATGAGTGACCAATTTCTATATATGAATCTTGATGTTACATTCAAAAATAATATTTAAAAATGGTTGCCAAAATGGATTGATATGAGACAATACCGGTAGTTGAATCCTAGGTTATTATGAATGAACACTGTTAATTGGCATTTAAATTTGCTGGTGACAAAGGAAAAATAATCATTTTTAAAGGAACCAACAATATTAAAACAGGCATAACCATGATCATGGCCATTATTACAGAAACAAATTAGTACAAATAGTACTATTTCCTGTACTGTAATAGTACAGTAACAAATAGTACATTTGCCATACTACACGTAACACTTGCCTATGGAAAAATAATGTCAGTGATGGGACTTCCTTAGGAACATGACACACTAAACTCCCTTTTTACAAACAAAACAAAAAAAGTGCAGAAAACAGAGCCAACAATTGCAACTAAGAACAAGAGGCTAAAGAGCAGATCAGTGTTTTTTTATATATATATATAACCAATTTTACTGGTTTTTTAACTTTTACAACAGAATGCTCAAGACACACCGTGGTGGTTAGGTGGTCAATCATCCAAAAACAAAATCATATAATAGCTCAAGTAAATACATTAAATGTTCCCCTGTTCCCTCTCTTTTTCCCTCAAATGATATAACCTATTCAACATAATCCATTTCTACATTACATATCTATAAATCCTAATCCTGTTTTGAGCTTTATTGATTTACAATTACCACTGTCCAATTTAACCTTAGATAAATGTATTATCACTTCGGGTATCCCTTTTAAAATACTAATCCAGATATATTCTAATTCATCATCTCATAAACCATTGATTTCATTACAGATCTCTCTTATTACTTCAAATAGCATTTAAATCTCATTCAAATAATTATATCTAAAAAAAAGAACACACCTATACAAAACATCGTCTTACTAACTTAACACACTCAATTAGTCATTAAAGCTATCTGAATTTCTAAAAGCCTCTTTCATATTCTTATTCTTATTCTCATTCCATTACGAAATAATTTTCATACAAATAAGCATATTATTCAAGAAAATACATTCTTTTTTTTATTATGCCCCAGAGAGCTGTCTGAGCTACCTAGAAACAAGAAAATACATTCTTACTCTGTTTAACATATATATTCTAATAATCACAAATTTTCAACTCTAAATCTTAATCCTTAAATCAGTCCATATTTCTCAAAACCTTTTTAATCCATTACATATAATTTTAAATTTCTCTTTTTAGTCTTATTCTGGCTTTCTTCCTACACCAAGCAGGCTTCCATAACAAAGCCTCTATTTCAGCAAATAGATCTCCCATTATTGCTTGTATTTGGGTCAATAAAAGACCTCCCATCCTCTGTTTTTGATGCCTGGTTCCTGAGCAGATCAGGTTTTTTTTGACACTGCCTGGAGAAAGAGACGAGGAGAGATTGCCCACATTCTACTCCATACAATTGTTCCTCAACAATGACAAGGCTGCAAGGCAACTGCAAGGGAATCTGCCATTCTTACCTCAGCTAAGAATTGGGGAGGGGGGACATCTAGGACAACTTACTGTGGCCAATTCACTGTGGGACAAGAGTTACAATAACATCGAAGAAATGTTGGAACAGAATAATTAAAGAAAGGATGCAAAAGGAGGGACAAAATGAGTGACAGAAATTAACATCGTTTTTAAATTATTTTAAATAATTAAATTGAGTTGTGGAACTTGCCACAGTTGGCTGTGACAAGTTGGTCATGGCAAGTTGTCCCATTCTGCCACCATTGGAGCCCTCAAAGGACAATATATTTGCACTTCTTTTGCTAACCACATTTGGAAATTGCCTATTAACTTGAAACAAGTTAAAACACCTTCAAAATGACAAGGCTAAAAACACTGGGTGAATGTCCCCAACCCTTAATGTAACAAAATGAAACTTCATCTTTATAAGTTTTAAGAATTCAAAATAGCAAAAAGCAAGGCAAGGTTCTGACTGTAGAAAGTTTTAAAAGGATTAAGGGCTCAGAAAATGTTGGAATAGTTGATTTTGAATATCAAGACTTTGAAGTTAACTTTGAAAGAATAAACACTTTCGATACTGGAGATGTAACAAGATAAGGAACTTGAAATGGTATTCAGGGACATCTTTCAAGAATTGCATCAGAACTTTGAATCAACAATCTCAGCAATATTTGATGTTCTTATGAACACGTGATCCCAGAAGCAGCTGTTACACCAAATAAGCTGTTAAAGAAAAATATTTGGAACAAAATCTATCCAACGTAATTGAGAAAAACATGATCAAGACTTTGTCATTAAACATACAAGAAAAAAAACCAGATGAAGTTTTAAAAATTAAGAAGAAAATAAAAATGCCAGTCCCAAGAGCAATCAGAATTTTTTTTTCTTCCTAGACTTACAAAAGAGGTTTGTTAAGATTGTTTTACAAAAAGAAGAAACATAAGTTGCTTATTTGATCAAATGGTTAAAATGGAATTTGTCATTTGGGATGTTCTCTCTAGAACTTGCTGACATCTGGATTGGAAAAGATGTTATATATTGGATTTACTTGCAATTAAAGAGGTGAGATATGGAATGATGAGTTTTATATTTATTGTTGTTATTATTTTAGGGTTCTGTTTGGATTTCTTGGAAACACCTGGATTGGAAAAGATGCTGCCTTTTGGATTTGCCTATAGTCAAAGCCTGAGTTGTGAGATGAAGAATCTGTTTATGAATATTAAATTATTAAATTAAAAATTTTACATAATAAAATTGTTTGCAATATGTGGAAAATTTTATTATATTTTATTTATAACAAGAATTTCTTCATAGAACATACGTAAAATATATATTTGAACTATAGGAAGATTTATGCCCAAACATGTTTGCAAATTACTTAAGAGATTTTTTGAAATAATTAACTCAAAAATTGGGAAAGGATTGAGGGAATTAGAGACCAATATATGATCCCATTACCTGCAAGATTCTAGACCAGATCATAAAATAATTTGTATCTTGAAAAAGCTTAATGCGGCATCATTATTAGAAGTCAATAGATTCATCTACGACAGACATGTCAAACTCGCTATATCATGTGATGTCGCGCAACCTATCGGGGACTGTTTTGCCATTGCAGGCAATGGGGTGGGCACGGCTTCCACGTGATGCGTCTGGCCCACGGGCTGGCAGTTTTACACTCCTGATCTAGGATAAGTTTTATCAAACTAATCTCACTCAATTTTTATCAGATGATTACTGAAAAGACTGTGAGGACTCAATCATCATTTCAACAAGGCATTTGAAAAGTATCCATGACACTCTAATAAACAAAGTCTAGTCTAGAAGGAGCTTGATAACAAGCTGATTAGATGGGTCCCTACCCTAAGGAATGGAATCAAAATCCCTAGTACCAGTAGCCAGTGGAACTGAATCATCCCAAAACAAGATTGAAATGCCCAGAACAGGATACTGACAAGGACACAGGTAAGTCCTCAACTTACAACCATTTGTTTAGTGACAATGGCACAGAAAAAAGTGACTTTCACCGTTTTATAATAATAATAAAGTTGGAAGGGACCTTGGAGGTCATCTAGTCCAACCCTCTGCTCAGGCAGGAAACCCTATACCATTTCGGACAAATGGCTGTCCAGTTTCTTCTTAAAAACTTCCAGTGTTGGAGCATTCACCACTGGTTAATTGTTCTAACTGTCAGGAAGTTTCTCCTTAGTTCTAGGTTGCTTCTCTCTTTGGTTAGTTTCCACCTGTTTCTCCTTGTCCTGCCTTCAGGAGCTTTGGAGAATAGCTTGACTCCCTCTTCTTTGGGGCAGCTCCTGAGATATTGGAACACTGCTATCATGTCCCCCTTCGTCCTTCTCTTTGTTAAACTAGACATACCCAATTCCAGCAACCGTTCCTTATATGTTTTAGCCTCCAGTCCCTTAATCAACTTTGTTGCTCTTCTCTGTACTCTTTTTAGAGTCTCAACATCTTTTTTACATCGTGGTGACCAAAACTGGATGCAGTATTCCAAGTGTGGCCTTACCTCACACTTACAACCGCTACAGCATCCCCATGGTCACAAGATCAAACTTCAGATACTTGGAAATTCTCTTAGCAGCCGTTACTAACTTAACAACTGAAGTGGTTCACTTAACAACTATGGCAAGAAAGGTCATAAAATGGCACAAAATTCATTTAACAACTGTCTTACTTAGCAACAGAAATTTTGGGCTCATTTGTGGTCATAAGTCAAGGATTACCTGTATATCAACTAGTACTCCAACTTCACCCTAGAGTTCAACTTCAGATATAAAGATTTCATCTAGCTACCTGCATAGTTGGGCATCTAATCACTGTCAAAGTCTTCTCATATTTACCGTATTCTGAAGGACGTTATGCCTGACTCCCAGTTGTTGGGAGAACATGAGTGCGAAAATTACATTCCATTCATGTCTTACTTGTGGACTTCAGTATAATGGCTATCAGAACTCTATACTGAACTAAATGTACTTTTAAAGATATCTGGCATGGCTCTCGTTGTTCTTCTGGAGAAACCCTTTCATGAAAGGAATAAAGATCAACTCTATTGGCAAGGATAAAGGATAGATAAGGAAGAAAATATATCTGAAGATTTCCCATTCATATCTCCTGCTGTTTTTGCTATGATTAGTGCTTTAACAATATAGAAAAATTGAATCTACGTTAGATTCCTCCCAGATATTTTTCAGGTCAGTTGCCAAATTGTTTGATTTCTTAATGTAACTGCAAACTTCTACGGAAAATCAAACATTCCAGAAACAGTTGAATGAATGTATGCTGTTAAGATTTATTGTTGCTTTATGAGTACCAGATTGTTTAGAAACCCAAATCAGAAATCTTGGTTTGGAAATTATAAAATAAGACTTCTTGATTGATTTTATCAACTTGCATGAAGAACAGAACTAAGAAGCAAACAATGTACTGCAAGGGTGTCAAACTGGTGGACTGCGGGATGGATACATCACGCGCGGGCCATGCCCACCCCAGCTCCGCAAAGACAAAAAAGTTGCCATATGTCACATGACAGCAGACTGTTCATTTGCTATGAACTAGGATAAACCAGACCATCTGAAATACTATCAAAATGGAACAGAGAATATATTGTTGACAAGGTTAAATGAATGCTGGAAAAATGAAAATAGGATCAAATTCAGCATGACTGCATTTTGAATATACTGATATGCAATAGTCACAAATGTATTATGAATTTATTATTCAAGTTAATGCACATTAAAATCTGAATGCTGTCAGTATTTAATGACTCATGCTTATACACATGCTTCTCCTCTTTCAAAATAGTTATATCATATTATACTTATTCAATAGTAGAAACCATACTAAAACTAGTTAAATACTTGCAGTTTGTTCATAACTCTAATGTAAACAAAGGTTTTTTTTACTTCATTATCATTTTTTAATACTATACATTACAAAATTACTTACAGGTAGGTCCTCGACTTTCAATCATTGGTTTAGCAACCATTTAAAGTTATAATGGTGCTGAAAAAAGTAATTTACAACCAGTACTTGTATTTACAATCAGCATTCCCATGGTCATGTGATCAAATTTTGTATTTTTGATGGCTGCAGCATCTCGGGGTCATATGTCAGCCACTTGTCATCTTCCCACCCAAGCTTCCAACAAGCAAAGTCAATGGGAGAAGCCAAATTTCCTTAGCAACTGTGGGATTCATTTAACAATTGCAATGCTTCACTTAATAACCATGGCAAAAAAGGTCATAAAATTTGGAACCTCACTTAACAACTGTCTTTCTTAGCAACAGAAATTCTGGTCCCAGTTGTGGTCATATGCTGAGGACTATCTGTATTATAAAAGTCAGGTTCTATTATTACGTTTAGCTCAAACATAATATCTTTAGCTTTGCCAATGATTACATGGTATCAATAAAGGAGAATATTTGTAGGTCAGGGTTGAAATGGGGGCCCTTGGTGCTCTCTGAGCTTTGGTGTTTTCTTGCAGATATTTCATTACCCAAATTAGATATCATCAGTAAAAATTAATTTGGTCTCAGTTTATAGGCTGGTAGCTTGACCTGTCAGTGTTTGGTGGGAAAGGCCTTAGAACTCCTTTGGTCAGCTTATTTGGCGTTTCCTTGACTGAGATATTGATTGTTGTTGTGATGTTAATGTTGGACTTAAATCTATGCTCATCTGGATACTGATTCCTGGTGGGGAAGGGTTTTGGTCTTTTTGATCCCTTTTTGGCTTGCTGATTGTCTCTTTTGCATAATATGTGGGTATTGTTTATGTCAATGTATAGACACATGATGATGATGATGATGCTACCTAGTACTGTAATAAAACATCTGTAAGAAAACTGCATCCAGTTTTGGTCACCATGATGTAAAAAAAATGTTGAAACTCTAGAAAGGGTACAGAGAAGAGCAACAAAGATGAGGCTAAAACATATAAGGAACGGCTGCTGGAATTGGGTATGTCTAGTTTAACAAAGAGAAGGACGAGGGGGGACATGATAGCAGGGTTCCAGTATCTCAGGGGCTGCCACAAAGAAGAGGGAGTCAAGCTATTCTCCAAAGCACCTGAAGGCAGGACAAGGAGAAACAGGTGGAAACTAACCAAAGAGAGAAGCAACCTAGAACTAAGGAGAAATTTCCTGACTGTTAGAACAACAGTGGAAGTTTTTAAGAAGAGACTGGACAGCCATTTGTCTGAAATTATATAGGGTTTCCTGCCTGAGCAGGGGGTTGGACTAGATGACCTCCAAAGTTCCTTCCAACTCTATTATTGTTGTTGTTGTTGTTGTTAAAATAACCAAGCTCAGAAAGTGCCAAGTATCCTCCCCCCATCACATGGCACTTCTGATATCCCATTCACTGAATATATAATAACTACGCACCTTTTTTAAGCCAGCAAAGCCTTCTGACTCCAGAAAGAAGAAAGCAAAGGGCATCAATATAAACAAACAAAGATTGGAAAAGAGGGAAGCAAGATTCCATAAACCTAAACAAAATAAGAAAAGGAGTATGTCAATGTACTGTTTCTCAACGATAGCAGAATTTTAAACATATCATAGAAAAAATTACTTTTAATTTTTTCCCCTCCTGGCGATCTTTTAAGATGTAAACACAGCAATTTTAGATGGTTTTGAAAAGATGTCTGATTCTGTAAGCTGTATTTTTTTCCACACAAAGTATTTGTCCATAAAGTAAAATGCATTCTCAAACGCTGTTTGGTGATTACTAGCTTTCATATCATATTAGCAGCATAATCACAGGATTTCTCCTGACATATTCACTGCTCTGAAGATTTAAGATTTCAGATATTGGAGTTCTGTATGCTTCATGAGGTGTCTCAAGGTGTTTCAGAATCGATGCAAGTCTTTTTCGGTTTCCAAAAGCAAATGCAGCTATTTTAAGGAGCCACATTAAAGGCAAAGTAGCTGCCTCTTTTACATTCTCATACTCCCGCTTCGAAATAATTTTTAAAACATATTATGTATCAGACTGAATGCCAAATGCAAATGTTTAATCGTTCTATTAGGTACCAAACATTGTTTGATTCTTTGAAAGTTACTACTGGTAGCAGAACTGATTCATTTAACGAAGCAGTGCAGGCAAAATTGTGCATGAAAAAAATACTTCAGAAAATATCTGTATGCATGATCTGTTTTATACTATGTCTGACATCTTCATAAATACTGGACTCAGGTTTACCTACCTAACCCCTCCAAAGATAGTTCTTTAACATTAAAAGTATGTTGATGTAACACAATGTAACACAATGATGGAAAATATGAGATAAGGGTTGCTGAATGTGTAGACAAAAATATACATGTATTCAAAGAGAAAACTATAGTGTATCTTGGATTTTATAAATAAACACAAAATTCTTGCCAGCTTCTATCTGATGCAATATCGGATTAAGATATTTATTATAAGATAAACAGAAATTAAGCATTTCACCAGCTCTAATAAAGCCTCACCCTTGCCTATAGTATTTTGTGAAATGACAAGCTTTATATCCATAGGCCACTTGTACTATATTCTATCTCCATCTGCTGGACACACATGAAATAGAAAAGAAACACTCATATTTGGCAAATGTATTTTTAGAATTTCATGACTTTTTAATCCCCCTTTTTCTCTTTGTTTTATATACTGAGATTTAAAGTTGAACAAAATTTGTCTTTATTTTAAAACAACAACCTATTTGTCAAAATTATTATATAAAAATGGCACAATCTTATATTTTGTTTAAATTCTACAATTCAACGTGTTTACGTTAACTGTAAACATTTTTTAAGATTTTGAAGTAATTCCAAATAAAAGAATAGCTATATCAATTACTTCATAGAATGTTTTATAATATTGGTTGCCAAACTCTTTTAAAAGTATCTTTTATGAAAATGTAAGTAAGAAATAATTGCAAAAACAACTCATTACATAATGATTGAGGACCACCAGGGTAACATACACAATCATACCTCAGTACTCAACTGCTTTAAAACTCACTGAATTTGGTACTCAAAGCATTTTGATGTGAAAATTTTGATACCTGTTGTTTGTTTGGTACTTGACACGCAAGCTAGAACTTGTTGGTGTCAGCTATCTCATGACCCTTTCCAGCCGAAACAAAGGATCATATGTTAAGTCACATGGTATGTTTAGTACTTGTCACGCCTTCCGGAACCAATTAACAATGAGTAAGGAGGCACCCCTGTATTCAAACTTTACGTAATGTTTACTTTCAGTATTTCAAGATGCTGACAATATTACTGACTATTAAGAAAATTCACATACAATTTCCTGATATGGCTTCCAAATTCTATTAAAATAATCAGATCCCACAAATTATTCATTTATTAAAAACCCTCCAGTTACCATATGTTTCTACTCCACTTTATTCTCACAACCGTTTTCCATACCTGTATAATTCTGATAGGAAGTGTATAGAGATAGTTCTCAACTTACGACGACAATTGGGACCAGAATTTCCATTGTTAAGGAAGATGATTGTTAAATGAGTTGCCCCCAATGTTATGACTTTTTTGCCACAGCTATTAAGTGAATAATTGCAGTGAATCGTGTTGTCATTAAACAAGTCTGGCTTCCTCCATTGATTTGCATTTTGTAAGGCAGCTAGGAAGGCCACATATGGTGATCACATGACCACTGTCAGAAATATTGTGTTTCCCGAAAGTAACACTCAGTCTTATATTATTTTTGCCTCCAAAAAAGGCATTAGGTCTTACTTTCGGGCAGTGTCTTATATTTTCCGTGACACCTCCCTCGCCTCATGGCAGCAGCACCAACAGCCCCATCCAGCAGGGGTGCTGGCCCACTTCTGCTGTGGCCGCTCGCGGCAGGAGGGTGCGTGGTACATCGTACCACTGCCACCACAATGAAGCAAGACAGGTGGGAGAGGGGGTGGAGCTGCCCTACGCACCCTGCACCCGCTTCCTTCAGACCCTCCCCCAGCCAGGCCATTCCTTGCTCCCTTTCACTCCCCTCTTCAGCCAGACTGCCATGTTACCGTATGGAGGATGGGCAGGGTAGGCCTGGTCGCCCTCCACTGTTTCGGTGCCAGGCAGGAGTGACAGTGAAAGTCTCCGCTGCTGCTGTGCGCCACTGGAGGGGCTTTCTTCACGCTTTACCCCACTGATCATCTGCTTAGCAGCAGCCTCCTCCTCCTCCACCAACTCTCCTGTGGCTTGCACCGTTACCGCGCAGCACAAGCCTCCCCTGCCGCCTCTTTCCGCCAGCCCTCCATCACCAGCATTGGAGAGAATGGAGAATGGGGAGGGAAATGGCTCTGTGCAGCAATGCAGAGCAGAGAAGAGCACTTGCTTACCGCCCTGCATCGCTCCATGTCTTTTCTCCGTTCTGGAAATGGCAGCCCCGTTTCCTGCCACTTCTCCTCCTGGTGCTGCTATAATAGAGCTTGACGCACCATCGCCCAACTCCTCCCTCTTCCCGAAAGCAAAAAGTCAACACTCACCTCAATCCACAGCTGACATTGGATCATCATTTGTCGGCAGTGGCGAGGGGGGCATTTGCCCAGGTTCGCCTGGTGCACCAGTTGCGTCCTTACTTGGATCGGGAGTCTCTCCTTACAGTCACACATGCCCTTGTCACCTCAAGGATCGACTACTGCAACGCTCTCTACATGGGGCTACCCTTGAAGAGTGTTCGGAGACTACAATTAGTGCAAAATGCAGCTGCGCGAGCAGTTGTGGGCCTTCCTCGTTGTGCCCACATTTCATCAACTCTCCGCATGCTGCATTGGTTGCCTATTGGTCTCCGAGCCCAATTCAAGGTGTTGGTTATTACCTATAAAGCCCTTCATGGCATGGGACCAGGATACTTACGGGACTGCCTTCTGCCACATACTTCTCTACGACCAGTGAGAGCGCACAGGGTCGGCCTCCTCCGGGTCCCATCAGCGAAACAATGTCGTCTGGCGGGCCCTAGGGGGAGGGCTTTCTCTGTTGTGGCGCCCGCCCTCTGGAACCAACTGCCTCCTGAAGTCCGCGTTTCCCCGACTCTCCTGGCCTTCCGAAAGAATTTAAAAACCTACCTCTGCCGGGGATGATTGTTGATTGTGGTGTGACTGATGAGTATGTATGGGGTTTTATTTTTAATGTTTTTTGTTCGGATTTAGTCAAAATTGTTTTATATATATGCTGTGAGCCGCTCCGAGTCCTCGGAGAGGAGCGGCATACAAATCCGAATAAAATAAAAATAAATAAAATAAAATAAATAAATTTCCAACTCCGGCGCATTTCTCTCCTGTTGCAGGGAAATGAGTTCGTGAGACTAAAAAAAGTTCAGTCAGACCTTCCAACTTCGCAAAATCTTTTTTTTTTTCTCACAAGAATTTGGAAGGTCTGATGGAACTTTTTTTAGTCTCACGAACTTCATTTCCCTGCAGCAGGAGAGAAACATGCCGGAGCTGGAAAGCAGGTGAGTGAAGAAATGCTCTCGAGAAGAGGGAGGAGCTGGGCAATGGTGCACCAAGCTCGTTAGCGTATGTGCCATGCGGCCTCCTGCCCCATTGTGGCAGCCAGGTGGGACAGAGTGGGCGGGGTCCTAATTAGGGCTTATTTTTGGAGTAGGGCTTACATTAGACCCACCCCCATAAATCAGGGTAGTCTTTTTTTCGGGGTGGAATTTATTTTCAAGTAAACACAGCACATACTGGTGCCAAGTGCCCAAAATTTAATCATGGGGCAGAGTACTGCAATGGTCATAAGTGTGAGGACTGGTCATAAGTCACTTTTTCAGTGCCACTGTAACTTCAGCTGCTAAGCCGATGGTTGTAAGTTGAGGGCTACCTTTAAAGACATCCACAAGCTATAACATATCACACATTCAAATAGCAAAGTTACATGACATCATACTAACCATGAATTAGAGAACCATTCAACCACTGGATATAGTAACTTTGGGGAAAAGAAAGCAGAATCTCATTGCTGATTATTGAAAAAGGTAAGAGGAGCACGGCGCCTGCTGAAACTGCAAGAGTAAAAGTGCTCAGGAACAGCCTGAAAGAAAGAGTGGCAGTAATATTTTTAGTCTCTACAGAGCAATTTTGAAATCAACAGAAGTTTTAGCAAATATTTTATCTAAAAGCATAAATAAGCTACCATGCTTCAAGTAGAATAAATGCTGTATAATTTGCATCAATCGAAGATTTTCTGCAAATATAATTGAACCTGTGTTAAAAATAAAACCTATGAGGCTGATACCCTAATAAATTTCTCTATGCTGATTTATCATATAATCATCTGTATTTCTTCTACAGGATTAAATTCTGTACTTAAAAAAAGCATGTCATCCACATACTAGGCCAGTTCAAGCAAACAACATGTGTCCAGAGTTAATGGAAGCACTCCCTCTACTGGAGAAGACTAGAACTGGGCACATCAATACCAAAAAAGCATATATATTATCTCAAAAGTCAAGGAACGCAGCAACTAATTCTGTAGACAAATGAGTGCTAATCTTTTTCAGATATCTATTCATCACTCATGGCAATCCCAACAGTGGAATTAAGGAAAATGTAAACAAGTTTCTCAGAGATAATGATGATCCACATCTGGAAAAAAAGAAAAGTAGACTCTAAGCATATTTATAAGCATTTAAGCATGCTTACAAAAGCTTTTTGGATCTCAGTCTTAGATTTTATTGAGGGAGGGATTAACTCATTAAAGATCAAGTTTTAAGCAAACCAACTGATCTTTGCTTAGGACATTTTTTCCTTAATACAGTCTACATAGAAAACAAACCAATATATTTTAATTCTATCAAGCTCTTAAAGCAGAGTCGGTAATTGCAAAGTCCCAGCTACATACATGAAACTTCTAGCCCCTCTCCCCAATTCAGATCTTTGAGTTCCTGAAATTCTTCTGGAATTGTAACTGTCTTCTGGACCGAAGAATTGTAGGAACTCAAAGATCTGAATCAGGGAGAGGGGATAGATGTTTCATGCACATAGCTGGATCTTTGCAGTTGCCAACTTTGCTCCAAAAACTTGGTAAGATTAAAATATATTGGTTTTGTTTTCTATATGGAGGAGAAAACATCCAAGTGCATTTTCTAGAGCTATACTCAGTTCAAAAATATTTTAAGGAGAACCTGTACAAGTATGCCATTAAAGAATATTGTTATATTTTCCTATGCTATTGGAAAGGCACAACACAGAATGCAAAAACTATAAAGAGGTTGATTTAATATGCACTTGGGGTGGTGTTTCACAGAATTATGGTCAAAACAGTAAAAAAAGATAATAATAAGAAAAATTTGGAAAGCTTGGTGCATGTTTTCCACAAAAAAATCAAATTGACTTTATGATAGGTATCAGAGGAATTGAGGATTGCCAGTAATTTATTAAGAAAAAAAACTAAAGCAAATAGATAATTCAGTGTACCTTGACAGAATGTTTATTAAAGACAGGATGACAGATGGAGAAATATTAAGACGACAAGTAAGTAGTGGATAGCGCATTGGTGGTTCCAAACAATGAATACTTGTTGAAAAAAAATGTTTGTATATAGGACCGTGTTCCTGCCCCTTTTTACTACATGGAAGTGACAGCTGTGCTTTTAGGTAATCAATGAATGCAGTAGGAACTGAGTATTTAAATCTGTGTTAACATAAATTGATAAAAGGTGGAAATTATTAGGTGCTGACTGAATGTGAAGTGAATACAAAAATGATGGACCAGGACAAAAGAAATACATTGAAGTAGTGTGGTCAAATAGAGAAAACGAATGAGGATCACATTGCAAAACAAATACATAAAAGAAGAATCAATGAGTCAAGAGGAAGCCTGAGAAAGTTATGGTTGAAGAGAGCTGATGAAAGAGAAGTTTGAAGGACAAAAGACCATATCTGAAGAAACATGTCAATGTGGTGGAAGGGAGGATGATCTGAAAGATTCGGAGGAGTGTATCGAGTAGTTTGGGTAGATGCTTGTTTTAACCATCTTTTCTTTTCTTATACCTTTAATTATTTAGCTTACTATCTCTTACTCATTTTCTGTGCTCTATAAAATATCCTGGCTTGAAAGGGAGTAGATAATAAATAATGATTGATTGAATTTATTGGTCACCTAGCTTACCCCAGGGTAGCTGTAATCAAAACATTTCATAGATGTTTCAGATCAAGGAATAATGGAATCCAGAAAATAAAAACACCTCAGTTATTAAATATTCCATTATGAAAAACTGATTATAAGATAGAAACATATTTTTTAATTTCCACATGCATTTTAAGTTTGGGGTTTAGAGTAATACCAAAATTTGAAAGATTAGTCACAGGAAAAGGGAAAAAAGCCAATTGTGGTAATAGGCAGGAAAACATGTACCTTCCTCAGAAAAGGAAATTGTTATCGTAGATTCAGCTTTACAGAAAAACTACTTGTACTTGCAATGAAAGGCAATGATCATGACAAAACAGCTGTCAGAAATGGCAGGGAAGGAAGTAGCCATTTTAACCAGTTTGCCAATCATTTTGGTTTATAATGTCTTGTTCACTGTCTAAAGCAGGGGTGTCAAACTCAATTTCACTGAGTGCCGCATCAGCATTGTGGTTGCTCTCAGGGGGGGCGGGGTGTGTGGCCAGGGTGGATGCGGCCTACTGGGTGGGTGTGGATGGAGTGGGTGTGGCCTACTGGGTGGGCATGGCCAGCTCTACATCGTTCGCGTCAAGGGTGCCTGTGGGAGCCTGGGCAGAAGTGGGACAGATCTGAGGGTCTCTGGCAGAAAGGGGTGGAACCGGGGCAAGCGCCAAGGCATGGTCCATTTCTCCATTCCTCACAAAGGGTGACACTTCCCCAGCATGCACCCAGGGGGCGAGGTTGACGCGGCAGGGGCTGGTTCCTTGGTATTTCTAGACAGCCTTATGGAGCTAAGACTGAATGAGTTTAGGATAGATGGCCATCACAAAATTGTACATTGGCTTCTGGCTGGCCTGGGCCAGGTCCAAGGCAGCGGGGGCCATTCCCTCACTGTTTCCAGGATGGCTTCGCGGGCCACATGAAATCACTTTGTGGGCCGCATCCAGGTCCCGATCCTTGTGTTTGACATGTCTGGTCTAAAGTTTGCATAAAGTAATTAGACCAATACTTTCATTTTCATAAAACAGGAAAAAAGCTTAATCTATGGATCTCATGTTATATTTTTGATTCTGTATATTACCAAACTAAGTTTCACATTTTCAAAAAGATATATAGCCAATATAAATTTGTGTTTTTGCTATAGTTAGCATATAAAAGGTGGCAAATTTAAAAATATATCAGAATCATAACCATATTCTGTTGCAGTTCAAGCAAATATTCCAAAAAGGCAATATTTGTTACCCATTAATAATCCAACAGGATAATCCATGATCATATTATACTTAACTAAATAGCCATTTACGCGTTCTGATGGAAGGGATTACAATGCAAATAGCAGGGAAATAATTTCAGGCCTAAGGTCTTAACCCAGTGGGTTATTTTGACAGATATAGCAACATAAGAACATAAGAAGAGCCATGCTGAATCAGGCCAAAGCCCATCGAGTCCAGCATTCTGTGTCACACAGTGGCCCACCAATTGTACATGGGGATCTTGAGCAGAAAGAGAAGGCAAAACCCTCCCTTTCCCTTGACCCCCAACAAATGGTACTCAAGGGAATCCTGCCTGCCTCAACCAACATAGAGGCGGCACATGGACATCCGTTTTAATAACCACCGATACACTTGGCATCCATGAATCTATCTAACCCTGCCTTGAAGCTATCAAGGCTGACAGCTGTCACGACCCCTTCTGGAAGTGAATTCCATAAATCAACGACCCTCCGGGTGAAGAAATATTTCCCTTTATTTGTCCTCACTTTCTTACCTATGAGCTTTAGGGAGTGCCCCCTTGTCCTGGTATTGTGTGATAGAGAAAAGAATTTTTCTCTATCCACCTTTTCTATCCCATGCATGATTTTATACACTTCGATAATGCCAGTCATTATTTCTAAAGAATAGTAAATACAATTCCTTATATAATCACCAAAAATGTTTTTGTACAAAAATGCAATTTAACTTAGGGGTTAAAAAAATAATTAAAAATAAAAACTAAACATAATCTACACGTTATTGATTTAGTTAAAAATAAAAAACTAAATATCGTCATCTATGTATTGCATTACTGATGATGTATATGTAATTTCCCAAAAAAAAAAAAACTCTGCAGAATTCAATACTCTATTTGAAAAAAAAAATCCGACAAACCATTGGATAACAATGGACCAAAGTGATTTTTCAGCTTAGGGCTGAATATGTCTCCAAAACACAAAACTGGCATCTAAGGAACTTCCACTATTTTGTACCTATCTTTTTATTTGTTTATTTCAGTTTATTTCATGCCCTATTTTAATAGTTACATTTATTTTTCTTTTAATTATTACATTATTTTCATTGGAACTATTATCTACCTTCATCAATGTGTAAGCACTAAAAGGATAAAAATATTTTTACGTTAAAATCAATAAATCGTTAACAAGTGTGTTCCATATTGTAAGCCTTTTAACTTTCTAAAAAGATAGTCTAAATCAAACTTAGAACTCACTCATTAAAACTTTTGTACATAAATCACAAATCTGCCTTATATAAAACTAAATCTGTATATAGCCTGTATAGGAAAGAATAAGCTATCTTCACATGTGGTCCTCATATACCTATTTTGTTCACACATAAATGTGAGCAAAATAGCCAGATGTTAGTATTATATTTCATTTAAAAATGCTTTCCAAACAATATAAAAATTCAGCATTACTACCATCACCAATTCTCATCATCCTGAATCATAAACAGGGAAATTCTTCTTGAGTTGCTGTATTTGCATAGTTCTAACATCTACCAAGAAAGTAAAGATATACATACGAAATTCTATTGACAATAGCATCTTCATCCTCTTGCTCATCTGAAAAAAAAATGCATATTTAATTACATTTTGATATCATGGCCATTCTTAAGTATTTTACTTCTTGTCTAATAGCAATTGGCAAAGAGAAACTGTAGCATGATCAAAATTTAAAATGTACTTATCTTCTATTCTAATATTTGGCTGTTATTTCACAAATCTCAAATTCATGATAGTTTGTGGGGGAGGGGATACAATTATCATTCAAAAGACTGCAGTCTTCATTAATGTGGTATTCTACCAATGTTTGCATTAAAGTGTTCTTTGCTGAAAAATGGAATTGCAAGCTGCTTTGCCTTAACTACTTGAGAATTACTTAGATGTCCTTTGTCAATTATATAATATTCCATAATACTATCATACAATAGAGTAAATTAAGATATGCTATTATCAGGACTTAGAAATGTTCATTACTACAGAACAGTAGTTAAATGCATGTTAGATGTACCAAATTCATGACTAGAATTTAATATTAAATTCTTTAAAATATACTGATTTATTCATATAATGTAGCTATAGATTACCTTAGCTATTTTGAATTCTTATTTTACTAGAGAAAGGATGTCAAACTGCCAGCCAGATGCGTCATGCTGAAACCGCACCCACCCCATTGGAAAAAAAGTCACAATACGTCGCAACACGTCATGTGACGTTACGAGTTTGACACCCCTGTACTAGAGGCATCACACTCATGCAACTATTCGTGAAGTATAAGCAAAGAACTTGGAAGTAACTTGGTAGCTAGGTGGCGGTATAACACAAAAATCTTGATTTTCTTTTGAACAGACAGCAAGCAGCCAGGGAATCTGCAACACAAACTCTCCATTTAACAAATCAAAGGTATCAGTTAAAGTTACCTCCTATAAGCTGGTTTTGGGATACTATTATTTTATATCATGTAACTGTCTCACAATGTTCAAAAGAAACATTTCTGGACTGGTCATGGGTCCAGATATAAATAAATCATTGATCAGGATGCTCTCCTGATTAACCTGTACAGTAATTATTTCATAAACGAATCATACAATAGAATAAAAAAAATCTTATCTTCAGTGACCAGAAAGAGAAAGCTAATTTACTCTTTAAAATGTATGAATATTGTATTTATAAGATAATCAGTTACAAATAACCATAAAATCAAGCTACCTAAAGAATTAACTTTGTAACCAAGCTTATTTCTTATCAGATGCAAAGTCTTTCCAGTTAAAAGAAATTTGCAGCATTTAAAAAGAATCTCTTAGTTATGCCCATTTTAATCTCCAGTCCAAGATTATTCCAGCAAAGGACTCTCAAGCAGCCTGCTAAAGTGTAAGGGATGTGCAAACAGAAAGTTGGAGTAGTCCTTCTTTTCATACTAGAATAGAATAGAGCTGGAAGGGACCTTAGAGGTCTTCTAGTCCAGCCCCCTGCTCAAGCAGGAGAACCTATATCACATAGAATCGAAGAGCATGTAGCCATGGATAGCTAGTAATGTCGCTTCGTAAGAATGTTTTTATATATATATATATATGCTTCCTAGTAGCAGAAGCCAAAAGCACCAGCCTGACGATGATGAATGAGATTTCATCGAAACGTTGCCAAGACAACATTGTCCCTCTGTCAACAATACTAAACAACTCAGGCCATGACCATCAAACATCAAAAACATCTGCCAGGCTATCCCACCTCCTGTACATGGATGATCTGGAACAGTATGGAAAAACACCATCTGAAATAAGAACATAAGAACATAAGAAGAGCCATGCTGAATCAGGCCAAAGCCCATCGAGTCCAGCATTCTGTGTCACACAGTGGCCCACCAAATGTACATGGGGATCTTGAGCAGAAAGAGAAGGCAAAACCCTCCCTTTCCCTTGACCCCCAAACAAATGGTACTCAAGGGAATCCTGCCTGCCTCAACCAACATAGAGGCGGCACATGGACATCCGTTTTAATAACCACCGATACACTTTGCATCCATGAATCTATCTAGCCCTGCCTTGAAGCTGTCAAGGCTGACAGCTGTCACGACCCCTTCAGGAAGTGAATTCCATAAATCAACGACTCTCTGGGTGAAGAAATATTTCCCTTTATTTGTCCTCACTTTCTTAGCTATGAGCTTTAGGGAGTGCCCCCTTGTCCTGGTATTGTGTGATAGAGAAAATAATTTTTCTCTATCCACCTTTTCTATCCCATGCATGATTTTATACACTTCGATCAAGTCACCCCTTAAACGCCGTCTTTCAAGGCTGAAGAGACCAAGGCGTTGCAATCTGGTTTCATAAGGGAGGCGCTCCATTTCCTTGACCATTCTTGTTGCCCTTTTTTGCACCTTTTCCAGTTCCATTATATCCTTCTTGAGGTGCGGTGACCAGAACTGTACACAGTACTCCAAGTGTGGTCTCACCATCGATTTGTACAGAGGCAATACAACACTTGCTGACTTATTTTCGATTCCCTTCCTAATCATGCCAAGCATGGAATTTGCTTTTTTTACTGCTGCTGCGCATTGGGTTGACATCTTCATCGAGCTGTCCACCAAAACCCCAAGATCCCTTTCTTGGGTTGTCTCAGAAAGTTTGGTCCCCATCAGTTGGTAAGTATAATTGGGGTTCTTTGCCCCGATGTGCATAACTTTGCACTTGTTTAGGTTAAAATGCATTTGCCACTTTGTTGCCCACTCACACAATTTCGAGAGATCCTTCTGGAGCTCCCGACAATCAGTTTCACTTTTCACAACCCGGAACAATTTAGTGTCATCAGCAAACTTGGCTACCTCACTATTAACTTCTACATCCAGATCATTGATGAATAAATTAAAAAGTAAAGGCCCCAAAACTGAACCTTGGGGTACACCACTTCTCACTTCTTTCCATCCGGAGAATTGTCCATTTATTGCCACCCTTTGCTTCCTACAATTTAGCCAGTTACCAATCCAGGACAAGACCTGTCCTCTAATTCCGTGGCTGGAGAGCTTTTTTATGAGCCTTTGGTGAGGGACTTTGTCAAAAGCCTTTTGAAAGTCAAGATATACAATATCAACTGGGGCCCCTTTATCTATGTATTTATTTACACCCTCAAAGAATTCTAACAAGTTAGTAAGACATGATTTGCCTTTGCAGAAACCATGTTGATTTTCTTTCAGCAATGCCTGTTTTTCTATGTGCCCTGTAATTTTATCTTTAATAATGGTTTCCATCAGTTTGCCTGGAACTGAGGTTAGACTGACTGGTCTATAGTTTCCTGGATCACCTCTGGATCCTTTCTTGAAGATCGGGGTTATATTTGCTTCCCTCCAATCCTCCGGTACAGTGCCTGATCTTAGAGAAAGATTGTATATTTTAGCTAGAAGTTCAGCAATTTCACACTTGAGTTCCTTGAGAATTCTAGGGTGGATGCCATCTGGACCCGGCGATTTGTTGACGTTTAGTTTAGAAAGGCATGCAAGAACATCTTCCTTGTTTATCTCTATCAGGTTTAATTCTTCTATTTCCCTCCCTGGGAAAACTAATTCAGTGGCAGGCAAATGTTCTCTATCCTCCTCGGTGAAAACGGAAGCAAAGAAGTCATTTAGCCTCTCAGCAATCTCCTTGTCTTCTCTGATTATCCCCTTCTGACCATTGTTATCAAGTGGCCCAACTGATTTTCTGGTTGGGTTCCTGCTTTTGATGTACTTAAAAAAGGTTTTGTTATTATTTTTAATATTCTTGGCTATATGCTCCTCAAAGTCTCTCTTGGCTTTCATGACTATCGCCTTGCATTTGGTCTGCCAGAGTTTGTGATCCCTCCTGTTCTCCTCGGTAGGAAGAGCCTTCCATTTCTTAAATGAGTTTTTCTTCTGTCCAATAACCTCCTTTACCTCATTCGTAAGCCATACTGGTATCCTCTTGGACTTTCCAATCCTCTTTCTTCTTTTAGGAATGCATTTTATTTGAGCCTGCTGTAACGTATTTTTAAACAGTTTCCAAGCATTTTGGAGGGATTTGACTTTTTTTACTGTTCCTTTTAGTTTCTTCTTTACTATTTTCCTCATTTTGTCAAAATTCCCTCTGTGAAAGTTTAAGGTCTCTGTGTTAGTTTTCACTGACAATTTGCTATCCATGGTTAAGTTGAAGGTTATTGTGTTGTGATCGCTGGTTCCTATGGGCTCGGTTACAAGGACATCATGAACCAAATCCTGTGTGTTAGTTAGAACCAAGTCCAGGATCCTCTTTCCCCTGGTAGGTTCCATGACCATCTGCTCAAGGGAATAATCGGCTAACATGTCGAGGAACCTTGTCTCTCTATCATGTGTAGAACAAGAATTTACCCAATCTATTTGGGGATAGTTGAAGTCCCCCATTATGACTACCCTATTTCTTTTTGAGGCCTCCTTAAATTCATTTTCCAAATAGCAATCTGCCTCTGGAGTTTGGTTGGGAGGGCGATAGCAGATCCCTAACGTCAGATTAGTTTCCTGTCCTGGGATTTTTATCCACAATGTTTCTGTGGGTGAGTTTGAATTTTCTTGAATTTCGAGTTCATGAGATTCTAACTCACAGATAGAATCACAGCACAGCACTGTCCATATATACAGTCAAGATATTGCAATGGACCGGACTAATGAGCTATGCTCGCCATTAAACGGGGAATAATAATGAAAACTGAAGGAATCAAGATGGAAATAACATCAAGATCTGGATGAAGATGATCACAAGCACCTTTCAAGCTGACAACATCAAGCACACTGAAGTCAAGAAAAAGATTAGAAGTAAATACATTAAGAGAGTAAGGAAGATCCAATTCAGTGGAGGAAATACCATCAAGGCAATTAACACCTGGGCAATTCCAGTCATTAGATACACAGCTGGAATAATGGAGTGACTCAAACAGAACTAAAAGCACTGGATAGGAAGACTAGAAAAATAATGACAATGAATCATGTCCTGTCTCCTCAGAGAAACATTTACAAACTCTACTTATCTAGGAAAATATGTGGGCATGAAATGTTGCAAGTATAGTCAGACAGTTGAAGAAGAAAAAAGGGCATTAGAAGAATATCTGAAGGGCAGTAAAAAGATGCACTGATACTAGTATACCTGAATGGTTTCCTGAATAGTAGAGAGGCCAAAATGAAGGACCAAATAAAAGTCAGAAAAGAGGCATGGGAAGATTAAGTACTACATGTATATTAAAAAAAAATAACAGGCAAAGCAGATTATAACAAGATTTGGCAATGGCTAAGAGCTGGAAACTTACAGAAAGAGACAGAGGGGCTAATTCTGGTTGCACAAAATAATCTTTAGAAACAAAGCAATAATTGAGAAGACAGCAATAGATAGCAAGGGTCACCTCTGCAAAGAAATTGAAGAAATAGTGGACTACCTGGTTACGTGATGCAAGAAGATTGCCCAGACTGACTACAAACAACAATATGACAAAGTAGCAATAATGGTGCGTTGGAAGATCTGAAAGAAATACCATTTGCCTGAAAGCAAGAACTGGTGGGATCATAAAATAGAGAAGGTAATAGTAAATGAAGAAACAGCTGTCAAAAAAGCCAACACAGTGCTAGGCTGCATTAAAAGAGGGATAGAATCAAGATCATGTGAAGTATTAATACCGCTTTACAATGCCTTGGTAATGCCACACTTGGAATACTGCATCCAATTTTGGTCACCACGATATAAAAAAAATGTTGAGACTCTAGAAAGAGTACAGAGAAGAGCAACAAAGATGATTAGAGGACTGGAGGCTAAAACATACAAGGAATGTCTAGTTTAATGAAGAAAAGAATGAGGGGGACATGATAGCAGTGTTCCAATATCTGAAGGGCTGCCACAAAGAAGAGGGAGTCAAGCTATTCTCCAAAGCACCTGAAGGTAGGACAAGAAGCAATGGATAGAAACTAATCGAGAAGCAACCTGGAACTAAGGAGAAACTTCCTGACAGTTAGAACAATTAAGAACATAAGAACATAAGAAGAGCCATGCTGAATCAGGCCAAAGCCCATCGAGTCCAGCATTCTGTGTCACACAGTGGCCCACCAAATGTACATGGGGATCTTGAGCAGAAAGAGAAGGCAAAACCCTCCCTTTCCCTTGACCCCCAAACAAATGGTACTCAAGGGAATCCTGCCTGCCTCAACCAACATAGAGGCGGCACATGGACATCTGTTTTAATAACCACCAATACACTTTGCATCCATGAATCTATCTAGCCCTGCCTTGAAGCTGTCAAGGCTGACAGCTGTCACATTAACCAGTGAAACAACTTGCCTCCAGAAGCGGTGAACCATTTGTCTGAAATGGTATAGTGTTTCCTGCCTGAGCAAGTGGTTGGACTAGATGACCTCCAAGGTCCCTTCCAACTTTTTTTATTATTATTATTATTATTATTATTATTATTATTATTATTATTATTATTATTATTGTAATATATGCAAGTTAAAAGATATAAATGAAATACTTAAGAAAAACAAGTCACCTCTAGCTCTACTGGGATATATGCAAGCAGGATATAAATACAACAGCATTTCCCCAGTGTGATTTCTCAGCAAATACATTTTAGGAAAAATATTTTTTTTAAAAAAGTTAATAAACTGAAAGGACTCATAATAAAATAAATGCAAATTGGGAAAAAGAAAAGAAAATGGTGGTGTAATTTGTTTGGTAAAGCTCTCAGATCACATGCAATTATATTACAATATTTATTCCATAAATAGATATGTATCCTTCCAACTTTATTATTATTATTATTATTATTTATTATAATTTATTATAAAAAATAAATGAATACGAAACCAGTTACCTGCTTTCCTCTTGTATCTTCTGATAATGAAGTAGGAAACAATATACAATATCGCAAACAAGAGAAAACAGATCTGAAAGAGAAAGTTTCACAGTTGAAGCAACAATTTAATTTCTAAAATTGTTAAAATGGAACAAATTTTAAAACAAAAATGCTTTACAAAATACAGGTAGTCCTCACAATTGAGCCCAAAATTTATGTTGCTAACGGTAAGTGAGACATTTGTTAAGTGAATTTCACCCCATTACCTTTCTTGCCACAGTTGTCAAGCTATAGTTGTTTAAGTTAGGAACACGTTTGCTAAGTCAATTTGTCTTCCCCATTGACTTTGCTCGTCAGAAGAACTCAAAAGGGGATCACATGGTCCCAGGACACTGCAACAGTCATAAATATGTGACAGGTGCCAAGCATCTAAAGTTTGATCACATGGCCATTGGGACGCTGCAATGGTCAAAAGTGTGAAAAAGTGTGAAAAATGGGCATAAATCACTTTTGTAATTAGAATTCTAACTCTAAGTCCTCTAAGTCAAGGACTAACCATACAATAAAGAAGAATTAGCTTATCTGATCATGTTTCCTGTCTGGTCTATCTGATTAGACTGACAAATTTAAATTCTGCAGAAAGGACTTGGCCCCATGTACAGATATGACCTCTATGTCTAACATCATTTCAGTATAGGAAAAAATAAAGTATCATTTCACCTCATCATTTCTAAGGCTCAGTTAGACATTCCTTCACATTTTTTCTATATAATAAACCCTTGCCAGAAATCATCATAAATCACAACTCTACATTACTATTATAAAACAGTGCCAACGAATCAAAGGATCTGTATCTAATGTAGCAACATTTGTACTTAAGAGAGAAACAGATATTGACAGGATTAGAAGGTCTGTTACAAAATCCAGGAAACTAGGCATGTACAACAAAGAGATGTAAATAACCTCTGTAAGTTCTATATAGCAAAAGTATACAACAGGAGCCATTTATATTCTATTTATTTATCTAAATAGTCTACACCACTTAGATGGTAGTGGTCACATTTGGGGATGACCTCTGAAAGGGCCAGATTGAGATGGTGAAATTATCCTGGTCCTGGTCCTTACTGATTTCTCAGCTGCATTATTATCAAACATGGTATCCTTCAGAACCAGCTATAAGAGGGGGTGGGGGAAGACATGAGACATGATGTTGCAATGCTTCTTCTGTTAACTCTGTAGTTCAGTTCCAGTCAATCTTGAAAGAGCAATCTAAGATTCTTGCCACTCAATATTTCCATGAAGTCATTCAGCAACACAGAATCTAGTATCATCTAATGCTAATGACACCCAGTTATACAACTTCACCTCAAAACTGGCAAGTGATGCTGTCAAGGTCCTGTCATATTATTAGGAGGCAGGGTGGGTGGAGTCCTGAAATTTGAATGGCTGTAGTTGCTGCACTAGGGAAGTTCCTAGGAACTTTCAGCTTTGACTTGGATGGGGTAACACATTTCCAAACAGGGTGTTCAGTTTGTAGGGACAGGTTTGAACAGGGACTGGTTGCAACCAAGACCAAAAGAATCTTCATCTACATTTATGTTATGAGACGGTGCTACCCATTCTTGGTTTGGGAGGCCCTTCTCACAAGCACTGGTTTTAATCCTCGCCCTCTTAAATTATTGCAATGCACTTTACATTGAAGTGCATGTAAAGAAGCTACAAGCAATGGAGAATACAGCAGCATAACCTGTTCCGGTACAGCCGTGTAACATGAAAGACATTTTAATTCCGAGTGTGATTCTTTTCTGGGTTCTTCCATTTCACATGCATTCCTTTTTTTCACTAATGCTTTTCAGGCTGGATGGGAATTACAGTTTCAGTTTCAAAACAACTGAATAGTATCAGGTTCAGAAGGGTTGCCCTCTATATTCTAGCTTTCACATGGGAAGGCTTAAGACAACTGTATCTTGACATGATAAGAAATATGTATTATTTAAAAATAGACTGACTTTCAAACTGCTGATAGCCCATCTGTGTCATGAATAACAATATCTAATGCATAAAAACCAGCTGTGTTTGAAATGTGTAATTCCATTAAAAGATGTACGAGATGCTTCTCTGGATATACTTCTCTATGCACTTTACTACCCATTTTTCAGACAAGAACACGTTAGCAATTGCTTCGTATTAACCCATATTTGGACTCATCCATCATGCAGACTACAGCAGCAGAAAAGGTCTGGGTGAGGCAGCTTATATGAATCTAATTGAAGAAGATATGATGACAAATAACATGAGATATATAAAGAAAATGAACACAATTCCCTTTTCATTGATTTTTAATTTGATATTAATTCTTAGCCATTTAAATGCCACCATGCTGCTACCTAGTTTATATGGTGTTTTTAAATTCTGTATTTTATTTGATTCTATAATATATAGGCTTATATTCAGATTGTATTTGTAAGTGCATTTTATTGTAAATCTTCCAGAGAACTCCATCTATTTATTGGACAGTTTAAATGTTTTAATAATAAACAAATAAATACAGCTGGATTTGCTTTAGCATTACATTCACTAATATGATGTATGTACATACATAATAGGAGCCCTGATTATACTTGGGAATTCATTTAAAAACTGTCATAAATGTGAGTTAACTAGGATTGATCCCATTGTTATAGTAATAGTGTAATGCATCTAATTTAACATAACTATAGTTATAGCAAAAGCAAATCTACAATACCAAAAAACAAATTGCATACTAATTAGATTTATACATCATCTTAAGCCAGTGTTTCTCAACCTTGACAATGTTAAGATATGTGGACTTCAACTCCCAGAATTCCACAGCCAGCATTGCTGGCTGTGGAATTCTGGGAGTTGAAGTCCACATGCCTTAACATTGTCAAGGTTGAGAAACACTGTCTTAAGCCATAATGTACTTTACTTAGTTTCAGCTTAGCATATCATTTGCTTCTCGCCTTTAATGTTTGTAAACCAACTTTTGCAAACCCAGGCAGGCTTGGAGTAGCCACACTTAGACATTCCTACCTTTAATGTCCTTAGAAGACAGTGATTGTAATTTGTTCCATCTCTGTTCATTCTGTTTCATCTTAGTAGACAGTGATTAATCCATTACCAAGATGGACAAATCCTATACTACGGTAATAGATGTTGAAAATACCCCAATAAAAAGGAACATTTTATCACATGCAGTCATGCAAAAAAGTCACACGGTAATGTGCTCAATATGGGGTGCCCTTGAAGAATATCCGGAAGCTTCACCTAATACAAAGTGCAGCAGCATGGGCAGTTACGAGTGGTTCTAGAATAGAATACATTATACCTCCATACCAAGAACTGCATTGGTTGCCAGTTTGCTTCTGAGTCCAACTCAAGGTGCTGCTGGTTTTAAAATTCTTCATGACCAGGTTATTTGAGGGACCACCTTATCCCAACTACATCTGCTCATCCCATCATATCTGCCATGAGGCATGCTGCAGGTCCCATTGTGAGATAAGTACACGGTGGGCCCGAGGAGGTAGACCTTCTCTGGCATGGTAACCACCTTACGGAATATTCTCCCTCCTGAAGTGTTATCTTCTCCATTCCTACTTATTTTCCAGAACTCCCTCAAGACCTGGCTATGTCATCAGGCCTGGATGTCTTGAGGTGGCTCCCTTGCTGATCTAATCTCTTCCACGTTTTTATTTCAATATGATTGTTTTTGACATGTTTTACTTTTTGTTATACACTCCCCAGAGTCACTTCTTGAGAGATGGATGGCCGTATGAATTTAATAAATAAATAAATCTATTAGAAGGAAGTACATCGCACAATTCATAAAATCTTAAAAATAAAATTTGAACTGAAACCACAAATATTGAGAATAATTCTAGAAAGTATAAATGAAAAGTATCACAGCTTCAGAGACAGTTTGATCTAATGGTTAAGGCACCAGTCTAGAAACCAGGAGGAGACTGTGAGCTCTAGTCCCACTATAGGCTTGAAAGCCAGCTGGGTGAGTTTGGGTCAATCACTCTCATTCAGTCCAACCCACCTCACAGAACTGTTGTTCTGGGGAAAATAGGAGGAGGAAGGAGTATTAGATATGCTCATCACTGACAGTGGAAGAATGGATCTGGCAAAATGTTAGAAGGGGCGTTGTCTTACCTGAACGCCTTTTCTCAGTACGGAGATGGAGAATCCACCAATGGGTTTTCTCTGTCTGCCTGCTCTTGAGACCAAGTAGCCAAACTTGACATGCCCCCTCTGCTAGGAGATCCAGTCTTAACGAGGGCGAAGTGGCTGAAGATGAACGAGGTGTTGGCTCTCAAACCCTTAAATAAGGCCTAACTGACCTAAAGGGTGGGTGTGGATTCTCCATCTCCGTACTGAGAAAAGGCATTCAGGTAAGACAACACCCCTTCTCCAGTACAGGAGATGGAGAATCCACCAATGGGACATACCAAAGCCTCACTGTCCCGTTGGGTGGGAAACAGATAAGGCCGGAATAGTGTCCCCGGAGACCACCTGCTGAAGGACCCTCCACCAAAGGAGGCGTCCGCTGAAGCAAAGCGGTCAATTCTGTAATGGCGAACAAACGGGGAGGGTGAGGACCATGTCGCAGCCCTGCAAATCTCCTCGATGGACGCCTGAGTGGTCCATGCCACAGAGGTCGCAGCGCTGCGAGTGGAATGGGCCGTAAGATGATGTGGAGCCGGCAGGGAAGATGATTGATATGCCTCCGCAATACAGGCCCTGATCCACCTGCCAATAGTACCAGCGGAAGCCCTGTGTCTCATTGAAGCCGGGCGGAAGGAAACAAACAGAGCCTCTGACTTACAAAAAGGCTCCGTACGCTTCATATAATGCCGCAGTGCCCTGCGGACGTCCAACATGTGCCACTGCTGCTCCAGATCATGGGAAGGATTGGGACAAAAATTTGGTAAGATAACTTCCTGTGCTCTATGGGAGAGCAAATTCACTTTGGGTATAAAGGTAGGATCCAGGCGAAGAACCACCCTATCGCTGTGGAAAATACACAGATCGTTTCTGACCGATAAGGCGGCTAGTTCAGAAATAAATCGGGCTGACGTAATGGCGACCAGGAACGCCACCTTAAGGGACAGATTCCGCAGCGGAATAGTTGCTATGGGTTTGAAGGGAGGTTTGGTTAGGGCACGAAGGACGCGTGGCAACTCCCATGTGGGGAACCTATGTACCACGGGGGGCCTGGTGTTGCACGCACCTTTGACAAAGGCGCGAATTCTGGGGTGGTGAGCTAAGGGGACGGAATCTACGCAAGTAAAAATTGTAGACAAGGCCGCTACCTGCCAGCGAATGGTCGCCGGGGCAAGGCCCTTGTCCAGGCCGTCCAAAAGGTAATCAACTATTTGAGGAATGGTCAATTTGGAAATATTCAGGTGTCTCCCACGACACCAATGGCAAAAATTCTTCCAAGTGGAATTATAAATACGATTGGTCGCTGGGCGACAAGAGGCCTGAATCATGTCATTGGCCCGAGGGGAAAACCGTTCTTGAGTCATTATAGAGCGCTCAAGTGCCAGACGGTCAACTGTAACCATTGAGGGTCCGGGTGTTAGATGGTCCCTTGGTGCAATGAAACGCGATGGGGAGGGATTCGCCAAGGGGGAGACTGGGAAAGATTCACCAGGTCGGCAAACCATGGCCTCTGTGGCCAATAAGGGGCCACGAGGATTACTTCCGCCTGCTCCTGAAGCAGCTTGCAGATGGTCGCCGGTATGAGAGGGAGGGAAGGCGTAAAGGAGGCCTGGTGGCCACTGAATCCGCAAGGCGTCCGTCCCCTCTGCCCCTGGCAGGAAGTAACGGGAGAAGTACCTGGGAAGCTGGGCACTGGTTGATGACGCGAACAGGTCTAGGAGTGGATGGCCAAACTTGTGGGTGATCTCGGAGAAGAGATCCAGATGCAACCCCCACTCCGAGGGATCGACCGTGGAGCGACTTAAAAAGTCCGCTTGCCGATTCATGACCCCCGAGATGTGTTCAGACCTGATCGAGGCTAGGTTGGATTCCGCCCAAGGAACTAGGAGCCGTGCCTCAGACATGAGGGCCCTGGATCTGGTGCCCGCCCTGGCGACTGACGTGCGCCTTGGAGGCCACATTGTCCGTGAGGATCAGCACATGGCGACCCCTGATCCAGTGTCTGAATTGGCGTAGAGCTAAGTGAATGGCCCTGAGCTCCAGCCAATTGATATTGTGTCTCAGATCTGCGTGGGACCAACGGCCCTGAGCATACTGAGACTGCAGATGGGCTCCCCAGCCGAACAGACTGGCGTCTGTTGTGATCGTGATGCGATCCGGTTCCTTGAAGGGTGAGCCTTTGGTCACCGCTTGCGAGAACCACCAGCGCAGTGCCCTGCGAATGTGGATCGGAGCCCTGACCTGGCGGTTGGATGCGCTGGCATTCGCCCGTTGGAATGGAAGCAGGAACCATTGGAGGTCCCGCAAGTGAAGCCTGGCCCAGGGGACAATGGCTATGCAGGAGACCATCTTTCCTAGCAATTGTGAGAGTAGGACCAATGGAACTGAGTGTTTCTTGTGTACCTGACGGGCCAGGTCTCTGATGCTGGTTATTCGCTCCTGGGATAGATGAACCATGCAGTTTGTGGTGTCTATGACAGCTCCCAGGTGCAGAAGCCTGGATGAGGGAACTGTCTGGCTTTTTTGAAAATTTACCGAGAAGCCATGTTGTTGAAGGACCTGAATGGTGTTCTTTACATCTGCCTGAGCTGCCTGGAATGTGGACGCTTGAATTAGGATGTCGTCCAGGTAACACTGGACGCATATTGGTATTTTCCGTAACTGGGCGGCTAACACAGCCAGAACTTTTGTGAACACCCTGGGTGCCAAGGACAGGCCGAATGGAAGGGCCTTGTACTGGAAATGTCTGCCCCCGTAACCGAACCTGAGCTACCGCTGGTGCGCTGGATGAATGGGGATGTGGAGGTACGCTTCCGTGAGGTCTATTGACGCCAGGAAGTCTCCCTGTCTGATGCCCCCTAGGATGGACTGGAGGGGGTGCATCTTGAACTTTTTGTAAGTGATGTACTGTTTGAGATGTTTGAGGTCCAGGATCGCTCTCCACCCTCCTGAGGCTTTGGGAACCAAAAAGAGGATGGAGTAGAACCCCCCGCCCTTGTGGCTTGACGGAACCGGTTCTATAGCCTGAATTTCTAGAAGGTGCTGGATGGCCTCCTGCATGAGACCCTGTTTGAGTGGGTCCCTGGACACGGAACAAGCAATGAAACGGTCCAGGGGTGTGGCTAGAAATTCTAGGGAGAGACCAAACTGGATGGTTTGTAAAACCCAGCTGTCTGTGGAAGTGAGTTCCCACTGGTGGAAAAAGTGGGTTAGCCTTCCCCCGATTGGAAGGCTTGTACAGGAGTCACTTGGACTTCCTGTAGGGGCGTCCTGCCCCTCAAAATGGCCGCCTAGCCTGGCCCTGTTGTCTGGGGCGAAACCCAGGCCTGTCATAGGGGCGGTCATACTGCCTCTCCTGTCTGGGAGTGTATGAGCGGGAGGGTTGAGCGACTGTCGCCCCAGCTGCTGGCCGAAAGGACTGCTTGCGAAAGTAAGGAGTGGGTCGCTTATCGGGCTTTTTATTCAAGTGAGCCATGACCTTGCGTTTATCCTTATTTTCAACAAGGTACAGCGCCAGGGCCTCCCCGAATAGTGTTACCCAGGTATGGGGCAGTCGCTAGACGCCATTTGACCCTGGCATCAGCCTGCCAGTGCTTAAGCCACAACATCCACCTAGCGGTGATATTGGATGCTATGGACCTGGAGGCAAAATTGGCTGAGTGAAGTGTGCCATCCGCCGCATATTCTGTGGCCGCCACCATTTTACTCAGGTCCTTGTGGGTCCGAATGTCCTCAGCGGGGACTCTGGCCTGTAACTGGCGCAGCCATAAAAGAGTAGTCCTAACGAAGAAGGACGCGCAAGTGGCCGTTTTAATTGCCCATGCTGCAGACTGATGGGTCCTCCGAAATGTCTGTTCCCATTTCTTATCCTCCGCCTTTAGCGCCTCCAACAGGTCCCCAGCTATCGCAGTCTGGGAAACCAGAGGGTTCCAGGCCTCATCAACCTTAGGGACCTCCAATGCATCAGTGAGGTCTGTGGAGGTGCTAAAAAGCTTTTTATCATTCCTGCCTACAGAAGGAAATGAGGAAGGGGAAGCCCATTGTTTCTTGATCCCCTTAAGGAAAATAGAGGGGCACGGGACATGGTGTTCAGTTGCCACTGTTTCAAAAAAGATAGGATTAGGACTGGAATCCGATGTGGCCTGCGGTTGCAGGAACTGATCGGATCCAATGTTAGCTGTTGATGTGGCCTTGCGCAACAGTGTGAGAAATAGGACCGGATTGAAGAGGCCCCCTGAAGGAGAAGGTTCGGGAGGAAGTTCCTCCTCTCTGATAATATAAGGTCCAGCTGTTCCTCACCTTGAGGGGAAGAGTAACCACTCATGGAGGAATGCGTTGGAGAAGTGGGCTCCTGAGGCATAGGGGGCTCCGTAGGGGGACCATAGGATGGCGTGGCTGATGTAGAGGGCCCCTGATCTGGCGCTTGAAAAGAACGCTACACTAGCGCTCGGTCCACGACCTTGGAAAGCAAGGCTTCCAAACGGCCATCGGAGAAAATGTCTTCGATGTCCGGCCCCTGTGGCCTCTGGGGCTGGAGCTGGAGCCATAGTGGCGTGCTGTGCCAGTGCGGATGGAGAGCCCAGCGTGACCGGCGTCCCTGGAATGGACCACACGTCCTGAGCTGAAGTTGAGGGACCTAAGGGGAGGTCAACTTCAGGAGCCACCAATTGATCAGTATCCAGTCCGGCCTGCCTGTGCCCTGGAGAACTCCTTCTCCAGGGCCTGGTGCCTACGGCTGGCTTGCTTTTCCGCCAGCTTGGAAGGCTTTTTAAGGTGCTTCATCTTGGATTTGGCCTTGCCTGCCGCCTCTTGTCCAGAGGATCTTTGGCAGCCGTAAGAGGATGGAGAGACAGTACCCGAGGTTTGAGGCCGGTTGAGCAGTCCCAAACAGGTGAGAGGATTGCTCTGGCAGGCAAGTAGCTGACGGAAGCGGGATTGGAACAAGCAACAAGACTGTTCCCCTGGCCACCCGACCAGAAAAATTTTTCTCTCTGGGCTGCAGTCACGGCTCTTTGAGTTAGATGCCGAAGGCACGTTTGGGGCCACTCTCTGGGCTTTGCCTGGAGGCCTTAGGTGGCCAGGCAAGATGCACCAGTGGAAAAAAGGGGTGAAAAGAAAAACAAAAAACCCCAAGGGCTTAGAGGCCTGGAAGGGACAAAAGGTCCTGACAAAAACAAGATCCAATCAATTGATGGCTACTCCACTGATATGATGGAAGGCACTCCCTAATGTAGCCTGAATCTATCCTATTTTAAATTATTAGGGCCCAATGTTCTCTGTTTCAACCCTCCATGTGGCCTTAAAGATGGCCGCTGCTACTACCAGTAGACCTCGTTGGGCCTACAGAGGCTCCACGTGGAAATTGAATAACGTCCCCTATGTGCGCTGGGCGAGCACAAATTTCCGCGATTTGGGGCTTGAGCAGGTTCTCAACTGCTGTACACCTGCAAGGGGAATGCAGTGAAGCCCTGGGGAGTCCGTTCGCGGCTCCCTGCTGTGACTGGCGAATTCAAAATGGCGGCCGCGACTCTTTCCGCGTTGGAAATAGTCACCTCGGCCGGTAATTTTGGGCCCTGTGACCAGTCTTACACAATGGCAGCGCTAAGCGCTGCTCCTAAATGAGCTCCGTGGATCTGCCTCAGAACGGCAGGCAAAAATGGGAAAACTTCGTTTGTGCCTAAAACGGCAACAAAATGGCGGCCGCAACTATTCCCAGCCACCTGGGAGCAGTCCGACGATCTGGAGTCCAAGGACTCACAGACCTGCAGCCTGGAATCAAATTCCAGGCACCAAATGGAATTGGGGGGGGGGAGGAAAAAAGGTCTGGGGAAAGTTCCAAGCAGACCCTGCTTGGAAGCTTTTCCCCAGAGCCCTGGGGAAGGGAACGCAGGGAATCTGCAAGAACTCCCCCCCTTCCACCCCCCACACCCTAATTAGAGTTAACAGAACACTGAGCCCAGTGTTTGTGGGAAATTTTGATAAGGGGAATGCCAATTGTATTGAATGTTTTAAGAGGAGAATTCACCAATGGATATTTTTCCTAACCTGCTATCTGCTGAGAGCCAAACCTGAGACGTCTGCAAGAGCTGAGACCAAGTTAAGACTGGGTCGCCTAGCAGAGGGGGCGTGTCAAGTTTGGCTACTTGGTCTCAAGAGCAGGCAGACAGAGAAAACCCATTGGTGGATTCTCCATCTCCTGTACTGGAGAAAAGTGAAATTCTGTTGAAGATATAAGATTGGTGAATATCCTGCTGTGGCAAAACTGACAGTGTGTATAATAGACGTTTGACTAAATTTAAGCAGGAATGGATTCCCCTTTAGAGAACACATTACATAGCAAAGCAGATTTACGCATCTGAAGTACAATTTCTATGAAGAGTTAACAGACTAATGAAAAACAATAGATGAGATTATTTAAATAAACAAAGTTTTCCTATGTTTTAATATTAAATATTAAAAGCACAGCATAAATATTTAAGTATTGGTTAGTAATTGTGGAAAAAAGAATGGAAAAGGAGAGTATCTCATCAAATTTTGCTTCACAATGTTTTTACCACATTCTATTTTTTTATTCTGCATTCTATATTTTTACTCTTTAATGTTTTGTGCAGATAGTCTTTGATTTACAACCAGATGCTTTAACAACCATTCAAAATTACAAAAAACTCAAAAGAAGTTATTTACAACTCATTCTGGAAGTTACGATTGCTGCATCACCTCTACAGTCATGTGATCACATTTCAGACACTTAGCAACTCACTTGCATTTACAACTGGTTGCAGCATGCTGTGGTCATGTGATCATATTTTCCTTTTTTTTTGCTAAAGGTCATAAAATTGAACCTAGTGATAATAACTTATGACCAAAAATATTTAGCTGAGTCTTCATGTACATAAATATAGAAGGGGACATACAATAATAAAAATTGTATTTGATAACAAAATGTACATATTGGATTCTGTTTTTATGTTTCACTGGAAAACAAAGAGCTACACTGCTAACACAATATCACATAAACTAAAGTCACCGATAAGAATTAGTCCACACATAACCATAAAACAGTAAGACTGAAGATTAATTATAGAATACATAAAAGATGCAATTACAAAGTGCCCTTTCAATTTTTTAATGGGAACATAAGTACCAAGACAAATGATATCACTACAAAGGCCTAAAATTTCCTGTTTCCATCTACTGCATTACAATTTCTACTGTAAAATCTAAGAGCATTAAAAAAGAAATTATTAGTCTTAACATTCTTAAATCCTGTGTAGACAAAGCAGAATAAGGATTTTAATCATGATCATGTCCCCACATGCCTTTAGCACCAGAAGATAAAGAAAAAGTCAAAATGGCAACTACGTTCTATTCAGCTAACTTCGAGTTTAATCCTCATAGTAAGACAGTGATGTAAATAGTGAAGAGGAAACTGATATCATGTATGTTCTACCCCCCCCCCAAAAAACATACTGGGCAAGGAATAGGCTAGTCAAAACACAAAAAAGTCCGAAGTTCAGTTTTCTAAATTTCTTAGCTTTCGTTTAAAGAAAAAGGTGTTTTCAGGGGGGGGAAGCTTTGCTAGGAATAAGTAGGTCCTCAGAAATAAAAATGGAAATATTCTTAACTCCTATTTATTGATATAACAGGAAACATTTAGCAGACCTTAATTATTCTCTATGCACAGCTGGATCTGATTAGTCTGGGATGGGAGACTACAGGAAATCTCAGGACTACAGGCTAGAGTGAGAAATAAAACAATTCCAGAAAAAAACAGTGATAGATCACTTGTGTATTGCTGCCAAAATATTACATGATCATATTTATGTAATAACCACAAATGAAGCTTGACCTGAAAGAGACTTTGGTCTCCAAATCACAGGAAATGCAAGACAATTCAAGGCTATCTTAAGGGGGGGAAAACGTTCAAAGCAAACCATCAGAAAATCTTAGCATTTAAGAGAATAGCAGAATAACGGAGTTGGAACGGACCTTGGAGGTCTTCTAATCCAACCCCCTGCTCAGGGAGGAAACCCTATATCAGTGATGGCGAATCTTTTAGAGACCGAGTGCCCAAAAATTGGCCCTGCCCCGCTGCACCTTGCCTGCCCACAGGGCCACTCACCACCTCCAGGGCCTGCCACAGATCGCCCAGGCAGCCCAGCAGCGCCATGGCAGCCACGCCCTCTGCCTGCGCCCCGCAGCATCAACTGTGTGTGATGGGGTGTGAGGGCAGAGTCTTGTCCATGCTGTCTGGCTGCCATGTCCTTGGCTGTGCTGCTCCGCATGGGCCACATTTGGGGGCGACTCTCCTCCTGTGGAGCTGCTGGTGAGGGGGTCACAGGGGGGAGGCAAGGCTGGGGCAATGCCACAGAGAGAGTTCCAAGTGCCGCCTCTGGCACCCATGCCATAGGTTCGCCACCACTGCACCATTTCAGACAAATAGCTGTCCAATCTTTTCTTAAAAACCTCCAGTGTTGGATCATCCACAACTTCTGAAGGCAAGTTGTTCTACTGATTAATTGATCTGTCAGGAAATTTCTCCTTAGTTCTAGATTGCTTCATTCCTTGATTACCTTTCATCCATTGCTTCTTGTCCTGCTTTCAGCTGCTTTGGAGAATAGATTGACTCCCTTTTCACAATTTGCAAACAAATGTTTTTACCTTATGTTAATTCCTTATTCTGCCTTCTGTATTTCTACTCTTCAATATTTTGCACAGGTAAACAAATAAACAAATAACAAGATTTACTATACAAAACCACAGACTTTAAAAATATATTTCATGTGCTTCTAGTCTGAAAGGTAGGCTTAATATATAAATAGAAAAATTCCATGAGATTGGACATGGCTAGAAAAACCAGTTTTATCAAAGCATCTTGTTATCCGTCAATAAGAAGAATGAAGTTGTTTTAAGATTGTATGAAATGTGCTGATTATCCCCTTCCAATTAAGAAAGAATTTAACCAAGTCACATGAGCAATAAAACTAATTTCCCAAATCATTGTGGCATGAAAATGATGCAGTTGTACGAGGCTGGGATAATAATCACAAAACTCCTTCATTTTAACATGCTTCATATTTCTAGAAAGAAAATATTAAGGACAACAAAACACAGTTCAGTTCAGATTAATTCATAAAAGAGAACTACTAGATGTTAATACACCTTGATTTGAATAAGTCTAGTCTGCTATAAATCTGCTATAAATCTGCAATAATCAAACATTAATTAAAAAGTGAATGCAACAGAACTGCATTAATCTGTCAATGACATTTATGAAATGGCAAAATGTCAATCTTCCACAAGTCCTACTATATTATCTTATGATGGGGGGGAGAGTGAGCAAAGGAGGATTGAGCAAAGAATGATGGGAATGCATCATTAATGCATCTATAAACTCAGCAATCGCCCTAGGCGGGCGATTTTGGGCCAGTCACTCTCTCTTAGCTCAACCCATCTCACAGAGTTGATGTTGTGGGGGAAAATAGGAGGAGGAAGAAATATTAGATATATTAGCTACCTTCAGTTTCAGGATAGAAGTAAATAAATAAAATAAAAATAAATACTATCTGCCCAGCTAAAATGAGGAAGCTCCAACATTGGGCAGCAGTAGCAGCAGAATTTTCAAGGACAACTTTGAAGACTTCATGGTCAGTGATCTAGAATGAAATCAAAGTTGTTCAGGATGAATCTGAAGAAAAACTGCCAAAAACTAAGAAGCAGAAAGCAAAAAATGGGAGAACAAGAGTGGAAATTGCTGAGAAGAGAAACAAAAGCCAAGAAAAATAAAGATCTCAGGAAGGAATTTAACACAAGATTTCAAACAGCTGTTAGAAAAGATTACAATAACTGTAATGGCACTGAAGATGGAAACAAACATTAAAAACAAGGAAAGTTTTCCAAAAGATCTCCAAACTCAAAAAGAAATTCCAACCTCAAATTGTTAGGTTAAAAAAAAACCAGTGGACAGTTGATAACTGATTCTAAAACAATTCAACAAACCTGGAAAGATACTGAAATTCTCCACAGCAGATGTGTCAATTTCAGCATTCCAATCATTACCAATAGGAAAGCTATCAGAACTAATGGCATATCTACAGAAATATGACAAGCAGCAGAATACACTGTAAAGATTTTAACCAACCTGTATCAGAAAATTTGGAGAATAACAGTCTTCAACATATTGGAAGAAGTCAGTCTATATATTAGCAACAAAAAAGGAGGCACAACAGAGTATGCAAACAATAACACTACACAATATCTTTAATTTCACAAGACAACAAAATAATGCCTAAGATCAACTAACATAAATTAGAGGCCTGTATGGAAAAGAGGATGCCAGATGTTAAAGTTGATTTTAGAAAGGCCAAGGAACAAAAGATATTATTGCTGAGGCACATTCAGTGAATGAGAAAGTCAAAGAATACCCAAAATAAGGGAATGTGTGTTTTATTAATTATGAAAATGCCCTTGATTGCATCAACCATATCAAGCCATAGAATGCGGAAATCCTGGAACATCTTCATGAAAAATATAAACAAAAATGAGGAAACCATAGTCTGAGCAGATCATGTTGAAACATACTGGCTCCAGCTTAGCTAAGGAGTGAGACATAGCTATAAATATGGCTGTATACTCTCCCCAAACTTATTCAGAATATATTGAGGGAAGCCAGATTATCACAAGATGACCGTGCTTTTAAATTGGAGGAACAAACATCAATAATTTCTGCTGTAGTGATGCTACTCTGAAAAGGCAAGCTCTAGTAATGAAAGTCAAGAAGTGCAATGAAAAAAATTGCACTACAATTAAATAAAAAGATCAAACCAGTATTAACAAGTATAGCAACCAGCCTTGAATTTGACAATGAAGATAGTGAAATGGTGGGTAGCTTTTGCCTTTTATAACTAACTAATTTACAATAGCAAAAGAACTAGCAGACTAGCACTTGATAGAGTAGCCACAAAAGCCTTGTAAAAGATATTCAGATGTGGGATATCCATATCTACAAAGATCAAAATCGTGCAGGGAAGTTTCTGTTGTGAAACTGTAAAGCAGTGAAAGTTAGATTTTAAAGGAGCAGGGTAGAAACAGAACTGACACTTTTCAATATCATAAACAGCTAAGAAAACCAAGAAGTGGATCAGTGACAAGCAGATCAGTGAAAAAAATCAATACTCGGAGTTCTCATTCAAGACACAAGTGATTATGCTCAAGTTTGCATGCTTAGGACATATAACACACATGACCCAGCTCGAGCGAAATCTATAATGCTAGGAAAAATAGAAGGAAAGAGGAGACTGACCAACAGTAAAGCGGATGGACTCACTCAAGTGAAACAGCAATGGGTACACTACTGGAATACCTAAAAGCCAGGTTGGAGAAAAATCATTCTGGAGAAGATAATAGCAGGTAATATGCAAGAATACATTTAAAAGGAACTAAATAATAGGAGAGGTAGCACAGTCTACTAAATATAAAATCTGACTGACTTTAGACATTAATGTAAATAAAAAACAAAAGTACCATTTGCTCATACTTTCATTTTGTTTGCTCACTTGGTGTTACACCTAATGGGAGAGGCATAGCTATAGCTTAATACAGGCTATACCGACTTGTCTACTACAAAGCACTACAGATTTCCCCTTTGGACTTTAATAAGATATGGCAAAAAATGACACATAAATTAGAAAAATCTCAAATATTCGTTTAATAGCTTATGTGAGCCACTATGTACTGTTTGCACTGTGAAACAATGCAAAGTTGGATAACAAAAAACAGTCAGAATGATTCGCTGTAACATTACAATGAAACTCAATATGCACAGGAATTAGGAAACTGATTTAAAGCATGCAGTATCAAGGAGATGGGACAAATTATGTGCACTTGCAATTAATGGTTACACCATTCAGTGTGGTATAAAGATAATCCTCATTCAATGATCGCTCGTTCAACAAATGTTCAAAGTTGTGACAATGCTAAATGAGGGGGACATATGACAGGTCAGTTGTGGACACTTCTTTCTCCCCACAATCACATGATTGTGATTAGGGCGCTTGCCAACCAGTTCACAATTATGACAGTTGCAATATCCCATGATTACATAATCATCCTATTTGATCTTCACTAAAAAATCAATGGGGAAACTGACAGGAAGTAGCAAATGACCACAGGATGCTGCAAGTGTACAGGCTTTCACTAATGACAGCAATTGTGACTATTGCAACTAATGTTGTAAGTTGGTGCAGTCAGATGACATAGTATTTTATCTACTTAGCAATAGAGTTGCCATTCTTAATTGTTAAGCAAGAATTGCCTGTAATGATTAACATATGGTATTATTAATATTCAGGCAGCTCAGTAAAAGCTAATATACAATGGCACAGGTGGCATATACTTTTACAAATAAATATAGTAAAAGTGGATTACAACGCCTACATTTCTCTTTTGAATAAAAAATGAAATGTGAAAGATAATGTAATCCTATGAAACTAATGAAATGCATCTGCCACAGGCATAATATGGGAACAAAAAGTCACATTTTGTCATTGTGCCAGTAGGAGAATCGTGGGCTATTATCTGGATAGTAGGATTAAGTTAAATGATATAAAGCAATTTAACACCAAGATGAATAATAGGTACTAAATTAAGCCAGGGTTCAAGCCCAGCTTTTCAGGAACCAATTTTGACTAACAGGATAGGGAAAGAGAGCCTTCTCTGCCATCGTCCTGCCCTCTGGAATATCCTCCTTCCCAAAATCCCAAAATGAGGTGAAACCCCATTCTGCTGGTCTTTCAGAACAGTTTGAGTACCTGTCTCTGATTATTTGCTTGGGGCTTGCAGAGAAGTAGGCAACCTTTGGGCTGGCTAGCACTTTGAAGCCCATCCCTTGCCTTTTTCATTTTAGTTTTTTTTTCCTGTTTTAGCTGCCATCTACAAAAATATGGTATTTAATCTTTAATTGTACACTAACCAAAGTTGCCTGATGTGATGGGTGGTCTCTATATTTTAAATATGAAAAGTTACATATATATGGTTTTTTAATCTGGCATAATATTGTAATATATCTGGTAATCTGTATTCCCCATTCCTGGTATTATATAGATTTCCAAAGTTTACAATTATTTAAAATGTTTATCCCACCTTTATTATTTTATAAGTAAGTTAAGGTTGTAAACATATAGCATGCACTGCATAATTTTGGTATAAGAGTTCAAAGGATTGCATCATATATACCATTTTTCAGTTTCCATATGTACCACAAACACATCTAAAGCATGTTTTCTTGTAGCAAAAGGATAATTACTATATTTATGTTTGTGAGCCAAATGTCTTATCAGTGGTAAGATTCACTGAAATTCATTTCCCATGGTGCCTGTTGTCTTACATCTACCGGTAGTAGAAATAAAGATAGTACTCAACAACTATTCATTTAGTTCAAAGTTACATTGGCACTGAAAAAAGTGACATGACTGTTTTTCACATTTACCATAATTGCAGCATTCCTGTGGTTACATTATCAAAGTTTGGATGCTTACAACTGGTATGTATTTATGACAGTTGCAATGTTCTGACGTCATGTGATCTTTTGCAATCTTCTGAGAAGCAAAGTCAATGGAGAAGGCAGATTAACTTAACCATGTTACGAACAACCAGAGATTCACTTAACTGGGGCAAGAAAGGTCATAAAATGGGGGCAGAACCCGCTTAACAACTGTTTCACTTTAGCAACAGAATTGTTGTGCTCACTTGTAGTTATAATTCAAGGAATATCTGTGCAATGCTAACTGGTTTGGGAGGATTGCAGTCTTCCCCTCTCAATTCTACCTGCTTTAATTGCAAAGTGTGAAACTACTGAAATCTATGTTTTGACTGCTTCTCCTGAGAAACGAGGCTTCCCAGGACTCAAAAAGAGGGTGGAAATGGACATCTTGACCTGTAGAGGATAGAACAGCAACAAAAAAGGATTGCATTTTGCCTTCACAAGCAATACACAAGGGGAAGCAATGCATTATTAATAAACCGCCAAGGGAAAAAAAGATAAAACACCTTACACAAATGGTCAACCTGTTTTCTTAAAGGGGACGGCGGGGAAGAGGGAAAGTGCCTGAAAAGGCAGAAAGACCCAAAGCCAAACAGTCCCGTGTAATTTGCAAGAAAGTGGCTCCCAAAAGCGCGCCCTCGCCCCGCCCCCCCCACCCACCCACCCCCGGGCAGGCCGTGGCTTCAGGTGGAGCGCAGCCCCAGCCTCAGCCGGGGACAAGGGGCGGGCGAGCGGGCATCCGGAGAGCAGCCGTGGAGCTGAAGGCGGCCCCGCCGTGCCGGACAGCTACGCACCGTGTATTCCCGCACTTGGCTGTGGAAGTTCTGCTCGCGGATGCTCACTTCGTCCGCGTCCATCCTGTCATAACCCCCGCCGCGCAGCCCCCTCCAGCAATGGCCGTTGCTGTCCCCGCGCCTCCTGTCTCCCAGGGGACAAGCGAGGGACCATGGCCGGTGGGCAACGCCTCAGGCCGGGAGGGGCGAAGCTCGGGCCGAACGCGCCACTCGGGCCGAACTCGCCGGCTGAGGCGACGACAACAACAACTGCGGTGAAGGCGGCAGCCCCGCCGACGACCTCACGTTCCGACGCCGCCCCGCCCTTTTCTTCGAGCGGGGCGTGTCAGGCCATCTTGCAGCGGAGAGGGCGAACTCTCACGGGAAAACTGCGCCTGCGCAAACAGACAAGCGATAGGGGCACCAGCTGCCCGCGGACTTGGCAGGCTCGAAGGGGGAGGAGTCGCTGTCCGAGGTGGGCGGGGCTGAGGGACGCCGAAGCTGGGTTAGCAGCGCTCCGGACCAATGATAAGGAACAGAGGCGGAGTTTCAGTGCTCGGCGGGGTGCTGAAAGTGTGCAAGCGAGCGCTCTCTTAAGGCGGGCTTCTCGGTTTCCTTTCGAGGCGCCAGTGGAAGGGAAGCCCGCCGCCCTGCTTGCCCTGCGGAAAATAAGTGGTAGATTGAAAGTAAAAATTATTAGTTAAGGATTGTAATATGCGAAGCCAAAAGCATATATTTTTTCTCTCCTGCTCTATGGAGCAGAGATTGGGTCTCTTGACAGAAGGCCACCTGAAGAGACTAGAAGCATCTGACATGTAGATTTACAGGTGGCTGTTACGTATAAGCTGGGTTGACAAGATCAGAAATGAGGAGGGGATCAGCTGCCTGGGAAAGCCAAAGGAAATCATCAAAACAATTAAAAAACAAAAATTAGAATATTTCAGGCATGTGATGCAACACCCAGGAAAATATGGCATACTCCATCTAATCCTCCAGGGAAAGATGGAAGACAAACGAGGTCCAGGCAGAAGAAGAACATCGTGGCTTCAAAATCTAAGGGACTGGTCTGGACAAAACTCAGCATCACTTTTTCGTGCGGCTGCTGATAAAAACAGGATTGCCAACATCCGACAACGGATATGGCATAAGAAGAAAAAGCAGACAAATTCATACTTATTTGTGAATTTGTAAGAGACGGTATATAGGTTCTCCTGCTTCAGCAAGGAGCTGGACTAGAAGACCCCCAAGGTCCCTTTCAGCTTCTATTCACCTCTTCAGTCGAGGCTGCTCTTAAGTGGGCTGACAAAGAGCAGCAACAGTAGACAACGTAAAAAGTAGCATAGGGCACCATAGCATAAAAGAAGTATAGGTTATGGACTCAGCTTACCAGGACTCAGTGCAAATCTAATGTTAATTGTTTACAGGTAGTCCTCAACTTACAACAGTTCATTTAGTGACCCTTCGAACTTACAACAGCACTGGAAAAAGTGACATGACCATTTTTCACATTTACAACTGTTGCAGCATCCCCATGGTCACATGATCAAAATTCAGGTGCTTGGCAACTGACTCAGATTTATGACGGCTGCAGTGTCCCAAACAAAGTCAGTGGGGAAACCAAATTCATTTAACTACCGTGTTTTATTAACTTAAACTACAGTGATTCACTTAACAATGTGGAAAGAAATGTTGTAAAACGAAGCAAAACTCAATACATTTCTCACTTAGCAACATAAATTTTAGGCTCAATTGTGGTCATAAGTCGAGGGCTACCTGTATCTGTGGTGTTGCTCATAATACTGGATGTGAGTAGGTGGATTTGTAGCATGCACAGCCTGGGGGCTCAGCCTTTGCGGTATGTAAAATTGTTCCCCAGCTAGGAAGAGGTTTTGGTAATGATGCAGGCACATAGGCACAGTTTTATTAGCAATATACACATCCTATTTTTACTTTTTGCACAACTCAAGGCAATGTTCATAATGCTCCCGTCTGTTTTCCTTACCACAAAAACTTTTGTGATATGGGTTGAGCTCAAAGTCACCATGTAAACGGACGCAATCATCCAGGTCAAAAGTATCTGAAAAGATTAAATCATGGCGCAACTAAATCAAAGTTTATTAAAACAGAGACATTTCGTTACTCATCCAAGTAACTTCTTCAGTCAAATGAAAAATTTGGATCGAGTCAGAGTATGGGAAGAGTATGGTTTATTCCAACCACTCTCAAATTTTCATTTGATTGAAGAAGTTAGCTTAACCAATCTCATTGTACACATGTTGTATTTTGATAATAAAGGTTGATTTGATTTGATTACTTGGATGAGTAATGAAATTACTCAGTTTTAATAAACTTTGATCCAGTTGCCATGATTTATTCTTTTCAAGGTCAACCAGTTTCCATGCCCCTAAAGGACTAGAATTCAGTGTCCCAATTTCTAGTCTAGTAGCACCTTAGCCACTACACTAAAGTGGCTCCCTTTAGGATTCATTCCTGCCTTTTCTCAACGTAGCGTTCAGCCTTGGATTGTCCGGATGGTCCCTGATCTAAATACTAAATAGGATCAAACAAACAATGTACACAAATCAAAGTTATTTAACAATACCTTTTTGAATTGCAACTTGCTTCAAGGAACCACAAATATATAATTGCATCTTGATATATTCAACATATTGAAGACACTATCTAGCAAATAAAAATCTAACTTTTCTATATGAGCATTCATTTTAAGACTGTAATGTGCCTGTATTTTAACTTAGCCTATCTGTAAGCTATTAGGCCCCTCCCAATTATTTTTTTCTTGATCTTACTGCTTAATAAAAAGCTAAGCATCTTTGATATAGTTGCTGCTGATCTATTCACTGCATTGTATTATTATAGGATGTTTGTCTATTGCTTAAACAAGAGGTTTTCAACTTATGACCACAATAGAACACAAAATTTCCATTGGTAAGCATGACAGTTGTTAACTGAGTTGTGCCTCACTTTATGACTTTTTGCCACAGTTGTTAAGCGATACACTGCAGTTGTTAAGTGAATCTTCCTTAACCCATTTAATGCTAGTCGGAAGCCAGCTTGGAAGGTTACAAATGGTGATCTCATAATCCGGGGACAGTGCAATTGATATAAATACATGCCAGTTATCAAGAACCCAAATTTTGATCACATAACCATGGAGGTGTTGCAATGGTCATAAGTATGTAAAGTGGTCATTAGTCACCTTTTCTAGTACTATTGTGACTTTGAATGATCACTAAATTAATGGTTGTAAATCGAGGACTACCTGTATTAAAGCAACCACTCTAAAGAGTATATGCAAAAATAATACATCAGATAGAAGAAGATAGTCGTCTTTTTGACATTTTACTTCCGTTTGTGGGTAGGAGGTTATATTAAAAATCATTACCATGTTCCATCACACTGACTAAATTGTGCATTGTTTCATGTCTTTGAAAAAGAATGCTAAAACAGACACCGGCCCATTCATAAAACATGGAAGATTTACTATTGCCTTCTTCCAAAACATTGGGAGGGAGTGTTAAAGTTTTGTTTTTTAATTTCCTAGTCTAATCTACAGACACAAAAATTCCTAGAGACTTCCCATCTAAATGCTCGTCAAATCTGATCCTTGTTTAAGTTCAATTCTGAAAAAAACGGGGTAAACTTGGTGTCATATATTTTAAATTTTCCTTTGAAAATAATATGCGTGATTTATCAAAAGCAGTGATAAATGTATTGGTCCATGAAAAGAATATAATATCTACAGCAGGATAATACTTGTACTGCCCACACTCAAATGACCCGAAGATATGTGTAGGCTTTCAAGTTTTCTGGAGCTTTGTCATTTGGTGAGATGTTGTAAAAAAAAAAAGGAGGGGGGGGTAGACAAAAAATAAGGAAATCCAAAAATTTGGTCCCGTGTTTCAGCCATGATTGCCGCAAGGTGAAGGCTGTAGAATTAAAATATTAACTGATAGTGTAGTTTTGCACTCAAGAGATGTGGGGATGTGTTCAGATAGTCCTTGACTTACCACCATAAATTTCCATTGTTAAGCAAGGCAGTGAGTTTTATCCCATTGTATAGCCTTCCTTGCCACTATGGATAAGTAAATCACTATCGTCGTTTAAATTAGTACTACAGTTTTTAAATGAATCTGGTTTCCCCATTGACTTTCTTTGTCAGCAGGGCACAAAACGCGATCACGTGACCCTGGGACACTGCAACCTTCATAAGTACATGCCAGTTGCCAAGAGCTTGAACTTTGGTCATGAGGGAAGTTAGCCCAGAGAAGGAAATATTAAAAGGGCAGAAAAATATATTTTTCCTCAAAGGTTTTTTTTAAAACCAAACCTGGCCCCAAATCTATCTCTTTGCCCCAAGCAAGAGCTAGCCCCATACGAATGCAGATGTAAAACCATCAGAAAGCTGAAGCCAGGGCACTCAAGAAGACAAAGAGAAGATCTGCATGCCCCACCCAAACTCTAGAAGTGATTAGCCCCATCACCTGGGAAGCAGGATATGATAATAGGATTAAACCACAGATACCAAGGCCTAGAAAAACACTCAGAAATAGCCTCAAGGTTCATGCCACAGGAACAGGAAACTATTCCAAACAAGGCTAGAGGGGGTATAAAAACCTACTGCCCGTGTGCTCACCTCCTCTTTCCTCTCCTCTGCTCTTTCTTGCAAGGACCATCTTTCTGCTTCTTCAATAAACTGTAACCTTCTTCCCAAAGCAGCCGCCATGTTGCTTATTTATCCCCGGCTTGGATGAACCAGGATGAAGACTTACTTCTGACAGTCACATGACTGTTGGGATGCTGCAACAGTCATAAGTCATTTTTTTCAATGCTCTTGTAATTTTGAATGGACACTAAATGAATGGTTATAGGTTGAGGATTATCTGTACTCCTTGCCCTCAACTCTGAAAATACAAAGGCCATTTATTTACTATACTGCAGAGGTCCCCAACCTTTTGGGCACCAGGGACCGGTTCCGTGGAAAGAGGTTTTTCTACGGACCAGAGGGAGCGTGGTGTTGTGTGCTGCCCGTATCCTGCGGGATAGGGCTTTGCTTGTTTGTGCAGCCCAGTTGCTGGCATGCTGCGGCCTGGTACTGGTCCACAGAGCGGGAGTTGAGGATCCCTGCTACGTTCCTTCACTAATTAGTTCCTTCACTAATTTAGAATCTCTTGTGCCAATCTTTTCTTTTTTAAAAAAAAATGTCTCTTTCTCAAGTATGCTTGATTAAAGTTTTCACATGAATTCAAAACTCTTTTTAGTATAACCATTCTAAAATGCTGAGCTCCTAATAAGATTTGTCTTGGGTTTCTTTTCCTTTTTAATACTTCCCATGCCAAAGAGAGAGAGAGAGAGAGAGAGAAATCTTTGCACTTACTTTTAGGTGCACAAGCCTTTGGAAATTGACCCTGAAGTCATCAGGGTAAGAGCTTCAAATATCATAAAAAATGAGATTTATAGTACATTTCCTGAAACAAAATGGCCCTTTCCATGTTTTTTTCCCCACTGAATTTCCATTGCATGGGAAATGCATCAGTTCCCCATCAATAACAATTGTAGTAAAAAGCTATAAATTTAAAATGACAACCTTTTAAAAGTGCAAAGAGGAATTGCAGTCATTGTGAATTCCTGTGCAGAGCAATTGAAACATTTGATTAACAGTTTATAAGCCTGACATGTATCTAAACACATGTTCAGTGTTGGCATATATAATTCGTTTAGTATGAACAATTCTGAGAAGTGTTCAGCTTGAATAATTTTCCTAGAACTAAGGAGAAACTTCCTGACAGTGAGAATAATTAACCAGTGGAACTACCTGCCTCCAGAAGCGGTAAATGCTCCAACACTGGAAGTTTTTAAGAGACTGAACAGCCATTTGTCCAAAATGGTATAGGGTTTCCTGCCTGAGCAGGGGGTTGGACTAGATGACCTCCAAGATCCCTTCCAACTCTACTATTATTATTTGTATTAGTTATTTTATGTTATTAATTTTTATAATTATGGAAAGCTAAACTGTGCTACTAGTGTGCTTTAATCCACTCCAGAAAATGAAAGAGTGGAAAGAGAAGATATAGGGTAGTTTAAGCATACTTCCCTAAAACACGATGGACCATGGATGTCATCTTCAATGTTGCATTATCACAAATGACACTGAAGATGATAACAAAGAAGAGAATATCTGTAGGTCAGGATTGAACTGTGGGGTCCTTGGTGTTCTCTGAACTTGGTTGTTTTCTTGCAGTTGTTTCATTTCCCAACTAAGTAACATCATCAGTACCAGAAGGAAGTGAAGTTTGTGAACTCCTTTATAGCACTGAGGATGTTATCAAGATGAGTAATGAAACATCTGCAAGAAAACAACTAAGGTCAGAGAGCGCTAAGGTCCTCATAACACGATCATCCTTGTAGCAGCTACTCCAAAATATGTTAGATTTCAATTCCCAGAATTTCAGCTCCCAGTCAAAATAGCCAAATTCCATCTATGCCTAATTGAGGTTGGCTGCCTCAACAATATTCTATTCAAATCTCGGTTCTTTTTGCAAATATATTAACCTATTGCTTTGCTTAAAAAAAAAATCTGTTCCGGAAGCAATATAGGGGTCTTCTGAAGGACATGGAGGTCAAGTGACTCTTATAGACCAGCCAACATGTCACCAGTATCAATATTTTCCAATTGCACCTTGATTTACAAGAATCCACCATTTGTAATAATTAGCCCAGAGTGTCTGTTTGAAAAGTTGCCTATTTCATGCTTTTCTCCGAAGCAACACAATACATTAGACATTGGGGTGGGGTGGGCATGGGGTATAGGAGAACAGGCCTTCTCAGAAACATACTGTAGAATGGATACACTATTAATCAATTCTCTGGACAGTTTATACCAAAACTGCAGCTTTTTATTTGATGTAGACCATATGTCAGATTCCTTAGCTGAATTAAGGATCAGGTTGTGTGGAAACCCAAAAAAGTTGGCTTTTGTAGAGGGCCAAAGGGAAGAAATTGGTTCTATGCAAATGACACAGAAAGTGGGAGACCGTGAATTCTAGCCCCATCATGAACATGAAGCCCCTTGGGTGACTTTTGGCCATTCAGCCCTAGGAAAGAGGCAATGGCAAACAAAAAACCTTGCCAAGATAATGTCAGGGACCTTTCCATGCAGTCTCTGAGAATTGGACAGGATTGAAGGGAAGGAAAAAATAATAATTGACTTATTCACCAAATTCTAATCATGTATCTTAATTTTTTTTTTTATAAAGCAATTATTTCCAAGTCTCAGCTTTTGTGGCCAGTTGCTATAGTGGTAATTATCTTAATCAATCTCTGGCCTTGATTCAAAAAAGAGTATTTATATCCATCATTTCAGTTTCCCATCGTTCATGTGTCTGATTCTCTGGCATGTTTAAAGAAAACTTCCACTTACAAACTCGAACTCTTTTTTAGCAAATGAGTTTACATGTAACAGATAAGTTTTTATATGACGATGAGTAATCAGAAGGTTTATTATATTAAACACTGCAATTTTGGCTGGGTTTTTTTGTGGGGAGGGTGATTTGGACAATTTATAAAGGATTTTAAAGGAACTGAAGCATAGTTCTTTACAACTGAATGGTACATTTATCCTTTGATTCTGGACATCATACATGATATGAAGTAGACATGCGGCTCCTGCAAAAATGCACGGAAATAAACCGCAATTTCAATGGAAATGAAAATGTTAAATTTATCTCTTAATGTGTGGGCAAGTTATCCTTCCACTGAAATGGATAAATAACAAGGGGAGCATAGATAACCCTCAACTAACAACCAGAATGGAGCCTGCCCACTAAAGTTAAAACCGTGGTCAAGACACAACAAACATGATTTTATTAGCTTTTTTTTGCTGGAATCATTAAGTGAACCCATTGTTCACTATAGGGAGTTTTCGCTGGAAACCAAAATGAACCTTTCCCCATTGACTTCGCTTTTTGGAAGACCCACAAGAAGGTTACAAGTGGTTGTCATGTGATCCTAGGATACTGCAACCATTATAAATGCAAGCCAATGGCCAAGCACTCAGATCATGAGCACATGGTCATGTGGATGCTGCAATGGTTGTGATTCTGAAGACTGGTCATAAGTCACTTTTTCCAGCACCATTGTAACTTTCAACAGTCATTGAATGAATGATTGTAAGTTGAGTAGTACCTATAGTTCAGGGGTGTCAAACTCGCAATGTCACGTGACATGTCGCAATGTATCGCAATTTTTTTTCCATTGCTGGCAATGGGATGGGATGGCAGGTTGACACCCTTGCTATAGTCAAAGGAGATTGAGCTCACCATCCTCAACCTGAGCCCTCCATATGTTTTGGATTTTCTTATAATCCCCAGCAAACGCAGCTCTTGCATTCTATGAGGATCTCACTGGGTGTGGGGTTTTTTTATCCCTAACATTAACCTGACAACCAACAGAGGGTGGGATGGCTCAGTGGTTAAAGACACTTATCAACTAGAAAGCTGTCAGCCCAGGTTTTGATGGGGTGAGTTCCTGTTATTTGCCCCAGCTCCTGCAAACCTAGCAGTCTGAAAGAACGCAAATGAGAGTAGAACAACAGTGTTCCATGCACCTCAGCGTAGAGCCATGTGGACCTCATGACCATGGAAATGTCAATGGATAATGCTGGCTCCCTCAGCTAAAACACGGAGATGAGTACTGCCCCCTAGAGTGGGATCAACTGGAGAGGGGAAAATGTTTACCTTTATCTTTAAATAACCATGTTATAGAAATGGCTAGTTTACCCTATTATGTTGAAGTAAAAAGTTGAGGTTTAATGTTACTGTTTTATTCTGTTGCACCAGGAGTCGGAAGTATACACCTGTTTCCACCCCCCTTATTTTCTACACTTCTCCTCTCCCCTTTCCCTCATTTTTCCTACTATTTGCTTTTGGTTTTTTTGTGTTTTATATTATAAATTAATTTTTAAAAACACCCTGTAAAATTGTGAAAAACATCTAGTAGCGCTATCGTATAATTGTTTAGATTTAATGTGCGTTATGAACCTAGCCGGTATATAAATGATGGGATTTATCAATCACAATTTGGCTCAGCATGTTGCACAAGCACAGCAAATTGTGATTTATTCCAGAACCTTGACTAAACAAACCATGATTCATGTAACATTTTGTGACAACATTTAAGATATGTCGGTATTGAGCAAAACCCATTTTGGGCTAAGTCAACACAATCTATCCTTTACTTAAAGGACGGGATGTCTTAACAGCTTGTCGACACATTTGCATTCCACATTTACATTCCCCCGTATCACAACTCCCTCATTTATAGCTTCTTTTGGAAGGCACCCCTTTTGGTCAGGACACATCTGTGACTTTGCCAAAGACAAAGGACAAGATGGTGTGGTTCTTGTCAGATTGCTGTAAAAGGAGATCTGAATTAGACTGTGACTCATTCCAAAGCACTCAAAGATATATTGAGGGAGAAACTGATGGAATTTAATTGAAGATCTGCTAGAATTAGCTGAGTAAGCAGGCTACGTTGCTTCGGAAGGAGAAACTCTGCATAACTTAATGCAAATATTTAATCACTTCTAAAGTACCTTTGATACAAAGTACATACTGAACATTTATCTCTCATGCTTTTGTAGTGTCACACAACTGACCAGTAACAATTTAAGAGGATCTCAGTGATCAGCCCTAAGGCTTGAGTCTGGCATTCCATAAAGTTTTAAAGATTGTTCCAGGCCTTGAGTTAACATGGATAGGGACCCTTATTGGATGTGTCTTTGATATATGGTTTTATCTGTATGTAATGACCAGGTCCCACCTTGTTTTTGGTTTGTACTAGCTTTTTAATGATCTCATATTGTGTACTGTTCAGATTCAGTTTGAGTTGGCATAAATTGAATTAAATAAATAAATTAGATATACCCATATTTTGCGCTCTATAGGGCGCACCTGCTGATAAGACGCACCTAATTTTAGAGGAGGAAAATAGGAAAAAAATATTTTGAGCCAAAAAGTGGGCTAAGAGACATACAGGTAGTCCTCAACTTTTGACAACAATTGAGCCCAAAATTTATGTTGCTAATCAATTTCCTCAACCACATCAGACATAAAAAAATTATTAGCCACAATACTATAATGAACCATGCATTTGTTTAGGATGCATGTGGGCTTTAGCTGACGTTTTTCCACTGAACATGTATCAAAAACTGCTTTATTTCTGCTTTAAAAGAAGGGAACTTTTTTTGTTCTTGGAGCTTGCTTCTTCATTCCAACTGGGTGTAACCCAGGGGTTCTCAACCTTGGCAACTTTAAGACTTGTGGACTTCAACTTTTATCAGCTGAGTTAAATGCAATCTAAGCTGCAAAAAACCTAGTATTGCAATCTAGGAAGTAAATCCCATGAAACCTAATGACCAGGAAAGGGGCAGTGGCTTCTATCCAAGCGAAGCGCCTCAAACACGCACGCAGACTGGAGCCTATAGTAGCCCTGTCTTTTACAGGACAAGTCTGCTCCACACCGACTATCATCCTCTCCAACCGCCCTTTGGACGCGACCAAAGAATCTAGGTAGCAGAAAGCGCTTACCGTAGGTAGGGGGATTGCTGCTGCTGCTGCTGCTGCTGTCACTGTGCACGCGCCACCTGCTGCCGTTTCACCTGCAATCCCGTAGTACTGCGAGGTAGCGCAGGCCAAAAGGCCCGGCAGGTAAGGCGAAAACTCGACTGCGTAACCGTGGCGGCCGGGCAAGCCGAAGGCCTGTGCCCTCAGGAGCTTTCCTAGCGCCTCGCCGCTGCTGCGGCTCATGGCTTCACCGCCGGTGCTGAGCTCGTCTGCCTGGACGCGGGGTGGCAGCTGCTCGCGGGCGGCTTCAAAACCGCCCGCTCCCTTCCTTGTTTCGCCGCCCCTCTTGTGTGGGCGGGGTTGAGGGAAACGGTCGCCGTCACCACCATGGTTGTTTTGGGCTACAAGCCTTTCTTCCCGAATGCCTTCTTGCGAGTCGGACTTCCGGTCCCAGCTCGCCCTTCTATGGAATTGCTTCGTGTGCGAGAAGGCGCGCGAGAAGCTTCTCGTGATTCAGGGATTTCTGTTGCAACGCTGGTTTGCGGCATTCGTGCCGTCTTCTAAGGCAACGGCGCTTGCGTCACATCCCCTCTGCTCCAGCGCCTCCCCCCCTCCCTGCCTGCATCTTCGCTCCATAAGGCGCGGCTGATTTTTCCTCCTACTTTGGGAGGGAAAAAACTGCGCCCTATGGAGCGAAAAATACGGTATCCCAATATAACCATATTTAGTGAAGATCCATTGAAATCAATAGCAATAGCACTTAGACTTATATACCGCTTTACAGTGCTTTACAGCCCTCTCTAAGTGGTTTATAGAATCAGCATATTGCCCCCAACAATCTGGATCCTCATTTTACCAACCTCGGAAGTTGAAAGGCAGAGTCAACCTTGAGCCATTAAGGATCGAACTCCTGGCAGTCAGCAGAATTAGCCTGCAATACTGCATTCTAACCACTGCGCCACCACAGCTCTTAATATTAATTAATGACTTATTCCACCACCACCCCATACTGGCTGAGGAATTCTGGCAATTGAAGTGCACCATTCTTAAAATTGCAGAGGTTGAGGAAAAAAAAAACATTGAACTTAGGAGTCCACATTGATTTGAAGAGAGCATCTAATGATAGAGACCTGTAGTATATCTAAGTGAATATTAATGAAATTCCTCTATTTTCAACATGCCCTCTTCTGACGATCTTTTCTGTTTGGTTCTTTTGACTGATTATGGATAAGTGCAAAAGGATGCTGTCAAAATGGTATATCTAGCCCAGTTTTTCTTAAGCCCTCGGGCAGCAAGAAAAATATGCATGTTGCAGTATCTCATATACACATGTACGGGTTTTACCTGGAAGGTGGAAGTTCTCGAAGTTAACACAGTGTATATCATATTCTAAAGTGCAAATATCCATGAGTTCAATTCCTGATAGAAAGTTTGAACCACATAGAATAAAATTTGGCTATATACATCTGACAATATCCAGTAAGGAAGAAACTGTTCTTGCATTGCCTTGAGAAAGATGAATTTCCCACATTGTGGGAATCTACTCTCTTTCCTGCCAAAGGCAGGGCTATCCCAACAGAAATAAATACAGACAATTGAGACCAGGAATTCCATTGCTAAGCAAGGCAATTGTTAAATGAATCACCTCCCATTTTACAACCTTTTTTGACATGGTTATTAAGGGAATCACTGCAGTTGTTAAGTGAATCACGCAATCATGATTATTATGTGAATCTGGCATCCGCCATTAACTTTGCTTGTTGACTGGGAAAGGGTGATCATAAATACACGCTCCTTACCAAATGCACAAAATTTTGATCACTTGACCATGGTGAGGCTATGATGGTTACAAGATCTGCTGCAAGTCATTTTTTTTAATGTCACTTTATAGTCACTAAACAATACAGGGATTACCTGTATTTTTCATTACCTGCAGGAGATAACTGACAACACAGGAAGATTTAGTGATATGGAGGTTAGCTGCAGCAAAAAGAAAAATAATGTCCTTTTTTAAAATTTCGTCATCAGCTATTCAATGATAAACGCCCTTTATCTTATTTCTTATCTATGTAACTATCACTTTGAAGGCATTAAATTCTGTGCTTATATAGGCTAACATAATATACCCAATGTGTTCCTGGTTCTTGAACTGTTCCGTTGCACCTTGGATGGGAAACATTTAAAGTTTGGTCATAACTAGGATCAGAAACTCAGGGAAGCCTATGCTAAATGAAATCACAACTGTATTTCTACTCTTACAGTGATTTTCCTTTGCTTTACTGACCTGTGAAGAAAGAATTGGTTGCAAAATTACTTTTTCATCACCATTGTAGCTGCAAAGAGGTGTTTAACATGGCAGTCACTTAACCAGGCTTACCTTTTGAGAAACTAACAATAAGATGGTGCTGCCCTTCTTTATATATGACCATGGCTGAGAAAGATAGTCACCACACTGAGTCCATATCTGATGCTACATAACTTTTGTAGGAGAAATATATTTTCTCAAGTTCATAGTGCAGTTGTGCTATGACAGCAGGATATCTCAAATCATCAAAAACTCACAAGTTGTAAATTGGATCCATAACTACGTACCAGATCAGTATATCACTATTATCTTCCATGAAGATAGATTACCAATGCATAAACCTACGGTTCCCTCAGCTCATGTGGATTCAAACCTTATTTTCAGGTTAATAAGAAAGCAAAATTTGTTGAGCTCCAAGTCACATAATTGTTAGTTTGCAGTTTCATGAGATATCTTCATCAGAAGCCTATTCTGAAGGACAAAAGACTTACTCTCTGCGAGATACAGACCTCTGCAATTGTTCTGGGAAGAATACAAAGACCTCTAACAATTGTTGTTGTGCAGTGCACATTGCCCTCCAGGCTGTGTGTTCTCATAAGAGGAAGTTTTGGTTTCACAGCAAGGCATCCATCACACTGTTGACAACAATCTCTGTACATGATCTCAGTTTAATCTGCATATGTTTATTGAGAAATGAGATTTAATGGGGGACTCTAACCTTGTGGCCCATTATGTTATTGCTACTTTCATATTTCTTTTGAGAAAGACTTTTGAAAGGATTTGGTCCTCTCCCAGAATGAAAATAGATTTGCTTTAATCCACAGGAAACATTTATACTGACATCTGGGAGAATTAGAGCATGGATAAGGTCTATTCAGTCATTAGAGCTAAAAAAATTATGTTTATATGTAAATATGTAGGCCACATTAACCAATGCATTATGTTGATTATTTCTTTGCAACAAGGCTAGTGTACAGATTTTCCAGAGGTGCCAGGATGACTTACAGTTAGTCCTCGATTTATAACCACAATTGGGATCAAAATTTCTATTGCTAGGCAAGGTGATTATTAAGTGAATCACATCTGATTTTACAGATTTTACAAGCTGTTTTGGTCTTAAGAAAATCACTGGAGTTGTTAAGTATATCATGTGATAATTAAGTGAATCTGGTTTGCTTCTCAGAAGCTGACTAGGAAGGTCACAGATGGTGATCATGTAGCCCCAGGATGCTGCAACCATCATAAATATATGCCAGTTGTAAAGCCCCCAAAATCTGATATGGGGATACTGCGATGGTCGAAAGTGTGAGGACAGGTTGTAAACCACTTTTTTTTTAGTTGTAACTTCAAAAGTCACCAAATGAGTGATTATAAATAGGGGATTATCTATTTACAATTGCCATTTCAATTAAAATGTTTCAGACATGATTGTCTTCTGTCTATCTAGAAGTGAACCTTGTTACTTCAGTGTTACATTGCAGTTGTGAGTAATGTAACAATAATGACCAATACTTTGTGGTCAAAAAAGCATCAGAATGGTGTTAACTTGCAGAAGAAATTTAGGCTTTAAGAAGGCTAACTGTTGCTTGGCTGCTCTTGCCTTTCCCCTTTTTATGGCAATGTTTCTCAACTTTGGCAACTTCAAGATTTGTGGACTTCAATTCTCAGAATTCTGGCTGGGGAATTATAGCTGGGGAATTCTGGGAGTTGAAGTCCAGATAACCTAAAATCATCAAGGTTGATAGCCAACTTTGCTTTATAGCCACAGACTTGCTTTTCTATTTATGTAGATTCCAGCCCACCTTTATGATATTCAATCTTTCAGAAAAGAAACGCTTTAAGAGAAGTTTGATATGGGTAAAAAGGGGGGTAACATTAAATATTTAAGCAATACTAGGTTCGTTTCGTAAAGGGGGAGAATAGAAATAAGAAACCATGGTTAATTCAGCAAACAATTCAGCAGTTCATACCACAAATTTTGCCCTATTAAACATTATGCTTTTTTATAAAGCTCAAATTTTGCAGTGCTATGGCTCCCTCAAATAATAACTTGCTTTGTGTGACTCCCCATTCAATAAAATTACGTTTGGGGAAGAAATAAATTTGCAACTTTTGAATAATGACACGTTAATCTATATATCAAATGAAATCTTGCAACCTTATAAAATAGATTTGTTTTGTTAGAACTAATAAAACAATCCAGTTTGGAGTCATATTTTAATAGCAAGGATGAGCTTGCTGTACAGTCACTTTTGACTTCAGCTCTGAAGAAAGAATCATTTTACCAGGAATGTGTGTCTATAATTAAGTTCTTTTGCAAGCTCATTCTTGTGTCATCAGTGATGTTATCTAGCCATGTCATCTTCAGTTGGTCTTTTTTTCAATTGCCTTCCATTTTTTACAAGAATGCACTGCCCCCTGTGAATTTTTGAGCCTAAGGAGATAAGTCTGTTTGACCTTCTATGCTTAATTGTATTAGGTTGGCTTTTATTTTTGTTCAAGAGATCCCTTAGGTCTTCTTCAAGCCATCAAAGTAATATCATCAGCATCTCTGAGGTTATTAATGTTTCTACCAGCAATTTTAATTCCAATTTCTATTTCTCCTTGTTCAGCATTTTTAGTAATACATTTAACGCGTAGGCATTAAATAAATAGGTCTATAATTCTTTTGACATACTCTTTTTCTATATTTGAATTATTTAACTGCTTCATATTCCATTTTGTTTTTTCTTAGACATCATACAGCTGTTCAGGAGGCATATTAAGTGGCCCAGTACATCCATGTTTTCAAGGGCTATCCTTGATTTGTTGTGACGTATAATCAGAAGGGTCTGTAAAATTAATAAAGCTAAAATAAACATTTTATTTATTTATTTATTTATTTATTCGGATTTGTATGCCGCTCCTCTCCGAAGACTCGGAGCGGCTTACAACATATATATATAAACAATTGAACAAATCCGAACAACATTAAAAATACAAACCCCATACATACTCATCAATCACACCACAATCAACAATCATCCCCAGGCCTGCCGGCAGAGGTAGGTTTTTAAATTCTTTCGGAAGGCCAGGAGGGTCGGAGAAACGCGGACTTCAGGAGGTAGTTGGTTCCAGAGGGTGGGCGCCGCAACAGAAAGCCCTCCTCCTAGGGCCCGCCAAACGACATTGTTTCGTTGACGGGACCTGGAGGAGGCCGACCCTGTGCGCTCTCACCGGTCGTAGAGAAGTATGTGGCAGAAGGCGGTCCCGTAAGTATCCTGGTCCCAAGCCATGAAGGGCTTTATAGGTAATAACCAACACCTTGAATTGGGCTCGGAGACCAATAGGCAACCAATGCAGCGTGCGGAGAGTTGATGAAATGTGGGCACAACGAGGAAGACCCACAACTGCTCGCGCAGCTGCATTTTGCACTAATTGTAGTCTCCGAACACTCTTCAAGGGTAGCCCCATGTAGAGAGCGTTGCAGTAGTCGATCCTCGAGGTGACAAGGGCATGTGTGACTGTGAGGAGTGACTCCCGATCCAAGTAAGGACGCAACTGGTGCACCAGGCGAACCTGGGCAAATGCCCCCCTCGCCAGTGCCGACAAATGATGATCCAATGTCAGCTGTGGATCAAGGAGGACTCCCAAGTTGCGAACCTTCTCTGAGGGGTTTATAGATTCACCCCCCAGGATAATCGAAGGACAGATAGAAGTGTCCTTGGGAGGCATCACCCACAGCCACTCTGACTTATCGGGGTTGAGCCTTAATCTGTTAACACCCATCCAAACCCTCACAGCCTCCAGACACCGGCACATCACCTCAAACTATTCCTCAGATGTTAGCAATGTGTTATTACATCCTTCTGCTGTTCTGAAACTAACTTGTATTTTTGGCAGTCCTCATACCATGTGCCGTGAAGTCAAAATTACAAAATCTTTAGCAATACCTTATTACTAAGAGAGATAAGTGAAACTTGAAACGGGAACATTCTTTGCATTCCGCCTTTGCATGGTTTTGCAAAATTCTTGAAATCTGTTTTTAGGAGCTATCACTAGCTCCTAAAGCTGTCACAAACTCACTTAATAAATATTTCACTTAGCAACATAAATTTTGGGCTCAGTTGTGGTAACTCAAGGACTACCTGTATTACTTCACAAAAAGAGTAGTGGAAGCTTGGAACCAACTTCCAGTGGTTCAATCATCAGTAACTGAGTTTAAACTTGCTTGGGATAAACACATATCCATCATCTTTAATTAAAAGTATTAAAATTTTAAAAATTAAATATAAAATTAATTAGAATAAAATAAAAATTGATAAAAATTGATAAAATATAAATATAATAATTAAAAATAATAAATTACAAAGAAAACAACAAACTCAAAGGGCAGACTCGGGTCTTTTTCTGCTGTCGGTTTTTTATGTTTCTATTCTTTCAGACAGGCACTTATTTTTTATTCTGCATCAATTTGAGGTCAGAAGCTAATGCTTTGTAGCAGCAATTGCAGAAAATTCTGACTGTTCTCTGCTTACACAGGAAAAGCAGGAACAATTTATGGCAGCAATCCTACTTTTCAGGTGCAATGTATGACTCTTAAATTTGTTTGCAATTCTCTGAAGGACCCCCAGTTTTGAATCCCTGCCTTTAGTGAATGCAGTGCTTAAGGGAGGAGCAAAGAAGAGTGCTAGGTAGGGAAAAGAAATTGGGTGGGTGGGTGGGTGGGTGGGGGACTAAGGGATAGCATGTTCACAAATATACAGGTAGTCCTTGACTTATGATAATTCATTTAATTACTGTTCAAAGTTATAATGGTGCTGGAAAAATTGATTTACAACCAGTCCTCACTATTACAGCCATTGCAGATGATCACAATCTGAGTGTTTGGCAACAGCTTTCACTTACAGCAGCATCCTAGGATCATGTGATCCCCACTTGTGACCTTCCCAGGCAGCTACCAACAAGCAATGAGGGAATTTAGATTCACTTAATAACTGTAGCTGAAAGAGTCATAAAATTGGGCATGAGTCATTTAGTGACTACGTTGCTTGGAGACAAAAGTCCCGGTCCCAGTTGTGATTTTAAGTTGAGGACTTCCTGAAAGCGCAAATTTTGAAAGCACAGTTTGTACTTAGTGTAATTGACTTGAAATGAAAGATTTCACTTACTCTCTTTCTTAAAACAAGTCATTTTTTAGCCTCTATCCTAAGGGTCTTTATACGCCAATCTAATAAAAACTGCTGACTAAAACACTCATTATGTACTCTGTTCCCTACTGATAGTTAAGAAAGGACTATAAAAGGTGGCATTTTAAAAAATACATCTAAAAAACGGAAAAATATGTTTCCTGTTTGTATTTAAAAAAATAAATCACATTCTGTTCAAACAGACTATCCAGAAGATCTTGTTTTGCTTCCCAGTTGAAAAGATAAAAGTCTATAAATGAAAGATACTGCCATGGAAGGTTTCTGGCTTATGTTCATTATTGCTTCTTCTATTTTGACTTTCTTTTCCCCTCACTATAATCATGCATAATAGCTGCTAAATGTGCATTACAAACATGGATGGGATTTAATGGAAATAAGGGTTGACATTAAGCACTAGGTAAAAAAGAATGGACATTTTCCCATATATAACTAAACCCATCAATTCAACAAATAATGTAGAAAGGACAAGAGGAAAGAAAATGACATTTTCTAACCATTTACTACTGCAGTGTTGATGAAAACCGCCCTATAAATGGCAATATAATACAGAAAATTGTTTCCAAGGTGAGGTCAACTTTCAGGCTGAAGTTAAGTCTCTCCTAATAGAAAGAGTTACATTCCTTGGCATAGACACATTAATTATATAAATTTCATAGAGGAAATGCAGAGTCCTATAATGTATGGCATTGATTAATGCCACTCTCTTGATTTATCGTTGTGTATTTTTGAACTCTGTTTTTTAACAAGCAGCTAATTTAAAAGCTAGGTTTCAGTCACAACTTTTATGATGCTTTCAGCAGTCCCATGGGTAACATGGAAATTGGTCTGTTAACACTTTTCTAGCCAGGCTCCAAATTTACATTTTTTTCCTCATAGACAAAAGAATTATTTTTGAATAGCAAAGCGCACTATATTTGTTTCTTCCATTCTCCTTACTTGCAGGAATGTCTCTCATTAATCTGTTCTTGAAAAAGAACTCATCTATTTAAAGCTATATCAATAGCCTACACCAGGGGTGGGGAACCTTGGCTCTTTTATGACTGGTGGACTTCAACTCCCAGAATTCCTGAGCCAGCCATGCTGAGGGGAAAGGGAGAGGTTTCCAAGCTGAGCCATGCAGGCTCAGGAATTCTGGGAGTTGAAGTCCACGAGTCCTAAAAGAGCCAAAGTTCCCCACCCCTGGCCTACACCAATATTAAGCCATCGTTGCACCAGAACCAGAAATTTTGTGTCAGTGTTCCTCTTGCAGGATCCAGAAAAACATTATCATATAACAATCTATACAGATAGTCCTCAACTTATGATCAGAATTGAGCCCAAAATTTCCATTGCTATGCAAGACAGTTATTAAGTTAGTTTTGCCCCATTTTATGACCTTTTTGCCACAGTTGTTAAGCGAATTACTGCAGTTAAGTGAATCATTAAGCAAATCTAGCTTCCCCCATTGACTCTGGGTGTCAGAAGTTGGTTGGAAAGGTTACAAATGGTGACCTTTCATGACCTCATGACCCCAGGATAGTGCGAATGTCATAAATACATGCTAGTTGCCAAGCGTTCAAATTTTAAGAATGTGAACATGGGGCTGTCAAATTTTAATCATGTGAACATGGCGCTGCAACGATCGTAAGTGTGAAAAACGGCCATACATCACTTTTTTCAGTGCTGTTGTAACTTCAGTCTCTAAAAGAATAGTTAAGGACTACCTGTATTTTCTTGCCCTTTGTTGTTTTATTGCCTACTGCCTGACACGAAAGAATAGAAAATGTTGATTATTATTACACAGGCTCATAACTGAATCCAATTAAGTGTGACAAACAGGACATTTTGATGGCAACTGTACTTTTAGCATAACATTGGAGGTTTTCTTTTCCCTAAAATCAAATCTATACATTAAAAAGGCTTATAAGAGCAATGATAAAATCTTAGGAATTTACCATTCTTGAAATACTATTGTACATTTTCTTTTTTCTTTGTACAGTACTGTGCTCAAAATAAACACAATAATTATTCTTGTAATAAATACTCATGTAGGCTAAAGTAAGTGTAGGGAAAAATAGATGATACTTGCCCTGCACAATGCATAGGGTATCTACACCTTTGGCCTTTTTTTTTTTTTTTTTGCAATGGAAACTTGTCCTAATCCATATGGACATGAGTGGAACATTTCCCCATTCATGCTAATTCCCTCCATGAAGTTGGGCTATTAATGGCTTAAAGTGTCCAAAACAGAGCCACAAATATGTATTTAGGTATTGGCACTCAGCTTACTATAAAGAACTAAACTGTATTTTTAAAAAAATGTAGTTATCATTATCAATCTGCATGAGATTGCATATTTCCTTACTCTTCTCTAAAATATTATTTTATATACTAAATTAAATCCCATTGAGTTCAATGGAACTGTGACAGGGATGGCAACCTTTAGTTCTGAAGACCTTTATAGAAGCACCTTTGACAAAGTAGTGATGTTTTTCTCCCCATATTTATTTGCTTATTTAAACAATTTACAGCAGGGGTCTTCAGACTCAGCCCTTTTATGACTCGTGGACTTCAACTCTCAGAATTCCTCAGCCAGCATGGCTGGCTAAGGAATTCTGGGAGTTGAAGTCCACGAGTCATAAAAGGGACAAGTTTGAAGACCTTTGATATATAGGCTGGTGATTCTTGATGTCTTACAGTTCTTATGGCCACACTTGAGGCCAGATTTTCTGTTGTTAAGCAAGATGGTTGTTAAGAGAGTCACATCCAATGTTATAAGCTTTTTGCCATTGTTAAGTGAATCATGTGGTTGTTTAATGCAGCCAGCTTCTTCCATTGTCTTTACTTGTTGGAAGCCAGTTGGGAAGGTTGCAAAAGGTGATCACGTGACCCCATGACACTACAACCATCAGATACATGCCAGTTGCCAAGCACCCAAATCTTGATCACATGACCATGGGGATGCTGCAATGGTTGTTAAGTCTGAGGATCAGTCATAAGTCACTTCTTCAGTGCTATTGTAACTTCGAATGGTTAAACAAATGACTGTAAGTTGAGGCTCCTGTACTTCCTGGATCTCATTAAATGAAACTGAAATTAATGGCACCCAATGCATACCCACTCTGCCCAATCTCCCTGGAGGAACAGAAATTAATTTGAAGCTGAAACACAAAAAACGGGTATCATAAACCTTAAAATGCTAGGTAAATTAAAGGTAAAGGAGTCCCTGCAGATTTTGCTCCACTAGTCATTGCTGACTACCGGTAGGATGGCAGAGTGGCTCAGTGGTTAAGACACTGGGCTTGTCAGCTGGAAAGCTGGCAGTCCAGATTTGAGACCTGAATGCCACGCAATGGGGTGAGTTCCCATTCTTACCCCAGTTCCTGCCAACCTAGCAAATGCTAGGACTAGGTAGTGCTCTGGATTCAAATCCCTAAAATGGGCTGCATAGCAAGGAAGGAAGCAAACAGCACCACGTGTAACTCTGTAACTCCATATATGCATAGAGAATTCTGTATGAGGAAAGTGCTCTTTAAAAAAAAAGTTATAAATATGATGTCTGAATACTTTGAAAGATCAGCAGAACCTTTTGTGCCAATAAATGAGAAATATTCATTAGGTATAAAGGATTTGGTCTTGGAACTGAAAAGCTATTTGTTCAATGTGCCTGCCACCTCAGATACATGATGTAATGACTGAAAAAGGAGAAAGGCACAGATGCTAACAAACCATCTTCTAAAAATTAATGAGTTATTAAAGTTTTGCAGCCAGAGCAGGATACAAACATTCAGTGTTCAGAAGGACAAGAAATGACAACTTTGGGACAGAAGCCTGAGGACACTGCGTCCACTCCAGGCTCAGCACTACGGTGGATGCAAATAAGGCAGCTGGCAACTAGATTCCTTGCTGGCAGTTACCAGCATGATGACTGAAAGCTGGCTAGACATGATCCTGTTTCCATTTCACTTTTAGGCCATTATCTTGGAGGTCAAAATTAGAGCAAGAAAGTTACTCTCCCAACCTCTCCCGAGAGCTCAAACACATGAGAATGCAATGCCCAATAAACCCAGTTCACATGAACTGAGTTTTTGCAGTGCAAAACACTGGGACTTAATGTGACATCTTGATCACCAAGGAACTCAGCTCTGGAATTTTTTAATAGCTCTGCATATTATTTACTTATCTATTAAATTTATATGCCACTAATCTCATGGAAGTGATTCTGGGCAAGTTACAAAATGATAAAAAAGTAAAAATAACAAAAATAAGTATTTTCAGTGTTAAATAGAAACTAAAAACCAAGAGGACAGGCAGCATCGGGTTAGGGTTTTCTCGCTACCCCATCAGCCACCCCTGGTGTAGAGCCCCCGATTGGGGATTCAGGCCAGCCGGCAGAGCCAGGTTTTAAGACCCTTCCAGAAGGCCAAGAGGATGGAGGCAGATCTCACCTGACAGAATATTTCAAAGGTTCTTCTCCTGGATCCTGCCAGCCGAAGTTCCTTAACAGACAGGGGTTCATAGCAAGCCTCTTCTCCTGGAGCAAGTGGGATGGGCCAATCCCATGGACGAGGTATCTCCCCAAACACCTGATTTAATTAGACTTCTTTTCTTGATACAATTCTGTTCCTCTCTTTCTTCAGAGCTTCTACAATTTATCATAGGTTTTTCAATCTGTGAAGCTGCAAGTTAGCAGATTTTTCTTCCTCTAATGCAGTGGTGGCGAACCTATGGCATGGGTGTCAGAGGTGGCACTCAGAGCCCTCTCTGGGGGCACGCACGCCGTCGCCACAGTCCTAGGCCTTCAGCTGGGTTTTACAAAACCTTTTCACTTTAGGCCTCCACCGCCATGTGCAAAAAAAAAAAAAGGTTCAATCAATCAATCAATTTCAACTTCTCGCAGGGAAAAAAAAGATCTTGCAAAGTTGGAATTGATTGAACTTTTTAGTCCCACCCAGTCTGCCGTTACCACCGCAGCTACACCCAGCCAATGGGCCACACCCACCTAGCACCCAACGATGCATAAGTGGGTTTTGGGTTGCAGTTTGGGCACTCAGTCTCTAAAAGATTTGCCATCACTGCTCTAATGGCTGCCTCTTAGAGAAGGCAAAAAATGGCCATGGTAAGGAATGTACACGTAATCCTCGACTTACAACCACAATTGAGCCCAAAATTTATGTTGCTAAGCGAGACATTTGTTAAGTGAGCTTTGCCCTATTTTATAGCCTTTCTTGCCACAGTTGTTAAGTGAATCACTGCAGTTGTGAAGTTAGAAACATGGCTAAGTGAATCTGGCTTCCCCATTGACTTTGTCAAAAAGTCACAAAAGGCGATTACATGACCCCAGGACACTGCAACCGTCGTAAATATGAATCAGTTGCCAAGTGTCTGAATTTTGATCACATGAACATAAGGATGCTGCAACGGTTGTGTGAAAAACGGTCATAAGTCACTTTTTTCAATGCCATTGTAATTTTGAATGGTCACTAAATGAACTGTTTTAGGTTGAGAACTATCTGCATATTCCATACTAATACCGAACGGGACAGTTTATGAATTCAAGAGGTCTTTCTTGACCCTTTCCACTAACATCTATCCTTCCTATTTTTACAAAATAGGGAAATCTTCAGACAATCTGGGGAATTGGATGTGCAATAGGAGCAGGATGTCTGTTGAGATTCTGTCATCCAGGTCATAGTTATCCCAAAGATGCTTTTTCACAAGGCAACTGGATTTTCTTGTTTTTCTTTGAAGATGTTTTGTTCCTCATCCAAGAAGCTTCTTCAGCTCTGAAGCTTCTTGAATGAGAAGCGAAATGTCAAAGAAAAACAATAAAGTCCAGTTGCCTCGTGAAATAGCATCTTTGGAATGGAAGTCACTCATAAAGGACTCAAATGTCTATACACCAATGCACAGAGTATGAACAGCAAACAGGGTGAACTAGAAATTCAGGTTAATGAGGGCAGATGTGATAATAATAATAATTTTTATTTTGCGGTCACAGACCAAAATACAAGTGCAACAAAAGAAAACACAAGAAAAATATAATCACAAACAATTAACACCAGAAGCCTTAGCTAAGGAGAATTACAACGTTCTCCTCTAATAGTTACAGCAGATATGATATTGTTGCGATTACGGAAACATGGTGGGATGAAACCCACAAATGGAACACACAGCTTGAGGGATTTAAATTATTTAAAAGAAACAGACCAAATAAAAGAGGAGGTGGAGTTCCTCTCTATATAAGAAATAACTACATCTCTACAGAAAGAGAGCACAACAATGATGAAAACTATCTTGAATGCATTTGGTTCAATATAAAAGGGAGAAAAAAATGACATTGTCATAGGTGTATATTATAGGCCAGTGCTGGCGAACCTATGGCACGGGTACCATAGGTGGCACTCAGAGCCCTCTCTATGGGCACATGTGCCATTGCCCCAGCCTTGCCTCCCCCCGCAGCCTCCTCCTCACCAGCAGCCCCCTGGAGGAGAGTTGCCCCCGAGTGTGGCCCACGTGGAGCAGTGCAGCCAAGGACATGGCAGCCAGAGTGCGTAGACAAGACTGTGCCCTCACACCCCATTGTGCACAGTTGATGCTGTGGGGCATCGGCAGAGGCGTGGCTGCCATGGCACTGCTCACTGATCTGTAGCGGACCCTGGAGGCAGTGAGTGGCCCTGCAGGCAGGCGGGGTGGGGGTGGAGCGAGGGTGGGCAGGGGGTGGAGTGGGGGTGGGACCAATTTTTTGGGCACTCGGTCTCTAAAAGGTTCACCATCACTGCTATAGGCCAGCCAACCAAACAGAGAAAATAGATGAACTTTTTGCTAGTCAGCTAACTAAGATATGTAGGAAACACATCACAATAGTAATGGGGGATTTTAACTACCCTGACATCAACTGGGAGACAAACTCTGCATCAAGTGGACGATTAAACAGATTCCTGACAAACCTAGCAGACAACTTTGTCTCTCAAAAAGTAGAGAAGGGAACTAGCGGATTAGCCATTTTGGATCTAATTTTAACTAACAGAGATGAAATGATAGAAAGTGTTGAAGCCATAGAAACCCTGGTAGGAAGTGATCATGCAATATTAGAATTCAACATTATGGAAGCACAAGCAATAGAACATAGTCAAACTAGAGTCTTGGACTTCAAGAGAGCTAATTTCAATAAACTTAGAGAGGGCTTGGGAAGGATTTCATGGATGAGAATCTTCAAGGGGAAAACAACTCAAGAAGCTTGGAAAATTTTGAAAAGTGAGATAATAAAAGCCCAGTCTAGCATAATACCAACAAAGAGGAAAAATCACAGCTCTCAAAAGAAACCAGCATGGCTGCATAAAGAACTCTCTGATAAATTGAAAGATAAAAAGGACAAGTACAGAAAGTGAAAAGAGGGACACATAACTAAGTCAGAATATCAGCAAATAGTCCGAGCCTGCAAAGATGAAGTGAAGAAAGCTAAGACTCGTAATGAACTAAGGCATGCGACCAAAGTTAAAAATAACAAAAAAAGTTTCTTTCAACATGTAAAAAACAAGAAAAAAGTTGAACCATAAGAAAGGCTGAGCACAAAGGAATTGAGGCCTAAGAACATAAGAACATAAGAACATAAGAAGAGCCATGCTGAATCAGGCCAAAGCCCATCGAGTCCAGCATTCTGTGTCACACAGTGGCCCACCAAATGTACATGGGGATCTTGAGCAGAAAGAGAAGGCAAAACCCTCCCTTTCCCTTGACCCCCAAACAAATGGTACTCAAGGGAATCCTGCCTGCCTCAACCAACATAGAGGCGGCACATGGACATCTGTTTTAATAACCACCAATATACTTTGCATCCATGAATCTATCTAGCCCTGCCTTGAAGCTGTCAAGGCTGATAGCTGTCACGACCCCTTCAGGAAGTGAATTCCATAAATCAACGACCCTCTGGGTGAAGAAATATTTCCCTTTATTTGTCCTCACTTTCTTAGCTATAAGCTTTAGGGAGTGCCCCCGTGTCCTGGTATTGTGTGATAGAGAAAAGAATTTTTCTCTATCCACATTTTCTATCCCATGCATGATTTTATACACTTCGATCAAGTCACCCCTTAAACGCCGTCTTTCAAGGCTGAAGAGACCAAGGCGTTGCAATCTGGTTTCATAAGGGAGGCGCTCCATTTCCTTGATCATTCTTGTTGCCCTTTTTTGCACCTTTTCCAGTTCCATTATATCCTTCTTGAGGTGCGGTGACCAGAACTGTACACAGTACTCCAAGTGTGGTCTCACCATCGATTTGTACAGAGGCAATACAACACTTGCTGACTTATTTTCGATTCCCTTCCTAATCATGCCAAGCATGGAATTTGCTTTTTTTACTGCTGCTGCGCATTGGGTTGACATCTTCATCGAGCTGTCCACCAAAACCCCAAGATCCCTTTCTTGGGTTGTCTCAGAAAGTTTGGTCCCCATCAGTTGGTAAGTATAATTGGGGTTCTTTGCCCCGATGTGCATAACTTTGCACTTGTTTAGGTTAAAATGCATTTGCCACTTTGTTGCCCACTCACACAATTTCGAGAGATCCTTCTGGAGCTCCCGACAATCAGTTTCACTTTTCACAACCCGGAACAATTTAGTGTCATCAGCAAACTTGGCTACCTCACTATTAACTTCTACATCCAGATCATTGATGAATAAATTAAAAAGTAAAGGCCCCAAAACTGAACCTTGGGGTACACCACTTCTCACTTCTTTCCATCCGGAGAATTGTCCATTTATTGCCACCCTTTGCTTCCTACAATTTAGCCAGTTACCAATCCAGGACAAGACCTGTCCTCTAATTCCGTGGCTGGAGAGCTTTTTTAGGAGCCTTTGGTGACGAACTTTGTCAAAAGCCTTTTGAAAGTCAAGATATACAATATCAACTGGGGCCCCTTTATCTATGTATTTATTTACACCCTCAAAGAATTCTAACAAGTTAGTAAGACATGATTTGCCTTTGCAGAAACCATGTTGATTTTCTTTCAGCAATGCCTGTTTTTCTATGTGCCCTGTAATTTTATCTTTAATAATGGTTTCCATCAGTTTGCCTGGAACTGAGGTTAGACTGACTGGTCTATAGTTTCCTGGATCACCTCTGGATCCTTTCTTGAAGATCGGGGTTATATTTGCTTCCCTCCAATCCTCTGGTACAGTGCCTGATCTTAGAGAAAGATTGTATATTTTAGCTAGAAGTTCAGCAATTTCACACTTGAGTTCCTTGAGAATTCTAGGGTGGATGCCATCTGGACCCGGCGATTTGTTGACGTTTAGTTTAGAAAGGCATGCAAGAACATCTTCCTTGTTTATCTCTATCAGGTTTAATTCTTCTATTTCCCTCCCTGGGACAACTAATTCAGTGGCAGGTAAATGTTCTCTATCCTCCTCGGTGAAAACGGAGGCAAAGAAGTCATTTAGCCTCTCAGCAATCTCCTTGTCTTCTCTGATTATCCCCTTCTGACCATTGTTATCAAGTGGCCCAACTGATTTTCTGGTTGGGTTCCTGCTTCTGATGTACTTAAAAAAGGTTTTGTTATTATTTTTAATATTCTTGGCTATATGCTCCTCAAAGTCTCTCTTGGCTTTCATGACTATCACCTTGCATTTGGTCTGCCAGAGTTTGTGATCCCTCCTGTTCTCCTCGGTAGGAAGAGCCTTCCATTTCTTAAATGAGTTTTTCTTCTTTCCAATAACCTCCTTTACCTCATTCGTAAGCCATACTGGTATCCTCTTGGACTTTCCAATCCTCTTTCTTCTTTTAGGAATGCATTTTATTTGAGCCTGCTGTAACGTATTTTTAAACAGTTTCCAAGCATTTTGGAGGGATTTGACTTTTTTTACTGTTCCTTTTAGTTTCTTCTTTACTATTTTCCTCAATTTGTCAAAATTCCCTCTGTGAAAGTTTAAGGTCTCTGTGTTAGTTTTCACTGACAATTTGCTATCCATGGTTAAGTTGAAGGTTATTGTGTTGTGATCGCTGGTTCCTATGGGCTCGGTTACAAGGACATCATGAACCAAATCCTGTGCGTTAGTTAGAACCAAGTCCAGGATCCCCTTTCCCCTGGTAGGTTCCATGACCATCTGCTCAAGGGAATAATCGGCTAACATGTCCTCTTTTTGAGGCCTCCTTAAATTCATTTTCCAAATAGCAATCTGCCTCTGGAGTTTGGTTGGGAGGGCGATAGCAGATCCCTAACATCAGATTAGTTTCCTGTCCTGGGATTTTTATCCACAATGTTTCTGTGGGTGAGTTTGAATTTTCTTGAATTTCGAGTTCATGAGATTCTAACTCCTCATTTATGTACCTTTGAACTATGGTGCTGGAGAGGACAGGAAGGACAGGAGGAACGTTGTCCATGGGTTCGTGATTATTTATTTATTAATTTGACTTCTATGCCGCCCTATTCTGGAGAACTCAGGGCGACTCACAACATAATAATGATGGGTCGGACATGACTTCGCAATTAAAAACAACAAAAAATGCTGATAAAAAGGTAAGCTTTCCTTTGGTGTCTGAATTTTTATATTATAGGAACCCTGTGTGGCTCACAGGTTTGGCTGATTAGCAGCCTGCATGGCTAAACTTCTAGTTACTTCCTAAGGATTGTTGGGAGCTTCTGCCTAAGGAATTAGTGTAATCCAGGGGTTCTTGATTAAGAGGGTCATATGCACCCCCAAAGGGAGATGCATAATACTTTTCTCGTTTTTATGCGGTAGTTTAGACCAGTGTTTCTCAACTTTGGAGACCTTTAAGCTATATGACCTTCAGCTGCATAATCTTTATACAACACAGTTTTGGTCAGTCAGTCAGCCATGCTGGCTGGGGAATTCTGGGTGGTGAAGTTCACCCAAGGCTAAGAAACGTTATTTTAGATACATAAACAGAGCAGGTGGTAAAGAGCCGTTGTTTCTATCTAATAGGGGGAGGGAATCACAAAGCTGCATAAAGTTCACAAGGATGCCATGAGCAAAGAACAGGTTGTGAACCTGTCCAGTCCAGTCCCCTTGAAGCTACATTTAAACTACATTTCCCAGCGTTCCTTGAGAAAGCGCAAAATTGAGGGTATCGGGTCAAACGTTTCAGGGTTCCAACAGAGAGTGCTATGTCCGCCGCTTCTTTCACGAGACCCAAACTCCGCCTCCCGCGTGGGCACTTCTAAGATGGCAGCGCCCATGAGCCGCGACCTGTGACAAGTAACCGAGGCGATCGCGGCCTGGGCCATGAAGCCGGAGGCCCTTTCCTCATCGGCGGTTGAAGGCAGCCAAGACGCCAGGAGCAAAGACGTTGGAAGGCGGCCTCCGCAAAAGAAGCAGCTGCCGATCGGGAAGCTCCACAAACTGGGGCTGGCGGTGAGGGAATTCGTAGAGGCTGCGGGAGGGCCCGATGGCGATGGTGCCAACTGCCCCGGGTCCTTTCAGCAGCCGGCCTGGAACGGCTGCAGGAATCGTCGAAAAATGAGGAGAGAGAAGCGCAAGTTGAAGCACGGGCGGCGGCGGCGGCGGCTCTCGATCGTCAACGGGGAAGCGGAGAGCCCTCTCCCCTCACGGGCAGGCTCCGTTAAAAAGAGGACGACGCCGCCGCCACCGGTGGGAGAAGAAGAAGAAAAGAAGAAGCCGCGGGCGAAGGCCCAGCCGCCGGCCCAACAGCCGCGGACAGCTCCCTCCGCTTCGGCCGCGGCTCGCAAAAGAGCCCTGCTGGCAGCCAACGAGGCGGAGGAACGGGAGATCCGCCGCCTGGAGCGGCAACTGGGGCTCTACAAGCGTGGCAAGAAGCGGCGAAGGCTCGACCAGGAGGGGGAGGGGGAGGCGGCAGCGGAGGAGGCAGCATCCTTGCCGCAAAGCTTCGCCCGGGACGGACTGGACTTCGTGCTGGAAGCGCTGAAATCCGAGGCTGCTTTCTCGGACCTCTACTTGAATGGCAATGTGGAAGAGGGAGAAGGAAGCGAGACCGAAGAAGAAGAACGACTGAACCCCGGAGAGGACGGCGAGGATGAAATGGGAAGCTCCGGAGATTCCAGCCTGGAGGAAGGAAGCGAAAGCGAAAGCAAAGAAGGGGAGGCTGCCGGACAGGCTGCGGGATTCCTGGAGTTGAAATCCACAGATATTAATATTGCCGAGCCTGAAAAACAGAACTGCCAAACGTGGAGGCCTGAGGTGAAGTGGTATAATGGCTGTTGAAGATTCCTCCCCCACCCCAATGACAAAGTAGAGAACCAGTTTAGTGCAGTGATTTTGTGGCTGGGAGTTCTAGTCCTCGCTGAGGCATGAAAGCAGCTTTGGATCAGACACACACACTCAGCCCAACTTACCTTACAGAGATGTTGCGAGGAAGAATATGAGATGGGAGTATTAGGTCCTTTTTCTGCCTTGATAGTGGTGGGATTCAAATATGTGAACAACCAGTTCTCTGTGTGGATGCTGCTTCTGCAAGTCCATTCTGGGCCTGGGCAACAAAAAGTTAGCTACCGGTTCTGCCTAAGTGGTGCAAACCAGCTGAATCCCACCACTGTGCCTTGAGGTATATATTTTTTAAAAGGTGGAATCAATAATAAAGTAATGAACTCTGAGTAAAATGGATAAGCCCAATTTGAGTCAGTGGCTGAACTATCTTTTAGGAACACACATTGTGAGATGTACATTTCTCATCACTGCCTTTGTTAGTTTGAGGTTCAGGAGTGTTATTATTGCATAAGTGTGGGTATTTAAAAGATTTGTGCACTAACATTCTCATTGCTGATAATATACAAAAGATAGATGTATTTTCATTGGTAATGATTAATTTGTTTAATAAAACAAGTTTGCCTTTTTTTATATAGAATTCTAACCAAGATGCTGCAAAGTACGTTCCTCCTCAGATGCGAATTCCCGAAGAGACAATAGATTCCAACAAGAAAGAAGAATTAGAAAGACTAAAGAAAACAGTGAAAGGTCTGATTAATAGGTAATACTGAAATTGTGCTAATTTTCATACTCCATGAAAGCATGGAGACCTCACCTCATTTGCACAACTCTGATTTGTTTTTACTCCTTGAATAGCTTATCAGAGCTGGCTTAGAACCATAGAGTTGGAAGAATCCAATTTCCTAGTCAGGACAAAAATCCAAAACAAATCCCAATAAATCCCTTTGCTTTAATACATCCAGCTCCCCACCTTTCTAGGTAATTGCTTCTCTTTCAAGTTGCTCTTACAGTTAAAATATTTTTTCCTAATCTTCAACCAGAATCTCCCTTTAAAATTAATCTCTTGAATGCCTTCTATATGAGTTGGGAAATGGCAGCCTAACCTGTTTTCTTTCTACAAGCAAAACTTTCTCAGGTTCTTTAATCTTTCTTGATAAGACTTGGTTTCAAACCTCTTGATCATCTACACTGTTTTTTTATGAATATAGATCTATTTGTCTAAATCCTTCAAGTACAGGTACAAGTATTGTTGACTTACAACAGTTTGTTTAGTGACCATTTGAAATTACAATGGCACCAAAAAAGGATTTATGACTGTTTTTCATACTTACAATCGTTGCAGCATCCCTGTGGTCACATGATCAAAATTCAGATGCTTGGCAACTGACTCAGATTTAGATGGTTGCAGTGTCCTGGGTCATGTGATCACCTTTTGCAACTTTCTGACAAGCAAAGTCAATGGGGAAAACCAGATTCACTTAACAACTAGCAAAAAAAGTTGCAAATTGCAACAAATCACATGACCATAGGACATTGTAACTAATTATAAATGTAAGCCAGTTGCCAAGGGCCCGAATTGGGATCACATGACCACAATGGAGTTGTGACAATTCCAAGTGTGAAGATTTTTTTCAGCACCATCATTAAATGAATGATTGTAATCAAAGCACTACCTATTTCATTTTTACGATAAACATTTTACACAGAATATCATGTATTTATAAACAATGTGTGCTAAAAAGCCTATATTAGGCTGGATACAAAAGATGTTATGCAACAGGAAGTGATGAATATCAAGGAGATTTTCTTTCATTTTTGGACTAAACATAAACACATAAAAATGTCTCAGACTAAATTTAGATGGAATGCATATTTACACATTAAAATAAGGAAAATCAAAAAATACATTAAGATATGATGCTTTAAACACCCAAGGGCATGTATTTGGAATGGAAGTATGTAATAGGACTGGCTAATGGTAACATGAAAGCATAGATTTTAATTTTACTTTTACTCCCACTAGGTTGAGTGAACCAAATCTAGCCTCCATCAGTGGGCAGTTGGAAGAACTGTATATGACGAACAGCAGAAAAGATATGAATGAAACATTAACAGATATTGTTATCTCTGCTTGTGTTCTGCAATCAGCAGTGCCTTCCAGGCTCCTGTTGGAGCATGTTCTTTTGGTTAGTGTTCTTCATCAGACTGTGGGAATCGAGGTAACTTTTCTTCACTTTTCTTTAATTTGTCATACACAAATTGGGAATCTACTCCTTGACTTACTACCATAATTGAGCCCAAAATTTATGTTACTAAGCAAGACAATTTTTAAGCGAGTTTTGCTCCATTTTAGGACTTTTCTTGCCATAGTTGTTAATGAATCACTACAGTTGTTAAGTTAGTAACAGGTTGTTAAGTGAATCTGGCGTCTCCATTCACTTTGCTTATCAAAAAGTCACCAAAAGTGATCACATGACCCCAGGACAGTGCAACAGTCATAAATAGGATTCAGTTGCCAAGCGTCTGAATTTTAATCATGTGACCATGGGGATGCTGCTACATTTGTAATGGTCATAAGTCACTTATTTCAGTGCTGTTGTAACTTTGAAGCAACTCTAAACGAATAGTTGTAAGTGGAGGACTACCTATAAAACCCCATTATTAGGCACTAATTATGTTCTGGTGATTTCACAATATCTTGTACCAATAAGGACTCATTGAAATATGACTGGTTTGAATGCTGCTTAGTAGAATGGCAGAATATACAAGAAAAAGTTTACAAGGAATATTTATTTAAGCATCAAATGAAAAGAGGAAGATTTTCATATTGATAGAAGAAAAGTCACTTTTTCCCATTTCTGTAATTCTTAGCCTTAGCCTTTATTAAATTATGTTAACAATAATTTACTCCTTAAAACTGCTTTGACACTGATTTATACTCCAAGGTCCCTCCCAGCCTATCTTCTCTTCTCTTCTCTTCTCTTCTCTTCTCTTCTCTTCTCTTCTCTTCTCTTCTCTTCTCTTCTCTTCTCTTCTCTTCCTATTCTATTCTATTCTATTCTATTCTACTCTATTCTACTCTATTCTCAATATTAAAGATGCTTGGAAAGAAGCTGGACTAACAAAACAATATTCCACCATTTGACTAAATTTTTAACTGTCCCAGTGGAAGGTATATGGTAAGAGAAGAAGAAAGATTAATTTTATATATTTCTCTTCTTTTTGTAAATTTAACCCCCTTCTTTCACCTTAAGTGTCAAGCACTCTTACGGAAACTTACAGGAGTAATAAGTAAATATATTGCTACTGACAGAATTGATATGTTACAAAGCCGAAAATGTTGAGTGGGGATCCTGCAATCAGTTTACTTCACAGGATTATTTTAAAGACAAGTGGAGAGGCAAATAAGAATAAAATTGTATTAAATAGAGATAGTTCTCATTTAGTGACCATAATTGTGGCAGATTTTCCATATTTGTGGCTTGATTTTTAAAAAATGACCTGCCTCTTTTCTGCTGTGCACTCACTTTCCTGAGCTCACCAATATTTTCCTGTGAGGCATTTCGAGTTAAAAAACATAGGCTTAATTGTGCAATGATAGAATTATACAATGCTTAATAACACGTCTATGGAAATCCTACAAATTTGAATGGAGTAGATCAGGGGTAGTCAACCTTGGCTCTTTTATGACTCATGGACTTCAATTCCCAGAATTCCTGAGCCAGCTTAGCTGCTCTGATGATGTTACCTAATTTGAGTAATGAAACATCTGCAAGAAAACAACTAACTTCAGAGAGAGCACCAAGGACCCCTTCATTTCAACCCTGAGCTACAAATATTTTCCTTTATTAATATATATTGCTAATTAGCACTATAATTTTAATAAATTTTACAAAGCTGAGGCTAATGCCATTTTCTGTTTAGCTAGTTAGTTAGCAACTTAGGGTCACAACACTAGTTGTGTATATTGTTAGGCTTTTTTTTTTAAATAAATACTTAACCAGTCAATGCTTATCAGTCTTTTTTATTTATTATTTATTATTATTATTTATTAAATTTTTATACCGCCCCTCTCCCGTAGGACTCGGGGCGGTTCACAACAGAGTAAAAACATAAAAACAATAAATATTTAAAAATAAATTATATTAATATTAATATTAATACAAGGCTGTTGCTAAAAACCTGTTAAAAACCCAATTCTAAAACCCATGTATGTAAATCTATTCCAGGTTGGTGCTAATTTTTTGGAAACTGTGATGAGGAAATTTGATGATGTCTACAAAAGCAAAGCCGAAGGGAAAGAGTGCGAGAACTTGCTGATTTTAATTGCTAATTTGTATAATTTTTATGTAGTGCATTCACTGCTGATCTTTGACATTTTAAAGAAGCTTGTTAGCACTTTTTCTGGAAAGGATATTGAACTGATCCTGCTGCTGCTGAAGAATGTGGGTTCTTCCCTGAGGAAGGATGATGCCCTAACACTAAAGGAACTTATCACTGAGGTCCAAAAAAAAGCAAATGCAATGGAAAAAGAGTTCCAGGACCAGTCAAGGGTATGAATGCATGTTTTAAAAAATAGTTTTTAGAACAGTATCTCTCAGCCTTAGTAGCTTTAAATTATGTGGACCTCAACTCCCAGAATTCCCCGCCAACTTGCTGGCTGGGAATTCTGTAAGTTGACATCCACATATTTTAAAGTTGCCAAGGTTAAGAAATACTGTTTTAAAGCATTCTTATTAGGAGGAGAATTTGGCAGGAGCTTAAATGCATTTATATTGGGAAAATGCAGTTTGTACTTACTAGTAACCCCCATATGAAAGGGTTTATTTCCTATCTTTGATTAAATATTAAAACTATATCTCTTTGTTATCCAAGTGTGTTGGGAGACCAGTAGCAAGATGAAGTGTTCTTCAAGAGAGTAGACAAAAAAAAATTTTGTCAAGAGAGTAGACAAAAATCAAAGAGATCATATTTCTCTTTTTAGTAGTACAAATGATGATGCATGGATGAATTTATTTATAGGAGATGGGTGGAATTGTAAAATATCATAAGCATCTCATTATAAATACCTAGCTTTTCAAAGACAACATTTTCATTATTTCAGTCTTTCCCCAACAGATTTGTTAAGATGGATCAGTTTTGTTAGCCTTTTTTAGTTGAAGACTGCATCAAAAAGACATCAACTTACTTAAAAGTAATAATTCTTAGTGATTATACTGTATAAAAACAAGGCTAAGCTTAGGCATGTTATGAGTAATAAAAACATTTTACAAACACTGTAAAATATAACTTCCATGCAGTCATTAGGAACTAAACTCAGCTCAGGGGTGCTATATTTTTGACAGATTTGAACATCCCCCTACTAAACAGTACTTTTTAAAATTAATAAAATAATAATGGCTGGAGAAGAAACTCAGTGAAATGTTTTATTTTGTTGGGAAAGATTTAATATGAGTTATGGAGTTCAGTATAAAATAGTGGCTTAGCTGCAGTCTCTTTTTCATGTCTCTATTGGAAAAAATGTATTTGGAATAATAATGCAGTCCTGTTATATTTTTCAAAGGTTTGCTTTATGTTGGAGATTATGTTGGCACTAAAAACTAATGACATGAGGAAAATTCCTGGTTATGACCCAGAACCAGTAGAAAAATTACGAAAACTGCTGAGAACACTGGTAAAGTAGAGAAAATATTTGTTCCTTTTTAAAAATCTGTATTCTCATAATAAAAACTGTTAATATTATGTAGATTTTGAACCTATTAATATAAAACTGTAACAAAATAGAATTAAGTTTACAGGAGAAAAATTAACTGATAGATTTGTTACATTTAAAAACAGCCCTTTGTCAAATAAAACATACTCTTGGATTTTGGGTTATATTTGAATATAGGAAAGATGAATAGTAATCATACTGACCAGTCTTTCAATATAAATATCTTTTTTAAAAAAAGAAAAGGGGTTCGTGTGAATACTTTTTTTTCTCCTTCAGACACACAATAGTAATTCCGGAAAAGAATCTCAACTTCGTGTGTCACTGGAATCTCTCCTCACAGCTGATCAGGTCGGTCGCTGGTGGATTATTGGGTCCTCTTGGAGTGGCGCTCCAATGATTGACAGCACCAGCAGCAAAACTGAACAAATATTGCCTGTGGGAAAGGTAATGGTACCCTAATATTTTTCTAACAGTAAGGTTTAAATAGATTCTCAATTCAGTATGCTTTCTTCTGGTAAGTTTTTTTTATTAACATGAATGAATATGATGGTGGTAGAGTTGCTTGGAAATTGATTTGTTCCAAATTGTGTTTAGTGGTAATTGAAGTACAAAATATTGCATTCTTACATTGTTGGAAGAATGATCAGGATCTTCCTATTTTTAATTCTTTTTTAAAAAATCTCCCTTTTTGCTTTCCTTCCAAATCCAAATGCTAAACAGCAAGCAGCTGTACTTATTCAGTGCCCACACAATGGTCAGCAATAATCTGCAATAATTATATTTCGGAAAAATCCCTGGTTCTGAGTTAGACAGCTATATATAAATTTTCTAAATCAAACAATCAATCAATCTGGCTGGAAACACCATTACCAGCATACTAGAGAAGACTTAGCCATGATTTGTTGACAACAACTAACTTGAAGACAACCAAGTTAATCACATTATGATTTAAGATGACGCATGAATCCAGTTTTTGTGTTTATTACAGATATGCAAAACCTACATTCTATTTCATCCCCAGAATGATTATATCAAAATGGGCTGGAGAAAAATTAGCATGTTCTAGAATTCTGAAGAATATTTCATTCCCAGAAAAGTATCTTGCACATGCCTGGAGCTGTTTTTCAAAAACTCCTATCTAGACCTACTTTACTACGGTATATAATACAGTGATTCTCAACCTTTTTCAGGTTGAGACCCCACTTGCCCCGCCCATGTGTGGCGCGACCCCGGTGTGACCCGGGGCGCGTGCGCCAGGCCAATTTGTGCATGCGCAGCGCGCGCGCGACGAAAACAAAAAAACAAAAAAAACAAAATGGCAGACCGCGACGGCCCGAACTGCACATGCGTGGCGCGCGCACGACGGCCCAAACCGCGCATGCTCGGCGCGCACGCAACGGGGAAAAAATGGCGGACCGCGTCGGGCCGATCCGCACATGCGTGGTGCGTGCACACGACGGGCCAATCCACGCATGTGCAGCGCGCACGATGAAAAAAAACAAAAACAAAAAAAACAAAAACAAAATGGGTTGAGAACCGCTGATATAATACATAGCTTGGGAGAAGTTAATACCACATCAGACTGTCTGTTAACTTTGCTTCTGCTCTTTATTTACCTAAAGCATTGAAGGCATGATTTTTAAAAATATTAATAATTTACATATTATTTCATTCTTAAACCTTCAGGTAAGCTCAAAGATTCTGAAACTTGCTTGTAAGCAGAGAATGAATACTGATATCAGGAGAAATATATTTTGTATCTTGATGACAAGTGAAGATTTTTGGGATGCCTTTGAAAAACTTTTGAAGTAAGTCTGTATTCATTAAGGCAGATGAAGATATTTTCAGGAACGCAAACAAAGTCTACCCCCATAACGGCTGCAAAAAATAGACATAAGATAAAGAAACAGAATAAGAGACAAGGAGCAATATTGCTAACAATAGGCTTAGGCAAGACTGAAATTCTGAGTTTTCTCCTAAGAACAGGTAAGCTAAATCCTCTTTTTGTGGATCAGCTTGGCCAGTTTTGATATTTATATACTACATATGTGAGGACTTGCTTATGGTTAAGAAATATACACAAATATGTCTAGGGGATCCATAGATTAAGAGGCAAAGCATTATTAAATGTGTTATTATGTAAGAACTGTGAAGTTTCTGCTGAATAAAGAAATTTGAGTCTTCAGCTACAGATAAATTAACCCACTAACCAAATAGCTTTGGTAATTTGTTTAGTAGTAAAAGACATAAAATACTAATTGCTTATATATTTATATATTGAGAATTGAAATTTTTGACATGATTATACACCTAGTTATATATACTTTCAGCATCTTTAGAAGTTAATTGCACTTTTTTTATTTTATTTTTGGGGAGGCTGATACTCTCCCAGGGAATTTTCTATGGCATTATTTGTTCTAAATTGCAAATTTTACTTAGTTGATCTAACTGAAACATAGCTTGGTACAAAATAGAGCATTTATGTCCTAACAAAAGAAGCAGGTAGTTCATCTCAAAAGTAGAGTAAAAAATAATATGATGCAAGTATTTGTGCATTTTACACTCTTGCATTGTAGTATTAAGAGTTTTTCATTTTAATTTATTTTATTACTGCCAAGCCTTTGACAGGAAGGCTAAATCAGGCTTCTTTGGACAGAACAGGTACCGCCTAAGTTAAGACTTTTTTCTGCCAATTGTTCCCCATTTTCTTTTGTGGTCCAGCTCTGTGAGAGGAAATATGATTCACTCTTGCCAGACTTTCTGCTGAGACAGCCAGTGAGGTCTCATTAATGCTGATTATATTTATATAATTAGTTGGATTGAGATTCCCAACACCCTCAATTAGGAATTAGAAAAACTTGGAAGATAGTTTCTCTTTGATAACTGCCATTAGTAACTTCTTTTTTTGGGTGTCAGGGTGATTAGTATTAATCTGGAAATTAAAGGGAGCTTTTTCTTCAGTTCTTTTGATTGCCAGAGTATTTAAACATAAATGCAAACTAGACTCTTTCCTATAACCCTTGCATTCTTACTTCAGTTATTATGAACTTTGTACCCACTTCTAGCCAACCTTCAGCAATGCATTTTTTAAGCATGTATACAAAAATCTTCCTCAATTAGAGGAATTCCTGGTGGAAGATGAAATCCAACACGTCAAAAATTACCCAGGTGGAGAAGAATAAAATAGAAATACCTCATAGATAAGTTGGGGTTTTTCAAACTAGGCAACTATAAAGTGTATGGATTTCAACTTTAAAAGGTATGGATTTCAGTTCCCAGAATTCTCTACATATTAATTGAAGAATTCTGGGCTGCAAAAAGTTGCCAGGTTTGATCAACACTATACTAGATTGATCTAAACTGTTCTAGAAGGGACAAATTATAATAGTTCTTAGGCTGGCAAAACCATTTTTAGAATATTTCTATGTAAGTTCAGCAAACAGGATGTTCATTATGACAATTTATGCATTAGGCTTAAGCTTAAAGATCAACAGGAGAGAGAGATAGTCCATATCCTCACAGACTGTTGCCTGCAAGAGAAGACTTACAATCCCTTCTACGCATATTTATCTGCCAAGTTCTGTGAATACGAAAGGCGATTTCAGGTGAGTGAAAAGCATGTTTTATTTTTAAAGCATTAAATGCTTCTGTGTGTCTGTAATTCTTCCCCACCCATGCTCAAAATCCAAAAAGAAACCCTGATGTGAAAAAAGCTACAGAGCTGAGCTAAACAATATTTTGAGTGCAGAAGAGCTCAGCATTTCTACCATTGGAGGTTTCAGATTAATTTCAGAAGGGTGCTGAAATCTCAACTCTCTTCTCACATTCCTAAATATATTATAAAGCAGTGATGGCAAACCTTTTAGAGACCGAGTGCCCAAGAACCGCCCCACCGTGCCCACCCACAGGGCCACCCACCACCTCCATGGCCCGCCACAGATCGTCCAGGTGACCCAGCAGCACCATGGCGGATATGCCTTCCGTCCACAGCATCATCTGCCCACGATGGAGCGTGAAGGTGGAGTCTTGTCCCCGCTGCCCAGCTGCCATGTCCTTTGCTGTGCTGCTCCGTGCGGGCCACACCCAGGGTCAATTCTCCTGTGGGGGGGCTGCTGGTGAGAAGGGGGCCACAGGGGGAGGGGGGCTGGGATGACGGCGCATGTGCCCAGAGAGGGCTCTGAGTGCCACCTCTGGCACACATGTCATAGGTTCGCCACCACTGTTATAAAGGAAGGAAAGGCAGTTTGTGTTCTCGTCTCTGTTTCAGCCTTCTGAAAAATAGAGTATAATTTGATACTAGGGAGAGCTACAAAGCCAATTTCTTCCCCTTGATGCTGTTGAATCCTTTCTATTCAAAAATAAATAGCTGTTTCCTCTTTTTAGTACCCGGTAGGTGGTTCTGGCAAGTGCTTGGGAATGGAAGAGATCTCTCCCGTACTGTGATTCATTTGTTTTATTTATTTGGTTTTTAGAGCTAGACACTTATTGGTGATTCTAGGTAGCCTGCAGATAATTGACACCATCTTTAAATCATCTAAAAACCCCTGTTTGGAGGACCAAATTAGACCATTGCTAGTGCATGACAGGACTACACATAAATCTAAATCAGAGGCAGCTGAGGTCTTAAGCTCCTGAAAGCTAACAGGATCAGGGTTATAGGAGCCTCAGAAGGGATACTGTTTCGTGGGGCAGGCTAGCAAGAGAGAAGGCATGCCCGCTGAGTCCCATAAAGTGGCATTCTTTAATTGACGGGACTTGAAGCACACAAAACCTGTGAGATATTATTGCACAGGCATGAAGAATTGGGGAAGAGGTAGTCCTGCATAAATCCAGGCCCTGCGCATGGAGGGTTTTATCTATGATCATCAGCACCTTGATCTGCACTCAGAAGTAATGGTCACTCATGGGCCTCCTAGTGGCTGGAAGGACTTGACTCTCCTCATGAAAGATTGCCTTCAGCGGCAACTTTTAGCATATCAGCTTAACTGTGAAATAAAAGATAACAGAATAACGGAGATGGAAGGGGCCTTGGTGGTCTTCCACTCCCACACATCCTTCTAGATGTGCTCTTTGGGGACATAGTGAAATACTGTTTTGTCATAATGCTTCCTGCTTTTATTTTGTGAGATCACATTCCAGTTCTGTATTTGGGACAAAATCAGAAATTTAGGAAGCCTGTCAGCTGCCGCTTTCTCCAACTTAGTTCACCTTGTGACTCACCTGCTAAAGACTAAATCACTCTCTCTCACAGTCTTCAAGGTAAATAAAATTATTTTTAAAAATGTTTACAGCTCTTAGGTTCATGCGTAGTGCAGGTGTGGTTTTTCTCTGTAATTCCTCCTGTCAAGGCAGAATAGATGACTTGTTAAATCCCAAGGAAAAATATCAGCGTATACTTTTTTTGTGCTAGTTTCCATTCCGCATTGTAGTCCTTAATTTATGACCAGTCACTTAATGACCGCTCAAAGTTACAACATAGTCTAAAAGGGAGCTTTGTGGCCTGTAAAGCACTATTCCAGATTCCTTTTCAAACTTATTCTAGCAAATTCCCTCACTTCTACACAATCATGCATGTAAATGATTAACATGCCTGGATTTCAAAAAAAGGATTTTCAGTACCAGAGCAGAGAGGTAGTGGTAAGATAAGGCGTGCCAAGTGCCCTAGTCCCTGGGCAAGGCCCTAAGAGGCCTGGCACATGCCACAGGCCAGTCCTGCTTGGATTTTGTCAGGAAAGGTTTTCAGCCCCTGACCAGAGAGACGTGGGGCTTGTGCCAGGCCTCCTAGGGTCTCCCCCTCTCCACTGAGCACCCTCCTGCTCCTTACGTGGGAGTCTTTCTGTTAACAACCTGGTTATTCCAGCTGGCAGTAAAAACCACAAGAGATGACCTTCCGCAAGAGCCTAAAGCGCTCTCCCTGCCGGTAAGCTTGGTACTCCAGTGGAGGAGCCTCACAACCTGCCTCCAGAAGCTGTGACTGCTCCAACACTGGAGATTTTTAAGAAGAGGTTGGACATCCACTTGTCTGAAATGGTATAGGCCAGGGGTAGGCCACCTTGGCTCTTCGTGGACTTCAACTCCCAGAATTCCTGAGCCAGCATGGCTCAGCTTGGAAACTCTCCCTTTCCCCTCAGCATGGCTGGCTCAGGAATTCTGGGAGTTGGAAGTCCACGAGTCATAAAAGAGTCAAGGTTGCCTATCCCTGGTATAGGGTTTCCTGCCTGAGCAGGGGATTGGACTAGATGACCTCCAAGGTCCCTTCCAACTCCATTGTTATTACAGTAGAACTGGTTGATCGGTTAATCGATCCCATCTCCCTCTCCATCCTGCTCCTGTCCTCCCCATCTTTTAATTGAGTCGTAGTGTTTAGATTTGATATTAACGTATTTATGTTTTTAGTTTATTTATTTTTTTATTTTTTGTGATTGAAAGCTACCCAGAATTACTTTGAGATAAAATGGGTTGTCTATAAATTTTATAAATAAATAAATTGTGAAACCATTTAAGTATCAGGATTGTGGTCAATGAGCAAAGCCATTCCAGATGACATCTCCCTTAAAGACTGCTTCTCTCAACAACCAAGATTTCGGTCCCAATTGTGGTTGTAAGTCAAGGACTACCTGCGCTGACTAATGGAGTGTAATAACTTTAAGGTTTACGTAAATGGCTGTTCATTAGTTAATGAAAATTCTATCACATTCTTGGAAGTTATGTGTGAGTCAGTTTTTTTTATGATGGAGTTATGATTACACATTAAACTCTTGCGATACGTTCAAGCAATTGAAGCCAGCTTAGGGAAATACTGCTGACTTTTCTTTTTCATTAATGTACATCAGATGTACAGTATATCACACTAAGTGATAGTATTTTGAAAACAGTTTGATAAATTGACAGTAGGATTGTGCACAGTTTGAAAATGATTTTGAAGGACCTCATGCAAGCACAGTACCTTCTCTGCTGAGCCTGGGAAGAATCTGGCTGATCTAGTAACTAGTAGAGAGGCCTTGTCTTCACGCAAAGCCATCATCCAGATCATTTCCGAAAAACAGACAGACCTAATGAGAGGATTTGCTTTGATCTGATCTTCCCTTTCTGTTCAATTAGGTGATTGAATTCAGTGACTTAGATAAGCCAAAAGTTCACTTTCTGCGCCAGGTGTTATCTGCATTATTCCTAAAAACGGAACAAGAAGATCTCAACCATATATTTGAAAAGTAAGTCTTTTCAAGTATTCCAAGTAGGAATTCTCTAGCTAGCCATTTTTATAATTAGAAATGGGAATTTGTTTGTTAGCTTGCTTTTAAATTAATTAATAGTTCTGCCTGCGCCTTCTATCAAGAGTTCAAAGCATCTCAGTTCTTCCATTGAGCCCATGGAAGCGTTTAGTAGCTTAACCCTCCAAGCCGCAAAAGAGTGACCCAGGTAGCCTTCAACTTACACTCTTTTGCTGAGCAACTGTGCAAAGCTACACTGGCACTGGGGGGGGGAAGCCTTATGACCTGTCTTCACAATTAAAACCACTACGGCATCCCCATAAACACTTGATCCAAATTAAGGCGCCTGGCAACCAACATGTATTTACGAAGCTTGAAGCATCCCAGGGTCACGTGATTTTTCCCATTTGCAGCCTTCCCAGCAACTAACAGAGTCAAAGGGGGAAGCTGGATTGGCTTCAAGACTGAGGACGATTCACTTAACAATTGTGGCACAAAAAGTAAAATTGGGCACAACTCACTTAACAACCTCCTTGCTTAGCACTGGAAATTCTGGTCCCACCTGTCATAAATCAAGGACTACCTGTATAAATCTTGTTCATCTAATACAAGTAGTCTTCGATTTACAACCACAATTGAGCCCAAAATTTTTTTTGTTAAGTGAATTTTTCCCCATTTTACGACCTTTCTTGCTTCAGTTGTTAAGTGAATTACTGCAGTTGTTAAGTGAATCTGGCTTCCCCATTTCCTTTGCTTGTCAGAAGGTCACAAAAGTGGATCACATGACCCTGGGACGCGGTGACCGTCATACCCAGTGGCCAAGTTGCCGAATTTTGATCATATGTCCTCAGGGAAGCTAGAACAGTCATAAGTGTGAAAAACAGTCATAAGTTACTTTTTTCAGTGCCATTGTAGCTTTGACCAGTCACTAATTGAACTGTATTGCTTTTTATTATTGTATATTTTATTTATATGTATCCCACCTTTATTATTTTTACAAATAACTCAAGGCAGAGAACATACCCAACACATCTTCCTCCTCCTGTTTTTCTCACAATAACAAGTCTGTGAAAGTGGGTTGGGCTGAAAGAAAACGATTGGCCCAAAGTCACCCAGCTGGCTTTCATGGCTAAGGCAGGGCTTGAACTCACGGTCTCTTGCTTTCCAGCCCAGTACCTTAGCCACTGTGGTGTTATATTATTGTCTAAAAGAAAATGCAAATTATTTAAATCACAGTTTTCTTATTTTCTAGGTTGGCTGACAATCCCAAGCTGGGGATGCTACATGAAGGCTTGAAGCTTTTTCTTACTCATTTCTTGATGAAAAATATTCAAGCTCACACAGATGTTAATGAGGGTGCTTTACTAAGAGAGAAAATTGATCTGGTAACTAAAACACTGAAAGCAAAAGAATCAAAACTGAAATTATAATATCAAAAATATATTATAGAGATTCCCTTTATGGGAAAAAAGAGAAAATATTTGGGGAATGTGGTGGCATAGGCTATACAGATGTCATTGTTTTATATAGATTTATGTAGATTGTTTTATATTCAGATTTATGTGCATATATTTAGCAATATATGCACATATAAATGCTTTTTAAATAATCAGGGATTTTAAAAGACAAAACAAAATCACCAGTGAACATTGGGAGATTTTGTGCAAAAAAGTACATTTTATTTCAAACATACCTTGATATTTTCTTAGTGAACCTCTTTTAAAGTACACACAGAGCATTGAATGGGATTTATACATAATAGTAAACATGGCCAATTTCATATTTAATTTCATATTTCTTATCCCATTTTATTCTTTTCGTAAATTTTTATCTTGCTCTTTTTATCTTGTTTGTAATGCAGAAACTTAAATTCCCCACTGTTTTGCTAAATTGCCATTCTGTGTGATTTAAAGATGTATCTTGTACAAACAGTAAATGGGAATGTCATGCTTTAATAAAAATAATACATGGTTTTATATATATATTTATTTATTTATTTATTTTACGATTTTTATACCGCCCCCCTCCCAAAGGACTCGGGGCGATGTACAGCCCAATTAAAAACATTAACATACAAAAGGTAAAATTATTAAAAATAAATTAAATAATTTGGCCCAATCATTTAAAAACCCAATACATAATCTTAAAAACAATTAAAAACATCAAAAGATAGGGTTATTAAAAATAGATTAAGTAATTTAGTCCGATCATTTAAAACCAATGCTTAATCTTAAAACTCAATCCCCTAAAAACAATTATGGCCTTGTTGGAACCGGAGCTACTATCCCAGGCCGGCTTGTCGAAATAAATATGATTTTAATTCTCGACGGAAGGAACGCAATCCCGTCAACATACGGAGTTCGGGGGGGAGCTCGTTCCAAAGCGTTGGAGCTCCCACAGAGAAGGCCCTCCCCCTGGGGGTCGCCAGCCGACATTGTCTGGCCGACGGCACCCTGAGGAGACCGACTCTGTGGGAGCGTACCGGACGGCGGGAGGTATTTGCTGGCAGAAGGTGGTCCTGTAAATATCCGGGTCCGATGCCATATTACTGATTCAACTTACTAATATAACTTATTTATATTAGTAATTCTCCCCTCTCCAGCTCATGTCATTCTTCACAGTCTTTTTTACAATTCTTTTTCTTCCTGTTTTGACTCAAATGTCAACTTTTTAGCAAAAAAATATTGCTTCTGGTGTTCCATTTGTTTGCCAATTCTTCTAAATCAAAAAAAAAATTCTCTGGAAGTAATGTAGAAAATTATAATTTCCGGCCTCATCACTATCTAAATTTAGCCTGGGTCATTTAATCAAAGAGATCAGTATCAAAAACAGCATGGGAATTGTTAAGCATCCTTGAATGGTGGGAAACGCCACCAATTTTGTTCTTTCGTTCACATTCAAAGCACTGTCATTTCTTCAGGTTATACCAACCTAGAAAGTCAGTCATGCAGACTAATACCACTTTTATTACAAGATTATAGCAGTGCTTCCCAATCTTGGCCACTTGAAGATTTGTGGCCTTCAACTCCCAAAGTTTTCCAGCCAGCTTGCATACTGCAGCATTCTGGGAGTTAAACTCTATACATCTTCAAGTGCCGAAAGCTGGGTTATAGTAGCCTGATTTTGCAATTCCTAAACTCCCCAAGATAAATTTTATGTATCTGAGGCCTTGCCTCAAGATACAATTCCGAGGCTTATTTTATCTGACAATTGTCTTGTCTGTCAAGGGCAAGCCTTCTGCCAGTTACATCAGGAAATTCTAAGGCAGCTGGCCAAATTGGTCTCTCATGTAAAGTATTAACAGGGTTCTTGGTTAGTTTTGTTTTTTTTTCCTGAAGAGATTGATGAAGTTGTTCATTGCGCCCTACTTCAGTATAATTGTTTTGTGGACTTGTGTTTTGTAGAAACTCACAACTGCTTATAAATGTAGATAAAAGGTATGTATCAAGATAGCTGCCTCTTTGCTTAACCGTGTGTAATGGAATACAGCAGTGGTTTTCAGACTTTTTTCAGGCAGTAGAACGTATAGGTTTTTAAATATCCTGAGTGAAGAACACCATGTTTAGATGATTTCAGAAGAGGAATGCATAGCTTCCAAGAAGACAAGTCCACTGGTAGCTGTGAAGTCTCCAAATATAGAGGCAGTGTCTCCTGCATAGTCCTTGAACCAGCAGCTATAGGAGGGGAGAGAAAAGTTGATTTCCAATTTATGGGCTTCCAATATGCAGTTGTTGTGTGAGATGGATAGGTCTCATGTTCCCAAATCAGTCCTGTAATGCTGCCAAAAATATTATGTGGCTGCAGGGATCCGATGTTGATCTCAAGTACCTCCATAATTTGAAATATGTGTAGATCTTGGAATTCTTCTGGAAGATTTGTCAGATAAAACTCAGATCCCCAAAGCCTGTGCATTCAAAAAGCTTACATAGCCCCCTCACACACACACATGCACACGCACACACACCATAGGAATAGAAATGAAATGATGCGTCAGGGCCTACATTTCCTAAATGGCCAGTCACCCAGGAATTGGAACTCCAAAATATCTGAAGAAAGTAGGATGGACACAGCTTTACTTTAATGGCTCTTTCAACTCCCCTTGGTCCCAGGGACACGGGGAATGCCCCTCTGATCCCTGGGAGAGAGAGGTTTTGCCTGGCAGGCCTTGTTTGCAGTGTTAGCTAGCAGAAAGCTGCCTTTAGGGCCCAGCTGGGGCTGTATCAAGATAAGGACCTTTATTCCCCTCCAGCTGAGTAAACCAAAATAAATGGCGCTTCAGTGGTAAATCAAGGCCCTCTGTTTATGGATGGGTAGTCCCTCCTGAACACCCAGATCCAAGGGAAGGAAAGTCCCCCCCCTTCTTTTGTCTGGTTGCACCATAAGCAAAGGTAGTGGCAGGTTAAGTGTCCCTTAAGTAAATGCGAAAGGGAAATGAATGGGTCCAGGTGGGAAGGTATACTATATATCATGCATTAACCCTTGAGTAAACTGAGGGTGTAAATGATGTTCCTCAGACAATTCTCTGCACTTTATTGCAAATCAAAGAACTGAAGTAGAAGTGAGGAGCCTGTCATTCACGCACAGGCACACATAACATGTTGCTGAACAAGGAGCCCCAGCATTTTTCATTATTATCTGCTGGCTTAGGGATTTCTAGAAGTCTAGAAGCCATAAATTTCCTCATAAGGCAATGGTGGGAAAGCATCTGGTCATTTCCAAGTGTAGGAATAGAAAAGGGAGAATATTTTTCACATTTCAAGATCAGTAAATGAGAAAACACAAATTACAAGTCTTGGTAGTAGGTTAACATAATAGACCATACTGATTAACTATGCTTTCTTACTTATAATATCTTGCAAGTAAGTGTTGGTATAGTCCATCTGCTTTGCAAAATCACAAACTTCAGCAAATCAGCATGCATACGTAACACCATTTTATTCCCTAATAAATGTTGTGGTTAAACTGTGTAGTCTAAAATTCTGTTGCTGCCATTTTTAATGTTTAGCAACTCATGATAAAGGAATAAAATGACAGGACAGGCACTCACAAACAGATTCATATCTATGTTCACAGAATACATTAAATGTGAACCAGCCTTGCCTACATTTGCTTGGCTTGCTGTGTGAAAATGTTACAGGTCACTATAACATGCAAATTGAGAAAACTGGGTTCAGTAAACCACTTTTAAGTTAAGTAAGGGAAAATGGGTTGTGGAAATACAGCCAGTATATTTTCTGGTGGGTTGTTGTTGTTGTTGTTTTGCAAATCTGGCCAAGTGCAGTCTACTAAATATAGATAAATTATGATTTAGAGTGACACTTAAATCCACCCATTATCTTGCCAATCCAGATTCCATTGGCCATCATGGATAAATCAAATTTCTGAGCATCCCCTCTACCACTGAATTGTAAGACTTGGGAATGAAAATGTCTCCTAGCTTCTTTTAATTGCAAAGGAAGAGCACATCTCTTGGAAAAAGATTGACTTTCTTCTATCAACACAACCTCTAGATGACCCCTTTCCTCCCCACATAGTTCACACACCCACAAGCCAAATAAATCTCTCTTTACACTTTTCTCAAGCAGGTTCACCGTGGGGCAGGCTGGGGGTTGTTAGTTTAGTTCCCTCATTCTGGAAACACCTGGTAAGGTGTGGAAAGATTTAGAAAGTGAAAGTGTTAAAGGAGGCTGCTTGGTAGGAATTTTTCCAATTTTTTTATTAGGTGCTCTGTTATGGAAAATAAATTTTAATATGTCCATGAAAATAAGGATCAGAAAATGATCTTTGGTTTGCCCCAGGTAAAATACTGCCCTAGGACTCTGGAGTGCTGAAAGCATTCTTGAGACATTCTGGGGAGTTTTCAAGTAATCAAAGATCAAGAATCCAGCAGCACCTTTTCAACTAACACTTTTCTTAAATGAAAGTGTTCATGAGCTGCAGATACATGAAGTGGCTAAACTGATATGGGATTTACACTGGGAAGATGGGGGGGGAGTGGAAGACAGATTAATTATGCAGATGCAAGAGTTGTTTTTTTTTAAAGGAGGAATAGGTTATGTTTAATTTCTTGTCACAACAGAGGCTGCTTGCCCATTTTTTTCAAGTCTTCTTAATGAGTATACAGAATACACCATTTTCAGTTTAATAGTATTTGCTAGTCCAAATGGTGCTACTGGACACCTAATTTGGAGCAATCAAAGAATAACCTGCCATTCTTCTACAAGTTTTTGAGAGATCAAAGGCAATTAAAAAATACAATTTACCTATAAATTGTGGCTTTTATTCTTTGTATCCTGTTTTTCTTTACATCAATTAATAATAATCCCCTACACTAAGGAGAGTTGTGCCTTAGCTAAGTCAAATAAGTGGATTTGACTTTTAACATTTAATTTGTGCGTCTTCTAGGCACATTTTCCAGTTTGTATTCCTAAGGTTCCCTATTAAAATGAATAATTTGCAAATCATAGCACAAGACCTGAATATGGTTCAGCACTACCTGGGATGATCTGGGAATATCAGAGCATGTAGTAGGGCTATATTACTATTATCCTTCTCATCTTTCCTATTACCTATTCTTTTGCCATGTTATGACTATAATTTTGTTGTTTGACTCTTATGATTTATGTTGATTGCTTTTATTTAGTATCCTATGACTATCACTGAGTGTTGTATCTTATGATTTATGATGATTATATTTTATGATTATGATACTTATCACTTGATTGTATGTATACTGAGAGGTTATGCTGTCCAATCACACTTGGCCAATAAAGTACTTGTTAGAGAATTTTAATTTCTCTGTTGGTGAAAAAATAAATCAGAAGCTCTCACAGTTGACTGCATTTAGCTGATTCAAAATAACTTCTTTATATTTATATCAAAATATTTACAATACCATACATTCTTCTTTACAGCAACATAGGTCAATGAAGACTTCTTACAGAGAGATACAGAGACAAGCCTGAGACTGGAAAAATCCAGCTCCTAACTCAATACTCTTTTGCACAGACTAGTAGCCCTTTCTTCACATTGGCTGACTGAGTTACCACATGACTCTTCCTGCTCATGAATATTCCAACACTCCTCCCTTCATGACAGGAAGAGACATCAGACCTATTGACTTAATACATTCTCCATAGTGAACACCACCCAATGATTTAGTCGTCATGTCTGCCAAATTATCCTCAGAAGAACAATGATGTAAACTAATCAATTTTCCTTTTACAGCTTCCCTGACATTACAATACTTAATGTCTACATGTTTACTTCTGTTCTTCACCCTGTCACCAGTTGCCATTTTTATACAGGCAACATTGTCTTCAAATACCTTTACAGATTCTTTTACATTAATATTTAAATCGTGCAACAACTGTACATACCATGTTACTTCAGAACACAATTCAGATAAAGCAATAAACTCTGCTTCCGCTGTTGAAATAGCAGCAGTTGTTTGTTTTCTGGATTTCCATTCAATCAGAGTCCCTCCAAACAATATTATAATCCCAGAATTTGATTTCCTTTTTTATGTAATTTGCATAGTCACTATCGACATAACACTTTAATTTCAATTCCTCAATAATCTGTATTTGAAGACCCAAATTTATAGTTCCCTTTAAATATCTGAGAACCCTTTTTACACCCATCCAATGTAACTTTGTAGGTGCAGCAGTAAAAGGACTCAAAATGCTTACTGCACAAGCTATGTCTGGTCTGGACCACTGTGATAGATATAACAAACTCCCTATTGCTGAGTGATATATCTCTTGATCACAGGTTTCACCTTTGTCCGCACTTAAACTATTATAAAAATCCGTACTCATAGGTGTGAGAGCATTATTGCAATCTTTCATATTATATTTTTCCAATAACTGCTCAATTTTTCTCCTTTGACTGAGAATATAACCATCTTGTTCATTTTTCTGTATCTCTACACCAAGATAATTTTTTATTTCTCCTAAATTCTTTAATTCGAATTTCTTTCCTAATTTATCAGCAAATTCCTTGACTTGTGATGCATCCTTTGCGATGAAGCATTGACATCCACAAATGATAACAGTAGACAAATCCCTCTTTGTAACTGTCCAGTATATATACAATTATCAGCTTTGCAACTTTTACATCCAAGACCCCTTAAAGCAATATCTAAACAGATATTCCAGTTTCTGGCTGACTGCTTCAGCCCATAAATAGCCTTGTTTAATTTATACACCATGTTAGGTTTTGCAATTTCATATCCTGGTGTTTGGATCATATAAATTTCTTCCTCTAACTCAGCATTGAGGAATGCAGTTGTGATATCAAAGTACCAGATTTTATGCTTATATGCCACTGCCAATGCCAGTGCTAATCTTATACTCTCACTTTTCACAGTTGGCGCAAATACTTCATCGTAGTGCACATTCTTTAATTGTGAAAAACCTTGTGCCACTAACCTGGCCTTATACTGTACATCATTATTTGGCAATACCTTTTTCTTATATACCCACTTACAACCCACAGCTTTGGTTCCCTGTGCCAAACTCACTGATTTAAATACTTCATGTTCTCCCATGGATTTCATCTCTTTATCCATGGCCTCCTTCCATCTTTCTTGTTCACCTTTTGGTAATGCCAACACTTCTTTATAACTTCTTGGCTCATACCACACATTGCAAACCTTTACCTTGCTGGCAGAATACCTATCAGGTGGAATTCCTTTATTACATCGCTATGACCTACGTGGTATTAACTGCTCCTGTGTCTCAAGTCTATCTGGCTTCATGTCTTGTTCAGCCTCTCCTCACCGAACATTGACATCTTCAATAATCATTTTTCCATAATTAGATGAGCTATTGTCGTTAAATAGATCATCGTCATTAAGTGAGACATACCCAGAATTTGCATTAATTCTGTCCCAATTTTATTCTGCAAAATTAGCAGACCTTGAAATTACAATTCTTTTACTTCCATCGCTAAAGCGATATCCTTTTGACCCTGGCTCATAGCCCACAAACCTGAGCTTTCTTGCCTTTTGCTGTCCCTTTCTTCTGATTGCTTTTGGAATATGTACCCATGCAGTACTTCCAAAAATTCTCAAATGTGCCAGTGATGGCTTTCTCCCATATAGAATGGCATATGGAGTATTATTAATGGAGGAACTCCACAGCCTGTTAACTTTATAATTGGCAGTCAATATGGCTTCTCCCCAATATGACCTGCTCATACCAGAATCCTCTAATAATGAATCTTTCATTGTTTGCAAAACACCTTTCCTTCTTTCAAACTCTTGCATTTGCTGCAAAACTTAAGGCTTGCATGGCCAAGTCTTCTATGTAGAAGATGAACACATGAATCATGCTGTGCAACATTCTTAAATATATGGGAACATTGAACCTTTTGTCCCTGCAATACATATAGATTATCTTCCTTTATGCCTTCTGCACAAATATTCCCATTCCTTTTGATGAGACACTTCCCATTTACAAAAATGATCTCAAAACCTTGTTTGTCTAAATTAGACACTTAACAAATTATGTTCCATCTCAGGTACACAAAGCACATTGGTAAACTTTGATTCCAAATATGGATTTTTTTCATCAACTCTTCTGATGACTTTTACTTTCTGACCATTTGCCAAAGCCACAGCTTCTTGTGCTACTGGAACAAACCTGCAAAATAATTTAGAGTCATTAACAATTGTTTGACTTGCCCCACTATCTATTAGCCACTTGTCTCTGTTGTTGCTATAATAAACTTTTGCAATACCAAAATGTTCCTTTTGCAAATCAGTCTTTTTTGCTTGCACAAATGTCCTTCACTGCAAATTGTTCCTCTGCAAATAGTTTCTTTTCAGATGTGTGTTTGCTCCACAAATGTAGCAATTCTTCGCTTGCTGAACCTTCTACTTGCAAAATCTCTCTTCTGATGCAACTTGGTCCCATCTGCTTGTTTCTTCTCCGGAGACTTGCAGTCTGGACCCCCTCCTCAAGAATTTCACCTCTTGGCTGTTCCTAAAATGGCGCTTTTCTTCTTCATTAAGCAAACATGCCTTTAAAGCCTTAAAATTTAACTCTTGCTCTTCTTTATACTCAAATATCGCAGAAACTCTGTCCCAAGTTTTATCTAAACTGTTCAACACCAATAAAACCTTATGGGACTCAGGGAATTTAATCCCACGTTGTTCTAAGTCCAAAAATAAACTTTGCATTTTATTTAAATGCTGTTCCACAGATTCACCTGGTTGCAAACAGGCCCTATAAAGTTTTCTTGACAATTGCACTATATTGCATTCACGTGCACAGCTCTCAATTTCAACCAAATCTCCTTTGCAGTCTTTAAATTTGCAACATTTACAAATTGTTTATCATCTAAATTCAAGACGAGATAAGCCATTGCTCAATCATGACTTTTCTGATCAGCAGCTGCAAACACTTGTGGTGGATTTTCTATGATATACCACAGCTCTTTTGCTTTGAGCAAACATTCCATTTTTGCAGCCCATATAATGTAATTCTTCTGGCCTAAGCGAGGCACAGAGCTTTCCTTAAATTCCATTGCAGCTATTCTGCTTATTCTGCCTTGTTCTTATACTTTCTAAAAACAGACAATTTCTTCCAGCTTTAAATTACAATGCAGTTCTTAGTACGCTCTGGGCCCATAACCTGTTAGAGAATTTTAGTTTCTCTGTTGATGAAAAAATAAATCAGAAGCTCTCACAGTTGACTGCATTTAGCTGATTCAAAATAACTTCTTTATATTTATATCAAAATATTTACAATACCATACATTCTTCTTTACAGCAACATAGCTTAATGAAGACTTCTTACAGAGAGATACAGAGACAAACCTGAGACTGGAAATCCAGCTCCTAACTCAATACTCTTTTGCACAGACTCAGTAGCACTTTCTTCAGATTGGCTGACTGAGTTACCACATGACTCTTCCTGCTCATGAATATTCCAAAAGTATTCTATTCTGTTCTGTTCTATTCTATTATTTCATTATTCTATTCTATTCTATTCTTTCCCTGTAGGGGCCATCTAAATACTTAGAGCCTGCTAATCATATCATAGAAGCAATGGGACAGATAGTACTCTGTTGTAGCTTTCCTCCTAGTGTATTTCATAAAGCCATTTTAATATTCTTTCCTGGGCAATCTAATCAATTCTATGTTAAATTGTTTTCTTTGTAATCCAATTGTTCTAGCAGTAGCAAGTTTTTAATTGGCGTCATTAGGGCAAGGAAGCAAATTCATTTCAATCTATATAAGAATATTAAGCGTTATTGAGTATTAAAGAATCTGATATTTCAAAGTAATTTTGTTACTTTGTAATGGTATTTTAAATAAACTGTTAGCTCAGTGGTTCTCAACCTTTCTCAGGTTGAGACCCCACTTGCCCTACCCATGCGCGCCGCGCCTCCGACCTGGACGTGTGCGCGCGTGCGCCGAAATTTTTTTAAAAAAAAATTTAAAAAAAATGGCGGCCATGACGGGCAGATCTGCGCATGCACGGATCGGCCCATCGTGCGCGCCACGCATGCGCGGATCCGCCCATCACGGCCGCCATTTTGTTTTGGTTTTTTTGTTTTGTTTTTTTTATTTTTTTTATTTTTTATTTTTTATTTTTTTTTCCGGCACGACGGGCGGATCTGCGCATGTGCGGCGCATGCACCAAAAAAATAAAAAAAATAAAAAAATAAAAAAAAATAAAAATAAAAAAAACAAAATGGTGGCCCGCGGTGTCCGGCGACCCCCGCGAAATCGTCGTGCGACCCAAAATGGGGTCGCAACCCCAAGGTTGAGAACCGCTGTGTTAGCTGAAAACACAACCTAATAGAAGGCAATGCCCTCTGACTCTAATTGACTTAAATATTGTCCATCTCTTTGCACACATACAGATTTTGTTTACTAAGCTTGCAAAGAGGAAACCTTTCCTTTAATGCTAGCTCCGTTTTCCCAGAACAACCCAAATCCATATTTATGCTGGCTTTTTTTATTCCACTTATTTATTTATTAAATTTATATTCTGTCCATCTTACCGATAAGGTGACTGTGTGAGGCTTAAAGACATTATAAAAGTTAAATATGGGAACAATTAAAATTAAGAAGAGATACATAAGAAACTAAAACAAGGGGACAGATGGCAAGGAGATGAGATTGTCTTCTTACCTCATCAACCACCCTCCAACAGAGGGCACCTCCCTAGGGTCTTAAGCCAACTGGAAAAACCCGGGTTTTAATGCCCTTCTGGGAGGCCAAAAGGCTGGTAACAGTTCTCATCTGCAGTGGCAGAATGTTCCATAGGATGGGGATCACAACAAGAGAGATTCTTCTTGACTCTGCCAGATGGAATTCCGTAGCTGATAGGTTCTACGGCAGACCCCTTCCACTGGAGCAAGTGGGGCAGACTGATCCCATTGGATTATTTTGGTTTAGATTATTTAATCTGTATTGATTGGAGCATAAATCTCACTAGTCCCCTTAGCACTTTCTTCCAAATCAGGCAGCATCTCAAAAGTCTTGGATGAGGGAGGGAGTCAAGCTATTTTCCAAGGCGCCTGAAGGCAGGACAAGAAGCAACGGATGGAAACTAATCAAGGAGAGAAGCAACCTAGAACTAAGGAGAAACTTCCTGACAGTGAGAACAATTAACCAGTGGAACAACCTGCCTCCAGAAGCGGTGAATGGTCCAACACTGGAAGTTTGTAAGAAGAGGCTAGACAGCCATTTGTCCGAAATGGCATAGGGTTTCCTGCCTGAGCAGGGGGTTGGACTAGATGACCTCCAAGATCCCTTCCAACTTTTATTATTATTATTATTATTATTATTATTATTCAAAATTCCCACCCATTTCAGTTAACCTATCAGTAAATCTTGCCCTCTCATTTCCAGCAGACAGATTTTCAGAGGCCTGGTCTTTCATTTCACTTTCTTGGCCACTAACAGTTCAGCTGTTTCCTTCAAGTCAAGGAAGAGAGGAACGGACACAAAAAAGTCAAAATGGGACTACTATCTGTAATCTTCTGGAGGACTCTGAGTTGCCAGTATATTTTTTTGGAATGGACAGTCATAATAAATGTAATAAAATAAATAAACTCCATATCTTCTTGAAATTGCCTGCCATGCTTTTCTTCTTCAATAATCACATTTGTGTCTGGCCATTTCTCTGACTTATATTTTGGAGGGATGAAAAGCCTTCCCAATTTGGTTCAACTCCAAATGTATTTTATTGTCAGATCAATGGAAGGTGATTGATTGTTCATACTACATCTTACTGGACAAGTAGACCTGATATTTTTCTCAGCACATTTTCTTTCCCCTCTCCAATAGTGAAACAAGAAATAGTTATCCTCCAAATTCTTCCTTTTTACGGAGTTATGGAAAGGAGTTGGCCAACTTAATGATCTACCTTACTGGAAAAGACAGAAACAAATTAGTAAACCTTCATAGGTTATGTATAAAACTGTTTATTTTACATGTAGTGAAGACAGTGGGAGATTAGTAACTTAGCATGCATAAGCAGAGGTTATTTTTTATATAAATACAGTATATAAAAATAAAGACCATAAAGCCCTCCTAAGATTCTGAGTGGTTCCAACCATCATTGTGTAACATTCTTAGCTTGCTTGTTGTAGAATAAACAACGACATTTTCATAGCAGTTGAAGAACACCAAACCTCAGGAGGGAAAATAAGTTTCAAGTGCCATTTTTCTGACCTTGTGATTCAGTCTTTGAATGATGCTTTATGTCACCATTATTCATAGAATGAAAGTGGAAGAGAGAAAAAAGAAGCCTTGGAACAGAGGGGAGAGGATAGCAGTGGCATTTGTAATGACCAGGTCTTTAATTTTTTATGACCCTTGGCTGTGGCTGGCAAGCTGAAAGGTTAGTGAGAAGTCTGAAGTTTACATCAGGTTATACATAACAGAACTGGCACCTTAATCTTCCCATCAGTCATTGAAAAATGACATACCTTCGGTGCCCATTAAAAGACACCAGAAGGATGTTGGAGGGCTAACCAATTGAGATGTTGAGATGGAGGATGCCCTAAGTCACAGGTAAGTTCTATCAAAGGAACCCCCTGCATTCATCCTAACAATCACCCATATAATAATCTTTAATGTGAGAGAAGTTAATTGTCCTGGGACAGATTGTGGGCCAGAATTTTGGAAAGGTTAGTTGGATAGCTACTTGGGAATCAGTGCACAAGTGAAAAAAACATCTGGACTACTGCTAAGTTTGGAGGTGCCTTCCCTGGGCTGGTGCTCTCCAAATGCACTGGACTACAAGCCCTATCATTCCCAGCCAGCATGGCTAGGAATTTGGAAAGCTGAAATCCCTAGAGGGGCAGCAATAAAAGGTTGTTAGGCAGCAAGGACCAAGAGCCTCAAAGGGACTGGCTCTTCTTGGAATCCAAGGCAGAAAGAGGGCAGCCAGGGTGGCAAGCCCTCCCCCCATGTTTAAGGAATTTGAGCCTGGGGCAGCTGTGGGTTGGCCCCCCCATGTCTGCTTTGGGGCTGCTTCCCACCATCATCCTTATCAGAACAGTCAGGAGAAGTGTAGGGGCAGCAATGCCCAGAATGTTGCTCTTCTTCTTCCTCCTCTTCCTCTTCTTCCTCCTCTTCTTCTTCTGGCTCATTGTCTCTGAGTCCCCGCAAGCGGCGACCCCCATTGCTCTTTTCAGCCCCCCCTGACAGCAGCTGCCCCTCCTCTGCCCCCTTGTCCTGCTCAGCATTTCCACCCTTCTGTTTCTCAGCTTCTTGGACTGCCTGCTCCTTGGCCTTCTTGCTTCGTTTCCATTTCATGCGTCGGTTCTGAAACCAGATCTTCACCTACAGAAAGGAGGGGAAGCAGACTGGGCTCATACACCATTAAAGACATGGTTTCTTCCACCGTGGTTGAGTGAGTCAAACCAGAGTGGCTGGGATCTAATAACCTGGTGGTTTGGTTTTGGCTGGCATCACATGAGTCCACCAGGAATGGAACGATATTTTATTTCATTATTTATTGGTTAAATGTATTTGCCTCCTACCTCACTATGGGGCTACTCTGGTTTGGGCACAATACTTGCATTCAAAGTGAACATACATCAAAGCAGCAGTTACCTTATGACATTACCACACGTGTATCATCACTTTGACTTTGGTGCAAGTATTCTGCATGCTGGATGAACCAGTTCTAGATTTGCAATCAGAATTTGATCAGGGATAGCATTTCAAAAGGAAATGAATCAAACCTAGGCTAATTGAATGCCACGCTTTGAATGGGATTGTCTCTGGGCTCATGCCTTGCCCTAAACCAGAGGTAGGCAACCTTGGCTCTTTTATGACCCGTGAACTTCAACTCCCAGAATTCCTGAGCAAGCCTGGCTCAGCTTAGAAACCTCTCCCTTTCCCCTCAACATGGCTGGCTCAGGAATTCTGGGAGTTGAAGTCCATGAGTCATAAAAGAGCCAAGGTTGCCTACCCCTGCCCTAAACCATGGTTGTTTTCACTTGGGTTTCTTGAACAAGGTACTATTACTTGATTTACACTAACTAATAACTGTGGAGTCCTTGGTGCTCTTTGAGCTGGTTGGTTGATGGTGATATTACCAAGTTGGATAATGAAATGTCTCCAAACAACCAAGCTCAAAAAATAGCAAGAATTCCACCCTTCAACCCTGAGCTTCTTCTCTCCAGTTGAACTAGCTACAAACATGATTTAGAAAGGACAATGCCTCAGTTCCCACATCCTGCTAGGTTGTAGGATGGTTTACTGAAATTTGCGATCTCAGTTTTGTCAATGCTAAAACCAATGACTGAAGTCACTGCAAGTTGTGATGCTGGCTGTAACTGATAGAATGTGGTAGCCAGCAGTATCCTGAGATACAGAGTTTCCTGCTCTAAAATTTGTAAATCACATGGCAGGACAGTCAGACCCCCTCTTATAAAGCAGATATGAAGTTTCTCCTGTATTCAGGTGTTTATGTTTGTGTGTTCTCTTGTTAAATTTAAGCAATTGATTCTCCAGAACCTAAATCAAATACTTCGCCTTTTCTTCCTTCTGTTTAGACTCCACTTTCCTCCAGAACTGAAATGTAACGCTTATGCTCCCCTTTTCTTTTTTTAAAAAAATGCACACACAGCACCTGGCTTTCATATTTACAACTGCAGTCTAGATGGCAAAAAGACCTGAAGAAGGGTTTATCCCTAACAGATGAGAGTTTAATTGAACAGGTTAGAGAAAAAGGGCCCATGCATATTAAAAGAGTGTACAGTGTATTGATAGAAATTGACTCTGAAACTGTACTAGTCAAGGATTGTATGGTAAAGTGGGAACAAAATTTTGGGCAACCTATCACGATGGAAACGTGGGAGAGAATTTGGGTAAGAAATGTAAAATTTACGCAAGCGCAACATTTAAGAGAGAACTTTTATAAAATGTTTTATAGGTGGCATCTAGACCCGAAAAAACTATCATATATCTACCCTGACATCCAACCTAAATGTTGGAGATGTGATAGTATGGAGGCTACATATTTTCATGTATGGTGGACATGTAGAAAAATTAAAGCCTTCTGGAGAAAAATATGGTGGACACTCCAAACCATTTTGAAAAAGTGTATTGAATTTCTACCTCAGTTGTTTTTGTTAGGGATCATAAAAGACTGTACTACCACAGAGACGAACTTAATTCTGAACTTGATCACAGCAGCGAGACTGCTGGTGAGACAATACTGGAAGAAGCCAGAAATACCATCTATTGAAGAATGGACTTTGAAAGTTATAAATTTGGCAGAAATGGCTAAAATATCGGCATATTTGAAAGATCGGTCAAATGAAAAATATATGTTGGATTGGAAACATTGGATAGACTACATACAAGAGAAACACCAATCAAAGAAAATGTATCTGGCTTATAGTTAAATCTTGATATACGGAGTGAAAAATGTTTACAAATTTAAATTGATTGTACTAAGTTGAATAGCAGTTAACTTGAATTTTTTCCTGGTTTGCATGTACAAATATATATCTATTAATAAAAAATGTTAAATAAAATAAAATAAAATAAAATGCACACACAGCAATCCAGATGTGGGTCCTGTCTATTTTCCTTCCTCTCCATTTTGTTTCCCCTTAGTCGTTTTCTGTTTGCTTACCTTTGTTTAGAATGGATATTATGGTGGGAACCAGAAAGAGGGAAATTGGGTGTGAATATTTAAAGAAATTAGTTGTGGAAAGATTGCCCAGCAGGAAAGCTAAATTCAGGCCCATTTGATTAATCAGAGATTGGCAATAATGTTTACATACTATCTGAAAATCCCAGAACCAGAAATGAGATTTCAGCTTCTGGAAAGTTTGCAAAGGAGAAGGAAACAATGGAACTGATAGAAAAGGTGGATAGAGAAAAATTATTTTCTCTATCACACAATACCAGGACAAGGGGGCACTCCCTAAAGCTCATAGCTAAGAAAGTGAGGACAAATAAAGGGAAATATTTCTTCACCCAGAGAGTCGTTGATTTATGGAATTCACTTCCTGAAGGGGTCGTGACAGCTGTCAGCCTTGACAGCTTCAAGGCAGGGCTAGATAGATTCATGGATGCAAAGTGTATCGGTGGTTATTAAAACGGATGTCCATGTGCCGCCTCTATGTTGGTTGAGGCAGGCAGGATTCCCTTGAGTACCATTTGTTTGGGGGTCAAGGGAAAGGGAGGGTTTTGCCTTCTCTTTCTGCTCAAGATCCCCATGTACATTTGGTGGGCCACTGTGTGACACAGAATGCTGGACTCGATGGGCTTTGGCCTGATTCAGCATGGCTCTTCTTATGTTCTTATGTTCTTATGAACTAGGAAAATGAAAGAGTCTTATGTTCTTTAAAAATAAATGGCCAAAACAACGCAGTGAGCAAAGCTTAAGCTATAGTGTGAAACAGGGGTCTTCAAACTTGGCCCTTTTATGACTTGTGCACTTCAACTCCCAGAATTCCTCAGCCAGGCTTGCTGGCTGAGGAATTCTGGGAGTTGAAGTCCACAAGTCATAAAAGGGCCAAGTTTGAAGACCCCCTGGCGTGGAACAAAGTACCGGTAGATTGTCCTGATGAACTTGGAAGGAAAGGTTTGCGTCCAGATTCTTCCTTCCATGATGTCAGTCTGATAACCATCTCACAAACATGGCTTCTGGTGAGATTTTTATGCTGTAGCCTGTATCTGCTTACGCTGAGTGGGATGAGAGTTGTTGCTTAAAGCTGCCTTCCCCATTGGTACCCTGTAGTTCAGGTGTGGGGAACCTTGGATCTTTTATGACTCATGGACTTCAACTCCCAGAATTCCTGAGCCAGCTATGCTATGCTGGCTCAGAAATTCTGGGAGTTGAAGTCCACGAGTCATAAAAGAGCCAAGGTTCCCCACCCCTGCTCTAGTTTGAAGTTAGCCATTAAAGCCCACAGTATTTTGAAAGTATTTTGAATAAGGCAAAGTAAAGAAGTTTTCAGTTAATCCATTTTATGTCACTCTTCCAGATTCATCCTGTGCTCTTTTTGCTACGCAGGCAAAACTTGTGTAAACCAAAGTCCCTGTGATCTCAGGCCATTTTTTTCTGTTTAAGCACCCTCTTCATACGGTAGCTTCGCCCAATTTCAACATTAATAACATTGGTTTTTCTCCACTATTTTTATTTTGACTATTGAAACCAATGAACCAGCAACCAGGAATCTCTGAAGGAACTCCGATGTCTTTTAGGGTTTTATTTTAATGAAATTGTTCGATTCATATTATATGAATGAGAAGCACGGTTGCCTTTCTCATTTCATATGCTGAAAGGTTGGGGGTGGGTACTCAGTGGACCACCACCTCTCACACAGCCCTGAGGATAGATAGATTCACACTTCTGGCTGGGAAGGAGCGCTCCCATCACGCCAAGGCTGCTGAACTACCTCACACCCCCCACCCACCCCGTAGTCCGAGGCACCCACACCCACCTGCGTCTCGGTGAGCATGAGTGACGTAGCTACCTCGAAGCGCTTCGGCCGGGACAGGTACTTGTTGAGCTTGAACTGGTGCTCCAACTCCAGCAGCTGCTGGCTGGTGAAGGCAGTGCGGGGCCGCCGGCATTTGCCCAGCAGGTTGGACTGGGCTTGAGCTGCGGGAGAGGGTCAGAAACGAAAAGGGGGCGTGAGTCTCGGCAGGCGATGAAGCACTGTGCCGTTAGAGGGCGCTGCATCCCCACTTCTGCGGAGGCGGCGGCGGCAGGGGAATAACGGAGGAGCCGCGTTGGATGGAAAACAACCAGCTGGGAGAAAACCTATTCTGGGCAATTCAGGGTTCTTTAAGGTTGTCCTGATCCTAAACGAAGTTAAGAGGATGTGTTTTCTTCTCCCTGACCGTCCCTTTCTTGTATTTTTGATTGTACCGTCCTCGGGGCAGCGGCTTCGCCTTTGTTGCCTCCACCAAGCTCGCCAACCAAGGCAAAGAGAGCTGTGGAAGCTAGCGAGGCGTCGGGCTCACACGGCGGCCTGCCTTGCCTGCCGGCTGCCTATCCCGACGCGGTGCATCCTTAGCGACTTCCTCTTCTCACTACCCCGGCTCATACGAGTTCCACCAAATTCGTGTCCCGTTTTAAAAAAAAACTGGAAATTTAGGTGGGAAACTCAATCTGGTAAAACTTTTTCCTACTTGAGAAGGACCCTCCCCACCACTACACATAAATGGAGATCTCCGTTTGTCTTCAAATCGACCCTTCGCCAAGGAGCGCCAGGGCCTGGGGCCGCACTAGCAAAGCCTCAGTCCCACCCGCTCCCTGGGCAACGGCCTCGCGCGGAAGGGCCGCGGGACGGCCTTGTCCTCCAGCCCAGGAGGCGAAACCGGGCTGGGCTAGAAGGGGAGGTAGCGAAAATCTGGACCCCCTTCGCCGCCATTTAAGCGTTGCCTGGACCCCTGCAGACTTGATGTCGTGGTCACCCAAGAGAGGAGATTACTGCAAACCCTACGGATCCCTAATAGGATTTAGGATGGAGACCCTCTTTAGGTGGATCAAAAATTCCAACGGCTTCCTGCTTGCCTAGATTCGAAAGAAGGACATTGAACTTTTTTTTCCCCCTTTCCTAAATGGGGTTTCGGAGATGTGGGTCCAAGCTGGAAGCTGTAGAAAAAGAACCTCCAGCCCTGCATTGCTAGGGCGCCCCAAATCATTAAATCAAATTTTTCGTAAGTGCCCCCTCCCTCACGCAAGGCGGGGGAGGGAATCAAACCTACGAATTTCCCAGACCCGCCTCTTTAGGCAGTTCTCTCCGCTTGCAGCGCCCTCTCGGCCACTGCCCCGCCCGCAGCCCCCCTTCCAACCTCGCCACCGCCCCGGTCCTCTCTTTGGAGAGCGAGTGAAGGCTGCAGGAGGCGCACCCGCCTCTCCCGAGCTCCGTCCTTCCTCGGCTTCCTCGCGAGCAGGAAATGTGACTCTCTTCGCAGAGCCTGGGCTGAACGCATGTTCCTCGGCGAGCATCCCTGTCGTCCGAGGCGAAGGGAGCTGGAGAGCTGGCGGGGAAAATCGGAGCTAGTTTTCAATTAATTCATAGCGGCGGCGGGGGGGGGGTAAAGAACCTTTGGGGAAAGACCCGAGCCAAGCCTGCTAAGGCAAGGCGCGGTGGGGCCCTTTCCGCTCTCCGCTCCCTGCTTTTTCCAGGGAACGAGGCACGGAATTCCGCGGCGCTCAAGCGACCCTCGCCGCCTTGGGGTGTCCTTCATTATAAGACCCCGAAGGACGGTTTGACATGAAAATGCCACTGAGTTTCCACAATCCCTCCGGAGATTCATTGGCATAATTGTGACGAGGGTCGACAAAGCTAAATATATATATATATATATATATATTCATTCTTGAAAACGGAGGATTCGGCCATGGGAACTACTAAGATTTGAATCTCAGGTTACATTTATACCAACCAGTCTAAGTTCATTCAGATGCTTTCCGAAATTTAATTTGGGTTGTTTTGGGGGGGGTCTGCCAACCTTTATGGAATGTAAGCCCATTTTTATTACTCTGCACATCCTACCTTAAAACAAGAGTGGAGGGAGGGGGGCATTTTAAAAACACCGTTTATCTAAGTGCGATCGAAACGAGCGTGTTCTCTTGCCCGACTTAAGGCTCACCAATTTGGTTCAAAATAGATTTCAGCGATCGCTGAATTCGGGCTGAAAAGAACTGGTCCTTTATTAACATCCCTGCCTTTTGCTAACCGGCTTTTTTTTTTAAAAAAAAAGACTCCGAAATCTAATTTATTTAGAAGAAACATTTCTACACTTATGATATTTGAAACATTATCTTGAATGCTTCCAAGATTTTCACGGAGTTCTGGGTCAGGTGGGTAGGAAATTTGCTATCTCCTTCTATACCCCTCCTCCCCGTCTCCCAAAAGGTCCCATTTATAAAATAGGGACAATCTGGGGGGAGGGGGAGAAGCATCCTTACCTGCTGGGAATTTTTCAGCTCAATTAAAATATGTTAGTAAGGAAGCTCCTTGAGAAAACCATATTTATGTTACTTTACACAGAGCTATCAAGAAAAGCAAATAAGGCCTCACTCCGACCTAGCTGAATATACAATCCAGTCTAGAGGAAAATTAATTGTGAAATTAGTACGTGTTATCTTGGGGTTGTTGTTATTGTTTTTAAGGAAAAAAAATCTGTAATTGACTGATTTAAACCTGGGCTGCCAACGTTTACTACAGAAATCCGCCTTTCCGAATCCAGCCCAAGTGCAGCGCTCCGATGTATCTCCGGTTCCACGGACTGCACACCGAAGAGAACTCGGTTGACCACCAGGGTAGTGGCTGCAAATGTCGTATGGGTAACAATCCTCTCGAAGGTGCCTAGTCAAGAGATTAAAACCCCGATGCTAACTAAATCCTCTCTCCCCCTCCTTTGCTTCCTGCGGGGGTGGGAGAAGCAAACAAAATTCCCTCCCTCTCCACAGACCCTTTGCTCATTACTGTACAAGCAACTTTTAGGGGGCAGATTTGCCTTTCTGCCTCGATCAGGAGCCTCACCGAGCCGCCGCCCAACTGTTGACCGGCACTTAAGGCCATCGCACGCCCCAATCCGTGCCCCTCCCAAGCCGGGGACTACCTCTCCCTTCACACGGATGAAAGAGGCAGCCGAGCCCACGTGGAAGGCAAACAATTGAAGGTAGCTCGGCGGAGGGTGGGGGGCGAGCGAGGGGTGACTCGCACACCTCCACCTCCCCCTGTGAACGAACTGATTGAGAGCTCTGGCGGGCGTGGGAGAGGCAGGAGGGAGGCAAGGCCAGGGAGGCAAGTACCAGGAGCTCGAGGTCACAGCTCTGGCCTGCTCAGTAGAGGAACTGATGGACGTGCGCAGGCAAAAATGTCCCTCCCGCGCGCACACCCAACACGCGCACAGCATCCAGCATTCCCAAGCGAGGGTGAGCGCGCCCAAGGACAGCCTTGGCATGAAGCGCGAGATTGGGCTCTTTTTCCTTCTTCTCCAGATTCCCTGAACACCCCCCCCCCTTATCCAGAAGCCAGGTATAGCCCAGGCCAGGAGGCTCCATTCTGCAGCCTTTCCCAGCTTGGGTCCCCAAATCCGTTGGGAAGACTACAATTCCCAGCAGTCTCACTCCCCCAGCCTCCCGGGGAAGCCCGCCGAGCCACACAGCGCTGGCCAGCGCTGGTGTTCGGCAGAGTCCTCGCGCCATACTCACAGTTAAAGTCGGGCATTTTGGGCAAGATCATTCCGGCGGTGGAGGCCCGTAGCCACTGGTCTAACTGGAAGGTGCCGGCGCCGAGCTTGAGAGGGTCGGCAGCCGGGTGCGAAGGCTGCACCTGGGAGTAGGAATAGGAGAGGGCAGTGTGCTGCGAGGCCAAGGCGGCCGCTGCCGCCGGATACCCGTACATGGGGTGCCCGTAAAGGGCCGCCTGGGGGTGCAACGCCGCGCTGCCTTGAAGCCCCAGCGCGGCGTGGGGGTGGGCGTGCGGGTGCTGATGGGGACCACCAGCAGCGCCGCCACCCGTCAGGAAGCCAGGCTTGGGCACCAAGCCGCAGTGCGCGCCCAGGATGCGGGGCGGCGATGGGCTCTCGGTCCGCAGGCACTCGGACGATGCGCTCGCGTGACCCTCGGCCGAGGATGGCGGGCTGCAGCTGGAGCTGGAGCTACTGCTGGAGTTGCTGGGCCCTCCGGACAGAGAGGTGACCAAGGCCAACGGAGACGTCTGAGCCGTCGAGGCTGCCGCCGGCTTCGGAGAATCCACCGCCAGCAGCGCGTCGATACGGAAATTCTTGGACTTCTCCATCGACCTCAGACTCACACCGGGCGCTTCCCCGGCTCAGAAGGTGCGGGCGATCATCGCTGCACGCGTCTCGACAGCCCAGAAGGTGAAGATCCGACGGCCGCTCCCGCAGCTCTGGCGCTCCTCATACAAAGAGCGCGCCAGCTCCGCGTTTCCCAGCCGAAGAAACCCGCGGCTGGCCGCGATACGCGACAGCCGATCTTGACCGCCCCACGAGCCACTGAGACACCTCAGCTGCGCATTCAGCAGCCTTCAAGATTCAGGCGAGGATCCCATTGGCCTGCCGGGACGGCGGACCGGATTGGTGGCCGGAGCTGGCCTCTGGAGCAGCTCATTGGCCGCGGTTCACACCTGTCAACGCAGGCACCGTCTGGCCCTGCCCAAGAGAAAGGGCTTCCTGCTCCATTCCCAAAGCATGGGGGCTAATTACTTTGGGGTGAAACGCGAAAGGATTGGAGATTTTTTTGGACGGCAGGTCTGTGAGAGAAGACCTAAATAAAGGTTTCTATACTTAGCTGGCGCCCAACTACCTGTGAAAAAAGAGAAAGTTCAGTTCAACTCTTATGTAATATAATAAAAGACTAAATTGTCAAGAGGGACCAGGGACAAATTATTCGGCCTTTTCTATATTTTTGCAATGGTGAAAACACCTCGGGTCATTTAGATGGACATTAACAGAGGAGAACCTGATATGAATGCAGGAAGGATGGTTTTTTAGAGGCTGCCCGGGGGGCGGGGGGGCTTAGTTCAAAATTGTTCCTTTCACGCTCCATAACCTTGTTTGGACCAAATGGAGCCCCGGGTAGATCATAGCTGATCCTAACATCCCGGCCATGCTTTAGGATTCAACAAAGGGAAGTGTGCAAGGATCGAGGAAAGGTTTGCGTGGGTCATTTTACAAACGCACCTCTACTCCCCGTTTCCTCCAGAGGCGCAGGTGGGGGGGGTAGCAAGAGGAAGGGGAGAGCTTGTGTTATGAACATATGAATGCTGGGCGAGGTGTTTGACTCGCCTCTTTCATTCTCCCTTCGAGGAATCCCATCAACTGAGCGGGGCAGGGGTCCTTTGGGCTAAGGCAGGTGATCGTGCTTTCTGGCAAGCGGCCGGGGCCTCGACACACCCCACCCACGCGCTGCATTTTGAGCGCGGGGGGGCCGCGCAAGGTTCATCTGGAAGGGCAGCAAAGACCGAGGCAAGCTTCCAAGGGTGAAACGGGAAGGGGCGCGACCCACCAAGGGCCCGACTCGGTGGAGAAGTGCTTGGCTCGCCCTGCTTCTTATCCGAGACAACCTGGCCACGCTAACTCGGGAGAAAGAGCCACCGATTCCAACGAAGCTCCGCTCATCTCCCTAAAAGTGCAACCTTTCCGGGGTTTCTCCTCCTTCTCCTTTGAAACTGCCGCCCAGCCTGAGGCACTTCGGGCCTGGCCAGCTCAGTTTCCTGCGGGAGTGGAAAAAAAACTCCTTTTGCAGCGCGCCCTGCTCTGTCTTCCGAAGTTTGGAAGCTAGAGGCGCCGATCGGTCAGTCGATCGATCGACCGTTGGGCCGGGCGAGGTTCCCGAGCAAAGCAGAACTCGTCTGCAAAAGTTATTTTCTCCGCGAGAAGCTGCAGCGAGTTGGCTCTCTTCCTCGGCCTTTGAGGCGCCGCTTCTCGCTCCGACTGGCCCGGCCGTGCCATCACGGAAGCGGCTTTTGCTTTGGAAAATCCCGCGGTTGCGGCAGCTGGAGGGAAAAGCCCAGCCACTGCAGCCGGGAGTATGAGAGGCTGACAGAAAGAAAGCGGCACCTGGCCCATTTGCTGCCTCCGCTAAGCCGGGCAAGAAAAATTTCTTCCCAGCCCGTTTCTCTTTGGCAGTGCAGGAGCATACGTGTGTGTTTGTGTGTGTGTGTGTGTGTGTGTGTGTGTGTGTGTGTGTGTGTGTGTGTGTTTCAAGGACCGCAACAGCTGGGGCAGTCAAAAAAACAGCTGAGCGGACGATGACCTGTTGAAAGAAGCAGCCCTAAGGCAGAAGGACGAAGGGGGGGGGAGGTGGATTAGCAAGGTCATTTTGGGCTGAAGTCCTTTCCACACGACCCGCGAGAGTCAAGCGGGCTGACCTCTGAGTAAACTCACCTCCCCCACCCGAATCCTTGGGAAATCAAGAGCAATTGAGCCGTGTGACAATATACAAACGTTTGCGCCCGTTGTAGGGTTCCAGGCAATGCAAAGAGGGTATATATGAGTACTATGCGGAGACTGTGCGTGACTCGCGGACCGCAGTCCAGTAAACGAGACAACGAATGACAGGAATCAGGCCCTGTTCAGCGGCCATAGAAGCTTACGCAGCCGCGGTTGCTATTCTTCGTTAGTTGCGGTCTGTGACCCGGAGATCGCTGCAGACTCCGCTTTCTAGGTTCCGATTCGAACGACTCAGTGGGAAAATCTGAGCTTTTAGGCCGCCCAGGAAGACCTTTCCCCTTTTCTGCTAAGACCCCACACCCACCTGAAAGCGGAGCAGCAGGAGGAGCAGGCAAAGGACACATCATCGCGGAGAAAATCTCTCAATGTGGTCGCTAGGAGAGGACAACAATTTCACATAATCAAATCACTCTGTATTTTTTTTTAGAAATCAGCTTTGCCATGAATCCCCACCATTTATATTCTGTGCATTTGAAAGAGCCTTATTAAACTCCATATGCCTGGTCTTCCACGAACTTGGTGCCCCTCAGTTGCACAGGATATATACTCCCACAGGCATTGATCCTTTGCGCAGGGATTGTGCAAACCACACACGGAGGTCACCAAGCTTACCATAATGGTGAGCCGATTAATTGTTTCAATTCATTTTTCCCCCTAACTGGCAGGCCACACCTCCAACTTATGTATCCCTTGATCCTTGGCAATGAGTTCCTGGTTGTGGATTGTGGGAAGAATAGACCAACCAACAATAAAGGGGGACAACTGCCAATGATACCACCCAACATGAAACTTGACAACCTAATTAAAATCAGTTGTCCTTAGTTCATTGGTTAAGAAAATGGTAAAGAGGTGTTAGGCTGGGCTTTAGAAACCCAGTCTGGGAGAAGTCTCTTGGTGAATGTTTTTCAGTCTTCGCATCTTGAAGGAGTGTTGGCTGGGGAATTCTAGGAGCTGAAGTTCACATTCTTAAAGTTGCTAAGATTGGGAAACACTCACCTAGGTTAACCCAACCTATCTTACAGTGCTACTCTTTCTAGGAGGATAGACCGAGGGGAAATCCAGTATGAATTGCACTGCTCAGCTCCTAGATGCAAAACAGTAGTAGTAGTAGTAGTAGTAGTAGTAGTAGTAGTAGTAGTAGTAGTAGTAGTAGTAATAGTAGTAGTAGTAGTAGTAGTAGTAATAATAATAACAATAATTGTAAAAAATTACAGAGGAAATTGGGAGGAGAAGAGCTGAACATACTGATGCATATTAAGTCAAAACTGAAACTCTATACAGTGAAGACAATGCAACCTCTTTCCATTGTTGGTGGTGCTATCTGGAAACAATTCTTTTCCAGTGATTGATGTTTGCGGTTCCAAGCAAGGAAGTTCTCTTTGCAAGGTCCATACATGTCAGATAGTTGAAAATAATTTGAATTCTTAGGGTTGTATCATAAGGACTGATTCACAGCCTGGCCCTTTCACGAGGGAGAAAGTCTTGGTGGCCCTGATTGTTCCTCTTCTGAAGAGGGTCCAGGGCTATCCCAGATTGCTCGAATGCTTCAGTGGCTGGAACATGCCACTGGAGAATTCTGGGAGTTGAAGTCCACAAATCTTCAACTGGACAAAGTTGAGGAAAACTGGTCCAGCAAGTAGGCCTGGATCATATTTGAATGGGAGACCCCCAGCAAGCTAGGTGATCCCAAAATGTCCGGAGACTGCAAGTAATCCAGAATGCGACCATGTGAGCTGTCTTGGGTCTCCCAAGACATGCTCATATCACTCCAGCCCGCTGTGAGCTGCACTGGCTACCAATTGGTCTCCGAACACAATTCAAAGTGTTGGTTATGACCTATAAAGCCCTTTACGGCAATGGGCCGGGATACTTGCGGGACCGTCTTCTGCCTCATGAATCCCAGCGACCGGTTAGGGCGCATAGGGTTGGCCTCCTACGGGTCCCCCTCTGTTAGACAATGTAATCTGGTGGGGCCTAGGGCAAGGGCCTTCTCCGTTGCTGCCCCAGCCCTCTGGAACCAGCTTCCCTCAGAGGTTCGTACTGCTTCCTCCCTCCTAGCTTTCCGGAAACTGTTGAAGACACATTTATGCAGACAGGTTTGGGGCGTGTGAGCTGCACTCTGCCCCTGGGCCTTTGACTGTGATTGTGTGTGGTATGAGTGTAATAAATTATCTAGTTTTTATATAGTATTGTAAGTAGTAATTTTAATTGATTCTATGTTTATGTTTTTACTTGTATTGTTATTGTGAGCCGCCCTGGGTCTTAGGAGAAGGGCGGCATATAAGTTTAAACAAACAAATAAATAAATAAATAAATTGTTGGGAAGCTGAGAAAGCTATATGTGGATGTCAACACAGGTCAAGCCTAACTTGAAGATTTTATCCTATATTTTAATGCCATGTGGAGGAACAGCAATTCCTTTCTGAGTCTCATTGTATTCATCTTTAAATCTCCAGACTGATGGATTGCCAATTGATTGCTAATTGATTGATTCCCAGGAATCCAGTAATTAATTACTACTGTTAGCACAACAGAGTACTGCTTAGAAAAAAAAATTGAAATTACTAAGAACCATAGAAAATAGTGGCTTGGTACTCATATATCCTTTTTATTGACTGGAATCATATCATGAGCATGAACATGGTATATTGAAAGGACAATACTGTAAATGCTTCAATTCACATTGATTCATATTCCAGACCTGAAAACATACATCATAATGTTGCCATCGAAAATAAATGTACTATAACATTGCCATTAAAATAAACATAATATAAATTTAATAAACAAATAACTGAAAATCCAAGGAACCCTGCGGGATCTGGCCCACTTTGTGACCCAGGGTTAAGTATAACCACCTCGGGGGTTTCGTTTGAGCAGCTCCATCCTAAGGAGCCAGCAGATGTGAGGAGCAGAAATCAGCTGGGGCACAAGGAGGCAGCAAAGAGCTAAAGCGTCCTCTAGCCTTGTCGCCACCTAGCTGTCATCTGAGGTTTTGCAGCACAGATATAGGAACCTTAGTGAAGCGGCACAAGGAGGGTGAGCAAGAAGGTCCTCAGTGGCCCATCCAAGTGGCCAATAGACCAATAATAACAGGCAGGGGTGCAAATTTGAGAAACTGTCCCTGGGTGGGAAGCGCGCATTTTCAAATGCAAATCTGCGCCTCTTTTTCCACATCAGCCGGTTTTCCTTTCAACGGGGGGCGGGGAGGGGAGGACCCTCCAGTGCTCCAGATGTGGCCGATCAACAACTCCCAGAGCTCGGCACGGTCCCTCCGAGGGATGCTGGGAGTCGTATACGGCAATCCGCAGAAGGCCTCCCGCTTCGCTTCCCCATCTTTCTGGCAGAGGCGCAGCCATTTTACCCCGGGGCGCCAGGCAAGGGAGCCGCCGGGAGGGTGGCTCAAACGTCGTCGGCAGAGCCGTTTCCGGGGCCGGGATGACAACGGACGCGTGGATCGTTCCAGGCAGGCGAACCAGGGAGGGAGGGAGGGAGGGAGGGCCGGGGGAAGGGCAGGCCGGTGGACAGCTTTACAGAACTGGGTGCTTCGTTTGTTTCTGGCCAATATAAGTCAGGCGCTGCCCGCTTTTGCGTCTTTCGCGGTTCCCACGACCCGCTAAACCGGAATCTTGGCTCCGGCGTTTAACTGAGAGAAGCCACGCAGTGGGTTGGTCGGTTTCCTCAAAGCTCAGTTAGTCCTGCCAACTCCGCGGTGGGTCCTTTCAGCAGCCGGCCCGCTGGGCAATTGCCTTCCGCTCGCCTCTCCCGCCCGGGGTTTCTCCTATCCCAACGGCCGGGATCTGCCCAGCGCGTCGTCCGCTGTATCGGTAGGGCCCGTGGGAAGCGGCCGGTGAGGAAGCGGCTTGTTAGAACCCCGTTTCCTCCCCGGCTCCGAAAATTGGAGACGCGGCCGATCAGGAGGGGCGGGAGGGAAACGTGTTAAATCGAAAACCACAAAACGCGTTGCAGCCGCTCTAATTTTGCTGGCATCGAAAGTTGAAAAATAAAATAAAAAGTTCCGTGGAATTTGAGGGTGCTAAAGCTTATCGATATTTTAGCCGTCCTTTTTAACAGCAAGGATTCTGTAGGAAACTTAGCACCTGATTTCTTTCTTCAGCCACTTTACTACCGGAATCTATGTGTGAATGTGCTAAGAATAATCCCCGAGTCCATTCGGCAGCAGCGTTGCCATTGAAGTCTGGAGCTGTTATCTACCTATAACCCCTGAACTTCGGATTAAAGTATTCTTTCTTGTCATCACAATATTTAGTTCTAATGTTCCGCAAAGTGTTCTTACTCCGTACTTTCCCTCCGCCCAGGAAGGGATGTTAATCCTCATGTTAGATGGGGTGATTTTTTTGCTGTTGTTGTTGTTTACCCATAGATACAAATACAAATGGAGAAGCGGGGATTCAGCAGGTACCTTATTTTAAACTTTTCGTTGATTCCTCAGGAATTTGTTGTTCCGGCTTTCCTGCAGCAGCTAAAGAACTTCAGGTAACAAAGTTTATCCTGGAAAAGGCGGAGGTGTGAACTCTTGTCTTCTCGGGAGACGAATTCTTCTGATTGAGGTTGAACGTCAGGATGCTTCACATAGGATAGTTATACACGAAGATCAGAAATGTGCTTGCTGGTTCAGATGATACCTAGATGCATTCAAGGCCCACAAGGTTTTTACAGAATTATCTACGAGTTAAGAACTAGACCAGAAAGCAGGAGACTGTGAGTTCAAGTCCCATCTTAGCCACGAAAGCCCGCTTGGAGCCAGCCATTCTCTCTCAGCCCAATTCACCACCCAAGATTCTTGCTGTGGGGAAAACAGGAGGAAGAAGATGTGTTAGATTGGTAGGCTGGATATGTTCGCTGCCTTGAATTATTTGTAAAAGTAATAAAAGTGGGATACAAAATAAATAAATGGAAAAAAAATACCAAACACGATTAAGCTTGTTGTCACGTTATGCCTACCTCTGCAAAACGCCCCGCCCCCCCGCGTAGCAAATCATGCAAATAAATAAGCACAAGACAGTGGAAAACGGGTAATGGTTACAGTTAAAACAGGAGGTCTCCTATGATTCCTTCCTCCGTGGTCCTCCCCAATATATTGTGCTGGATTTCTGGAGGGTGCTACATCCAGAAAGGTTATTTGTTGTTTTAACCTCAGGTGTCAGATTGCAGTCACCTATATTCACCATGGCATATATTCTGAATATCATACATTTATGATTATCAACATTTGTATATGTGTCTATGTTGTCCTGGAGTCTTGATAGCTGGGGAAATAAGATGCGGTCTATAACAGGGGCATGACAAGTAGAATAATAGGTAGGTAGGTAGGTAGGTAGGTAGATAGATAGATAGATGATAGATAGATAGATAGATGATAGATGATAGATAGATGATAGATAGATAGATGATAGATGATAGAAAGATTGATAGATGATAGATAGATAGATAGATAGATAGATAGATAGATAGATAGATAGATAGAGATAGATAGATAGATAGATAGATAGATAGATAGATAGATAGATAGATAGATAGATAGATAGATAGATAGATAGATAGATAGATAAACCTTTGTCATTTTTTACTGTGGGCACAATGGTACACATTAAAAAAATGAAATTTAGTTGCTTGATCTCATTTAGTTGCTTGATCTCAAAGTGTACACATACATAACACACATTTAAACATACTACATACAACACATGTATAGACCCACACTCTTACATATAAGTAATATATAAATATTAATGGGCTTTCTAGTAAAAGTGTCCTGGTATTGGACCATTTAATACCATAGAAAAGTACATAGGAAAGATCAGGAATTCAGTTTTTCTGTCTTCATGAGTCACTGTGCTCCACAGATGGAAGTTACCGTCAGGGTCTTTTGAATCGAGCTGCAAACTTATAAAGACTCCCTGAAGTTTAATTGGGCCGTGGATCGCGTAATGAGGCTCAAAAGCCACCCTCTCCTTGTTATTCCTCACCTTAGCAGCGATTTAGTTTCCAGCGATTTCGCCTTATAAATTTATCTGCCACTTTAGCTAGCTGAGCAGAGATGCCCGTTTTAAGCCCCTGGAGCCGTTTTTGGGGGGGGGGAGAGAAGGGGCGATTTCTTTAACAAGCTCTCCGTCTGCAACGGTGCGCTCTCAGCCTCCAGACCTTCTTGCGAGGAAACCTACCTCTGCGCAAAAAGTGGAGGACATTAAACATGAACCGTCTTGCTTTCCAGAGGGAAATCTCTTTTGGCGGTGTTAAATGGAGCCAGTTCATCACCGCCTCCCATCCCTTCCGGGTCTTTTCCTTTCTTCTCCTTCTTCTAAAAAAAAACAAAACATTCTCCTGGTGACAAGATGGAAGAGGAGAGGACAGGGATTAATTAGTGTCCCTTAGCTAATTCCCAAGAGCGCCGGAAATTAGACAGCCAGATGCCAGGACTGATGGGGAAGGTCGTAGGAGGCCCAGCCCAGAATACAGCGGAGCGATGCCTGCAACAAGCAGATTCCCCTCTTACACAGTGTGTCCTAATCTGCCCACTAGATTTCAAGGTGTGAAGTCGCTTCCCTCCCCCCCCCTCCCCGCTCATCTGGCCGCACTGTGCTCTTTCCTACAACGCCTCCCCACCCAGAGCTTTCTTGACGCCCTGGATTCCCGCACAAGCGCTTCAGGAACCGACCCGGGTCACGATAAATACAAGTCTGGCCTGTTTCAGGATTCTGCAGCTGTGCTTGTAGTTATGGCAACCACCAGTTGGCGGTCGGGAATATTGCAGGCCCTCAATCAAACATTGTAGATCTTGTGAAGAAAACTATCCACGAAGCAAACGTGGCTTATTCGTGTTGTTTGTTTGCCTGTTATTTAAACGCAGTCTCTATATAGCTATTCTCATTTTCTGACCTCCCCCCCACACTTTTAATTTCATTAAAACGGGGCATGGATATTTCTATTAAACCTAAAATGAAATATGAAGCCATTTAGACTTCTCCTGCACTAATCATCCAGATTTATGACTTTTATTCATCACATCAAGAGCTGCAGGGGGAAAAAAAACCTCAAAGAGTTTTCTTAGCTCAGGAAGGAAATAAAAAACCAGCCCTGGTCATTTCCAGAAAGCTGTTAATTTGTCCAGGGTGGTAATTAGTTTCACAATTAAGTAAAATACAAATCAATTTGACAAATTGGGTTAGTATGGATATTAATTAGCCGGCTTAAATTTATTCATTATGAAAAGGCAATTTAAGAAGACGTTGTTTTCTTTGTTGCAATAAATTAGGCGTAGGACATGGGGCGCTAAATGCAGTAATGCAGCGGGAAAGGAAAGTACGCAGGGGGTGGATCTGCTGCTGTCTGTCAATTTCACTTTGCAATTGACAAATAAAGGTGCATCACTCAGAATTTCGGGGCGCCCCCGGGGAGAAGTTCCGGGTTTCGTAGTCGGGGAGCGGAGCTTGGGAAAAAGTCCTGAAGGCAGGCCTAGAAAGAGATTCCTCTTCTCTGCAAAACAGTGGTTGCTGGCTTCAAAAATAAATTCAAGATATAAGCTTGATGACAAAATAGAAGATCTTAAAGGTGGTTAGAGTTCTCCAGCCAGATGAACTCGCCCTGATTTAATACAACGTCGATTAAACTTATCCTCTGCCTTTTAGTTTGTGATCTTTATAAACGTCCCTCTATTAAATTAAAAAAAAAAGATTCTCTGCTCGTTTGATTGTATTCTTTGGTTTTCTTATTTCCAATTAATTAGTCCCATCGACGCTGCAACATTTTAAACATTTCCATTCTTAAAATATATGGGCCAGCACGTTATTTGATTTTCCATACAGCTACCTAAAATCGCGTCTGAAGAAGTTTCAGAGGCTCGGTTAGAGACGTCGAAATATTGGGAAGACGACACCTCCGTCGCGCAGTGCTTTTTAGCAGAAGAAATGCCAAATAACGAAACGTTGCCGGTGCACTAATTGCGCATAAGAAATAAATTGTTCTTCATACGCTGCCCATCATGCAGAGGAAAACCAGTATTTGAGTAGAGGGGAATTTCTGCTTCGCTGTATATATGAAAAATAGTTTAAATACAGAACGAAATCTGGACATGCCATTTTAAACACTGAGTATCACTGAAAAAAGACCCTAAAGGCAAATAAGAACAATTTATGGAGGATCTTTATTCGGCTAGCATACATTATAGAAGAAAAACGCCTGTTTCTTAGGTGTTTAGCTGCATTTCTCTCTCATTTATCAATGAAGAATTCCTCCTGCATTCTAAAAGTTGGGTGGCTGCAGGACTCACCTTGTCAAACTGACAAGTGCTAGCTTTCAGTAGTGTATATGTGGTGAACATCAAATGGCGTACACAAGTACTGGCTGCAAACGTGTGTGTTTCTGTAAAAGTATTTCAGCATCTTTTTAATATCTACCTATGTGATGCCCTCATCAACACTGGAGACAGTCAGGTGAATAATTTATATGCTGCCTGACTGCGGCAGCTTAAGTCGACCCTCAGCTGTACAAGTGCAGCGAGTGATTCTGGACCAACGTCTCTCTCCTTTCCTAGCCCTGTCCCACCCTCCCTCCCTCCCTAGCCCCATCCCTCCCTCCCTCCCTCCCTCCCTAGCCCCGTCCCTCCCTTCCCTGCCCTTTCTCTCCCTCTCTTTGATCTCCTCCAAGTAAGGTATACCGGTCAAAGAAATTTAAGATGTTGATTGCTGATCAGCCGCTTAATCTGTTCTTGTTGCTGTTGCTTTTAAAGTGCATTGTGACACTTCATTGCACCACCATCTTGACTTTTCAGATATTCCTGTCTGGAGAAAAGGTAAAAATCTAAATCTAAGGAAGAAATATTTATTATTAAAGTAGCAATACTTTCCATTTTTACAAAGAGTGGCTCACAATCATTATCTTGAAAAGCTGAACCCAGAAGCCCAGAAAATTAGAAATTAAAAATAAAATAAAATAGAAAAAAACTGTTCTTGTTCCTGATTAGGGAATCATGAAATTGAAGACAGAATTATCTGAAGCTGCTAAAGGATGTGAAACATATTTTGACTCTGACCTTGAAGAAAATAATCTCCTGAAAGTATGCAAGAATGCTTACCTTGCTTGACTAAAGCTAGCTACCAGTGAAATTGCTTGCATCACACACACACACACACACACACACACACACACACAGAGAGAGAGAGAGAGAGAGAGAGAGAGAGAGAGAGAGAGAGAGGGGGGGGGTGATGGCAGGGTGAGTGAAAGAATGAACCCATCAACCTGCCAGTTTTGGGTAACCAATCAGCTTTTGTTGTGCCATTTTAGTAAAAAAAAAAAAGTCATTCCTGAAACAAGGAAAGGGGTTAAAGAATATTTTTGAAGTCAACATTCTTTGTGTTGTAATTTCCTTTCCCCCTCTATTTTGGTGTTTGTCTATTTTTTGCTGTGTGTTTTAAGATCTACCCTTGTTGGTCATTCCTTGGAACAGAAGGAACATCAGAATATTCCAATTGCTCTGTTGGAGGAGGCCAAAGACCCACATACTTTAATCAGCCATTCAGAGGGCTGGAAAATCTGGAAAAGGATGGTATCTAAATGTTGCTGCCTCTGATCAAGAATGAGATAAACAGTGATCCAGACTAATTGCTCTTGGCCACCTGCCATATATCTGTCCTTTAAAAAACAATATAAAAATCCACCACTGAATAAATATTCCGCAATTGACAAAGTGCCTTTTTGAACACAGCAAAATCCAGTAAAATTGGAAGACTAGCAAGATAAAAGCAGATTTAAAAGGCACTGACTGTCAAGATAATTTTGTGTTTTGAAAATCTGACCCTGGATAAGAATGCCTTTCCAAGACAGTCAGTCATACATGTGTCCCAAAGACTGAGAAGTCTTTGTGATTAGAAAAGTTAGTAAACCATCATTTATCTTATTAAGGTGGCTGGGAAGGGGATTACAGTTCTCAGTACATTCATGATTTTATAGGTTGCCATGATTAGGGAAGATTTAGAACATTACAGAATCTGATACAACTACACACAGGATTTAATTCACACATAATTTCAATTAGAATAAAGTATATTATTATTATTAAATAAATTTTATTATAAATTATAATAAAAGTTTTACATATATATATTTGGTATAATTTGAGCTAGTTTGGTTTAGTGGTTAAGGCACCAGGTTAGAAACCAGGAGTCTGTAAGTTTTAGTACTGCCTGAGGCATGAACCCAACTGGATGACTTTGGGCCAATCACCAGGAGACTGTGACTTCTAGTCCCCCCTGAGGCAGATGGGTGATTTTGGTCCAGTCCCTCTCTCAGGCCAACTTACTTCATAGGATGGTGGTTGGGACATAGGAAGAAGAAGGAATATTAGACAGGTTCAGTATCTTGAGTTATTTATAAAATAATAAAAGTGGTAAATCGACCAACCAACCCCAATAACACTAATAAATGGAACAATTAATTGTCCTTTGCAGCCATAATACAAGTTTGGAGTATCTCCAATTTACCATAAGCTTTATGGGATAAGAAATCTGACATACAGGACTGAAGCAGGCTATCTGTATAGAGGCTGATGGAGAAGAGAAAAAATAGACCCAATGGAAGAAGAATCAGGGATCTCACACAAACATCTGTAACATTATATATATATATATCTTTATAGATGGCTATGTGTGTTTGCATGCGTATGTCTGTGTTGTGTCCATTCATATCCATATGATACTTAATTATGATACAATAATATAAAACCTTTATTGGGAAATATATCTATTATTCTGTTAAAGATCGAAGAAATAAAATCAAATTTGCCTGTAAATTAAAATTCCACCCATATTTATAATGTATTTTGACAGTGTTGCCTATACCTCCAGTCATCCCCAACTTATTTTGCTTGATTTAAAAAGCACTCAAGTTTCTGTATAGCTTAGATTTACATCTTTAGGGAGAGGAATGGGCCATGCCATAGTGATTGGTGCTGATCTAGAAACCGGGAGACTGTGAGTTCTAGTCCCAAATTAGGAATGAAAACTGGCTGACATTCATTACTCAGTCATCATCAGTCAGTCCTCAAGAAAATATGACTTCTACTCTCACCTTAGACATGAAACCCGTCTAGGTGATTTTAGATGGATCACCAGGAGATTGTATGTTTTAGTCCCACCTTAAGCACAAAAGCCAACTGGGTGACTTTGGATCAGTAACTCTCAGCTGAAACTGCCCACCTCACAAAGTAGTTATTGTGAGGAAAATAGGAGAAGTAAGTAGTATTAGGGCTGGTCATTGCCTTGACTTATTACTCATAAAATAATAAAGGCAGGATAAAAATTGAATGAATGAATGAATGAATGAATGAGTAAGGCTATGGTTTGAGCAATGACATGATCTTTTCTTGCTTCAGAGGTGACCAAGAACCAAAGAAGAAAAAGATTATTTTTTTTAGTTTTTCAGCTTCAATATTAGACTTTTATTGAAGGCTGACATCAAATAGGTAGAAAACATTTCATAGCTGCAGCATCAGATGACCAGTTAACACTAAATAATAAATAATAATAATAATAATAATAATAACACTATTATAGCTACTATACAATAAGTCTCAAGATCATAGGATGGGAACTACATCCATAAACTTTTGAAAATATATGCAGTGAATGTATTACATTCTCTTGATAGTCTTTGGGAAAGACCTTGAGAAGAATCAGTGAGGGTAAGTAAACTTGTCTTTAAACCTCCAGTAGTTTAAATATGGAACTGTTTTCTTGATTAATGTATATAGCATCAGTTTTTGCATTGATCTTTCCCAAAGGTATCAGGATAATATAACTATGATAAAACAAAGAGTTTTATAAGACTAAATCCAGATATTATGTTTATAGGCATGCCATTTGATGAACATCTGGATTTATTCTTATACTTATGTTTATATAATATCTGAACAAGTATAAGAATAAATCCAGATGTTTATCAAATGGCATGCCTACAAACACATTATTCAGATGGCATTTTATTAATGGAATGAGAGTTACAGTTGCCCTGGTTTGTTTTGTTCACATGATGAATCCCAAAGAAATGTGGACTACCTGGTTAGGGTTAGTTCTATTCCTAATTCTTGATTCCAATTCTAAATTCTAAGCAGAGATGTTGTTCTGACAATGGCTGGGATTTCATATTGGTGAAAGGCAATTTTAGAAGGTGCCCCCTCCAGAATGAGGTAAAGTTTGTTCAACAAGACCAGTTCTTGACAAATCCACAGTGCTGCTGACAATTTCTTTGTGATTTGCTCTAGAACTTTCCCTAGTAGTGACCTACTCCAGATCCTCTCTTTCTGAATACAGGATAAAATTCAACTTCTTCCAATCATCATGCACTTCGCCATTTATAGGAATTTTGAAAGATAATAATTAAAGTTGGAACCAAAATATCAGCAAGTTCTCCTAGCACCTAAGATGCAATTCACTTGGGTATTTTAATTAATCCAGAGTAAATGGGACTTCCCCAGTTTCCTGGAAATTGGTATGAGAGCTTCTTTTGAGTCTATAGAGAAAGAGTAAAATACATATTTTTCAGAACTTTAAAATTAATAGCAGGTTGCTTGGCCATGCAGGGCAACATTTAGATATACAACAGAGTGGTGTCCTTGGTACCCTCCGAGCTTGATTGTTTCTTGCAAATGTTTCTAGGTAACATCATTAGAGCTAGTTGGGTAATGAAATATCTGCAAGAAAACACAACCAAGAGAGCAGGAAAGACCCCACAGTTCAGCCCTGAGCTACAAATATTGCCTTCTATTGGCACAACAGTCACAATCAGGTCTCGGTTCTCCTTGCATATTTGCACAGTTTGCCATGGTGTTCATTCAGAGCAAGCTTCCTGGAAGTGTTATCTCAGCACAAATATCTCGGTCTCCTTTTAAAGAGCCATAACCTGCTAAATTACATCATGTGATTAGCAAAATGAAAGAAAAGGCAATATTGACATTTCTTACATCTGCACTGAGATAATACCAAATATCAAAAGAGATATCAGAAATGCTAATGGAAATGTAATTGATGTAGTCAGAGCACTTATGGTACAGTGTAGCAGAGGTTGGGAGAAAACTTGTAAGGTAGGTAAGATTAAAAGACATTACTATTGCATTAACTCTAACTGTATTTACCCTGCAAAACTAATTATCCAGAATTCATTTTACATTTCTGTTAGGCAAGTTCCCTCTGTCATTTCTTGTTCTTCAGCCGGTAGAAGGCGATTCATGTGTGGGTAAAACCACAACTTTCGAAGAATGACACTGATTTTTCTTAAGCCATACAGTATCCTATACTTATTACAAATAAATATCACATTGAAAGATGGATTTACAAAGCAATTTTAGAATTTCAGGATAGACAAAAAAGCCACCTTAAGGTATCAGCATTTAAAATTATGGAAAATGCCTTGAATGTGAATCCATAGGTTATTCAACAACCAGGTGCCAAAGAGGTAGAAGAGGAAAGAAGAAAAAGAAGTGATTATAGCAAAATGCTATTTGCTTTCTGAGAAATCCTTCCTAATTAATTCATTTATCATGTATGTATGTATGTATGTATGTATCTCCCGCTTTTATTAATTTTATAAAAAGCTGAAGGAGACGAGTTGGAATATACCTAACACTCCTCCTATTTTCCCCATGAGATGGGTTGGGTTGAGGGAGAATAACCACCCTAAGTCAGACAGCTGGCTGTTGGCTACCTTTTTAAATAGTTAATAATATGAGCTTTCTGCTAAGCGAAAACCAAATAAACTATCTTATGCCTAAGTACAATCAGTTGAGAGAACTTATATCTAAGTAGGCATATATAGAATTACGTCACGTACCTAAAACTGTAAATAAATGAGTAATGCTCCTAAAACTGAAGGAGACTTATATTGGAATGTAAAGCCTCTTCTATTCATTTCAATAGTTTTAATTTTTGTGTTAATCTGGATTTTTGACTGATCCCTGCTTGAAATATTTTTAGGAAAAAAATTGATCTTTGTACAAAATATTAATTTTTAAACTTGGGACCCTTAGGGAAAAAAACATTTTGAGCACACCTTCTTTGATGTCCTTGAATTATTCATCTATTTTGGTCTTATCCAAGAATGCTATTTATTTGGTTTTGTGCTGCCTTTATTATTTAAATGTGTAACTCAAGGCAGCAAGCATACCTAATACTCCTTCCTCCTCCTATTTTGCCCACAACAACAACAATGCTGTGAGGTGGGTTGGGCTGACAGTGAGTGACTGGCATACAGTCACTCAGCCAGCTTTCATACCTAAGGTGGGACTAGAATTCCCAGTCTCCTGGTGCTTGACCCAAAGTCACGCAGCCAACTTTTATGCCTAAGGTTAAGAAAATTCTTCAGGTTCTAATTATTGTTAAATGATCTGGTGATTCTAAGAAGTAGCACTGGTGCAAGGATTAACCAACATTCCCTGCACATAGGCATTTCTTCTGAAGCCCTATTCCAGTGGCTGCCATTACACTTTTAAGAAACTAATTGGGAATAGAATGGATCTTAAAGCCATTTGTTTAGCTGAGAGTAGAGAAGGTAATTAATTGGCTGTTCACATCCAATTTTATTGCCCAGTTCAGAGAACTGGTATTCTCATTTTAAAAAAAACCTGGACTGCCCTCCTTTTTTTGAATTACCTAAACCTTTTAAACCAAATTTGTTTATTCCCAGATGTATCCAAACAATTGTCCTAAATGATGTTAGTCTCAATCCCAGTGCAGCTCCAGACCAATCAGCCTTAAATTGTTGAAGGCAGTCATGGACTTTAAGGGTTCATAAATCAGCCTAATGAATAAAACAGCACATGCAGAAATTCATTACATATCCAATACCCTGGGGTGTGATTTTATTATTTGATGCATGCTTGTTCTGCAAGCAACATATGGAGATTAAATTACAAAAGAGTGACAATTGTCTTCCTGCAAGCAAAAAAAAAAAAAAAAGCATTTCCAAAATGAATGAAAGAAAACTCACCTAAATGTTTCATTATGATAAAGTTACTTGAGGCCAGAAGTTCAGTTTGGAGAATTTATAAACGTATCATTGATTCTTGGAAGGATTTCAACATAATTTGCTTGCAGTATAGCAAAGTGAGGTGATATCCATCTTTGGTCCCCATGGAGCAATAAATATACCAAAATGCCTATTTAGAATTTCTATTTTGTTTATTGTGCCATTGAAAAAAAATTCTCTACATAATTTGTACCCAATTTGTATAACTTTTAAACCATAAAGACTATATTACAAAGTACATCTTTTAAAGTACTAATAGTAGGGTATGCTTATATAACAAACCCCAGGTGCAGTTCAGTCTTTAAACTCCAATGGAGATACAAGATTAGTAAAATCTACTGCTCTGATTAATGGTTTGTAGAGGTGGGCAGAAAGGTTCAAGCTCTCTCAATAATTTTGAATACCCTTTTAGGCAAAGTTGACAGTGTAAATATATTACAATAATGGAATCTTCATTTGATGCCCATTTGTAAATGAACAAAGATTTTTCAGTTTATCTAGGTATTTAGTGTTGGAATATTCATGAGCAGGAAGAGTCATGTGGTAACTCAGTCAGCCAATATGAAGAAAGTGCTACTGAGTCTATGCAAAAGGTATTGTTAGAAGCTGAATTTTCAGTCTCAGGTTTGTCTCTGTATCTCTCTGTAAGAAGTCTTCATTGAGCTATGATGCTGTAAAGAAGAATGTATGGTATTGTAAATATTTTGATATGAATATAAAGAGGTTATTTTGAATCAGCTAAATGCAGTCAACTGTGAGAGCTTCTGATTTATTTTTCACCAATAGAGAAATTAAAATTCTCTAACAGGTTATGGGCCCAGAGCTAACTAAGGACTGCATTGTAATTTAAAGCTGGAACAAATTGCCTGTGTTTAGAAAGAATAAGAACATGGCAGAATAAGCAGAATGGCTGCAATGGAATTTAAGGAAAGCTCTATGCCTCGTTTAGGCCAGAAGAATTACATTATATGGGCTGCAAAAATGGAATATTTGCTCATAGCAAAAGAGCTTATATCATATATCATAGAAAATCCACCACAAGTGTTTGCAGCTGCTGATCAGAAAAGTCATGATCAAGCAATGGCTTATCTCATCTTGAATTTAGATGATGAAAAATTTCTAAATGTTGCAAATTTAAAGACTGCAAAGGAGATTTGGTTGAAGTTGAGAGCTGTGCACGTGAATGTTTCTGCATGCAATATAGTGCAATTATGAAGAAAACTTTACCGGGCCTGTTTGCAACCAGGTGAATCTGTGGAACAGCATTTAAATAAAATGCAAAGTTTATTTTTGGACTTAGAACAACGTGGGTTTAAATTCCCTGAGTCCCAGAAGGTTTTATTGGTATTGAACAGTTTAGATAAAACCTGGGACACAGTTTCTGCGATATTTGAGTGTAAAGAAGAGCAAGAATTAAATTTTGAGGCTTTAAAGGCATGTTTGCTTAATGAAGAAGAAAAGCAACATTTTAGGAACAGCCACAGGAGGTGAAATTCCTGAGGAGGGGGTCCAGACTGCAAGTCTCTGGAGAAGAAACAGACAGATAGGACCAAGTTGCATCAAAAGAGAGTTTTTGCAAGCAGAGGGCTCAGCAAGAAAATAATTGCTACATTTGTGGAGCAAACACACATCTGAAAAGGAACTATTTTCAGAGGAACAATTTACAGCGAAGGACATTTGTGCAAGCAAAAAAGACTGATTTGCAAAAGGAACATTTTGGTGTTGCAAAAGTTTGCTATAGCAACAACAGAAACAAGTGGCTAATAGATAGCGGGGCAAATCAAACAATTGTTAATGACTCTGAATTATTTTGCAGGTTTGTACCAGTAGCACTAGAAGCTGTGGCTTTGGCAAATGGCCAGAGAGCAAAAGTCATCAGAAGAGGCGATGTAAAAATTCCATATTTGGAATCAAAGTTTACCAATGTGCTTTGTGTATCTGAGATGGAACATGTTGGAATATTCATGAGCAGGAAGAGTCACGTGGTAACTCAGTCAGCCAATCTGAAGAAAGTGCTACTGAGTCTGTGCAAAAGGGTATTGAGTTAGGAGCTGGATTTCCAGTCTCAGGTTTGTCTCTGTATCTCTCTGTAAGAAGTCTTCATTTGTGCTATGTTGCTGTAAAGAAGAATGTATGGTATTGTAAATATTTTGATATAAATATAAAGAAGTTATTTTGAATCAGCTAAATGCAGTCAACTGTGAGAGCTTCTGATTTATTTTTCACCAACAGAGAAATTAAAATTCTCTAACAGAACATAATTTGTTAAGTGTGTCTAATTTAGACAAACAAGGTTTTGAGACCATTTTTGTAAATGGGAAGTGTCTCATCAAAAGGAATGGAAATATTTGTACGGAAGGCATAAAGGAAGATAATCTATATGTATTGCAGGGACAAAAGGTTCAATGTTCCTATATATTTAAGAATGTTGCACAGCAACAATGTAAACTACATTGCTACATTTTTTAACAGTATGCGTAAAAAGCCAACATTAGTGCGAAGGTTGAGATTGCTTCTTTTTCACCAGATCAGAAATTAATAAGTGTTCTAGTAGAAAAGGGAATTGTACAGATTTTCTTTTAAAATACCCTGTATTTTACTCCGGGAAGGTGGGGGGGGAGAAGGGGAGGGTTGGGGGGGTGTTAGATTGCATTTTATTCAATTGTAATATTTGTAAGTGTAAAAATAAAATTTAAAAAAAAAGGAAAAAAAAGAAATTCTCGGGGCAGTCTTTGCAAGAGCATAGCGAAGATCATCTTCCACAACAAGTCCACTTCTGTATTTAGACTTGATAACCAACAACTTGGAAAACCCTGTTTCACAAAGATATGTTGTTGGAAATGGAAGAAGAAGGCGCAACACAGTCTCAGACAGAACAGGATATAACTGCAAACATTTGATCCAGAATTTTGTAACTGGCATTGTGGAGAAATCAATTCTCGCTGCATCACTGTTAATAAGTTCAATGAACTCCTCTTGTGCTGTCTCAGGAACATTTTCAACGTTGACTATGAATGGGCTTCTGGCAAGTGCAAATGGAGTGTCAAGTAGATTTGGAAAGTACGATGAGGTTTCATCTGCAAGTATGCGCAGGTATTCTTTAACAGAACTTATCATCGTAATCCTGTTGTCTGGTTCAATGTCATGTTCCTCAAAGAAAGCAGATAAGGTAGGCAACATGTAAATTTTATTTTCATCCAATTTTTTTTGCCAAAGCTGCAGTTTCATTTGGAATGATCGGATCTTTTCAGACAAATCGAGGCACGTTGCATTTCGTCCTTGCAGTGATAAATTTAACTCATTCAAGATGGCAAAGATATCAACCAAGTAAGCTATTTTCTGCAGTTCACTGTTATCGCTGAAAAGAGCTTCAAACTGCGGTCTTGCTTTCTGACTAAAAAATGTTTTGAGTTCATCACAAAGCTCAAAAACACGTTTTAAAACTTTTTCTTTTTACAACCATCTCACTTCAGTGTGAAATAGCAGAGCTTTGTTTGGCATATCCAGCTCGTTGCACAGTTGTGAAAACAGTCGTGTGTTTAAACTGCTTGCCTTTACAAAGTTGACAGAATTTATGACGCTTTTCATTACTTCTCGTAACTTTTGTGGCAGTGTCTTTGTTGCTAATATTTGCTGATGAATCATACAGTGAGTTCTGATGACTTTTGGTGACTCATTCAGTACCAAATGTTGAAATCCAGATCTACATCCTAGCATAGCTGGAGCACCATCTGTGCAAACACCACAAACCTTTTCTCAAGATATCATATGCTCTTTCAGAAATGAACCAACTGTGTCAAATACATCATGTGCAGTAGTTGTCGTTTGAAGAGAAACTCATCTTTAAAGTCGCCATCATTAATATACCTCACATAAACCAGTAACTGGGAACAGTTTGCAATGTCTGTAGATTCATCAAGCTGGATACTAAATATTGGAAGTGGAGCAGATTTAATTTCTTGGATTACTTGATCAAGAATATCAGCAGACATGTCATCTATTCTTCTGCAGACAGTGTCATTGGACAAGGAAACTGCACTCAATTTCATCACAAATTCGTCTCCGATCATAAGTCGAACAATGTCTTTGGCCACTGGCAACAGTAACTCCTCAGCAATGGTATGAGGTTTCATAGCTCTGGCGATTCTGAGTGCCACCACATATGAAGCTTCAACGGCTGCTACGTTTTGTTTGTGGTACTTGCCACCAGTGTCAAGTCTGGCTTTCTTGAGTCCATCAGCTTTGGTTCTAAAATAGTTGGTATCCTTGTCAGCATAGCTCGGATGCTTACTCTCAAAATGGCGTTTCAGTTTGTTCGGCTTCATCGATTCGGCTGATAGAACTTCACAACAAATTACACATTGCGGTTTCTTGATTCCCGCTGTAAATATTGAGGTAAAACCATATTATAAGAAATCCTCACTATATTTCCTTTTCCTGATGTTCTTCGGATCTATTGTCATTGAATGGTTTGCTAGTGAAAATATGTAACAATAGCTTCAATAATACAAAACATGACACATGGCATAGTTCAGTCAAAACAGTTCATTAAAGTTTCCTATGATTTACCATTCTCTGTGTTGTTTTATTTACAAACCCAGTGTTTCTCAACCTTGACAATTTTATGGCATGTGGACTTCAACTCCCAGAACTTCACAGCCAGCAATCGCCAACTCCATGGGAGAAGTCTTACTCCTTTGATGGAAAATCAACTCTACTATCCTGGGAAAGAAACCAGGCTCATGCAATTCAGATTTTTAGCCCGAGATCTGAGACCATGAGAAACCACAAGTCCATATTTAGGTGGCCACATAACTGAGTATTCATCATGATTTGGGAGCCCAAAATGCACCACCCAACCTCAGGGAGTGTAGGCAGAATCTGCCCAATATTTGCTGAAATATGTTGCACTCAGATTTCATTCTGGGAATGAAATATTAAAAAGGAAGAGAGAGAAGAAATCAACTTTTATTCCCTATTTCCAAACCCTCTTCCTGGAAGTCATAACATGTAATTAAGCACTTCAACGAAGTAATTACTCCATTATTTGAGTAGGCAATCAATTAAGGAGTTGCACTATGTAAGGAAAGAAAAGAAAATTAAACAAAAGAAAAAAGAAAAAGAAAAGAAGAGGACAGGACAGGACAGGACAAGGAACAAGAGAGGAGGAAAGGGGAGGGGGAGGAGAGGAGAAAAAGAAAAAAGGAAAGAAAAAAGAAAAGAAAAGAAAGGAGGGGAGAGGGGAGGGGAGGGGAGGAGAGGAGAGAAAAGAATGGGAGAGGGGACAGGAGAGGGGGAGAAAGGGGGATAGAAGAAAGAAAAGAAAACTCTGCTTCTTGCGCAGAGCTGGCAATCACGGAGCAAGACGCCCATTCGATGTGGTGGCAGGCAAGTGGCAGCGACGGCGCAGGCCGACCACCGGCTGGGCCACCAGCTGGCCCAGCCCAAGGGAGGTAAGCCACCCACCGGGCCCCACACGTGCCAGCTACCCTCCCAGCGGCCGCCGCTGCCCCACTAGCCTTACCTTGGCCACCGCCCGTTCGGTGCGGCAGCAGGCAGGCCCAGGCACTCCTGGGTGACCATGGCAAGCGACCGTGACGGCGCAGGCCGACCAATAGAATAAGGGCCAATAGAATAAGAGGGAGTAGCACAGCTCACAAAAAAGGGGAAAAAAACAAAAAAAAATGCTAGACTGCATTTCATAAGGATTCTATGAGGAAAAACTCCAGGACTTTGGCGACCCCTGTGAAATGGTTGTTTGAACCCAAAAGGGGTCACGACCCACAGGTGAGAACCGCTGGTGTAGCTGAAAGAAGGAATGGTGTTTTGCAAACAATGAAAGATTCTGGTATGAGCAGGTCATATTGGGGAGAAGCCATATTGACTGCCAATTATATAGTTAACAGGCTATGGAGTTCCTCCATTAATAATACCCCATATGCCATTCTACATGGGAGAAAGCCATCACTGGCACATTTGAGAATTTTTGGAAGTAGTGCATGGGTACATATTCCAAAAGCAATCAGAAGAAAGGGACAGCAAAAGGCAAGAAAGCTCAGGTTTGTGGGCTATGAGCCAGGGTCAAAAGGATATCGCTTTAGCGATGGAAGTAAAAGAATTGTAATTTCAAGGTCTGCTAATTTTGCAGACCAAAATTGGGACAGAATTAATGCAAATTCTGGGTATGTCTCACTTAATGACGGTGATCTATTTAACGACAATAGCTCATCTAATGATGGAAAAATGATTATTGAAGATGTCAATGTTCAGGGAGGAAAGGCTGAACAAGACATGAAGCCAGATAGACTTGAGACACAGGAGCAGTTAATACCACGTAGGTCAGAGTGATGTAACAAAGGAATTCCGCCTGACAGGTATTCTGCCAGCAAGGTAAAGGTTTGCAATGTGTGGTATGAGCCAAGAAGTTATAAAGAGGTGTTGGCTTTACCAAAAGCTGAACAAGAAAGATGGAAGGAGGCCATGGATAAAGAGATGAAATCCATGGGAGACCATGAAGTATTTAAATCAGTGACTTTGCCACAGGGAACCAAAGCTATGGGTTGTAAGTGGGTATATAAGAAAAAGGTATTGCCAAATAATGATGTACAGTATAAGGCCAGGTTAGTGGCACAAGGTTTTTCACAATTAAAGAATTTGGGAGAAATAAAAAATTATCTCGGTGTAGAGATACAGAAAAATGAAAAAGGTGGTTATATTCTCAGTCAAAGGAGAAAAATTGAGCAGTTATTGGAGAAATATAATATGAAAGATTGCAATACTGCTCCCACACCTATGAGTACAAATGTTTATAATAGTTTAAGTGTGGACAAAGGCGAAACCTGTAATCAGGAGATGTATCACTCAGCAATAGGGAGTTTGTTATATCTATCACAGTGGTCCAGACCAGACATAGCTTGCGCAGTAAGCATTTTGAGTCCTTTTACTGCTGCACCTACAAAGTTACATTGGATGGGTGTAAAAAAGGTTCTCAGATATTTAAAGGGAACCATAAATTTGGGTCTTCAAATACAGATTACTGAGGAATTGAAATTAAAGTGTTATGTCGATAGCGACTATGCAAATAACATAAACAAAAGGAAATCAAATTCTGGGATTATAATATTGTTTAGAGGGACTCTGATTGGATGGAAATCCAGAAAACAAACAACTGTTGCTATTTCAACAGCGGAAGCAGAGTTTACTGCTTTATCTGAATTGTGTTCTGAAGTAACATGGTATGTACAGTTGTTGCAAAATTTAAATATTAATGTAAAAGAATCTGTAAAGGTATTTGAAGACAATGTTGCCTGTATAAAAATGGCAACTGGTGACAGGGTGAAGAACAGAAGTAAACATGTAGACATTAAGTATTGTAATGTCAGGGAAGCTGTAAAAGGAAAATTGATTAGTTTACATCATTGTTCTTCTGAGGATAATTTGGCAGACATGATGACTAAACCATTGGGTGGTGTTCACTATGGAGAAGGTATTAAGTCAATAGGTCTGATGTCTCTTCCTGTCATGAAGGGAGGAGTGTTGGAATATTCATGAGCAGGAAGAGTCATGTGGTAACTCAGTCAGCCAATGTAAAGAAAGGGCTACTGAGTCTGTGCAAAAAGGGTATTGAGTTAGGAGCTGGATTTTTCCAGTCTCAGGTTTGTCTCTGTATCTCTCTGTAAGAAGTCTTCATTTGTGCTATGTTGCTGTAAAGAAGAATGTATGGTATTGTAAATATTTTGATATGAATATAAAGAGGTTATTTTGAATCAGCTAAATGCAGTCAAGTGTGAGAGCTTCTGATTTATTTTTTCACCAACAGAGACATTAAAATTCTCTAACAATTAGCCTTCCCTATTAAATTGCTGTGAAGCCATAATCCTTTTGCACACAAACCTGTGGCAAAGACAACTTTAAAGGCATTTGATTAATACTCCATGTAGCTAGCTTTGCAAAGGTAAATGGAGGGAAATCAGGTTGAAAAATAAATGCGTAAGATCCAAGCAATTATCACAGTGTTTCTAATCTGGTGTCCTTCTGAAAGGCTGAATTGGAAGCCACCTCACTCCTTCCACAGGTTGGGGATCATAATATATCTGTGGTGGAGCAGATGACTGTTATGGAAACTGAATTAAATCAACGTATTTTATTTTTTCACTTTTACTAGTTTTTTTAACCTCTATTACTTTATAAATAATTCAAGGGGAGAAATACTTTTCCTTCCTACTACTACTTCCTCACAACAACAACCCTGTGAGGTAGGTGGGCTCAGAGAAAAACTAGTCACCCAGCTGGCTTCCATGCCTAAAGTGGGACTAGAACTCATGGTCTCTTGGTTTTTAGGCCAACATCTTAAGCACTAGACTAGGCATGTCAAACTTGCGATGTCACATGACACCGCGTGACGTATCGCGACTTTTTCCCCATTGCCGGCAATGGGGTGGGCGCGGTTTCCTTGTGACGTGTCCTGTCCGCGGGTCGGCAGTTTAACACCCCTGCACTAGACCAATCTGGGTCTCTCAAAGTTATATTTTCTGCATAGTAGGAGATACATTCTAAAGCCTTTATTGTCATTGCTGTTATTTCTTTTTTCATTCTTTCTTCCATCACAAAGTTCAAGTCGTTGTTGATAGCATTTCAGAACAAAGTCTCATGAAAACTCTGAATAACCTACTGAAAGCCTTTCTTTAGCATGGCTATTGTAGAAATCTGTACTATGGGAAGCACAGTCGTGGACTCTGGATGATTGAACCCGACTGGTCATGTCTCAAGATTTTGCAGACAGAAGTATATCACTTAGGAACCTGGTTTTGAATGATGGGGATTGTTAACACAAGAAACTGGATGGTGGATTCAAAACACTGGAAACCTTTGAACCTATATCTTTGAATTAAGGTCACTCATTCAGACAATCAGTGAAGATTTTATCCTACACCAGTATTCCTCAAATTTGAGAAACTCAGTTCTTCCAGAATTGGAGTTGACTGGCTGGAGATGGGTATTGATGAGTATGTAGGAAGGACCTTTTTCTGACCAATAACTAAGCAAGTTATCAGTTGAATGAGAGTGCGATACCAGGCAAGCACTAATTTCTGTTCTCTCTTCTGACAAATTGTCAGATTTATGGCAACTATAATTTCAGCTTTAGGGGGAAAGAGGAAATAAAATGATAGCTTTTGAAAGTACAGTGAATACCATTTCCAGCTGGTACTGGCATGGAATTTAGAATGGCAGATATTTCCCTCCCTCATTTCAGATGGATGCAGAGGCCTAAGAGGCAGATCCAAGTATTAAATAACTCGAGAACCAGGTACTAATTTCTACTTGGTTCTTTCTATAATCTTCCTAGTTCCAATTTCTATTGATTAAAATCAAAACTTCCAGGAAAGCTGATTCCTTTCTGTTAGTAGTTAGCTTGCTGGCTGAGGAATTCTGGGAGTTGAAGTCCACAAGTCATAAAAGGGCCAAGTTTGAAGAGCCCTGTGTTAGGATATGGAAACAGCACTATGGACAGCTCCTTCTGGAGCATTTTTATGCTCAGTATTAAGTTGATCGAGAAGATTACAGCATGAAAAATCTTATTGCCAAAATGCACCACATAAAATATTTGGGTTCTCAGCCATAGCACAGCATTGTCTGCATATGAAAATACATGCACGTTCACATGTCCATTCAACATATATACATTAAAACATTCAATGCGCCTCCATACTTCATTATATACGGTATCTGTTTCTTTGGGATAGCTAGCTAGACATTTATCCTTACTAGAGCAGGTTTTATAGACTGACTTTATTATGATTAAATACATAACTAAATAGTTGTCTTACTCCTTTCTCAATGCTGAACCAATCACTAGGGATTCCACTTATACTAATGCATGCCTTTTTCCGTCACATACCTGTGCTAATGCATTTAGCAACCAAAATTTTACTCCATATTTACACAAAATATCCAATAATGCATACCAATTATCTTTAGCATAAATTTTCCCTAAAATCAATAAATGCAGAATCAAGTTTATTTCTGACACTCATATAAGAACATAAGAACATAAGAAGAGCCATGCTGAATCAGGCCAAAGCCCATCGAGTCCAGCATTCTGTGTCACACAATGGCCCACCAAATGTACATGGGGATCTTGAGCAGAAAGAGAAGGCAAAACCCTCCCTTTCCCTTGACCCCCAAACAAATGGTACTCAAGGGAATCCTGCCTGCCTCAACCAACATAGAGGCAGCACATGGACATCTGTTTTAATAACCACCAATACACTTTGCATCCATGAATCTATCTAGCCCTGCCTTGAAGCTGTCAAGGCTGACAGCTGTCACGACCCCTTCAGGAAGTGAATTCCATAAATCAACGACCCTCTGGGTGAAGAAATATTTCCCTTTATTTGTCCTCACTTTCTTAGCTATAAGCTTTAGGGAGTGCCCCCTTGTCCTGGTATTGTGTGATAGAGAAAATAATTTTTCTCTATCCACATTTTCTATCCCATGCATGATTTTATACACTTCGATCAAGTCACCCCTTAAACGCCGTCTTTCAAGGCTGAAGAGACCAAGGCGTTGCAATCTGGTTTCATAAGGGAGGCGCTCCATTTCCTTGATCATTCTTGTTGCCCTTTTTTGCACCTTTTCCAGTTCCATTATATCCTTCTTGAGGTGCGGTGACCAGAACTGTACACAGTACTCCAAGTGTGGTCTCACCATCGATTTGTACAGAGGCAATACAACACTTGCTGACTTATTGAGAAACTTATGTTTCTCAATGGTCTATTAAAGAGCAAAAATTTGGACTGCACTACCCTTGCTCAACATATCACACTGCACCTCAGAAATTGTATTCACTGTCACCCTCTTATCCCTTTTCAGTCAGAGTTGTATCAAATACGGTCCCCATTAATTTCTACATTCACTCTTACCCTTTGTATAGGGCAAACTATTTTGACAAACTCCCTTTCATATACCAATGATGTTGGAAGAACACCAGAATATGCTCAAATTTTCCCAAGTGCCAATTGACCTAAAGGAATTGCCCTTGTATGGTATTTGGGATATCTACAAAAGAGGGATCGAGATGAAGGCTGTAAACACTCAACTGAAGCTATGAACCTTTTTATATCTGTGTGAACTGTGGGATGCATGTTAAGCTTCAACTGCAGGCTTGTGCCCACATTTTTTATTTTTTTTTACCTCCACGTGGATGCTTTTTTTTTTTTAAATTATAAAAATTCTTTTATTAAAACAATTAACATTGAACATAAAAGCATATTATGCAGCAATCATCATGACACCTGGTATACAATACTAAGTATTAGTCTTTGAAAACGTCTGAGTTAGTAAGCTTTTTTCCCCACTCCTCGTGTCTAGCCTCAACTATACTCCTGTTACATTTTATTTTGATTGGTGTTTCCCCTATCCGTTTCAATATTAATGTGATCAACATTAAACATAAGATCCTATTGCTAAGCAATCATCCTAGAACATAGCATACAACATTAGGTATTAATCTTTGTAAACATCTGTTTTAGTAAACGTTCTTCCCTCCTCCCTTACATCTTCAAGTATACTCCGAGTACATTTTGTTTGATTGGTGTTTCTCCTATATATGGTCTATCTACTGTATCTAGTCTATCGCATATTGTGCGTTTGCGCTTCTGAGTTGACTTCATCCCATTACTAGTGCAATCTTTTATGGTCCCCAACCCGAGATCCTGAGGTAAAAGTTTCATATCCTGAGGTAGAGATTCAGTCTACTTTAACAATATTAAAGCAAACAACGTTAGTCATAAGGTTATGTTAAGAGGCATTAGTTATAGAACATATACATTCAACGTTGGGTGTTAGTTTTTGTAAACATCTGATTTGTTAGCCCTTCATCCCTCCTCCCATCGATCCTTAGCTGAATGCCAGCTGCATTCTGTTTGATTGGTGTCTCTCTTGGATATAGTCTATCCACTGTTTCCAGTCAGTCACAAATTGTTCATTGGAGCGGTTTTTCAAGTATGCTGATATTTTTGCCATTTCCGCCAAATTTGTTACTTTCACAGTCCATTCTTCAATAGGCGGTATTTCCGGATTCTTCCAGTACTGTCCCACCAACAATCTTGCTGCTGTAATTAAGTTCAAAAATAAATTTGTCTCTGAGGTAGTGATATCCTTTGTGATCCCTAACAGAAAAGCCTGAGGTAGAAATTCTATACGCTTTTTGAAAATAGTTTGGAGTGTCCACCATATCTTCCTCCAGAATGCTTTGATTTTTCTGCATGTCCACCATATATGAAAGTAAGTAGCCTCTCCGTCCCCGCACCTCCAGCATTTGGGCTGGGAGCCCGGGTAGATGAGTGATATTTTTTTCGGGTCTAGGTGCCATCTATAGAACATCTCCACGTGGATGCTTTTGTTTAGAAACAAAGAAAGGAAAACAAAATGGAAGAATTTAGAAGGTAGTTGACATGGCTGTGCCAGGTTAGAATCTTAGATGGAGGACAACATGGTTTGAAAAACATAACTTTGCCAAATGTATTACAAAAGTTAAGTGATACGATGCTCCAGTAGTAGAATAATGAAGGCAAGTCAAATCAGATCATTCTTATATGATATTTGAAGATGATAAGCCATCCTTGATACTAAGAGGTCAGATCATTGAAGGCCCTTGACCATAAGCACTTTTTGGAATGAAAGAATTATGAGAACAAAGCAAGCAAATAAATTAAAAGCAAAAAAAATAACCAAAATAATATCATGTTAACCACATGCAAGATGTTATTAATGTAACATTACAATAAAGAAAAAGCTAATATTCATGTTGGTTTTTCTTGTGTGGACTGCCTTAAAGGATTGACAACTATCTTGCAAATCTGAAAACATTTCTCCCTTCCTCTCTTTTTACTCTCTGGAAAATTAAGGGGTCTCTTCTGAAATGCTTCCCACACACCCACTGCATCTATGGGCTGAGATTCTTTTTACATGTAAGGACAGTTGTCTAGGCTCTTCCACCTGTCCTCCAAGGTCATTCCCAAATACCATTACTAAGTAACTGTCCAAAGAGGAAGAATTGTATTTAACCTATGGAGTTGGTTTCCTCATCTGGTCTACACTATAGGGCTGACAACTCCTTTGACTCTTAATAATAATAGTAAAGTTGGAAGGGACCTTGGAGGTCATCTAGTCCAATCCCCTGCTCAGGCAGGAAACTCTATACCATTTCGGACAAGTGGCTGTCCAGTCTTCTATGTTTAACCAACATGAACTGTTTCTTATGGATCATTTCAGACACCCATTTGTCTAAAATGATATAGGGTTTCCTGCCTGAGCAGGGTGTTGGACTAGATGACCTCCAAGGTCCCTTCCAACTTTACTATTATTACTATTATTATTACTATTATTATTACTATTATTATTACTATTATTACTATTATTATTACTATTATTATTATTACTATTATTATTATTATTATTATTATTATTATTATTATTACCTTCGCTAGACAGCAAGGCACAAGAATTTGAAATGCTGGAGAAGATTTCTGCTCTGCTGCCATCAACAGAGCTTGATACATGGTGTCTCACTGGACATAAAATGTTGAAAATGGAGATAAGAACTGATTTCACACATTGCATTTTTTTAAAATCATAGAATAAACCATAATTGGCAAGCTTCAAACAACACCAAACCAAATAATCTCAACAAACCACATGCCACACAAGCTACTAGTATAAGCCTGATGTGTGAATCAGCTTAGAGTCAGTTTAAGCTCACAAAGCTTCTTGTGCTTAAATTTGGATTGATGGTCCCAACTTCTCCCATATCTTCTACAAGATTTCAGTGACGGAAAATATTCGACTATGTTGGATCCCTTTTAGATATTCAATGGTTTCAGAACAGAGTTGTAAAGTTATATTAAGACATTATACTGTCTGGCTCAAAGCAAGAGTTTTTGCACCATGTAATGTATTTCTGCTTCCAAATTGAGCATGGCATCTGAGAAATGATCCCAAATGATCCCCGGTTATTAATTCTAGGCTGAGTAAATAATTATTCACATCTGTGTCATTCTGAAGACTGGCATCTAAGTATGCAAGTTTGTCAAGGTGACACAAAGAATTTAATTTCTCAGGTTTTTAATAGTGCCAGGACTCAGGATATCTTTTGATTCAAGAAAGCCAATGTTTAAAATTCTTCAGACGAATAGCTTCATTATTTAACTGACAAAGCAGGGACCATTAAGACAGTCATTCTAACAAACAATAAAAAAGGCACTGTCTTTTGGCTTCTCTTCTAAATCTCCCAAATTGCACAAATACAATCCACTCTCTGTCAAAAATTATTGCTATCAATCAATTATGGGCTGAGTAAAAGAGAAAAAAACATTTTGTAATAATGTTAAAGTGTTTTTCAAATGGGACCTACAACAATCATTTCAATTGTATGCCAATGCTTCCTAAAGTAGGAAGATCCACACTGAAAATTTGTTCTGGATTTTCAACTCCATAAGTCAACATTAGCATAGTTCCTGTTAAGATTTCCCCAAACTTAGCAGAATTGGTACTATTTATTAGTGGATAAGAGACCATTAGGAGATCCCAAGGCAGTTGTCTCGTCTGGAAAACATCCAAAAGTAAAGGAAAACTGCTTCCATTATAACTGTCAAGAAAAGTACACAGATGTGTTGATGTAATCTCCTGGCATTGAGTTGGAATCATAGGATCATTATCAAGTAGTTGAAGGGCATCAGATTTCCCTTTCTGTTGTAACCCATTGTTTCATCTGAAAGTTCCATATAATCATAATCCCCTGGATTCTCCAAGAAACTTGATTTCTTACATGCACAGCCTCATCTTTCATACAGAAATTTCATGTAGGGAAATATACATGATCTCCCCTCATAACAACCACACAAGGAAGATTATTCTAAGGAAGAATACTTGTTTAAAGTCACTGACAATATTCACACGTGACACTATATTAAAATCCTTTAAACAGTGGTTTAGTAGTCAGAAGACCTTGTTCACATGTAACAACTAAAATGTGCTTTATGCATTGCACTAACATATGAATTGCTCACTTATCATTTTTGAATAAATTGTAACTGGCTAGGATCATAAATCACACTAAAACAGAGATTATGACTTACAAACAGTGGCTAAATGTATACAAGATGTTGAACCACAAATTAGCAAGCCACGCTGTGGTTCGATATATTGTGTGAACCCAGAATAAAAAAAATGCAGGAGGGCTTGGGAGTCACACCTAATATTAATCCATAGTATACAGTAGTTCATTTGGGTGTGGTTATTCTGGGTACACACAACACAAAATTCTTATTGGCTTAATAAGACCTCTCTTCACTGTGGTTTGTGAGCTATGGCTGATGGCTTACAGCAGGGGCCCCAAACCCCCAGGCTGTGCCCCACTATAGGCTCTGGCCTATTGGCAACCAGTCGTAAAAGCGGTGGGCCAATGTACGCACATAGCTCGACTCACAAGAGAGGCAAGCCAGCACGCACATGCATGAATGTGCAGCTTAACTTGCAGTTCAGTTGCATGTGCATGCGCCTCTGTGCTGTCCCAGTTCCCTTATCCACAGCCGGGCTGCCAAGCTGCAGAGAGTCACTGGCTTAGAGTCCATGCAAACCCAGCCAATAAATTGAGAAAAACATGAGCCCAGAAACATGGGCCATCTCTCCCAATTGTATTTTAAATAGGTGTGAAAATATGGCCTTCGGTGTTATTTGAAAATCCGGTTTCCCAGGGGCATCACAGGGATGTAAAAAAAAAACAACCGAAGATGAACCCCTGTCCCATTTTTACCGGCACAGGGATGGATTTTGATCATGCAGTCATGGCTACCATGTTGATTATGTTGATTTCTCCTCTCTAACTGTCCTTGATATTAATCCTCAGTGGGACACACTTAAAATTAATAATTTTTAAAATCTAAACTGTATTGTTACTTGTATAACTACATTTTGCATTCTGGCCAACATACATGCCCAGGTAGTAAACAAATCATACTTAACAGGGCATATGAAGCATTTGGATACCAACGTGAACCCAACCTATGTATGAAACTGTCAGGCATGAAGGATCAAGGTCACATGTAAGTTCCTCTTCAAAAGATTTATTGCTCAAGCCTTTATACAATAAACTGGTCAATTAACGTACAACAGCAAATTGGCACCAGATAAAGGTCAACGGAATTCTAGAGGAGTTGGACTTTCTGGGAGTTGAAGTCCACGAGTCATAAAAGAGCCAAGGTTGCCTACCCCTGCTCTACACCATGGTGGGAAGAAGTAGCTTAAAAACCTTAACATTAAATTATTATTTCCTGACACTTAGAACAAATAATCAGAGGAGCAACTGGCCTCCAGAAATTGTAGGTGCTCCAACACTAGAGGTTTTTAAGAAAAGATCGGACAGCCATTGTTCTGAAATGGTATAGGGTTAGGGTGCTCCAAAGTTTCTTCCAACCCTGTTATTCTGTTAAATTATATTCTAAGGCAAAGCAGTTGTGGATCATTGTGGAGCCATCTGGTTTCTGAAACCTTTGAGATGTCTTCATTATATTCATGATCAAATGCAAGGTTACATTAATTATAGAGAAATTTGAGGCACACCATTTTCAGGGTTAATGTCATATAGTCGTAATTACTCTCTGAATATAATTATATCTTTTCTACTATTAAGATATTTTCCTCCCCCTCTGCTGACCTAGAGAATATAGGAAATTGTGTAACTTTTCAGCCAGCTGTGTTATTAGTATTTGGCATGGAAATCCATTATATAAATTTATTGACGTGAAAGTGGAATCCACCCTATAAATGTGTAAAGGGCACTTGTTACCCAGGATATGTTTTGTACATTAAGCTTGTAGTTAATGAGTTTCAACAATCCTATATATTATCTTTTGGGAGGATGCCCAAAAGCTATTTCCTCTCAGAGCAGTTTAAAATTAAGAAGCAATTCTCACTTTAAAAAATTACGTCTAAAATTAACAAGCCATTTCGTCCAACCTTCATATGCCTGATTTCTTTGGAATCCTTTCATGATTTCCAGGGATGGCAGATCAATGGAATCTTTCCTGGATCAAGAAACTTAAGAATGAGAATGATATTGTTAGAGTTGTACCCATAAAACATACTAACTTGGTTTTTCTCAACATTGTCAGTTTGCATGGACTTCAATTCCCAGAATTCCTCAGTCAGTCTTGCTGGGTGGGGAATTCTGGGAGATGAAGTCCACACATCTTCAAGTTGCCAAGATTGAGAAATACTGCCCTAATCTGTGCTTGGCTTTCTTGCACAGTATATTAAAATCATTAGCTAGCTATGCCGATGACATTCACATAATATAACAAAACACATACCGGTATATTGGCCAATTACATTTTGACCCAACATATGGTAAGATTCACAGACCAGAATTCCTGGAAGTTGGAGTCATAAAACATCTGGAAGACACAAGGTCAAGAAAGCCTCCACAGATGTTCTTCAGTGCCAGGAATTAGAAAAACTGCAGTAGAAGAAAGTAGAACTGGCCTTACAAAATGGGAATGCAATAATGCATGTATTATGGGGAACAAGAAGTTACACAGGCAGTCCATTCATTTAGTGACCATTCAGAGTTATAATGGCAATGAACAAAGTGACGTATGGCTTTTTCACATTTATGACGGTTGTAGTATTCCCATATCATGTGATCAAAATTCAGGCTCTTGGCAACAGGCATGTATTTATGACAGTTGCACTGTCCCAGTGTCATGTAATCACCATTTGTAATCTTCCCAACCAGCTTCAGACAAGCAAGTTAATGGTAGAAGCCAGATTTGCTTAGCAACTACATGATTCATTTAACAACTGCAGTGATTCACTTAATAACTGTGGCAAAAAGGCAAAATGGGGCAAAACTCACTTAACAACTACCTTGCTTAGGAACAGAAATTTTGAGCTCAGTTGTGGTCATAAGTCGAGGACTACCTGTATACATTTAGGTATTTTATTTAAGACATTCGTTCAGAATTCTACCTTCCTCAGCATGTAATTTTGAGTGGCAGGGCATGTAAATTTGAGAATGCACTTTCCCAGTTTAATAACACGTTGGCTGCATTTGCATTCATCCTAATACAGTAGTGGCCAAAATTGTGGAAACCTTTTGGGAAAAGTGTATTTTTGAGGTTTGATGGCTAATAACACCACTTTTTTTTGGAGTGGTGCCATAAAATTATATATCAATGGAAAGATAATCTAATCAAGTACTGTATTCTATGAAAAGTTATAGCCAAATAACCAGAAAAAGGAAGCACAACTTGCTTAGGTTGATCTCAGGTAGCTTTCCTTCATCTGATTGTAGCCAATGAGCGTGAGTGTTTAGAGAGCCAATCAGGTGTCATCTTGTTTTGGCAATGAGCCAATCAGATCACAGTAGGATTCCATTATTGATGCCATGTATTGAAGCTGAGAGGAGGACATTTGTCAGTGTGTTATGTGATCGCTATCAAGCTGGTTGGGTTTGTTTTTTTCCCTTTCATTTAGTGAGCTTGTAAATTGTAATAAAATTAAAAAAGTAATGGTGCAAAGAGTTGACTGGTCGCCCAGAAAATGATGTAAAATAGTATTATTAAGTGAACAAGGCTCCAGTTATAAAGAAATTAGAAGAAAAATTGGCGGAAACATAACCAAAGGTGGCATTTCTAATGTATATTTTTCCCAAAAGGTTTCCACAATTTTGGCCACTACAGTATGCTCAGAGACATTGAATTCTAAGAAAGAGTGTTTGCTGAGATTTTGGAACTGCAGAGCCATTTATCTGGACTGCAGCAGGTTGGAGAAGGTCGAACGTGTTCTATACCAATGAAAGTGTCAAGGGCAGGTTAAGCAATGAGCTACACAGCTGTGACAGTTGTCAGCTGTAGAATGGAGAAGGTCCCTGAGAAATTAAAGGAAAGAAAGGCCATTTGGGTTCATGAGAAGCCTTCAAAGGCAACAGGACACTTACCATTTGATTTCCCCTGAAGCAGGATTAGCTTAATAAATTGGGGAAGCAGACATTGTGGCCTTTGGCACATGATTAATCTGGAACATTATTCTAATTACCTTAATTAATATATTTACAGCAAGTCTTTAAGATTACAACTTTACAGAGCTTTGGGGGCCTTTAAACTGTTGAGCAATTTCCTGCAAAGCTAAGGCAGGTTTTCAGCATCTCTTTTATAGGACAAAATCATCAGGTTGGTTTGTCCACTCATCTCTAGAGAATTTAATTTAAAATTAAGCTTAGATGCCTTTGGTGCTTAAGACTCATAAGTAAATAAGCATAACATTTCTGAATTCACTTTATAAATTGGGGTGGTCATCTTACACAGAGGTAAAGATATCTCCTTTTAAATTAATGCAATCTTTAAAAGGAAGCATCTATCAATACAGCACCAAAGACGTTTGAATATATATATACTACATTCTGGAGCATGCAGTAGACTTACTCTTATTTCTTGCAGTAAAGCTACTCTGCTGATTGCTGCTTTTTTTAAAAAAAAAAATGCACTAAGCTAAAAAGGTGACTTTAAAATACAGGTTGTCCAGAAAAGGAGAAAAATTCTCCACTATCTGAATCAAGATAAAAGTGATATAATCTGCCTACAAGAAACACACATCAGAGCGGCAGACCAGAAATATTTGATCAACTACAAACTAGGCGCGCACTTTGTGGCAGCGGCGCCAAGAAAAAAGAATGGGATTGTTATATATGTAAAGAAACATGTAATGGCCAAGCTAATAGAGTCAGACCCCCAAGGTAGATACCTGGCAATTGAAATAACACAAGAGGACAAGAAGATTCTAGTAATGGGCGTATATGCACCAAACCAGCAACAAGGCAAATTCTACAAAAAGCTACACAAGAAAGTAACACAACTTAACTACAGATCTTATATCATCATGGGCGACTGGAACGGGGTCATAGAGACTGCTCTAGACAAAAAAAGAACTGCACCGAACTCACAAAAACACTCCAAGTTGCCTAAATCCTTCTTTGACATGAAGGAGGAACTCGAACTGACAGATGTATGGAGGAAAAGACATGGCAGAGAACAAGAATTCACCTTCTTCTCTGGCAGACATCAATCCTTCTCCAGAATTGACTTTATATTAACTTCTAGCGACTTGCTAACTCGTCTAAACGCGGTGGAAATCCTACCCAAAGCTCTGACGGACCACAACCCTGTGAGGATGGAGCTAAGACACGGCCAGACACAGAGGAGGTCCTGGAGAATCAATGAAAACCTGTTTAGATATGGAGACAAGGTGGCGGAATGCAAAAAAGCTATGAAGGAATACTTCAGCACACATATGAACAACGGAACACCGATAGAACAGATCTGGGACGGCAGCAAGGTGTACATGCGAGGGATCCTCATATCCATGAATAGCTGGCACCGGCGCCAACAAGAACAAAAAAGAAAAGAGTTAGAAAATGAGATAAGCAAAATGGAGCGGCTACTGGTAAAAAGACCAGAAGACAAAGTCGCCAAAGAAGGACTCAAGATCTTAAGAAAGCAGTTTGACATGTTGATGGCGGACCAAGTTGCAAGGAATATACAATATGCAAAACATAAGACATTCTGCAAGGCCAACAAACCGGGCCGCTGGCTAGCCTACACTATAAGAAAGAAACAGAAATCCCGCATAATTGAGAAGATAGAATACAAAGGCAAGCTAGAATTCCGACAAAAAAACATCAAGAAAGCCTTCACAGAGTTCTACTCGAAACTATATGCCGAGGATAAGATACGAGACAAAGAGATAGATGAATTCTTACAAAACGAAAAGATACAGGCGATTACCGACACACAAAGAGAAGCCCTGAATGCCTTAATCACAAAGGAGGAAATACACTCAGCGATCACACAACTGAAAGCAGGAAAATCGCCCGGGACGGATGGGATAACAGCGATCTACTACAAGCACCTACAGGAGGAGATGCTAGAACCCCTCAGAAAGCTATTTGCCAGCATTCAAGAAGGAGGCCAGGTCCCACCATCCTGGAAAACAGCCTACATCTCACTAATCCCAAAGGAGGGGAAAGACAACACACAGCCCGCAAACTACAGGCCCATCTCACTACTAAACACAGACTATAAAATCTTCACAAAAATTTTGGCCAATAGACTAATGACTGTTTTACAAAAAACAATACACCCGGACCAAAGGGGATTTATACAAGGACGCCAGATGAAAACCAACGTGAGGCAGCTGTTGAACATAATAGAGTACCTGCAAAGGCACAACCAGATACCCGCCGCTCTAATGTTTGTGGATGCAGAAAAAGCCTTCGACAGACTGAATTGGCCGTTCCTGACGAACTTGGTCCTGAAGATGAAAATGGGAGCACAGTTCTTCAACTCCATAACGGCAATATACCAGAAACAAACAGGCCAGATCATTGTCAATGGAGACTTAACGGACTCATTTAATATAGAGAGAGGCACGAGACAGGGCTGCCCGCTGTCCCCCCTGCTATTTGTCCTAACACTGGAACTTTTACTGAACAGAATAAGAGCGGCAGAGGATGTACAGGGCATACAGATTAAACAGCAAGAATACAAACTATGTGCCTTTGCGGATGACCTGCTGGTGACAATGTCGCAACCAGCACAATCAGCAAGGAAATTGATGGAGATAATGGAGGACTATGGTAGGGTGTCAGGCTTCAAAGTAAATATATCAAAAACAAAGATGCTAGTCAAAAACCTAGACAACAAAGCAAAACGGAACCTGGAAAGAATAACGGGTTGTGAAATAGTCAAGAAAGTCAAGTACTTAGGAGTGGAGATAGAATCAACGAATGCGAAATTATACAAGAATAACTATGAGGTCCTGTGGAATAAGATACAAGCAGACCTGGAAAGGTGGAAATCGCTACGTCTGTCCCTGCTCGGCAGGATAGCGACAGTAAAGATGAATGTATTACCCAGATTTTTATTTCTCTTTCAAATGCTACCCATACTAAAGAAGGATGCGGACTTAGACAATTGGCAGAAAGGCATCAACAGATTTATTTGGGACGACAAGAGACCGAGGGTGAAACTAAAAATCATCCAAGACGCAAGGGAGAGAGGGGGACTCAAAATGCCTAATCTAAAGCTATATTACTATGCAGCAACGTTGGTGGCGGTTAGTGACTGGATCAACATGACAAATGATAGAGTTCTGAATGTTGAGGGGCATGGTCTACGATTCGGCTGGCACGCATACCTAGTATACGACAAAAAGGCAGATAGGAATTTCAAGGAGAACCCACTACGAATCCCACTGCTATGGGTCTGGAAGAAATATAAGCACCTCCTACACGACAAGATTCCCATCTGGACGATCCCTGGACACGCAACAGGGGATATGAACACATCCCAAGGGCAAGAAGTGGTGCCCTACAGTGAACTTGTACTGGGAGAAGAAAACAGGTTCCTCCTGAAATCTCAAGCAACGCTAGCAAACAGAGGAATAGGAAGTAACTGGCTATCATATATACAACTACAGTCAAGGTGGCGTAAAGACAAGAAGAAGGGCTTCTCCCAGAACGACGAGAACCTAATTAAACAGATCAGAGAACAGGGGATTATGCACATCAAACGAGTGTACAGCATTCTGATAGAAATGGACTCTGAAACCGAGCTAGTCAAGAACTGTATGATAAAGTGGGCACAAGACTTCGGACACCCTATCGCCATAGACACGTGGGAGAAAATCTGGGTGAGGAATGTAGAATTCACGAAATTGCAACACTTAAGGGAAAACTTCTACAAGATGTTCTATAGATGGCATCTAGACCCGAAAAAAATATCACTCATCTACCCGGGCACCCAGCCCAAGTGCTGGAGGTGCGGAGACGGGGAAGCTACTTACTTTCACATATGGTGGGCATGCAGAAAAATCAAAGCATTCTGGAGGAAGATATGGTGGACACTCCAAACTATTTTCAAAAAGCGTATAGAATTTCTACCTCAGGCTTTTCTGTTAGGGATCACAAAGGATATCACTACCTCAGAGACAAATTTATTTTTGAACTTAGTTACAGCAGCAAGATTGTTGGTGGGACAGTACTGGAAGAATCCGGAAATACCGCCTATTGAAGAATGGACTGTGAAAGTAACAAATTTGGCGGAAATGGCAAAAATATCAGCATACTTGAAAAACCGCTCCAATGAACAATTTGTGACTGACTGGAAACAGTGGATAGACTATATCCAAGAGAGACACCAATCAAACAGAATGCAGCTGGCGTTCAGCTAAGGATCGATGGGAGGAGGGATGAAGGGCTAACAAATCAGATGTTTACAAAAACTAACACCCAACGTTGAATGTATATGTTCTATAACTAATGCCTCTTAACATAACCTTATGACTAACGTTGTTTGCTTTAATATTGTTAAAGTAGACTGAATCTCTACCTCGGGATATGAAACTTTTACCTCAGGATCTCGGGTTGGGGACCATAAAAGATTGCACTAGTAATGGGATGAAGTCAACTCAGAAGCGCAAACGCACAATATGTGATAGACTAGATACAGTAGATAGACCATATATAGGAGAAACACCAATCAAACAAAATGTATTCGGAGTATACTTGAAGATGTAAGGGAGGAGGGAAGAACGTTTACTAAAACAGATGTTTACAAAGATTAATAACTAATGTTGTATGCTATGTTCTAGGATGATTGCTTAGCAATAGGATCTTATGTTTAATGTTGATCACATTAATATTGAAACGGACAGGGGAAACACCAATCAAAATAAAATGTAACAGGAGTATAGTTGAGGCTAGACACGAGGAGTGGGGAAAAAGGCTTACTAACTCAGACGTTTTCAAAGACTAATACTTAGTATTGTATACCAGGTGTCAGGATGATTGCTGCATAATATGTTTTTATGTTCAATGTTAATGGTTTTAATAAAAGAATTTAAAAAAAAAATACAGGTTGTCCTCAACTTATAACCATTTATTTAACAACCACATGAGTATACAACAGCACTGAAAAAGGTGACGTACAACCAATCCTCACATGTGATCAAAACTGAGATGCTTGGCAACCTCCAAAGACTATATTTACAATGGTTGCACCCTCCCGGGGTCATGTGATCACCATTTGCAACCTTCCCAGCTGGTGTCTGATAAGCAAAATCAGTGGGGAAGTTGGATTCATTTATCAACCACATGATTCACTTAACAACTGCAGAGATTTACTTAACAACCATGGCAAAAAAAATTGCCTGGCCTGCTAGCTTCATCGAGACATAAAAGATAAAAAGTTACAAAGTCTAGCTCAATATTATTATTTATATTACATTTTAGGAGCATGTGTTCTGGGTACTCCAATTAATGCTCTTTTGGAATTGTCAAAACTTAAGTGGGTATTGAGGTCACCATTTCAGTTCTGATTTCTTAAATGTCCAAACTGGAAATTGCTGTGTTGAACCACCAGACAAAATGCCACTAAACGCTAAACCCTGGTGCCAATAATACTCATTATTTTTATCCGCTAGGCATTGAGCTAAGGTTGAGCAATGTTACCACCATTAAAATGGTTTTGAATTAGACTTTATTTATATTGCATTTAGAATGACAAGGAAGGAGAGTCAAATGGAGTTTGGATGAGAAATGCATGAATCTTGGTGCTCTTTGACTTTGGTTGTTTATTTGCAGAAAGTTCATTACCCAACCAGGTAACATTAGGAGTATCAATGAGAAAAACCAGATTCCCACTAATACTTCCAAAACAAGTTGCTGTATATAAACAGGGAGAAAACCCACTACACACTCACACTGATGATGTTACCTACTTATTATTATTCTTTTTTTTGCCGCCAAAAGAGGCATCAGGTCTTATTTTGGGGGGCGTGGGGGGTTTCTTTTCCACTCACCTTGCGGAGACAGCACCAACAGCCCCACCCAGCCTTCTTCTGCGACTGAAGGAGCAGCTTCATTCTGCAGTTGAGAATGGAGCTCCGGCCTGCATTTCACAGTTAGAGGCCTTTCCGGAAAGGCCACTGCAGTCAAGAACCAAGCTAAGGACTGAATCCATAGCTCGGTTCTTGGCTGCAGAAGCCTTCCGGAAAGGCCTCTCACTTGAAATACAGGCCAGAGCTCTATTCTCAGCTGCAGAATGAAGCTGCTCCTTCGGCCTCAGAAGAAGTGGGCCGGAGCGGCAAATGTCAATCCATGGGAGGCCTGGCTGCAGTGGAAAGCTCCACACACACCCCAGTTTGAGTTTTAGGCATGCACCTTGCCCCAAAATTAGGGCTTATTTTTGGGACAGGGCTTATATTAGGCTCATCCCCCCAAAATCAAACTAGGCTTATTTTCGGGGTAGGCCTTACTTTTGGGAAAACACAGTACTTGGATAATGGAACATCTGCAAGTAAACAACCAAGTTCACAAAGCAAAAAGGACCCCAAAGTTCAATCCCAAGCTACCAATACAGGTAGTCCTCTACTTAGGACCTCAATTGAGCCCAACATTTCTGTGCTATGTAACAGTTACTATTTTACAACCTTTCCTGACATAGTTGTGAAGTGAATCCCTGCAGTTGTTAAGTTAGTAACAAGGTTGTTAAGTGAATCTGGCTTCCCTATTAACTTTGCTTGTCAGAAGGTCACAAAAGGTGATCACAGGACCCAGGGACACTGTAGTTGTCATAAATATGAACCAGCTGCAAAGCATTTGAATTCTGATTATGTGACCATGGTCATAAGTCACTTTTTGGCTGCTGTTGTAACTCTGAACAGTTATTAAAAAAATGCAAGTTGAGGATTACTTATATTTTCTTCTGTTGGCAATACATGATTGTCCATCTTAGCTATAAACTCTAAACTGCATACCAAATAAACCATATTATGGTTTAGGACATTGTGAGGTCATTATCATGTATCATTACCCATCTAAAGCCTTGATTAGTTAAACCCCGACAACTGAATACTGGTAGTCTGATGATCACAACTGATTCCAAAATTTCTGTTGCTAAGCAAAACATGTGTTACATCACTGTTGTCCCATTTTACATTTTTTTCTTGCCACAGTTGGTAAGTGAAATCACTGCGGTGTTAAATTGGTAATATGGTTGTTAAGCGAATCTGGCTTCCCCATTGACTTTGCTTCTCAGAAGGCCGAAAAGATGATCACATGACCCCGGGACACTGCAACCGTCATAAATATGAGCCAGTTGCCAAGTGTCCAGATTTTGATCATGTGACCAGAGTATGCTGCAAGGGTCATAAGTGTGAAAAATGGTCACACTTTTTTCATTGCTGTTGTAACTTTGAATGGCCACTAAATGAACTGTAGTAAGTCAAGGACTACCTGTAAACTCATGTGGCTGGCTTTTAATACAGCATTCAAGCATAAACCATTGTCTAATCAAACACATTAGCTAGAATACTTGGCTACAATAAAAGAATAAACATCTTTGATTGAGAACACTGTCCAAATTGATGGTCACTGACTTCAAAAGGCAGGTGTAACAAGCCTTCCCCCATTTGGATGTGTGTCGTTCACAGTGTGCACACTTAAAAATGGGTGGAGCTTCAATGCTCAGCCATACCCACCATTTTTAAATCAATCATTGCTTCTGTTCAGGTACTAAGTATTATATCAGCATTCTTTTCAAATATCCATGCATTTATACAAGATGAGCTATACAGTGGTTGCAGTCTTGTACTTCCATATGGGACAAACTCGTTTTATTCAGAAATGCCTCACTCTATTGTTGGATGGATACATTTTGGTGTGATGGCTACCTTCATCTCCGATGGAAACTGGGATATAAATTGAAGATTTCTTTCATTTGGAACTTTCATACAAGCCTTGGATGGGATTCTGCACTTCATTTTTTCAAGTTTTGCAACCTGATGTAGTCTGTGATAAATTCTTTGTGACAGATTTGGCTTAGGGAGGCCTCTTAAATGGATAACAATGTCAAAGATGGATTTAATACTATTAGTGATATGGATGTATTTAATATTCAGCAAAAATAAAGATTAACATCCAAAGTTCTTGAATAAACGTATTTTCTCACCATACGTGTGGTATATGTCTTTTTGTATATTCACTTACATAAGAACAACTCTTATTTTTTTCATACTTAAAAGAAGAAAAGATAGATTTTTAAATGAAATACTAAAAATATTTATTAACTGGTGAAAATTTATGAAATAATTTAAATATAAGGCTAGGATTAGAACAGGAAGAACATTTAAAGTTGCTTTTACATATATCTATTTCATTTAATTTATTTAAAATATTTGTATGGTCTTCTATCTTAAAACCAAATCTGGATGGTTCACAAAATTACTAATGCTTCCATGCATTATTATTTTTTTAAAAGAACCAGTTAACAGATAAACATTGTACAAATGAAATAATGATAGTTTTAACTATCGCAATAAATTATCAGACAAGGTTATGACTTTAATAATAAGATCTACTCATTCTAAGTATTCTACTTTTAATTTAAGTGGGCTTTCGGGGCAGATGTTTTTATAGGAAGTATTTTTTTGTAGGAAACTAATTCATGATTCTTCAGTTCTGCTGCCTCTGTTAATTAAAGTTCTTGGTGGCTGGGGAATTCTGGGAGTTGAAATCCATTATGTCTTAATGTTGCCAAAGTTGAGAAATACAACCTTAACCTATGAGGCTTTGCAGAAGCCCTAATATGGCAAGTTCTAACAGAGAATAAAGGTATGTAATAACTGAACGGAACACACCTGCAAATGGATATAGAAGGAACTCCTTTGAGCAGGAGCTGTTTATGCCTGTAGAAACATGCATATCTTAGTTAATGAATGATGGTCATCTAACTATAGAAGAAGGCTTAGTTTGTGAAGACCTTCATATATGAAACATTCCAAATTTCAAGACCCCCCCTTCGTCTTTAGACTGTGAGGCCCTAAACTATAGATTGCTTTGGTTATGATTAAATATGGCTCCAGGGTATCTGCATAAAAATGGTTAGGCTTTGACTGTATGGTTGTGACTTCGGTCTTTTTTGCCTCTCTCTTCTTGAAGACACACCTGTTTGGCTCTATCCCCAACCCTGCTACAAAGTTTGAAAATAAATCAACAAGAAAGAATTCATGAACATGGCTATAATAAAACAAGTTATAGTTAGCACTACAGGAACAAGTAACTCATAAAATCTGTTTATCTAAATGAGTCAATTCACATACATTTTAGTTTTATCTAAAAGTCCAAGCTAAAATGTAAATGTTAAATGAAACAAAGGAGAAACGATACAAAATGCCAGCCTTTCGGGGTTTTTGAGTGAGCATGGTAAATGAGCCTAAAGAACCCATTAATTAAATTCAATTAATTACCATTAATGGCAATCAATCATCCAAACCCCTTTGTGGAAACCACAGCATTGCATTCCTGTTTGACCCAATTATCGGTATTAATTTATCTGATGAACCAATACTGCCCCAAATAACTCTATAACTTTGGAGATTGCTGTTCTGAATGCACTTAATCATGTACATGACATTCAGCTAAAAGGCTGATGGGAATTATTAATGAAAGGACACAGTTAAGTTTGCAACCTTCAAAGTACAAAACTACAGATCTCCCCAGATTTTAACTTCCATAATATAGGCTGAATTTGGTTCATATGCTCCAATTCTCACTTCGGTTTTAAAAATACCACACAGAATAGGAAAACAGATGATCAGGACAATATGTTAATAGAGTCCACTAATCTTGTCATTTGAATGAGATACAGATAGCATTTACCTTATGACTGTAAAGGTGGTTCCTCAACGGATCTTGCCCATTATGGTTAGAAGTGGTAGCAACTAATGAGATAGACTTGCTTAATGACCACCCCCCCTGCTCTACCTGAATGCCACTATAGGTAATCGTCAACTTACAACAATTAATTTAGTGACTGTTCAAAGTTGCAACGGTATTGAAAAAAATTACTTTATGATCATTATAACCTAATCCTACCTGTATTAAGTTGTTAAACAAGCATGGGATAACCCATGCATGGGGGAGGCCCACCACCCAGCTGGGTCAATAAAGAAAGCAGACAGGTACGGTAGCAAAATGTTTGCAAAGCCGGAAACAGCCCACAGGGAGTAAGACCCTAGCTACAGTAGTGGCCAAAATTGTGGAAACCTTTTGGGAAAAGTGTATTTTTGAAGTTTGATAGCTAATAACATCACTTTTTTTGGGAATAGTACCATAAAATTATATATCAATGGAAAGATAATCTAATCAAGAATGCAATGCAACATATTTTGTTCAATTATCTGTACTGTATTCTATGAAAAGTTATAGCCAAATAACCAGAAAAAGGAAGCACAATTTGCTTAAGTTGATCTCAGGTAGCTTTCCTTCATCTGATTGTAGCCAATGAGCGTGAGTGTTTAGAGAGCCAATCAGGTGTCATCTTGTTTTGGCAATGAGCCAATCAGATCACAGTAGGATTCAGTTACTGATGTCATGTATCGAAGCTGAGAGGAGGACATTTGTCAGTGTGTTATGTGATCGCTATCAAATTTGTTGGGTTTTTTTGTGTTCTTTCATTTAGTGAGCTTGTAAAACATAATAAAATTAAAGTAATGGTGCAAAGAGTTGACTGGTTGCCCAGAAAGCGATGTAAAATAGTATTATTAAGTGAACAAGGCTCCAGTTATAAAGAAATTAGAAGAAAAATTGGCGGAAACATAACCAAAGGTGGCATTTCTACTGTACACTTTTCCCAAAAGGTTTCCACAATTTTGGCCACTACTGTAGATTGGGGCCTACTGTAGTGCTGCATCCCAATGCCAGAGAGGCTTCCAAACAAATCTCTGGGCTTGGCCAGAGAGGCCCCTTCTGTGGGCCTGGCCTCTGCCCTGATCAAGCTGGCCTTCGGGAGAGAGCAAACCTCTCCTGAAACTTGCTAGGCTTTAGGGAAGCCACCTGCCTGCCTGCGAAGAAAGCCAGTAGCTTCATCACAAGCTTCCCAGAATCTTTCTTTGCTTAATCCCCCTCACTCCCTGAGAAAGCCACATTTCTTCAATAAAGAAAACAAGTGGTGGTGGGGTACGTGGGACAGACCTGTTAATTTTTCTCCCCCCATCAATTAGGTGCTGAAATTCTTTGCCTCTGCCTTCCACTCTGTATCCCTTTTACCCACCTCATTTGCTAAATTTACTGCAATTCAGCAGAAGTTGAATTTCTGCTGTTGTCTGCCTTTAGAGGAGTCCCAGCTGGGTTCAAAAGGGAGTCATAGAAGCAGCAAAGACACTTCAAAATCTTCTTCTGCAGTGGCTATTTGCTCCCTGTGTTGTGATCCAGCTGCTTTTTCTTTTAAGCTGAACTTTTTCTTCAGCTCCTTAATGCAAACAAGCTGCAGAAAGTTTTTCCTCCTTTTCTTTCCTCTTGGCAGTCACTCATCAGGGTAAACAACTTCAGATTTTGTCACCTTCTTTCCAGGCATCCAGTAAATTGAGCAAATTGGATGGTTAAAATAGGTTGAGATTGGAGGACAGAGAGTTCAGTTGTGTCTTGAAGACTGCCTATAATTGACCTGGAATTATGGTTGTAAGCGGTATCAGCTGTTAAGTGGATTACCACAAGTCCCAGTCTGATTTTGCAAGTTTTGCAGTGGTTGTTAAGCAAATGCTACAGTCATTAAACAAACTCTGTAGTCAGTAAGCAAATATACTAGTTGTCAGATGAATCCATTATACTCAATAGATGTTTTTTTCTGGAAACAAAAAGTAAACACCAGAAACCAGCAAAGAACACAAAAAATGGAGACCACATGACTATAAGATGCTGCAAATAGTTGTAAATACAAGCTGGTAGCCAAGTGCCCAAAATGTGATCATGTGACTGAGGGAGGGGTGTGGCTGTTGGAACTCTGAACTACCTGGGATGGTCCATTCTAAGTGATTGGTTGCTAAGCAACCAATTGTTAGACTACCGCTACCTCTTAACTTTTCCAAAAATCATTAATCCAAACTTAGAGGTGTTCTTATTCTATATTGGGCTTTTTTATCATTTAATGCTGCCCACACCATTAAACTTTGTTTAGTATTAATGAAGTATTGTGCTAAGCTCAGAACCTCATTCATCAGTTGATCTCATAAAAATTTGTCAGATTAATTGATAGGGTTATAAAAGGAACTGCTCAGCCTATATTTTTTTTGCAATTCAGTCTTCCTTTAAAAACATATTTGATAACAATGGAAGAAAATGATTAAACCTACAGCTAACAGAATTCAATTCTCTTTGCAGTTTAAATTATGACTGACCTGATATATACAACTTAGTTCTGTGTTTTACTTGATTTCCATTCTGCATGCTCTGGCAACATGGACATGTTTACTGTTGTCAATCCAGGTCAGTTCACTGCAGGATGAAGACCTCTTTACTACAAACTGACTTACAACCATTTGTTTAGCAACCACTCAGTTACAATGACACTGAAAAAAGTGACCTATAACAGAGTCCTTGCAGTAATGATCATTATAGAATTCCAATGATCATTTGATCAAAATTTGGTCCTTGGAAAATTTTATTTATGTATTTTTGATAGCTGTGGTGTCCCCAGTCATGTGATCATGACTGGGGACCTTCCCAGATGGCTTCTGGGAAAGTAAATGAGTGCAGCTGGATTCATTTAACTGGCAAAAAAAGTCATAAAATTGTGTGCAATTCATTATGATGAATAATTAAATGCACAGTGCTTGTCTGCAGAAGAGAAGATGGAAGACAGAGATGAGAGCAGGTATCTCAAATAGAAGATGGAGGGAAATTCTCAGTCACTTGTGGGTGGGATTAGGGCAGGACCAAAAATAATAGTTTAAAAGTGTAGAGAAGGAAATTCAGGTTAGTTATTGGGAAGAATTTCCAGGCTTAAGAGCTGTCAGCCAATGGAACTGGCTGCCTCAGAAAATGAATTTTCCCCTTCTTTGGAGGTCTCCAGACAAGAGCAATAATCTGAAAACCTTACCATATCTTTCACTCAGAGGGAAATTGGGCCACCTGGAGATTTCTCCTCATTCCATTTTTTATGAACTTGCATAGCTATTGGAGATTGACCAAGTCAGCTGCTAGGTGCTGATATTTGCAGAGATGTTAAAGAATAATCCACATTTTATAGATGAAATACAGTAGGTAAATTTAATTATGCTCTGTTTCTTCTAAATTTAAAGCATCAAGTGTGATCAAAGTATATTTTAAGTTTAACACCCCCTCCAAAACTTTGCAACTTTGTTCTTTGTCCTCCAGGTGTATAGTTTCAACCCACTTCTATCACATTATAGTAACCCGAAGAGACCTATGTTGAATTAAAATAAGAGGCAGCACAGACTCACCTAGAATACTGCAACCGATTTTGGTCTCCACACTATAAAAAAGATTTGAGATTCTAGAAAAAGTGCAGAGAAGAGCAACAAGGATGACTAGGGACTAGATGCTAAAACACATGAAGAATGGTTACAGGAACTGGGCATGTCTAGTCTAGTGAAGAGAAGCACCAGGGGAAACATGATAGCAGTCTTCCAATATTTATGGAGGGAGTCAACCTATTTTCCAAAGCACCTGAACTCCAAACAAGGAATAACAGATGGAAACTGATCAAGGAGAGATTCAACCTGGAAATAAAGAGAAATTTCCTGACAGTGAGAACAATCAACCAATGGAACAGCTTGCCTTCAGAAGTTGTTGATGCTTCATCACTGGAGGCTTTCAAGAAGAGACTGGACTGCCATCTGTCAGAAATGGTGTAGGAACTCCTGCTTGGGCAGGGGGTTGGACTAGATGACCTACAAGATCCCTTCCAACTCTGTTATTCTATTCTATTCTATTCTATTCTATTCTATTCTATTCTATAAAGCGCATTATGTACAGCGCGCACACACAACTCCAACCCATGATACTTTCAATCAAAACTGAAGGTGAGCAAATTAAGAACTGCTTTTATTTAGAAAGCCCTGATCTCACCAACAATTTCGGAGCAGGTGGCTTTGCGGGAGGCGGATGCGTGATTGTTGCCAGAAAGAAGTGAAACAAAACCAAATTCCCCTTTAAGATGCCCCTGTAGTTTTATTTTAAGCCGCGCCATGAGGTCTAGAGCCTTGGGCGGCCCCGTTCGCATTTGCCAAAACATCCAAGCTCGGGAAAGGGCGGGGCCCACGAGAAGATTCTGTCTCAGCGCCGCCTTCCAAGCCCGCCTCCCCGTCGCTCTTCCTCCGGTCCGACAGGCGGAGCGAGCGGCGGCCCTTCCTTAAATTGGGGGTGGGGGTATGTGTGGAGACACACAGACACACACAATCACACACAAACAAACAAACAACAAAAAAACCCCACACGCGCGCGCGCACGCGCGCGCAGACCAGGTGGGCGCGCGCCGTGATAACTGCAGTCGGCGGCCATCTTCTTTGGAGAGCCGGGTGCTTTTCTCCCGCTGCGACCGACCTGCCAGCCTTCCCGTGCCAGCCCGCTGCGGCCGGGAGCCTCCCAAAGGGAGCCGGAAGGGGCGCGAAGGGGAGGAGGGCGCCTCGGGCCTGAGAGGGGTGGCGGTGGCGGTGGTGGACTGGGCGAGGCTGGGTGACGGTGGGGCTTTCCCGCGAGGTCAGGTCCTCTCTTCGGCTATTCTTCGCCCCGCCGGCTGAGGAGGCCGGGCCGATCTCTGGATGGGCGGCTAAGCGGCCGAGGGCACCATGTTCAGCTTCGAAGGGGATTTCAAGACCAGGCCCAAGGTCTCTCTTGGCGGAGCCAGCAAGAAGGTAGGCCTCGCAAGGCCGGCGTGACTCAGGCTTCCCGGCAGGGGATGCTTCCCGGAGCCCCCGCGCTGCGCTTCGCCTCTCTCCAGAGGTGATTTCTTCCTCGTGGGCAGGCGCCCCGAGCAGCCTCTGGCTCAGGGAAGGAAGCGCTGAGGCTTGGCGGTGGGGGTCGCCTCTCCAAGCTGGGTCGGTGCCTTCTTCGGAGCTGCCGGGCCCGGTGCTGCCATCTCCCCTTCCTCGGTGGCGGCACCAGTAGGAAACAGGCCCCGTGATATTCGTAGTTAGAAAAGGACCCTTAACTGGATGGGCTTAAAACTTGAGATTGCCTGGTCAGCAGGGGCTTTGCTCACGATTCTGGGAGATGGGAGTATTGGAGATGTTTCGGATGGAGATGGACAAGCGGGATCCTGGTTTAGAAAAAAACATGCTGATGGGAAGATGGTGGGGAAGAGTTTAAGCATTTGGTTCCTAAATGTATCAGTTCGTTTCACACCTTGGTGACTTTAAGATGCCTGGACTTCAACTCCCAAAATTTCCTAAGTCAGTATGCTGGCTGGGGAATTCTGGGAGTTGAAGTGTAGACATCTCAAAAGTTGCTGAAGTTGAAAAGCACTGCTTGTTGGGCAACAGGAGGATGTTGAAATTCTGAATGCTAAATATGTTTCAGAAAAAACAGTCTGAAAAAGGCAGATGAGGGAGATATGTATTCCTCTGACTTTTCTGGTCATTCTTATTATTACAATTGTTAGAGGAGGCCTATTAAGAGTACCAAGATTGCCTGCTATCTGCACTAGATGTGTGTGTCTTTAAATACTGTGGATCAGCTTTGACAGTTTCAAATCTAGCTTGTATTTTGAAGTCACCTAGGCCTCATAATACAAACATTTCTCCAGTCCATGTGGAGAATATTACCTACCTCATATGATCGTTATCTATAGGAAAGAACATAGCTTCTCTAAACAATACAAATTCAATTGTTCTATATTGGTTTATGTAAACTGTCACATATGCCATATGTCCCCATCATCACCTAAAACTGACACTGAATAGTCTGCTTTAATGTGGTATGTACACTATGTATACAAATTAAAGATATAATAAAATTGGGGTAAATATTACCTTCTGTGTAGTTTTGTGTAATCACAATTTCATGAACCAAATGCCCATTAGAAATACATTATGTGATAATTCCTCTAAATCAGACATGTCAAACACAAGGCCCAAGGGCCGGATGCGGCCCATGAAGTGGTTTCATGCAAAGCCATCCTGGAAACTGAGGGAACGGCCTCCACTGCCTTGGCCCTGGCTCAGGCGGCCAGGAGCCAATGTACAATTTTGTGGTGGCCATCTATGCTGAAAGCCATTCAGTCTTAGCTCCACAAGGCCATCTAGAAACAGTGAGGAACCAGCTCCTGCCATGTCGCCCCCGCCCCCTGGGTGCATGCTGGGGAGGTGTCACTCTTTGTGAGGAATGAATAAATGGACCGTGCCCTGGCGCTTACCCTGGTCCCACCCCTTCTGCCAGAGACCCTCAGATCTGTCCCACTCCTGCCCAGCCCCCCACAGGCACTCTTGATGCGAACGATGTAAAGCTGGCCATGCCCTCCCAGTAGGCCACACCCACTCTACGCCCACCCAGTAGGCTGCACCCACCCTGGCCACCCCTCCACCCTCCCAGGGCAACCGCAATGCTGATGCGGCCCTCAATGAAATTGAGTTTGACGCCCCTGCTCTAAATTATGGACCATCATTTACTACTGACCTCTAATACCTAAAAACCTTTTATCCTCATCAAATTGGACACATGATACTACATTGTTCTGTGGAATGAAAAATAAATATGTAAAAAAATGACAAATGGTATAACATCTGTTTTTATTCATATTTGATGGCTTTATGTGTTTGGCATCAAATTCTAAAACATAATGCTGGTTTCTCAAAAATGTGCACAGGCATAATTAGCATACAAAATGTATACATGGGTCAGTCCAAATAGAAACTGCTGAAACTTTGGTTCTGGTCAGCAAAGGAGTAAGATAGTATTGTATTTTATTCTCTTGTTTATTTACCCTAAATACTGAATACCCGTTGAGGAATGTTGCATTAGAAGATGAGGGTGGTTTTAAAAATTGAAGGAAGAAAATCAGTGACTTGCACTATGCCAACAACTTGTCTGAAAGCTGAAAATGCAAATGATTCTGCAAGTTCCAATAATTAAAGAGCACAGTGAAAAATGTAACTAACATTAAACATAACATAAAGAAGCCCAAACCCAAATGTTCCTTTTGGATTCTCACAGTAACTCTTTGGATTAATGTTTGTGTGACAAAAAGAGATTTGAATCTAGTTTTTCCTGGTTTTGGTTGGCAGTTGAATATACAGTTGTTTTGTCATTGATATATACAGGTAGTCCTGGACTTATGACCACAGCTGAGCCAAAATTTTCTGTTGCTAAGCAAGATACTTGTCAAATGAATTTTCCCCCACTTTACAACCTTTCTTGCCACAGATGTGAAGTGAATCATTAAAGTTAAGTTAGTCATATCAAAATTTTATTAATTTATCAGAATATAAATTACAAAGGAAAATAAAAAACTAATGGGAACTAGGGGAGGGGAAAAAGGAAAAAAAAAAGAAAGCGTAGGGGAAAAGGGGAAAAAGAAAAAAAAAAGGCAGAAGAGAGACTCAGAAGTTGATGTCTGAAGTTGTTAAGTTAATAACCAGGTTGTGAAGTGAGTTTGGCTTCTCCATTGACTTTGCTTATCAGAAAGTTGCGAAAGGTGATCACATGACCCTGGGATACTGCAACTGTCCTAAATGTGAACCAGTTGCCAGATGTTTTAATTTTGATCCCCTGACCATGGGAATGCCACAGTACTTGTATGAAAAATGGTTATGAGTCACTTTTTTTCATTGCTTGCAACAGTCACTAAATGAACGGTTGTAAATTAAGGACTACCTGTATTTCAGTTTGCTTGGATATAATGAAGTGACCATAACCATTGTAGGACAGGAAACAAGGTAACATTGATACTGCTCTTGCTAAAACATGTCATCATAATGATATTTTGGTGTGACTGAGATCAATATCAAGATCTTTTAAAGAGAAAACTATCTCAGCTATTCAATTGGTAGTAGCTATATTCCCATGCCATATTAAGAGTATAGATGTGCCAGCATTCCTAGCACTTAATACTTGCTGTGAGTGGCTCTTAAGGCTTCCTGAAGTATCCAAATCTAAAACAGTTTCCATAAAAATTTCAGTTTCACCACATTCTCAGGGGTTTATCAGTTTGTGGTTAATATCAAAAGTGCATAGGCATGGTTACTTGGAAGGCGTCTAAACAAATTTTACTGAGCAACTATCCCTTGTAGATAAAGTACTTCTTCTACAGAGTGTTATCAGTAGTGATATGATTATGTTATCAAATACTAGAAGAGAAGAGAATAGAGCTGGAAGAGACCTTGGGTGTCTTCTAGTCCAGCCCTTTGCTCGAGCAGGAGAACCTATACGATCTCAGACAAATGACTGTCTAGCCTCTTCTTAAAAATATCCACTATTTCTGAAGGCAAGCTGTTTCACTGGTTAATTGTCCTCACTGTTAGAAACTTTCTCCTTAATTCCAGGTTGCCTCTCTCTTTGGTCAGTTTCCAACCATTGTTTCTTGTCCTGCCCTCTGGTGCTTCGGAGAATAGTTTGACACCATCTTCTTTGTGGCAACCCCTCAAATACTGGAATACTGCTATCATGTCACCTCTATTTCTTCTTTGTGGCAGCCCCTCAAATACTGAATACTGCTATCATGTTGCCCCTGTTTCTTCTTTTCTTTAGACTAGCCAAACCCAAGTCCTGCAGCCATTCTTCATATGTTTTATTTAATCTCTAGGCCGTTTGATCATTTTAGTTACTCTTTTCTGAACTTTTTCCAACATCTTTTTTAAGGTATGGTGACCAAAATTGCTTGCAGTATTCCAGGTGTGGTCTTACTAGGGTGTTATAAAATGGTAGTAATGCTTCACGTAATAATAATAATAATAAATTTGGAAGGGACCTTGGAAGTAATAATAATAATAAAGTTGGAAGGGACCTTAGAGGTCATCTACTCCAATCCCCTGCTCAGGCAGGAAACCCTATACTATTTCAGACAAATGGCTGTCCAGTCTCTTCTTAAAAATAATTTCCACCCATTGGTTCTTGTCCTGCCTTCAGGCGCCTTGGAAAATAGCTTGACACCATCTTCTTTGTGGCAGCCCCTGAGATATTGGAACACTGCTATCATGTCCCCCCTTGTCCTTCTCTTTATTAAACTAGACATACCCAATTCCAGCAGCCATTCCTTATATGCTTTAGCCTCCAGTCCCCTAATCATCTTTGTTCCTCTTCTCTGTACTCTTTCTAGAGTCTCAACATCTTTTTTACATCGTGGTGACCAAAACTGGATGCAGTATTCCAAGTGTGGCCTTACCAAGGCATTATAAAGCGATATTAACACTTCACGTGATCTTGATTCTATCCCTCTGTTAATGTAGCCTAGCACTGTGTTGGCCTTTTTGGCAGCTGCAGCACACTGCTGGCTCATATTTAAGTGATTGTCCACTAGGACTCCGAGGTCCCTCTCACAGTTACTACTATTGAGCAAGGTACTCCCTATACCAATGGTGGCGAACCTATGGCACGGGTGCCAGAGGCGGTACTCAGAGCCCTCTCTATGGGCACGCTTGCCGTTGCCCCAGTCCTAGGCCTTCAGCTGGGTTTTATAAAACCTTTTTGCTTTAAGCCTCTGCCGCCGTGTACAAAAAAAAAAAAGGTTCAATCAATCAGTCAATTTCAACTTCTTGCGGGGAAAAAAAAGATCTTGCAAAGTTGGAATTGATTGATTGAACTTTTTAGTCCCACCCAGTCTGCCGTTACCACCGCAGCCACGCCCACCCAATGGGCCACACCCACCTAATGGCCACACCCACCCGGCACCCGATGATGCATAAGTGGGTTTTGGATTGGGCACTCGGTCTCTAAAAGGTTCGCCATCACTGCCCTATACTATACCTGTGCATTTGGTTTTTCTTGCCTAAATGTAGAACCTTGCTTTTTTCACCATTGAATTTCATTTTTTTAGATAGTGCCCAGTGTTCAAGTCTGTCCAGATCCTTCTTAAGCCTGTCTTCTGGAGTGTTGGCTATTCCTGCCAGCTTGGTGTCCTCTGCAAATTTGATTGAGTTCCCCATCTATCCCCTTGTCCAAATCGTTGATAAAGATGTTGAAGAGCACTGGGCCCAGAACAGAGCCCTGGGGCACCCACTACACACTTCCCTCTATGGAGATGTGGTTCCATTGAGGACCACTCGCTGAGTATGGCCGGTCAGCCAGCTACGGATCCATCTGGTGGTGGTGCTGTCTACCCCACATTTTTCTATCTTGTCGAGTAGTAGGTTGTGATCTACTTTTTCAAATGCCTTACTGAAGTCCAAGTAAATTATGTCAACAGCATTCCTCTGATCCATTAATTTTGTCATTTAGTCAAATAATGCAATAAGATTTGTCTGGCATGATCTATTTTTGACAAACCCATGTTGGCTTTTAGTAATGACTTTGTTTGCCTCTAGGTGTTCGTTGATTCGTTGTTTGATTATCTTTTCCAGGATCTTGCCAGGTACTGAGGTCAGGTTGATAGGTCTGTAATTTCCTGGATCCATTTTTTTTCCTTTTTTGAAGATGGGAACTACATCAGCTCTTTTCCAGTCCTCTGGTAGTTTCCCTGTGCTCCAGGATCTTTGAAAAATATAGTTCAGTGGTTCAGAGATCACATTTGCCAGTTCCTTGAGAACCTTGGGGTGTAATCCATCTGGTCCTGGCAATTTGAACTCGTCTAGGCTGGACAGGTGCTCACTTACATTTTCTTGCCTTTCTTAACCTGTATTTCTATTCTGTTTTTTATGGCACTATTTTTGATAGGTTGGTCTGTTTTTTCCCTTTGTGTAAAGACAGATGCAAAAAATGAGTTAAATAGTTCTGCTTTCTCCCTGTTGCTTGTCACCTTCTTGCCACTTTCACCCACTAATGGACCAATCATTTCCTTCATTTTTTTCTTGCTTTTTACATGTTGAAACAAGCTTTTTTGTTAATTTTGACTTTGGTCGCAAACCTTAGTTCATTTTGAGCCTTGGCTTTCCTCACTTGGCTTTCCTCACTTCATCTTTGGAGGTTCGGGCTATTTGCTGATATTCTGATTTAGTTATGTGTCCCTCTTTCCACTTTCTATACTTGTCCTTTTTATCTTTCAATTTGTCAGAGAGTTCTTTATGCAGCCATGCTGGTTTCTTTTGAGAGCTGTTATTTTTCATCTAGTCATCTAGTCCAATCCCCTGCTCAGGCAGGAAACCCTATACCATTTCAGACAAATGGCTGTCCAGTCTCTTCTTAAAAACTTCCAGTGTTGGAGCACTCACCGCTTCTGGAGGCAGGTTGTTCCACTGATTAATTGTTCTGTCAGGAAGTTTCTCCTTAGGTTGCTTCTCTCCTTGATTAGTTTCCATCCATTGCTTCTTGTCCTGCCTTCAGGCGCTTTGGAGAATAGCTTCACTCCCTCTTCTTTGTGGCAGCCCCTGAGATATTGGAACACTGCTATCATATCCCCCCTCGTCCTTCTCTTCATTAAACTAGACATACACAATTCGAACAGCCGTTCCTTATATGCTTTAGCTTCCAGTCTTCTAATCATCTTTGTTGCTCTTCTCTACTCTTTCTAGAATCTTGATTCTATGCCTCTGTTTATACAACCCAGGATTGTATTAGCTTTTTTGGCTGCTGCTGCATACTGCTGGCTCATAGTCAAGTGATCGTCCACTAGGACTCCAAGATCTCTCTCACAGTTGCTGTTTTTGAGCCTGGCTAAATGTAAAACTTCACTTTTCTCTACATTAAAACTCATTTTGTTGGATAGGGCCCATTGTTCAAGTTTGTCAAGATCTTTTTGGATCTTGAGTTTGTCTTCTGGGGCGTTGGCTATTCCTGACAGTTTGGTGTCATCTGCAAATTTGATGAGTTCCCCTTCTTTTCCCTCAACTAAGTCATTGATGAAAATATTGAAGAGTACTAGGCCTAAGAGGGAGCCTTGTGGTACGCCATTACTTACTACTTTCCATGTGGATATAGTGCTGTTGAAGACTACTTGCTGAGTACAGCTTGTCAGCCAGCTACAGATCCATCTGATGGTGTTGTCTGTCCCATCTTTTTCTAGCTTACTAAGCAATAGGTTGTTGTCAAATGCCTTACTGAAGCCTAAGTATACAATGTCCACAGCGTTTCATTGGTCTACTAATTTGGTTACTTTATCAAAGAATGAAATAAGATTGGTTTGACATGATCTGTTGTTGACAAACCCATGCTGGCTACTGGTTATAATTTTCTTTGCTTCTAGTTGTTCGCAGATCTGTTTTTTGATTATCTTTTCCAAGATCTTCCTTCCCAGGTATTGATGTTAGACTGATTGGTCTGTAATTTCCTGGGTCTGTTTTTTTTTCCTTACTTGAAGATGGGAACCACATGAGCCCTTTTCCAATCCTCAGGTACTTCCCCAATGCTCCAGGATTTTTGAAAGTTGGTGCAGTGGTTCTGAGATAACATCTACCAGCTCCTTCAGAACTTTATTGAAGTGGACTTGGGGAAGCTAGTTCTCTCTACCAGGAGAGCAAGCATTTCTATTTTCAAAAGATGCATTCTAAAATCAGTGAAGTAGATCAGGGGTCCCCAAACTCTGGGCCCCAGCCAATTATCAGGCCACAGCCTGTTTGAAACTGGGCAGCGGGCAGCGAGATGGGCAAGCACGTGCGAAGCTCCTCTCACGCGAGCAGAGGGCACTTACATTCAGGTGGGAAACTCCACTTGGGCGAGTGGAGGATGTGTGTGCCCACTGCTCACACAAATGGAGCTATGCACGTCTGCCTGCCACTTGCACACCTCCACCAGGCTGGGCCGCCAAACTGGAAAGGTTGGGAACCACTGTAATAGATGCTTAATATAGTTAGTTGCAAAAGCATGTGTGATGTAAAGTGCAATATAGTCTTTCACTCAGCTGAAATTATTGGTATAATTGGTTCAGCAAAGACTAATGATTGTAATCCTTTCTGTGGGTTGGGAAAAGATAATATACATAAATGGATGTACAACTAGTATAAAGATGTTTATATAAAAATTCAGCACATTTCTTCAAATAACATTTTTACATCATGTCTGTTCTTTTCCAGGAAGAAAAGGCATCTCTTTTGCATCGTACACAGGAGGAGAGACGAAAACGAGAGGTATGATGTAAATAAAGCACAATAAAAGGAGCTGGTGGATGAAAATGCATGTTGCTAGATAAAAATTAAAGAGATATACCTTGTTAAAATTATGGTAACATTAGAAAGTCATTTTAATTGTTTTATAGGTTTAGGAGTGTAAACTATCCAGACTCACTTCATTGAATTGGGCAGCAATAGAAATAGAATGAATGAATAAAAATAAACACGTCTTTAAATGGTGCAAAGTTTATAAACTAGAAAGAAATGTCAGTCTTTTGAGAACTGAAATGAACACAAATGAACATAACAAATATTGCAGTGTTGACCTCAAACCTGAAATATTGTGTACAGCTAGTCCTCCACTTATAACCATTCATATAGTGACTGTTTGAAGTTACAACAGCACTGAAAAAAAATGACTTATGACCATTTTTCACACTTATGACCATTACCAGGATCCCCGTAGGGCAATTGGCAACTGGCATGTGTTTATGACAATTGCACTATCCTGAATCATGTGATCACCATTTGTAACCTTCCTTACAACAAGCAGTTTATGGTGAAAACAAGATTCGCTTAACAATCATATGATTTATTTAACAACTGCAGTGATTCACTTAACAATTGTGGTAAGAAAGGTCGTAAAATTGGGCATAATTAACTGCTTTGCTTAGCAACAGAAATTTTGGGGTCAATTGTGATCATAAGTTGAGGACTACTTGTATTAGGGTCCTATAATTTCTAGTTTCTTGAATTAAACCTATGTATATACAGCACAACATACATGTATTGTATTGTGTTTCATCTAAATATAAATGGAAAAATCAGTTTTTGAAGCTGATTTTTTTCTGTTTTAATAACAGTTTAAATTAATCAGCAGCTCATAGTTACTGTGGTCTGTTTTGTCTCACTTCTCTTTTCTCATCTGAAGTTAATTGTGTAATAACAGATCAAATCAAGATGATAAATCAATATTTTGGTTATAGAATAGAGGAATGAGATTCTTACCAGGATTTCAGTTTTTCCTATATTGGCACCCTCCAGAATTAAAAATAGTGTGGTTGATTATGCGACATTCAACTCATTCATTTAATATTCTGCCTTTACTAGTTTTATAAAAACTCAAGGTGGTGAACATATCTAATACTCCTTCCTCCTATTTTCCTCACAACAGCAACCCTATGAGGTGGGCTCACTCTGAGAGAGAAGGACTGACCCAAAGTTACCCAGCCAGCTTCTATGGCTAAGGTGGAACTATAACTTAGGTGTCTTCCAGTTTTTAGCCTGGTTGATTAGTCAATCTCAGAGGCAGGTGATATCAGAGTAAACATCTGAAAATGTACCTTGCTTTTTTATTGGAAGAGGGTAATTTCTTTGTGAACCAATTTGATAAGCAGTATAAAAATATTGTGAATCAATGTTTCTAGGTGTCTGGTATCTGAAAGTGAGAGACTTCTCTTTATATTCATAGAAAACTAACTAAAGATGTTGGGAGTGTGTGTTCTTATAGTGAGCACTCAATTGTTGCCATTTTGAATTTTGGATTACAATGCGTCATGTTTTATTGACTTTTGACTTATCCCCTTAGGAAGAAAGGAGAAGACTGAAAAATGCAGTCATTATCCAGTCCTTTGTTCGAGGATACAGGGACAGAAAACACCAAGTAGGCTTTTTTTCATGATCAATTTTTTTGAGTATTTTTGATATTGTACAGCAGATTATATTATAATAAATTATATTAAAATGAAATTAATAGTTCTCACACTCGTTATTCTATCATTCTACCTGTTAATACTGAACTTTTGTCCAGATCATGAAGTCAGTCTTTGTGCAGTTCAGAATTAAATTACACTCAATTTATATAATTATATTTTATACAATAATGTATTAATAAATTAGGAGTGAATGAGCACAGTAGCTCTAATCCAATTTCCATCACTCTTTGGTCTTTTTCAGCCATGAGGGTTGTATATAAGATGTAGAATCTAGACTTATGCAGTATATAAGATGTAGAATCTAGACTTATGCAGTTAAGTTTTAGAAACACTTGTAGATGATTTATTGCTGTATGAAAACATTTCTGTTGTGAATGAAGGCAAACATACGTGTCTCAGGATAATGTTGCAGGATCCAATATGGGTCGGTCACTGGGACCAGAGATTTTGTCTTCTGAGCTTTTGGACTCATGTTGGGGCATGTCAGAGTCATGTTCTACCCGAATGTGTACCAAGTTCTTTATAGAGCATGAATCTGACATGCTCCAACAAGATGTTTTACCAGAACTTATCTCTATCAAATTCTGGAATCAGAATGTATCTATTAGAATGGTAGACAGTCTGGTAGAGGGAAGTTCCCTAAGGATAGTTCCAGTATGGGTCCAAAAGCTCAGAAGACTAAACCTCTGGTCCTAGGGACCAATGCAGTTTGGATCCTGCAACATTTCTGTTGTGTTTTGATCTGCTATGATGGTTATATACAAATATTGTCTAGAAGTAAAAGAATAATAAGAGTTGGAAGGGACTTTGGAGGTCTTCTAATCCAAGCCCCTGATCAAGCAAGAGACCCTATCTAATTTCAGACAAATGGTTGTCCAGTCTCTTTGTAAAAGCCTCCAGTGATAGAGCACCCACAACCTCTGAAGGCAAGCCATTCCACTGTCATGAAATTTCTCCTTAGTTTTAGGTTGCTTCTCTTCTTGGTTAGTTTCCAACCATTGCTTCTTGTTTTGCCTTCTGGTGCTTTGATCCCCTCTTCGTTGTGGAAGCCCACAAATTTTGGAACACTGCTATCATGTCACCTCTAGTCCTTTTCTCTAGACTAGACATACCCAATTCCTGCAACCATTCTTCATGTTTTAGCCTCTAGCCCCCTAATCATCTTTGTTGCTGTTCTCCGCACTCTTTCTGGAGTCTCAACATCTTTTTTTATATTGTAGTAACCAAAACTATATGCAATATTCCAAGTGTGGTTTTGCCAAGGCATTATAAAATGGTCTTGATTCAGCCTCGGATTGCATTGGCTTTTTTGGCAGCTGGCTCATATTTGATTGTTTACTAGGACTCCAATATCCCTATAGTTGCACTATAATTCTTTATTGTATTGATTTATATTGTGTAGGAAGATTTTTAGTTTTTGTGACTATTGGAGGCAGAAAACATCTGAATTCTTAAGAACCTAAGAATTAGTGGCTCTAAGGCAGGGGTTCCTAACCAGGAGTGCTTGCACTCCCTGGGAGTGTGAGACAATATTCCAGGGGGTGTGAAAACTTGGCTTTTCAAAATTATAGTGTATATGCATAATTTGTTGCTGTTATTTTGAACTTTTATAAGGGGTGTGAGAATATATCAGGAGTGTTCTAGGGGTGCGGGATATAGAAAAGGTTGGGAACCACTGATCTAAGGTCCTGAACAGCTGGATCTTTGTTATTTTAAAAGTGAAGGAAAATTATAACGCCACATAATGATTTAATCTAGAACGTGTGTTGATGGAGAAAATAGTATTTGATGGACTTTTGCAAAATTAATGAACTTTTTGTTGTTAATCTCAGTAAAATAAGAAAGCAAGTACCTGTCTCAATAGTTTCCCACACATTGATTTTATTATTAGTTCTTTTTGACATAAAATGAGCTCTAATTGTCTTCTTTAATCCATAGGCAGCTTTTATGTTTGTGTTGGGATTTGGATGAATTGTGTCCATTCTAGAATTGATTAAATGACAGTAGTACTATGCAGTTATTGTAGATTATTTATATCTGATGCTGTTATCCAAATATTCCCAAATTTTTATTGGAACACTTATGCATAGCATTGTAGGCAAAGGTATGACAAATTAATCATATGAAAGATGACATTCTTATATTCATAAGAATTTAATAATTTGTAAATGAAGTTTGCAGTTACAAATTACATGTTGAAAATATATGTTAATTAATGCCTGGACACTAGAGTTCATTAGCTTTACTTTTATTTTTCAATTTTAAGTATGCTACTCAGAGGAGTGAATTTGATCGCTGTGCTAATTTAGCACAATCTGGAGGAAGTTGCTCCTCTGCCACTGGAGTAAACCTGACTCTCTTAGTTCGCCAGCTTCTGTTTTTCTATAGATATAATGAAGATTCCAAACGTTTGGTAAGTAGTGATATTTCATTTTGTTTTCAGCTTTTGAGTAGTAATTTTATTTGTAATTATATTAGGTGTCAATAAATAACTTCTTGTCTGCTTGACCAAGAAAGGAGCTGGACTTTGGGAGGCAATTTTTCTGTTGCTAAGATCCTGGCATAATGATTGGAGAAATGGGAAAGGGCTGCAGAGCATGGATAGTGAGAGTGTGGCAGGTTATGACTCACTATTGGCAGAGCTGGTATTTTTTTATTCTATTTTTTTAATCTTGAGTTAGGGATGTAATCCTATTTTAAAGTTTACATTGATTTTTTGTGTGCTCTAGATTTTGGACAATTAAAGTCTGAGAAAACTCTGGAACTCAAATCTAGACTTGCACAAGATCTTGTGCAAGGAAGCTTTTCCTCATCCCCACAACTGTTCTCTCACTTTTTGGTATAAAATTATCATTCTCCCTTCTGTGGATAGGGACTTCCTCTGTTCATTTTGTTTTGGGTTTGGAAAATACTGCATCACGATAACCTTAAAATATTGACGGTGACTGATTCCTAAATAAAATGGATTTTCTAATCCAATTATTTAGACATAGGTTTGATTTCGGCCTGTTAGATATTCCTTGATAGGAGAAAGACAGGGGGCACTACCTTTTCGTTTTCCTGGATTTTTCAATAACCCTAGGTATCACTGGCTTTGATATTCTTCTGGAGTGATTGCCCCAGCTATCTATGAATTTATTTATTTTTTTAAAGTTCTGGATGGCTATCTCCAGAAGGTGGTACTTGAAGGTTTATGCTGACCGATGATGTTTATGCTGTTGAGTTTCCCAAGATTCCTTTGTACTTCCTGTGTCAGTGATGGTGAATATTTTGGGCCTGATTTGTCAAAAATTCAAAAAATGCCTAACTTGACTCCGTTGGCATGACCCACACTGCCCCTCCCTCCCATGACAAAAGAGGTCTGTCTGGACCTCCTCCCTGGAAATCACACGAAAAGGGCCCACTCTTGTGAGGTCTCTGGAGCCTCAGAAAATAGCATGAGAGTCCTCCCACGGTTTTTGGATGCTGCGCAAAACCTCCATACAAGCAAGCTCAGAGAGAGCACAAAGGACCCCTTATTTCAATCCTGAGTTACAAATATTCTCTTTTATTGGAACCTCGCTAGTTAGTCCTTGACTAACAACCATTCATTTAGTGACCGTGCACCTAAAAAGTGATTTATAATTGTTTTTCACACTTACGACTGTTGCATTCCTGTGGTTGTGTGATCAAATTTAGACTCTTGCAACTGGCATGTATTTATGACTGGGGCAGTATTGGGGGTCATGCGACCTTCTGATGAGCAAAGTGAATGGGGAAACAAGATTTATTTAACAACTATGTAACTGACTTAATTGCAGTGATTCACTTAAAAACATGGCAAGAAAGATCGTAAAATGGGGCAAAACTCACTTAACAATTATCTTGCTTAGCAACAGAAATTTTGGACTCAATTGTGTTCATAAGTTGAGGACTACTTGTGCAATAGCAAAGGATTTTTGGATTTTCAGAATTGCCTAAAGTTCTCCCTACTGCTAATAAAACCTCTGTCATTATTCAGTTTTTCATTATTATTTCTATTACATACAAAAAAACTTGGTTCACCAACTTTGTTATGACTGAGTTGAAGTAGCTTAGAACTTAGTCAATCAGGAAGCACTCCCTTCCCCCCCTCTACTGTCCATGTTTTTTATATATAATTTTATTAATTGCAGTTCTAATTTTATGATTCTGAATTACATGTTAAAGTGCATGTTGGGTAATTTTACACCTTTCTTTGTATTTCTAACATACTGAAATTTAGAGTAAGAATGAAAGATTTCAAGCACGTTGTGATAAAATTTGGTCCTTGTTAGTTTGCTTTTCTTTTGTATGATGCAAAAATAGCATTATTGTAAGGTATTAAAAAAGCAGCATTTTGTATCATTTTCCTGCTTTGTGGATTTTTCCCTTTTCAGATATGGATATGCCAGAATTTGATTAAACAAAATTCTCAATTTGTAAAGCAGCTTGATGGTCCTGACAGATTTACATGCTTATACCAGATAAAAAGATTGTTGGGCCTCTGTTGCAGGTAAATGGATATACAAACTAATGAAAATAGCTTGCTGTACATTAATATATGTTCCATGAATTTGGTTTTTAATATGATACATGTGGCTAGTTTCGAAATATCATAGGTGTTTTGTGGGGTTGTGTTTTGGGATTCCCTATTCTTCAGATCATTTACGGTACTAATTTATTACTAGCATGAAGGAAATTCTTAAAATTCATTGCTGTCTAGCTGTGCTCTAGTAATTAGTTTTCATTGATTTCAAGTTGACTTCAGAAGTGAGGTATGAAAAAACATTTTACCGTGTATAAGAATTACTACAAGGGAAACAGTGTTATAATTTGTAAAATAGCTTTTCTGTTACAGATTGCTACAAAACTGCAATGATGACAGTCTGAATGTTGCACTTCCTATGAGGATGCTTGAAGTATTTTCATCCAAGAATACCTATTTGCCTGTTTTAAAAGATGCTAACAATGTTGCATCAATAATTGAACAAATCTTGCACTACGTGATTCAAAATGGTAAGTATGATAATTAGCTTTTAGATCTATATTGAATGTCGAACTACGTGTTCATTGGAGGTACCTTTGTAATATTTGCGACTAGTATATAATAAATGCACATTCTGCTGCGTTTTCATGCACCATTTTTAAATTAAATACTGCATGTTTTAGTAATGATTGTATAATGGAATCTGAATTTTCTGGTGTTTTATAACTAGTTTTCATTTTTTAAAAATTCTTAGATTTTAAAAAAAATAAATTTAAATTTTCACTATGACTAGTGCTACATTCTTAATCATACTCTATCTTTAATGAGTATGGCTTGTCAAATAAACAGGCTTTTAACTGGGCTATTATTTTGCTCTGATCTTGAACCATGAGGCCTACCATATTACTTACTTTACTGTGCTTACTGCAATAGTAATGCTGGAAATACTGCAGTTATCCCATTGAAATGTATTGAATAGCTTGTCATTACTTTAAAATAAATCGGCAGAAATGTTTTGATACTGCCTTTATTAAGTTGTCCTTTTCTTTTAGGATACTACAGATCTCTTTATCTCCTAATAAATAACAAGCTTCCATCAAGTATTGAGTATTCTGATGTCTCTCGGGTTCCTATTGCAAAAATATTTTTAGAGAATGTTCTGAAGCCATTGCACTTTAATTATAGTTCCTGTCCTGAAGTTGCTAGGTGAGGATTTTATGTTATGGGAGCAAACGGTTAACTCAAAAATACTAAACTAGTTTAATATTTCTGCATATTGTCATAATACAAAGAAAAGCAATGATACTTCAATGGAGCAAATATAGGAAGCCTTGTGGAATAACTAGTTCAGAATTTTTTAAATAATATTTTTATTTTATTGCTTGTCTGTGCTCTCATAAAAGCAGATGCTCAGAATAGTTTTGAGGCATAACATAGCATGTAGGATTAATAAAAAAAATTGTCCAATGTTAATGGTAAAGCACAAACAGAGAGCTGTTGCTTGATTATATTGCAAATAACCAGAAATGTTGCTAAATTTTCTTTAATAGCAATTGTTGTAAAGAGGATATGAGTCTAGTGCTGGAATGAATAACTTGGGACTTATATTGTACTTTATTAAGTATTATTAAATCTTTTATTGATTTTCTTGCATTTGTTAATATTCCTTTATCTTATATTTGCTTTCTAATGGTTGTGGCCTATAGATAGACTTAAATCTGCCAGAGTAGTTGAGAGTCAGGCAGAATGCAAGTTTAATTAAGTTATTTTTAGTAGTATTCCTTTATTGTTATTTTTATTTTGTACTGATTATGGTCTTTTGGCCATTAATATAGACAGTCCTCAATTTATAACCACAATTGAGCACAAAGGTTCTGTTGCTAAGTGAGACATTTGTTAAGTAAGTTTTGTCTCATTTTACAACCTTTCTTACCACATTTGTTAAGTGAATCACTGCAGATGGGATTAAGTTAGTAACATGAATGTTAAGTGAATCAGGATTCCCCATTTATTTTGCTTGTCAGAAGGTCACAAAAGGTAATCACATGACTGTGGGACACTGCAACCGTCATAAATAGGAGTCAGTCTCCAAGCATCTGAACTTTGATCCCGTGAACATGGGGATGCTGTAATGGTCCTAAGTGTAAAAAACGGGCATAAGTCACCTTTTTCAGTGCCATTGTAACTTTGAATGGGCATTAAATGAACGGTTGCAAGTCAAGGATTTAATTGAATAAAATTGATCATAAAGCCTGCTGACTTTTCATAAATTATTAGCGAACGGGCCTTGTGACTAGGACTGGGGCCCTGTTTGTGTTCAGGGCCCTGTTTCTTGGTTATATTTGTGATTATGGTCTATGATTTAATCCCATCTGCAGTGGTATTTTCATTTTTCATGTGTTTATTTAGAAAATAATTCTAAAATATCCTATACGTTTGTGTTCCCTTTATTTTTGTGAGCAGTATACTTTAGAAAGTATTACTTCACAGAAAGAGCAGTGAAGCTTGGAACCAACTTCCAATAGAGGTAGTGGTCGGTCATCAGTAACTGAATTTAAACATGTTTAGGATAAACATGTTCATCATCTAACAAAAATTTAAAATAAATTAAAAATAATAAATAAATTAAAAAGACAACAAAACAAACTCAAAGGGTAGACTCTACAGGCCACTAAAGTCTTTTTCTGCCATGAGTTTATTATGTTTCTAACTTATTTTTAATTTTGTTCGCCACCCAGAGTCACTTGTTGAGATGGGTTGGCCACACAAATTGATTGATTGAATGAATGAGTAGTTTAAAGCCACCGAGAGGTATTGAGTTCTGGGCAGCTTGCAAGCTTAATTAATTAATATTATTATTACATGCATTATTTTCTTTCTCTATTGCAGGCAACAGGTATTTGCTGCTTTTACAGAAGAATTCCTGGCAGCACCTTTTACAGACCAGATATTCCACTTCATCATTCCAGCACTTGTGGATGGAGAAACCTGTTTTCCCTACGAACTCTTTCTGAATGCACTATTATTCACAGAAAGTGGTCATTTGAGGGAAAGAGAGAGAGCTCCTTGGCTTTTCTACTTTGTTTTAATAGCTGGTGAAACTTACTTAGGTATGTAAAACAGTCTTAATTAAGTGTAATTGGTGACAGACACTGTAACAGGGCTTTCCCAATTTTGGCAACTTTAAGACATCTAGACCAGGGCTTTTCAACCAGTGGTATGGGTACCACCTGTGGTACATTGGCACCTGGCAGGTGGTACGCGACCATCCTAGAAAAGTAGTAGCAGGGGAGGAGAATGAGCTGAACCGGTGGCAGCACTGCACAAGCCTGAGCGAGAGATGGCTGGAGCTGCAGGGCTGTCAGGGCTCAGTGGAAGCGCCAGGATCAGCGCCAGGCTTCAGCTGGAACTCGGCTGAGCCCAGAAGAAGCACCGATCAGCTGGAATGTTGCAGCATCTCCAGGGTCTTGTGATTTACATTCAGATGCTTGGCAACTGATTCATATTTATGACGGTCACAGTGTCCCAGGGTCATGTGAAGTGACCAAAACCTGCTGCAACTACCCAGCAGACCAAACACCCCCCACCCCACCCCCACTGCCAATCCTCAACAGAAATGCTCACAACAATGAAAACCTTGAACAGGAGGAAGAGTGCCGCTGGGTGTGCAAGCAGGTGTCTTGTTCAGCTGTGGCTTGGGGGGCACTTTTTTCAGTGCCATTGTAGGTTCAAACAGTCACTAAGCGAACTGTTGTAAGTTGAGGACTACCTGTACTTTATCAAGTTTTTGACACCTTGCTAGGTGACTGGTGGTACTCGGATGTTGCCATATCCTAAAAGTGGTACAGTGGATGAAAAGATTGAAAAGCCCTGATCTAGACTTCAACTCCCAAACTTCCCCATTCATCCATGAATTCTGAGAGTTGAAGTCCACACATCTTAAAGTTGCCAAAGTTGGGAAACCTGCTCTATAACGTGTAGCCATTTGAAATGGCACTTCGCTTGCCGCCCTGCGGTTCTTTTCTTACAAGCCACAATGCCACTGCAGCTGCCAGAAGTCACGAGGAGTTCCCTGGGGTTTATCTTGCAGTGCTCTGACCATGTATATGCTGAGATGCCTGGAATATGCTTATTTTTAAGTGATTTTTGTTCAATATGTGTGTATCCTGCATAATGGGCTTAATTTGTTTTCCTTCACAGGCTCTCTTTCAGAAGAAGGGTTGCTTGTATATTTGCGGGTGCTCCAGTCATTTCTTTCTCAGTTGCCTGTCTCAATGTCAGGTACAGATTGTCAGGACTCGGCAAGTGACTCTGAAGATGAAGAAATTAGTAAAATGTCATCCATGCCTGTAAGCTTCTTATTTCCTGTTTTAGATAATCTAAAAATCTTTGTAGGCCAAAAGCAGTGCACAGGAGAGGTGAGAAATAAAGTAAGAATGATAAAAAGATGATTCTGTCAGGTTAGATTCCCCATAAATACTTTGTTAAATCACTCTATCAATGTAAAAATTCATGATATCAATCAAAGGCATTCTTTAGAAGAATATTGCCCAATATTTGCTTAAATGCTAAAATGTAGTTACTATAAGTGTAGACATAGGTGCACGCTGGGTTCATGGGTCTTTACAATGAATGCTTGAGAGGGATTCCCCCAGCAAATCTTCGTATAGACAGGAATGTTCTGTATGGATTAAGGAGATTTAGGGCCTTAATTTTAAAGGCCTTTTAAAGTTACTGGTCTTTACTTTTGAAAGTTACTTTACTTTCAATTAATCCCAGTTACAATCTCTGCACAGAAGTAGCCCTTCATATGATACTGTGCAATGGCCTGAGAAGTAAATAGGACATAAATAAAATTGGCTACATAAAATTGTTTCAGCAGCTGCCTCTGGTGGGAAAAAATGGTAATAGCAGTCACAGTTATTCAGGCATATTTGCAGAGAGTAAAGCGCACATACTTCTTGTTAATTCTTAAAATAATGCCTAATGCACATAGCAGTTCTCACGCTCATTGATTTCTTGGGAAAGATGGCTGCATCATGTGCATGTAATTATATATGTAAGGATCTTTTGGTCAGTTTTTCAGAATGGAGATTTAGAGGTGGAACAGTAAGAATAACAAGTTAATGTAAAAATGAAAAAAGGAAGCCAAAATAATCACTTTTCAGTACACAATCACTTCTGATAGATGTCCTTGAAAGTTGCATCTTAAATATTTTCGTAGAGCCGGTCTAAAATTTATCTGTGGGGAGCACATCCAAACAAGTGTAAAATCTATGAAGGTTTTAGAAAGGATTCGGTGTGGGGGAGAAAAGTCTTGAAAATATTTGAATGTTCTTTTTTTAAAGTTTGGAGTTGAAATAAGCATGCCGTTCTCTCAACATTCTACCAAAACAGTGGAACATGATAGCGAAGAAATATTTGTCAGCAGAAGGATGGCTTATTTAATAACATTCACACACCTGCTTTTTTAGGTCAAAAGGGACCATATTCTTTCTCGGAGAGGAATTTAGTACTTCAGCTTCAATTCTTCAAGCATTTCCTGGATACTTTCATTAAAGTGATTCTGGAATAATCCATAATGGCACCACTCAAGCTTGATCAAACATCCTTAAACTTGAGGGGTTTCTTTTCTCCCTTTCTTTCAAAATATATCAATTATAGTACCTTATTTTATATGTCCTTTGGTTCTGCTGACAATTGGGATAGTTTATAAGTTTTCCTATATCAGTGTTTCTCAAACTTGACAATTTTAAGGCATGTGGACTTCAACTCCCAGAATTCCACAGCCAGCACTGCTGGCTGTGGAATTCTTGGAGTTGAAGTCCACATGCCTTAAAATTGTCAAGGTTGAGAAACACTGCCCTATATTCACTGGGGAAAAAAAAAGAAAAAGTGTAACTGTATATTTGTGTTGGTACACATTATTCATTTACGGATATTGCAAAATGCTGACAATAGGTTATGCATAACTAGACATGTTGGTTCCATTCAACATTGCAGAAGTGACATAATATTTTCTGGTTTATTGTGAAAAAGAATGGTATTTTAATAGGAGCACTGAATTTAGCAGTTCTTTAATAAAGTCCGCCTGTGGGTTGGGAATAAAAATTGTCACTTTATTTTGAATGGATTTAGAAATTCCCATCTAACTAGCTGATTTCAAATAGTGAAGAAACATTAATGTTAACATTTTCTTTAACATATTGTTCAAATCTAAGAACTACTAACTGATGTGCTATTCCATATATTATTTGCTGGAAGTAATATATAATGAGCTGTGGTGGCGTTGTGCTTAGAATGCAGTACTGCATGCTCTCTACTCACTTCCAGATGTTTGATTTGACTGGCTCAAGGTTGACTCAGCCTTCCATCTTTCTGAGGTCGATAAAATGAGGACCCAAATTTTTGGGATAATATGCTGACATTTATAAACTGTTCAGAGAGTGGGGTAAAGTACTATGGAGCAGCATATAAGCAGTATGTAAGTGCTACTGCCTAGTTTGACCAATGAAAATATAATCATCCCCTTTTTTAATTTTACAGGGTGATGGAAGAATATCAGTCCAATATATAACTGAAGAGTGTCTTTCAAAGCTGGACACAAAGCAGCAGACAAACACCTTGCTAAATATGGTTTGGAGAGATTCAGCTAGTGAAGAAGTCTTCACTCTGATGGCTTCCATTTGCCATACGTTGATGGTGCAGCATCGAATGATGGTGCCAAAAGTCAGGCAAGTGTAAAAAATACGTGAGTTCATGTACCTAATTTATTAGGATGATTTTGATCCATTCTTGTGTGTGTTTGTAACAATGCTTCTTAATTAATCAGTTTTATGATAAGTTGTTAATCAAGTGTATTGATTCACAATAATGGAGGAAGTATAGACCTCTGAAATACTGTAGACTGACAAAAATGCCACTAGTTTGTCTTCAATAGTAGTTATATTTTAAACCTCTTTATGGTTCCAAAACATGAACAGTGGTGAATGTAAAGTTAATTCATTCAACAATACAGCGTTACTATTTATTTATTAAATGTATACAGCTGCCCTTCAAAGGCAGTTCTGGGTGGTGCATGACAAATAAAGCAGTCAATATAACAGATTAAAAATCTAAAAAAAAAGACAAATAAATAGCACTCCTATTCCTTTCCCAACCATCACCTTTTTGGGTTGTGGTCATAATAAAGTTGCTTGATTATATACATGATATAAATAATACCTTGTAGTTTTGGAATTAAGCGAAGCACAGTGAATTCAAATTGCTTTGTAAACAGTAGTGTGGAAAACAAATTGGTACTCTCTGTTTAACTCACTTCTGTTTATAGCATTTGAAGGAAGTAAGATGTCATTGAACCTGTGGTAATTTGATTAGGGTAATTAGGTCCTTGTCAACTAATTGCAATAGTGCAGGATGTGAGATCCGGAGATCATAGCAGAAGCTGAATGAGTCTCCCTGCCTTTATTGCAGTTAGTCTATTGCTTTAAGTAGTAATTACGGAATTTAAATGCATCATTGCATTGACATGCGTAAGAAAGTTGATTAGATGTCTCTGTAGTCTTAACTGCATAACCGCAACCTGTCCTTCAAGGAGCTGTGTTTAAAATCCTGCTGCACTTTGCATAAATATCTTTGGTTGATGTTTCCATGTTTTAAAATGGATGTGTAGCTGTGTCTAAGTCTCCTGTAATACAGGCTTTGTAAACTGATAATGGCAAAAATTCTGGCAGATACAAGTTTGCATGTGAATATGTGCTGACACTAAGTTTTCTGTTGAATAAACAAAAATATCTTATCCACAGTTGTTTTACTCCCCACTGCCTTTCATCTTGTGGTAAACCTAAAGTAAGATGTTGATGCATCAGTCTATCTGCTTGTTGCTGTTATGCCACAGTTTCAGGAATGCACATGTATAGTCTTGTGCAAAGCAAAGCAGTGGCTTTGTTACGCCCTGGTCTCTCAGACTTTTCATGAGTAGATAGATAATGTATTGATTGATTAACCTTATGACCATATCAAAAACACCTTAAAAATGCAGGATATAAATTCGGGATAAAATAAATAAAAGGAAAATACAGTAATAAAATACACACGTGATAAATACAAACAATCAACATTCAGGAAAATACATTGCCTTTACAAGATACCCCTATACCAGACATGTCAAACACAAGGCCCGGGGGCCAGATGTGGCCTGAGAAGTGGTTTCATGTGGCCCGTGAAGCCATCCTGGAAACTGTGAGGGAATGGTCCCTGCTGCCTTGGCCCTGGCCCAGGCCGGCTGGGAGCCAGCGTACAATTTTGTGGTGGCCATCTTGGCACTTGCCCCAATGGACCATGCCTTGGCACTTGCTCCAGTCCCACCTCCTTCTGCCAGAGACCCTCAGATCTATCCCACTCCTGCCCAGACCCCCACAGTCACCCTTGACGCGAATGATGTAGAACTGGGCACGCCCGCCCAGTAGGCCACACCCACTCCATCCACGCCCACCCAGTAGGCTGCACCCATTCTGGCCACACCCACCCGGCCCCTCAAGGGCAACCGCAATGCTGATGCGGCCCTCAGTGAAATTGAGTTTGACACCCACCCCTGCCCTATTTATTTATTTATTTATTCGGATTTGTATGCCGCTCCTCTCCGAAGACTCGGAGCGGCTCACAACATATATACTGCCCTATACATTCAATATAACAGATTCTTATATCAACTGCCTTAACTTGGTAGTTCTGTTCACAATTTATAGATTAGAACCCAGGAGGAAATAGGACAATCTGCGATTCAGATCATAGTGGATTGTTCTTTCAGGTAGCGGTGTTAACTCTCGAAGCCTAAAAAGGGCTTATAGTTGACAATCAAACAAAACATGAGCAATATGTTCAGTAGCTCGGGCACTACATGTACAGTACATGTCCCTTTTCATAAGTAGATACAAGAAGAACCCTAACAAGAGGGTTTGTGTGATGCTGCTTTTCAAACGTCCCTTTGCAACACCTCCTTGAAACTCTTGATCTGATTACTACTTGGCACTTTAGCCTTCTGCAGTGAGAGGCAATCCATTTCAAGTTCTGCCTGTGGCTAACTGCATTCAAGACTGCCCTGTGGCTAACTGCAATTTCTCATTCATTGAAAGTGTCTGTTCACTGTGGGTTAATGTTGAGATTTACACCTTGATTATTGCGCAATGTCTGAATAATTTCATTTTATTTACTATTTCAGTGGCAATAACCTTGCTATTCTTTGATTCTTATTGAATAGTAGATGACTTGGTAGAATTTTGGCATTGTAGGTGCAGTACAAAGAAACACAATCTATTTCCATGTGTTTGGTGACTTTTAAGGTGTTTCTGGGTAACAGTTGTATTTCATGTAAAAGTTTTCACCTTGACAATCACATTTAAAAATGTATCATGAAGTAACTCTTGACATTTAAAAAAATAAGAGAAATATTAAAATTTAAAGTGCATTTCAGGGTTCCCAGAGGGACATTAGCAAACAAGCAATGTTCATTTAAAGTTGTATACTGAAGGGTTTCACTAGCTTATTTAATCTTATGTAATTGCAGTCACATCTGTTCCCTTGTACCTGTGACTTTTTATAGTTTAAAGGAAGTGTCAAAATATTCTGTCCTCCCGTAGTGACCTCTGTCCAGCTGTACGAGCTGTCTTTGTATTGTATTCTCTTCATTAACCTAAATGGTCTCAGTGGGAAACCAGACCCAATTTATGGCCTAAATTGAAAATCTTGCCTTTAAGTAATTAACTTATAGCAATTCCTCGACTAAATAAAACTTAATGGGTCATTTAATCTCTCCCATTCTACCAGCAAGAATTTGACACTTTAAAAAAAAGAAAAGAAAAGCCAAGCTATAGTAATTTGGCAAAACATACATAAATCATAGATGTTTGTTTGTTTGTTTATATATTGTGCCTAATTAGCCAATCTGCAGGGTTTTCATAAAATGCTTACTTCATATAAAGAAAGCAGTGTTATTCGATTTTTAAATGGAAATATATATAGTAAAACAAACAAAACCTACGAAATGTCCTTTGGTTGCCAGAGTAAATCAACCTGTTGGGTATATATTTTCTCTCCACTTAATCCATGTAATATATTTGTGATTATGAATAATATTTATATTAGATTATTGAAATTACAAAATATTTGATTGTCAGCAATGAAAAATTATAAAATGTAGATAATACTAAATACATTTTTAGTACTATACCCTTTTGTAAGTTTAATTACAAAAATGAAATTATGCTGTGTGTTTTATCAATAATTGGAAATTCCCCCCCAAAAAAATATTGGAACCACAAGTACCAAGCAAGTATATAAATGGAAAATTCTTAAATTATAAATACATAGTCATGGAAAATTTGAATCTTAAACATTGTAAAAATGTTCTCAGAGGATCAGAGTAATATGTGTTCAACTAGAAAGAAGTTTACATAAGCAATGAATCCTAAGAATTTTGCAAGGGAAATTGGGCATATACAGGTTTAGAAGTGGATAATTAGAAAATTCAGTATCATCTGGCTATGCTTCATAGCTTTTCAAGGTGAAAAGCAAGAATTATTATTTTGAAAGCAGTAAATTTTTAAAATTTCTTTTACTGTCAATGGATGTGGTAATATTTATTGCACCTAGACCACACACTGACTATCAATTAGCTGCCTGGTGCAATTTAGCGCTGGATTTGACCTATAAAGCTCTTTATGGCTTGGCATCTGGCTGTATTCAGGTCTGCTTGCTCCAAGCAGAATTGGCCTAGGGAGGACCTAGGGAGAATTTCCTTCTCTTCAGGGGAAGTACCGGTAAATTGCTGAGGCCCGGAGACAGTACAAGTACAATTGGTCTCTTCCAATTTATTTATTTATTTATTTAAACTTATATGCCGCCCTTCTCCTAGGACCCAGGGCGGCTTACAATAACAATACAATTAAAAACATAAACATAGAGTCAATTAAAATTACTAATAGTCTCCATATGGAGATCAGGCTGCCCTCTTCCCAGATTATGACCAGGTTGGGCTATCTCTGCTTTTATTCTTGAGTTTTTTTTAATCTTTATTTTATTAATATTTGATTTTATGCCTTCGTGAATATTTTAAATTGCATTTCTTTATATCATATTAACTGCCAAGAGTCCTTTAATTGAGGGAAAGTACAAAAATGGATGGAGATAAGGGTATCTTATAAAGGTAATTTTACAGCTAGGAAATTCAAAATAATAATAAATACAATGTTAGACATTCATATACTTCAGAAAAAGCTCGTGACTTTTCTGACATTTATGGTCTCAGTTAATTTCTTCCATAAGGATATTTGGAAATTTCAAATAGGACTAAATGTATGATACTTATAGTGACATGTCATTATAAAGCTGATTATAAACAGAAGATACATTTATAATTAAACATAAAAAGATTTTTCTATATTAATTTGGTCCAACTTTTGGTTTTATTATTTTATACCATCTTAAAATAACTTTACAGTTAATATACCTATATAAAATTGAGTTGATTCTGATGATTTGTGAAACATGAAAAGGCACAGTTTATCACAGTTATCTCTGTTTTTATTATGATGAATATACACAGCTTTTCCTTTAGTAGAAAAGATTTTCTGTATTGATATGATAAACTAGTGGGAGAACCCTGGAATATTAATTAATATTAATGTCTAAGAGTGGTAACTTTGGATAAATTTTGAAAGAAAAGTTTAACAAAGATATTTGGTAAAATTTATACTTTCTCTCTTTCCTTCTAGACTTTTGTACAGTTTAGCTTTTAATGCCAGGTTTTTGAGGCATCTTTGGTGTTTAATCTCAGAAATGAAAACACGAATGATTACTGGGTATGTAGTTACTTTATAAATATAGAAAATATTCAAATAGAGTAGCATGTATTGTATTGACCAAACAGTTCCAAAATTACTTCACACTGAAAGGGTAAATTACTGATAATGTTTTTATTAAAACTGAATATTTCAGTAAAAAAAATCATTAGAAAAGTGCAAGAGATTTGAACTTTCAGAATTACTTACACAAACTTAAGATATGTTCCTTTTTGTTATTCCATTTCCCCTTTTCCACTTATTTTAGTTTGTATTTTAATGTTCAACTTTATCTTATTAAAAAGATATGTGTTTTAAGAACATTTCCTTCTATGCATGTGAAAAAAAGAAAATGTCTCTTCTATTTTATATATACCACTTGAATATGGTGTGAGTTTTTTGGGGGAGGGGGCTCTTTTATTTTATCCTTATTGTTGAGATATTATTCGTCTGCATTTTGAAATCTTCTTTAGTACTGTCACCTACTTTGCACAGAAGGTTGTGAAAGCTCACCTATCCTGAGTTCCCGGAATAGGGCGGCATAGAAATTTAATAAATAATAATAATAATAATAATAGTGACTTCTTGTGAGCGCTCAGTTTTCCTTGAAGACGAAACAAGTGTGCTTGCTGGATTCATAGTTTGATTTTGTCTGGTGTTATATTCTCTAAATAACACTTTTTGTGTTCATCTGGTAGCTGAGGGCAGGGATTAAATAATAAACTTTTACATTTCCTCTTGTTTTCCTAGTTAAGCTGCTGGGTAGTAACTGTCTAAAGAAAATACTATATCAGTGATGGCGAACCTTTTAGAGACCGAGTGCTCAAAAACCACTGCCCCTGCTCTGCCTCCCACCCTGCCTGCTCCACCCGCCCCCTGCCCCGCCCACCCGCAGGGATATGCACCGCCTCCATGACCCGCAGCAGATCACCAAGGCAGCCCTGCAGCACCATGGCAGCCATGTCCCCTGCCCACACCCCGCAGCATCATCTGCACACTATGGGGTGCGAGGGCGGAGTCGTGTCCCTGCTGCCTGGCTATGTCCTTGGCTGCGCTCCTCCGTGTCAGCTGCAACCAGGGGCGATTCTCCTCCAGGGAGGCTGCTGGTGAGGAGGGGGCCACGGGGGGAGGTGGGGCTGGGGTGATGGCATGTGTGCCCACAGAGAGGGCTTCGAGGGCCGCCTCTGGCATCCATGCCATAGGTTCGCCACCACTGTACTATATTAATAGGTCTGTACAATGTTAATAGTTATTTCTTAAGAATTTATTTTCAGTATTTCATTAGGTGTAAATGTTACATATTTTCGTACAGCCTTGAAATACTCTGAAAATATCATGTGGCTTCTAAAAGAGGATATTTCAGAATAAAAAATCCAAAATGGGATGTTAGAAATAATTTCTAATCTTTTCTTTTCCTACCCAAGTCATAGGTTTAAGTGGATAATAGGATTATAATTTTTGTTTTTTTGTTAAGGTCTATGGTGCCGCTCCTTCAAGTAATTTCACGTGGTTCCCCAATGTCGTTAGAAGATTCTAGTCGGATCATTCCTCTCTTCTACCTTTTTAGCTCCTTATTTAGTCACTCACTTATTTCTATCCATGATAATGAATTCTTTGGTGACCCTATAGAAGGTAAGGGTATCGTCTTCTGTGGATTTTCTCTCGGAACTCATAATTACATCATTATAAACATATTCATATTAGATGTGTTTCATGTGAAAACATAAAAATGTTTTTAAATGAAATTTTTGAATATACACTTTTAGTTAATATTTTATTGTTTAATTATAAGCATTGCTTTGTTCTCTTTGTATTTTAACTTTCTAATCTGAAAATGGACACAGATTATAATGTAAACTACAAGATTTGAAAAGATCTTCAAAACACGAGCCATTAAAGGTAGTCCTCGGGTTACGATGGCAATTGGAACTGGAATGTCTTTGGTTAAGTTGAAGTCACAACATCACCACATTGCTTAGTGCTGGCAATTCCCAAAGCTTTGGTTGCCGTCATTAAGAGAGGACCATGCAAGTTTTTAAGGGAGGATTTCACATGATCGCAACATTTGACTTTTCCTAGCTTCCTCGTTGAATTTGGGGAATATTGCAAATTGCACTCAGTGTGAACACAGCTCACTGCAACATCATAATTGTGAGCTGGGCACTGAGTACCTGAATTGTGATCATGGAACTCTTAAGCAATGGTTATAACCTGAAGACTACCTCGAATTAAATACAGCTTCCTAGCAAATTCTGCTGCTGACTTTCTTTTGGTGTCTCTAGGCAGGCAGAAAATAAAGAAGAATTATGAATCTTCCATATTTTGCAAATAGGCTTGTTGTATAGATCTGGTTTAAGGAAATTACAAGATGCAGTTAAGTTGCTGCTGACATATCTCTGTTAATAAGACAAACAATGTTTATTAGATTACACTGGGGTAAAGAATAGACATAGATAGATTTAACATTATTTCTACAGTATAGGGCAATGATGGCAAACCTTTTAGAGACCGAGTGCCCAAACTGCAACCCAAAACCCACTTATGCATCGTTGGGTGCTGGCTGGGTGTGGCCCATTGGCTGGACATGGCCCATTGGGTGGGTGTGGCTGCAGTGGTAACGGCAGACTGGGTGGGACTAAAAAGTTCAGTCAATTCCAACTTTGCAAGATCTTTTTTTCCCTCCGCGAGAAGTTGAAATTGACTGATTGATTGAACCTTTTTTTTTTTTGCACACAATGTTGGAGGCCTAAAGCGAAAAGGTTGTATAAAACCCAGCTGAAGGCCTAAGACTGGGGTGACGGCGCGCATGCCCACAGAGAGGGCTCTGAATACCGCCTCTGGCACCCGTGCCATAGGTTCGCCAGCACTGGTATAGGTACAAGCAAATATCTTCTAGATATTTGGACTACAACTTTAATCCAACCCAAGTAGGATGGTTGATAGCAAGGCATCGTGAGAATTGCAATTCAAAACTTGAGAAAGAATCTTTGACTATACCTATGTATTTCATTTATTGGAACGTAGTTAATTCTTCACTGTGATGTATAGATCCGCATGTCTGAACAAACACATTATTGTAAATTCAAATTATTTTCTCTTTTGTTTAGAACATTAGCTTGGTCACAGTGTAAACCATAAAATGGTTGGCTTGTTTTTCGATGATTGTGATGAATAAATTCACACAATGCAAAGCAGACCACCGTGATTGATCAACAAGCTATACTTCTAAAAAGTCCTGTTGAGGTCTAAAAAGTACTATGTTGAGAATTCAGAGAGAACAAAACTATATTCTTCAGTATATCCTTAAGCATGTTTTGTCTTTTCTATAGTTGTAGGTCAAAGACAATCATCAATGATGCCTTTTACATTAGAAGAACTGGTCACATTATCACGCTGTCTTCGCGATGCTTGTTTAGGAATTATTAAATTGGCATATCCAGAAACTAAGCCAGAGGTTCGTGAAGAATATATTGCAGCGTTTAGAAGTATTGGAGTCACTACAAATACAGAAATGCAACAATGCATCCAAACAGAACAGAAGCGGTGGATTCAGCTCTTTAAGGTATACAAGGGTGATTCATAGAGAAAGAATCAAAAGAACTTCCTTTTTTTATTCATATGGAGCAACAGGTGATAGCAAATCTAGAATGGGCAAACATTTAAAGTTTTATACAATGTCTTCAACTCTGATTCTGTCATAATTTTCTTCAACTTAATGCTTTCTACCATGTTTTCCTGAAAATCAGACCTGATCTTATATTTTTTTGGCCTCCAAAAGAGGCATTAGGGCTTATTTTTGGGAAACACGTGCAAGCTGAGATGGTTGGGTGCAGTGGTCAGGTAGCGGCAGAAGCGGCAGAAGCACGAGGGGAGGCAGGCGATCCCAATTGTCTCTCAGCTTGCTCCCAGGTGTGCAACATGTTGGGATTGTCGCCCCCAGCCTGCTGCTGTGGGGCTGTATGGGCAGAGCCACGAAGGGGGCCAGGAGGCTGAAACTGCCAGCCGAGGGATGCAGAGCTGCAGCCATTGAAACAGCAAATGGGCAGGAAGCATAAGGTAGTGCCGGACTGAAGCGGCAGATGGAGGAGGAGAAGACAGTGGCTGCCGGCGGGCGGGTGATCTGTGGGGCGGGGCAAGGACAGCAGAGACCAAAGAAATGGACACAGTTGATGCAGCAGTTTTCCACCTCTGCCTCTCCCTCAGGTGGCCTATTCCACTCCCCCTTTACTTTTAGCATTCAGGGAAGTGCATGCCTTTATGTGTCCTTAAGTTGCTCTTCGGGCTCTATCCTAACCCCCAGAGACCTGTGTTTGTCTGGTGTAAAAACTTTGGTCAGCCCCCCCCACCAGCAAAAGCCGCTCCCCTCTCTCCGTTCTCCATTCTCTCTTGTGGCAGCAACGGCGGCTGGAGCAGTTATACCAGGACTGGCGGAAGGAGGCAGCAGGGGAGGCTTGCGCTGCCCCATCACGGCGCAAGCCAGGGGAGAGTTGGTGGAGGAGAAGGAGGCATCTGCTGGGCAGGTGATCTGCGGAGTGAAGCAGGGGTGGCGAAACCGAAGAAAGCCCCTCCAGTGGCAGATGTGGCTATTGCGCAGTGGTGGCACAGTGTTTTGCCGTTAGTCCTCCCTGGCTCTGAAACGGAAATGGACTGGGCAAGATGACTGAGCCTGCCCCGTCCATCCTCCTTAGTATGGGAGTCCGGCTTGGGAGGGGAGTGAAAGGGAAGAGGTGGGTGGGCGGGCAGCCGGATCATTGAATGGGCGGGGTGAGATCGCCAAGCGGGAAGTAGCTTGGTTGCGGAAGCCCTGAGATAAGCAGGTACTGGGGGCGTGGGGCAGCTTCATCCAACCCCCCCACCTGCTGTACCTCAACTTGGCGCCGCTGCCATGCAGCCCCCTGCCCCATTGCAGCAGTGAGCAACCAGATAATGGGATGGAGTGGGTGGGGTCTTAACTAGGGCTTATTTTTTGGATAGGTTTTATTTTTGGGGAAACACAGTATGTGCCTTCAGCTCTCAAAATTCTCAGAAGACTTGCTGGCTGGGAAATTTTGGGTACTAAAAGAAATTATGGTAAAATGCATCTTTTTTTTTCAAGAGTAGATTTCTTAAGGTTTCATGTCAAAAGAGAATTAATATAAAATAAATGTTACTTTAAGCTTTGATTTAGCAGCTGATATTTGATATGTATTCAATATATTCTTGCAGATTCTGGTCTTTCCAGAATATATTCCAATGCATTTATTATCACGTGTTTATACATAAGGAATATTTAAATCTGAATATACTATTCTCAGGATAAAACCTCGGAGATGGATAGCTTACAAAAATAAATTACCACAGACCCTTTGTTTAAGGGGAAATATACTACATGTGCTCAGGATGGCTTCAGGTGAGGTTACGCTAGTGATCCTTCATCCAAGCTGGCTAATACTTAATGAGCTTCTTCATTTTCTCACAGCCTATTTCAGGTCTTTGGACATTGAGATCCTTTGGGAGCTCTTACATACCCTATTTAATATTAGAAGTACCATTGTTCATGGCAGCCAAGATAGTTCAAGAGAGTATTTTTGAATTAAACTTTTCTATAATAATCATCAGATGTTTATGTAGTTTAATTTTTTCCAACCTCCCAGCGATATACATGAAAGGCAATAGGGTAGCAACTCAGGATATAACTGTTTCCTAAGAAAGTGGTTGACTTGCCATGAAATGTCTGCAGTAAACACTCACAGTCAGCTAAAATTACTCATTAAAGGAGTGGAAGCAGAAGAAATGCATTTTCCAAATTAAATGCTAGATTTACAGTCCGTTTAATACCAGCGACCTCTTGCACACTAATGTTCAGTTCGAGTCATCAGCTGTCCCTTTAGGTCTTTTATCACTGTTTTTGTCAAGCTATCTATTTAATTGAAAGAAGTTAATTGAATGAAAATGATCAACTAAGCTTGTATTAATATTGCTAATGGAACTTTCTTCTTGGCCATGTTTGGAGAAAAATGTCAAGCTAGACTTTAGGAAAGACCCATTAATGCTTGCACTTAACCTGATGGGCTAATTAAGGAATGCTTATTCATTCTACAAGTCTACAATAGCCTTTATCCCACCCATTTTGTCCGATTTTTACAAGACATTTCACTTATCAGCAATGAACATTATGGACATTAGCAGCAATGAGAGTAGCTGATAATGTTTTGATTGTGTTGAATATTGTACAAAAGCAGGACAAGATATTATGGAGATGTAATAAAAGATTGCAATTTTAATTACGTATCCATTTGTTATCTAGTAAAGTTTACAATCTGTGAATATGGACCTAGTATGCTTACATATTACAGAAATGTGAAGTGCTCTGGTGTTATGCCAATTTTTCCCAAGCCGATGTCCTCCAAAGATACTGGCCCATGATGGCTCGGAATTTTGGGAATTTAAATCCAAAATTCCTGCTATAAACACAGTTTGTGCTGTGTGGTTGCATCCAGCAAGCTTACAATGTTGAAATCCACAAGATGAGCTATATTTACTTAGAATATTAACAGTAAGTATAATTGGTCAAATCTGGGGAAAAAAAATCCATGTGTGGAATGATGAAAGGTACACAGGAAAAAGCCAGTGGTAGAGTTAGCAAATATAAAACAAAAATTAACAAGTGTGTCTGTGTATGTGTGTAGTTCTTTGTATGCATTTTTATAACAAAATGAGCTGTGCAAGATTTGTCCCAAAAGACATTCTTTAATAGCGTGAATAATTTCTGTAGTATGTGTATATAGAAGAATAGATACAAATGAAACATATAAACTTTAATGCTTGTGTTGTGACAAAATAAATGTTCATCTTTCAATAATATTCATGTGACTTACAACAAAAACAAGGATCTTTGAGAAGGTCAGAGATCTCCTATCTGTAGGGGTAAGTAGACAAATGAAAAAGGAATGCATATTGGTTATATAACAGCCAGGGAGTCTTTTCACAATGATCTATTTTCTCCTGTTCAAAATGTGTGTAGAAACTTAGTTATCACACACACACACATGAAAGACACTCAATCTTTAACTACTTTTCAGTTCTTCTTAAATTAATTACCTTCAAATGCTTAAAGCTTCATACCAATATAATGATTATTTTATGGGATTAGTACAGTCAAAATGTTAGTTAATGTTTATTGAAGTTTATGAAAGGTTAGATATTTATGGATCGTTTTTTGCTTACTAAGGTGCAGAAGAAGCCATGTTAAAGCTTGTGGAAAGGAAGCACATAAAATCACAAATTTTTAACAATATTTGCAGTTAAAAGCCACCACCAAAATGAATTATTCCTGAATCCATTCATCTTAATAGATAATCTTAATACAATGTTATATTTTAATAATGGATTGATTATTTTAAGATTCTATTTAATTGAATGTTATTTTTAAAAATATAATATTGGAAACATGAGGAAGAGACCTTCATCCTGAAGTGGATAAACTGGCTAAAATGAAGATGATGAATTATTAACTTTACCAATATTTACTTTAATTATTTAAAACAGTTGATTTTTATTTCCACAAAATTTGTCCAGTGTCTGGACTACTTGAGGGAGATATTTGATTTTGACCTAAAGGCTACGAAAATGCAGAGGAGGATTTATTGTCTTTGTGTTCTGGAATCAGCCATGATGGGTAGGGATCTGGGATGTTGAAATCCAAGAGATTGGATTGTTAGTCTCTCTCACATACACATAAACCTAATATGTGTGCACTAGATATAAACATACTGATACGAATACTAATTCTGTTTATAATTGATTCTTGTTTTCTGTCTTGCTACATAAAAATACTTCATAGCGGCTGTTTTAACCATCTAGGTAATCACTAATTTGGTGAAAATGCTGAAATCTAGAGATACAAGAAGGAATTTTTGCCCACCAGATCACTGGCTGTCATTACAAGAAAACATTAGAGCAGATAAGGTAATATAGAGGTTACTTTTTATTTAAAAAAACAAAATAGAGCTTTTTTCATGTGAAATTTACATATTTAAGCTGTTTTTACATCTAAACCTAGGAATTTCTTAAAAATTAACATGCATACTAATAATTTATTTTTAAGGTTTCAGCCCAAGACATTTAATCGTGATATTTAATGTATTGCTAGGTTACACAGCTTTATGTGCCATCAGCCAGACATGTATGGAGAGTGAGGAGAATGGGAAGGATAGGACCCTTGCAGTCAACTTTGGATGGTAAGAAATGATTTGTCATTAAAACTAACCTGTGCAGGAGACAACTGTACTCAATATCAGATTTGATTGCACATTGCCTGCATTTCTATTTTTTATTTAAATAATGGTATCTCTCTTTAAAAGAGACCAATCTTTTCTAAAAATGACCCATGAAGGAAATTAGAATGAAAAAGGATGCAATGATTGTGTAAAAACAGGTGCATAACAGTGTGCTTTTGATTTGTTTAATTCCACTTGACTCCTCATGAGTTAAACACAATTAGTGTGAAAGAGTCACTGACTTGCACATGACATGTTACTTATGTATTCTCATTTACTTAAATGGCAAGCTCTTTTGTTCTAAATGTCTTATGTATTGATGACTCAATCCCATATTTCTCTTCAAATAAATAACTGTTGATGGGGCAGTCTGGATAAAATTGACTAATTGGCTAGAATAATTGAACTGCTGAAGTTAGATAGTGGCTTACCTTTGCTGTACATGCAGTTTCTCTTTTCAAAATGCTTTTAACCCTTAGCGTAATCAATTACCTATCTTGACTAATTGAAAATGTTTGCTGAAAATTTATAAAATGCTTGGAAAGTCAAAGTACCAAAAATGGCTATTTACTGAAGTTATCACTCTTGTAAGGTTCATTTTGCAGTGAAGATGTTCTTCTGAATTGATCTAATTAAAATTAACTTGAAGATTAGAAGTAGCATTTCTTATGTCAGATTGTTTCTGGAAAAAAAACCCCAGACTATTTTGCAATGTTCTCCTGCAATTTGATTCCAAAAATTTGATGGGTTAAAAAGTGTATCTTATTGTAGTATCAAATAATACACAACTCTTTCAAGAATATTTATAATTCTCCCACAGTCCTTGAATGCCTTTTTTGAGGTGTAACATCTGTATTTTCAAAATCATTCTTGTCTTGAGAAATTTCATTTTCAGCTATACTCACATATGCTTTTGTTGGTAAGTTTTCCTTCACTTTCCTTCCATAGTTTCCTTTATTTTATATCACCCCCAGTGTCTCCAAACTTTGGGAGCAATTTGCTGGATATATAAATATTCCTTGACTTACAATCATTTGTTTAGTGACTGTTTGAAGTTACAACGATGCTGAAAAAAGTGACTTACGACCAATCGTTGCACTTATGATTGTTGCAGTATCCCCACCGCCACATGATCAAAATTCAAGCTTTTTGGTAACCGGCACTTATTCACAACAATTCTAGCATCCCATGGTCACGTGATCTCCATTTCCAACCTTCCCAGCCGGCTTCTGACAAGCAAAGCCAATAGGGAAAGCTGGATTCACTTTATTACTGCATGATTCCTTTAACAACTGCAGTGATTTGCTTAACAACTATGGCAAAAGAGGTTGTAAAATTGGGTGTCAGTCACTTAACAGCTACTTGTTTAGCAGTGGAAATTCTGGTTCCACTTGTGGTTGTAAAACGACCTGTAGTAGGAAAGACACAACAGGAAGAGAAAGTTACCTTCCATTTTGCAGCACTTACTCTTTGGAATAATATCCCCCAGAGACACTAATGGCTTCTCGTCAGAAGGCTCTGAGAATGGCTGTTGGCCCTTTGGGGTAGGCTAGGTCAGGAAACAGATACACAAGAAATATTAGAATACTACTTTATTTATAAAGACTATGCTAATAGAATCTTGGAAGCTCAATAAAATTTCCTCATCCCTTTCTCTTAAACCAAAGAGAGTCAAAGTGAGGCAATTTTTAGCCTCTTCCTCATGCTTTCTTGCTTTCCAAAGTTGAGACCTCCTATTTACTAATGGTCATTGTGTATTTTACCCAAGGTCATCTCTCTGCTGTTCAACATTTTCTATTGTGTGGTTTCCTTCTGAACACACATGATCTCTGATTTTATTTTATACTTTTCTGTTTTAAATGCTGTCAGCTGCCCAGAACTGTATGGCTTTGGACACCCTCTAAATTATATAAATCCATAAATAACAGTAAAATAAATAAGAAAAGCCAGATTTATCTGTATAAGCTAAAACTCTCCAAATAGACTTCTGAAACCTGGTTGGCATATATATTTAACTAATAAATAAATAAAAAGTGATACTTGGTTCTCTTGTTGAACTAAGCAGCTTTCAAGTTTTTCTCCAATTTTATTTAAGCTGCGTAAAGAATTCTAATATTTAGGCTACACTAGTATGGCTTTAAATTGGATCTGTACAGGTAATCCTAGACATGAACACAATTCTAAAATTTCTCTTGCTGTTGCTAAGCAAGACAGTTGTTTATCCATTTTAGGACTTTTCTTTCATAATTGTTAAGTGAATCACTCAATTGTTAAATTAGGAACATGGTTGTTAAGTGGATCTGGCTTTCCCTTTGACTTTGCTTCTCAGAAGGTGATCACATGATCCTAGGATACGGCAACTGTCATAAATATGAACCATTTGCCAAGTATTCAAATTTTGATCATGTGACATCACGGGAGTGCTGCAATAGTTGCAAAAATGGTCATAAATCACTTTTTCCAGTGCGTTTTAACTTGGACCAATCACTAAACAAATGGTTGTAAGTGGAGGGCTAACCGGTAATTCAGACTATATGGAGAACGCCAGGTTGCCCATTCCTGCTGTACGTAATAGGGTCCTCACCAGTTGAGGAAGAATGGAAAAGAGCATATTGTACTACACAATAAAGCTAAATTCTGATCTCTTTGTTTATTTAAAAGTGGGATTGGATCCAGCCCCTCTTTCTGTGTCGGAGGAGCGACAGCTTGCAATATTGACAGAGCTGCCTTTTGTGGTTCCTTTTGAAGAAAGAGTAAAGGTACTTTATTTTTTTTACACCTTGTAATTTTTAACAAAGTTTTAAACATTGTTGAAAGTATATTCTTGACAAAGGAGTACATAACATTTTGGAATGGAAATGTTTCTTGCTATTTTGAATTTGAAATGGTCTGTTCTTATTTCTGTTCTGGTGCTGCCATTCTGAAATTGCTGACTGAACTTGAAGTTATTTGTATGTAGTCAGGCCAGTCCATTTCAAATTCGGAGGAATTGTTTCAAATTCTAAATATTTCAAATTTTTGCTCACCTCTTAAGTCCTGAGTTATGTGCTCCGTGAAAGAAAGGATACACATGTCTTTGCCCATAAGAGACCAATTGCAAAACTTTTAGTGAGGTCTAAATTTTGCAAGTTAGGCGTCTCAGTTCCATGGTTGGAGGAGATTAGAATGTTTTTGTATCTATTGAAACCATCTGGAATAGTTTGTACTAATTTTTTTTTAATCCATGCTATACTGATAAATTGTTTAAAATTTTGTAGTTTAGATTTTTGAAGACATAAGTGATTATCATAGAAACCAGGTTTTCCTCATCGTTTTCATTTAAAAATTAACAGCATAAACAACTTCTGTTAACGCTACAGCTTTCAGCTAATTAGCAAACTGAATTCCAAGAATTGTGCTGCTGTCAACATGTACTTATACTATAAGGGAAATGGAAAATAGTTTCATGAGAGATATAAATCACTGTTACTGAAAAGGACATTGATAAATGTAGGGGAAATGTGTTGCTTAGTTCATGTGGAACTATTAGAAGTGGCAAGAGTCTTGTAACTTTACGTTTCTGTTCATGTGCAAGCTGTTTTGTATGAAGGCATGTAAAATACTATTGGTAGTTTTTTTTTAACCATCACAAATTTCCAAAATCTTACCACTATATAATGAAATTGAAATGCTGCTGAATTATTTTGTATTGAAAATCCATACTTAAGTGTAATTACTTTCCCTTTCATGACTTACTCCATACAAGATCTTTCAAAGACTGATCTATGCGGACAAACAGGAAGTACAAGGAGAAGGCCCATTTCTGGATGGAATCAATGTTACCATCAGAAGAAATTATATTTATGAAGATGCATACGACAAACTTTCTCCTGAAAATGGTACGGTATTTATAAGTTGATCAAATGATTTATCTTGGGAACTGTAAAAAAATAATTGGGGGGCATGGAAATCTTACACTTAGATCGGGGGATATTAGAAGATGAATTCATATATTGTAAAATGCTGTACAACTTCAAACATTCCATGTGTTTGAGATTTTTTTTTTTAAAAAAAGAAACCATAGTTAATTCTGAATTTGATCACAGCAGCTAGGCTGCTGTTGGGACAATACTGAAAGAAGCCAGAAATACCACCTTTTGAAGATTGGACTTTGAAAGTAATACATTTGGCAGAAATGGCAAAAATTTCGGCATATTTGAAGGATCGCTCAAATGAACAATATATATGATAGACTGGAAACAGTGGATAGACCATATACAAGAGAAACACCAATCAAATAAAATGTATCTGGCGTATAGTTGAGGCTTGACGTAAGGAGTGAAGAATGTTTACCAAAACACGTTTACAAAGACTAATACCTAATGTTGTATTTTTATGTTTTATGATGATTTCTTCTTAATATGATCTTATGTTTAATGTTGATTGCATTAATATTGAAAAACCGTACTGAATTTCTACCTCAGGTTATTGAATTCCTACCTCAGGATCTTTTGTTAGGGATCATAAAAGATTGCACTACTACTGAGACGAATTTAATTCTGAAGCTCGAATGAACAATATGTGATAGACTAGAAACAGTAGATAGACCATATATAAGAGAAACACCAATCAAATAAAATGCATCAGGCGTATAGTTGAGGCTTGACGTGAGGAGTGAGGAATGTTTACTAAACCAGACGTTTACAAAGACTAATACTTAGTGTTGTATTTCAGGTTATATGATGATTGCTTCTTAATATGATCCTATGTTTAATGTTGATTGTTTTAATAAAAAAAAAAGAAATCATAGTTTACAATGATGGAACTATTTTGTAGCAGCATTTTAAAACTTTTCTTTTAGATTATTAAAAAGCATGCTGTGTATTAATCTTTTTGGAGTTTGTTATATATGAACGGACAGAATATTTATTTATTAGAATTATTACATCCCACCTTTTCATAGAGGAGAGCAAGGTGACATGCATAATGTTCCAGCCTCATATTTTCCATGCAACAACAGTCCTGTCACATGGGTTGGTCAAAGTGAGCATGATGATGAACCTGAAATAATCTAGGTGTTTCCACAGGGATGGACTAGAATTTCTCAGAGTCAGGAATTTCCTGGGTCCCAGAGCTTTACTGCTGTACCTCACTGGCTTTCTACTTTTCATTAATCAGATAGTTTTCACTATCTACTTTATATGATGTCATTTATCATTTTTTTTCCAAATAGAGTAATTAGAAAAATTGTGAAAACTGTAGAAAAGTCAGTCATGAAATTAAAAGCTTGTTGGAAACCGTGGGATGCATTAAAATACAGATTGATTTATATCTGTATAAGAAAAATGACACGATGGATCTGTTCCTATGATCTTGAGTAAAAGAGCAATTTTAAACTAAACATTTTGGGCTACTTTTAAGATACAATTAGAAATTATTTCCTGCCATGGTCAGAGCTCATATTCTTAATAGCCAACTTTTAAAGAAGATAGTATTTATTAAGAGGAAATCGTTGTATGAATGTTACAATAATTTCAACAGCTGAACTATTTTCTTTAGAACTTTAGAATAAATTATTTGTAATGCAATGTGAAAATGGCCTTGGAAGATTTGGTGGGGGTGGGAAGAAATGTTCACACTGCTTTGTGAGAAACAGCAGAAAAAAGGAAGTTAGAAATTATCTGCTGTAATTTATCAGGCAATATAAAGAGAGGACTGGAAATTTGTGCTTTAAAACTTTCAAGATTGATGTAATTTCTTTTTCCTCCATCTTCTAAGATCATTCTCTAATTCCATTACAATATTGCATATACTATGGGTGTAAATTCTCAACTAATGTGAATGGGAGACCAGAATTTCCTGGAAATATTTCTAATATTTAACAGATTAGATTTTGGAACAGCTTACTAATGGAGAAATGAATTATTCTGATACATTGGGGAGGAAATCGAGATACGAATATTGGCTTAGTTTTCAAGGGGAAAGGGAAATGACTCTGCAGCAAAATGGGTGTTATTTTTCTGTGTCAAGACATTTGAAGACATATTTTAAAAGATCAGAGGGCAGTTATCTTACAAAAATATGTGAATGCTTGAACAGAAATAAAGGCCTAAATATAAAACATACCAACATAGAAGGAGGATACACTTAAGTCAAGACCCCTTTGAATAGCTCTTGAATAATAGCTGCTTTGTCATCTTCTTTGATGTAGCCTCTGCATGTGAATTCTTAGTGTAAAGCCTAGACAGAAACCAGATATTTAGGCTAAAACTTTCATTAGTCCCAGTGAACTGAGGAATGGTCAGGATTCTTGAAACTTTAACCAATAGATTTGGAGGGCCGCTATGAGCTCCAGAAGAATCTACACCACATGGTTTCAAATACATATTTCAGGAATGAATTTAATTTTTCTAGATTGTATATTTCTAGATTTCTAGATTTCAACTAGGAACGAGTGGGGTGGAATGGTAGCAATGTGAGAGCAGATGGTGTTGGTAGGTTTAGATAAATTTAAATACTAGTTAATGCTGTTTGCACAATCAACTTTTTGTGGATTTGGATGTGTTTAATATATTCATAGTTTATTCTATAGTCTTTCTTTTATTTCTCCAGAACCTGATTTGAAAAAGCGGATTCGTGTTCATTTACTCAATGCCCATGGTCTAGATGAAGCTGGTATCGATGGGGGTGGAATATTCCGAGAATTTTTGAACGAACTACTTAAATCAGGATTTAACCCTAACCAGGGTTTTTTTAAGACCACTAATGAAGGACTGCTTTATCCAAATCCTGCTGCACAAATGCTGGTTGGAGGTTCTTATGCACGGCACTATTACTTTCTTGGGCGGATGCTTGGAAAGGTAAATAAATGCATGAATATATAAATTACTTGAATTCCCCAAAACACACACAGGCATTAGGTCAAGATTTAGTAGAATAATCTGAGTGACGCAAGCAGGTTTGTATATATTTCTCCTTTTGTTTCAAAATATATACATAGATTTTTATGTTTATCTGCTGTACTTTATCTCTCTGACAATTTTTATCTCTGAAATGGATTCATAACATTTTGCAGCAAGCAGAAGGGAAATGCAAAAGAAACAGGAATCAGCTTTTAAAGGACTGAGTTATATGCTAGCATTTATATCAATTGGTCTGATTTTTCTCTGGTAATTATGCTTTTTAATAGCACTTGGAATACTGTGTTATTATCCAAGAAACAAATAGATAAAAAGGTCATAGATTCTGTGAAAAGTGTTAAAATGGGAAAGATATAGGTATAGCCATAACTGGGGAAATAGTAAAATATGGGCATAGTTTGTAGATGGAGTAACTGTACAACTTGTTTAGCATGTTTGACGTCTGTATTTATGTCTAATAATTTTGTTAGTAGTTAAAGCATCAGAGTAGAAACCAAGAGACCTTGAGTTCTTTTCCCTCCTTAGCCACAAAGCCCAGCTGGGAGACCTTGGGGGACGGTCTTACTTTCATAATCTCAAGATTCTATTTATTTTAATATTTCCATTCCTGTTGTATTTACAGCAAAATGGTGCATATCATACATTCACACAAGGATAGGAAATAAGACAATAAGCAATACGGAGAACACCATCGGTGAATCAGAAAAAGAAATAACTGCACTACAGCTTAGCAAAAAAGTGTATTTTTACCCTTTTTAATGATAACTAAGATAAAAATATATAGTTACAAAAATCTATACCTTTATCAGTAAAATTTTGATTTTAAAGTACCTGTTTTACAGTTGTGGCTACTCTGTTCATTTATTAAATTTGTTAACCTCCAAATGAGCAGTGTACACTTTAAAATATTGTAAACCTTGCAGGAGAGAAGCCATATTGGTCTCTGGTGGCAAAGTATCAGAAAGTATTTTATAGCACGCTTATTCCAACTAATGTGTTCTTTTTTTTATATTGTCTATTTTGTGCTTACATTTGTTTGAATCATGTAAGTGTGAGATGGGCCTCTATATAAATCAAATAAAAATAACCCATCATGTTTGTTACATTGGTGTAACTTAAGCACCATCGAGGTGTACATTCGCACATTTATATAAGTGATTGGGAAAGGTGTATTTACTCTGTAAATACATTTATGCAGAATCAAGGACATTTGCCTAGATGCTGTCTTTTTAAACAAAAAACTTTGTCTGATTGAGATAAACTGAATCACACACTAAACCTTGACATGAAAAGAACTTCTGGTCACTCAGAAGGTAGAAAAGTTCTGCAGTGTGTGCTCAGTGCTTATGTGGGGAGAGAATGATGGTGTTATCTAATAATTAGCTATATCCAAGTGCAGAAACATCTATTAAGTGGCATTCAACAAGAAGATAAGGCACGTCCTTATTGTTCAATCCATACCTTATTTTTCAGTCCCTGTCCAAATTGTGCCTTTAGCTGAATAATTATTCATCCATTTATAAAAATGTTTCCATTGCATCCATTTGCAAACTATTTCTAAAGTGATTCAGTATGTTAATAAAAGTCCTTGTGTGAATGTAGCCCATGTTATAAAAGAAGTGCTAGATTCATAAGAACATAAGAGCCATGCTGAATCAGGCCAAAGCCCATAGAGTCCAGCATTCTGTGTCACACAGTGGCCCACCAATTGTACATGGGGATCTTGAGAAGAAAAAGAAGGCAAAACCCTCCCTTTCCCTTGACCCCCAACAAATGGTACTCAAGGGAATCCTGCCTGCCTCAACCAACATAGAGGCGGCACATGGACATCCGTTTTAATAACTACCGATACACTTGGCATCCATGAATCTGTCTGACCCTGCCTTGAAGCTATCAAGGCTGACAGCTGTCACGACCTCTTCTGGAAGTGAATTCCATAAACCAACGACCCTCTGGGTGAAGAAATATTTCCCTTTATTTGTCCTCACTTTCTTACCTACGAGCTTTAGGGAGTGCCCCCTTGTCCTAGTATTGTGTGATAGAGAAAAGAATTTTTCTCTATCCACCTTTTCTATCCCATGCATGATTTTATACACTTCAATCAAGTCACCCCTTAAACGCCGTCTTTCAAGGCTGAAGAGACCAAGGCGTTGCAGTCTGGTTTCATAAGGGAGGTGCTCCATTTCCTTGATCATTCTTGTTGCCCTTTTTTGCACCTTTTCCAGTTCCATTATATCCTTCTTGAGGTGCGGTGACCAGAACTGTACACAGTACTCCAAGTGTGGTCTCACCATCGATTTGTACAGAGGCAATACAACACTTGCTGACTTATTTTTGATTCCCTTCCTAATCATGCCAAGCATGGAATTTGCTTTTTTTACTGCTGCTGCACATTGGGTTGACATCTTCATCGAGCTGTCCACCAAAACCCCAAGATCCCTTTCTTGGGTTGTCTCAGAAAGTTTGGTCTCCATCAGTTGGTAAGTATAATTGGGGTTCTTTGCCCCGATGTGCATAACTTTGCACTTGTTTAGGTTAAAATGCATTTGCCACTTTGTTGCCCACTCACACAATTTCGAGAGATCCTTCTGGAGCTCCCGACAATCAGTTTCACTTTTTACTACCCGGAACAATTTGGTGTCATCAGCAAACTTTGCTACCTCACTATTTACTTCAACATCCAGATCACTGATGAACAAATTAAAAAGTAAAGGTCCCAGAACTGAACCTTGGGGTACACCACTTCTCACTTCTCTCCATCCTGAGACTTGTCCATTTATTGCCACCCTTTGTTTCCTACAATTTAGCCAGTTACCAATCCAGGACAAGACTTGTCCTCTAATTCCATGGCTGAAGATCTTTTTTAGGAGCCTTTGGTGAGGAACTTTGTCAAAAGCCTTTTGAAAGTCAAGATATACAATATCAACTGGGGCCCCTTTATCTATGTATTTGTTTACACCCTCAAAGAATTCTAACAAGTTAGTAAGACATGATTTGCCTTTGCAGAAACCATGTTGATTTTCTTTCAGCAATGCCTGTTTTTCTATGTGCCCTGTAATTTTATCTTTAATAATGGTTTCCATCAGTTTGCCTGGAACTGAGGTTAAACTGACTGGTCTATAGTTTCCTGGATCACCTCTGGATCCTTTCTTGAAGATCGGGGTTATATTTGCCTCCCTCCAATCCTCCGGTACAGTGCCTGATCTTAGAGAAAGATTATATATTTTAGCTAGAAGTTCAGCAATTTCACACTTGAGTTCCTTGAGAACTCTAGGGTGGATGCCGTCTGGACCCGGCGATTTGTTGACGTTTAGTTTAGAAAGGCATGCAAAAACATCTTCCTTGTTTATCTCTATTGGGTTTAATTCTTCTATTTCCCTCCCTGGGAAAACTAACTCAGTGGCAGGCAGATGCTCTCTATCCTCCTCAGTGAAAACGGAGGCAAAGTAGTGATTTAGCCTCTCAGCAATCTCCTTGTCTTCTCTGATTATCCCCTTCTGACCATTGTCATCAAGTGGCCCAACTGTTTTTCTGGTTGGATTCCTGCTTCTGATGTACTTAAAAAAGATTTTGTTATTATTTTTAATATTCTTGGCTATATGCTCCTCAAAGTCTCTCTTGGCTTTCATGACTATCGCCTTGCATTTGGTCTGCCAGAGTTTGTGATCCCTCCTGTTCTCCTCGGTAGGAAGAGCCTTTCATTTCTTAAATGAGTTTTTCTTCTTTCCAATAACCTCCTTTACCTCATTCGTAAGCCATACTGGTATCCTCTTTGACTTTCCAGTCCTCTTTCTTCTTTTAGGAATGCATTTTATTTGAGCCTGTTGTAACGTATTTTTAAACAGTTTCCAAGCATTTTGGAGGGATTTGACTTTTTTAAATGTTCCTTTTAGTTTCTTCTTTACTATTTTCCTCATTTTGTCAAAATTCCCTCTGTGAAAGTTTAAGGTCTCTGTGTTAGTTTTCACTGACAATTTGCTATCCATGGTTAAGTTGAAGGTTATTGTGTTGTGATCGCTGGTTCCTATGGGCTCGATTACAAGGACATCATGAACCAAATCCTGTGCGTTAGTTAGAACCAAGTCCAGGATCCCCTTTCCCCTGGTTGGTTCCATGACCATCTGCTCAAGGGAATAATCAGCTAACATGTCAAGGAACCTTGTCTCTCTTTCATGTGTAGAACAAGAATTTACCCAATCTATTTGGGGATAGTTGAAGTCCCCCATTATGACTACCCTATTTCTTTTTGAGGCCTCCTTAAATTCATTTTCCAAATAGCAATCTGCCTCTGGAGTTTGGTTGGGAGGGCGATAACAGATCCCTAACGTCAGATTAGTTTCCTGTCCTGGGATTTTTATCCACAATGTTTCTGTGTGTGAGTTTAAATTTTCTTGAATTTCGAGTTCATGAGATTCTAACTCCTCATTTATGTACAAGGCCACACCACCACCATTTCTCTCTCTCCTGTCCATCCTATACAATTTGTAACCTGGAATCCTTGTGTCCCATTGGTTTTCATCTGTCCACCAGGTTTCTGTTATGCCGATAATATCAATATTATTTTCCTTCACCAAGCATTCCAATTCCCCTATTTTTGCTCGAATGCTTCTAGCATTCGTGTACAGACATTTATATGTAATTTTCTGGTGCACTTTCAACTTTGACTGTAGATTTTGACTGTAGAATTTGATTGTAGAATTTGTAGATGGTCTACCATGTCCTTCTGCTTGACTATTACAATTTAGTTTTCCTGTTGACTCACCAATGTGTGCATAACTTCCACCCTCCATATTTGGCAGTGTGCCTTCTCGAACCGGAAGCTGCCCAGCTCCTGTCGACATGCCCCTACGAATCAGTTTAAAAGCTGCTCTGAAACCTTTTTAATATTATTCGCCAGCAGTCTGGTTCCATTATGGTTCAAGTGTAACCCATCCCTTCTGTACAGGTGTGGCTTGTCCCAAAATGTTTCCCAGTTCCTGATGAATCTAAACCCTTCAAGCAGTTTCTCACTCATATAAACAAAAAGAACTGTGTTACTGGAAGTGGAATATATTAAAATTGAATAATGTACGTATATTTTATGTTTAGATAGTCATAGGGCAGTTATCAAGTATGTTTTAAGCAATCATGGTGATGTTAATAAAATTAGGTTCCCATTTTGATCCAGGGTCAAGTTTGACATGCTGTTCTTATATTTTGATCGCATTTAATCTTGACTCTGCATACAGGTGGTCCTCGACTTAAAACAGTTCATTAATAACCTTCAAAGCTACAACAGCACTGAAAAAAGTGACTTATGACTGTTTTTCACATTTACGACTGTTGCAGCATCTCCCTGGTCATGTGATCAAAATTTAGATGTTGGAACTGCATGTACTAATGATGATTGCAGTGTTCTGAGGTCATACAATCACTTTTTGCGACCTTCTCACAGGCAAAGTCAGTGGGGAAGCTAGATTCACTTAACAACTGTGTTGCTAACTTAATAGCTGCAGTGATTCACTTCACAACAGTAGCAATAAATGTTGTAAAATGGAAGAAAACTCACTTAAGAACTGTCTTGCTTAGCAACAGAAATTTTGGGTTCAGTTGTCATCATAAGTCGAGGACTATTTCTACCGTGTATATCTAACTTTATTTTGCCAATTTTTTTGTAAAAGCATTAGGACTCCTACAGCTTTTAAGAACTTCCTAATAGGCAAAAACAGGCTTCTTATTCTAATACTAATATTTCATAATGGAAATAAAACTTGATGATTTTTAATATAATTCTCAAATAAGAGGCGTCATTGTAGAAAAACCCAGTGGGTAATAGGAATGTTAATATATTTTGAGCAGGTAAACCTTCTGAGCTTGGTCTTTCAGTTGTAAAAGCTGTGCTAACTTTTTCTCATCTAAATTACCTATCAAAGACACCTTTTTAAAGTTCAAAACTCCTAATGTTAAAAATCTAAAAAATGTAACTATCTTGTTTCACTTATTTACTAGAAATGCCTGCTTTACACAAAGCACTCTTTGTGTAATACACATAAATCACTTCTGATTTACAAAACTGGCTAATATTCAGAAAGGTGAAAACTCAATAATATGCAACACATTTTAATTAACTCTAATAGAAATTTATTTTTTAAAAAAATCAACTAATACTTTTCTTGATGGTAGATTCTTTCATATAACCAATTATCTTTTCATTACAAATGACTAAACTTACTATCAGCATTTGTAAGTATGTGTCCAGCATTAAAACACTGCTAAAAGTGTGGTATTTTAACACTAAATCTTTGAGAGTGAAAAGATTCTATTGATTGATTGTGATATTTATTGGGTCATAATGTATTTAAATTTTCTTTAATGCATATGTTAGCGATTGTTTACTGTGATAAAGTGCAGAAAGGTCTCTGTGAGCAATTCTGCATGGAAAGAATTACCTCATGTCAATGGTCACTTCTCAATTAAAAGTTCCATTAGCAGATGATTCCAGCTTCTGGTTTGTGTACTGATTGCATTTTATAGCTCCTAAATCAGGCTGCCTAGACAGGGAATAAATAAACAGTTAAAGTATGTGGTAATGGCATCCTGATCTTTTTTCTTTTTTCTTTGGAAACACCTTGGTCCATTTAAGCCAATTAAGTTCAGAATATTTACTGAAATAAAAAATAGTAGCATTTGAACTCTTACTGAAAATGAGTACTTTGCTAATTTGAGGATATTGATTCAGCTTGATACCTGTCTTCCCTGTTTAGATTAATGGTACTAACCTTCGCACAGCTTTTAAAAAATATTTGTTTCACAGAGGTATATATTTATTCTGGTAACTTCCTTTCAAAAACTTCTCTAATTCTGCATGAGTAAGAATTCTTCTGCAGAGATTAATTCTAGAATTCTACTGCTGTACCACTATATAGTTATTGTCAATACACTTGACAGCACTGTTCTCAGCCACTATAACACAGAGCTGTCCAAAGTTCTAAAATAACATCTGTGGGTATTTGCACCTTTTAGATGTGCATCTGAGAGGAAAATGAATTGCGGGATTTGATGCTAGCTTTCTCCAACCTGGTCCCTTCCAGATGTATTGGACAATGACTCTCATTATTGCTCAGCTGCAGACAACAAATTGAGCAAATAGAGATGGCACAATAGCTAATATAGATAGTCCTCAATTTAGGACTAGTCAATGATCATTCAAAAATATAACAAATCTCCCCAGAGCTATGTGTAACCTACTTTCAGAGTTGTGATGGACACACACACACAGAAAGAAGAATGGATTCAACTAATGATCATGGAGTTGACTTAACGAGCATCATAAAAGTAGTCATAACTTGAATCTAGTCACATGCTTCAACTTGCAGCTGAAATTCCAATCTCAATGGTCGTAAGTCGAGGATTAAACTGTAGTTGAGGTTTGTTTTGATTGTTATGGAACCATTTTACCATTAGTGCTGAATATTTTTCAGTGTAATGGAAGCAGACTTGGTGAAAAGAGAGCAGGGGCTCAAAGCAATCAATTACAGGTAATCTTTGCCTTACAAAATTTGTAAGTAAAATTGCATTAAAAAAAAGGGACTTATGACTTTTTCACACTGATGACCATTGCAGCAACCCCATGGTCGTGTGATCAAAATCCAGATGCTTAGTAACTGACTCACATTTATGACGGTTGCAGTGATGTGATGCAGGGCCATGTGATCATCTTTTGCAACCTTCTGACAAAGTCAGTGGAGAAGCCGGTTTCACTTAACAACTGTGTTGCTAATTTAACAAATACAGTGATTGGCTTAACAACTGTGGCAAGAAAGATCATAAACTGGAGCAAAAAATCACTTAACTGTCTTGCTTAGCAATAGAAATTTTGGGCTTAATTGTCATAAGTTGAGGACTATCTAATGTTGCTAATAATGCAGGTAGCCCTTGACTTATGGCCACAATTGAGCCTAATATTTCCATTCTAAGCACGGTAGTTGTTAAATAAATTACATCTCATTTAAAATTGTTAAGCCACAGTTGTTAAGTGAATCGTGATTGTTAAGCAAGTTTGGCTTCCCCCACTGACTGCTTCTTAAAAGCTGGCTGGGAAGGTTACAAATGGTGATCACATGATCTCAGTAGAAACATCATAAACACATGTCAGTTTTCAAGTGTCTGAATCTTGATCACGTCACCATGGGCCTGCTTGAATGGTCATAAGTGTGAGAACCACCATAAGTTATTTTTTCCCACGCCATTGTCACTTTGAATGGTCACTAAATGAATGGCTGCAAGACAAGGACTACCATATACAGGTAGCCTTTGATGTACAACCATAATTGAGCCCAAAATTTTAAGTTGCTATGTAAAAAATTTGTTTAAGTGAGTTTTGCCCCATTTTATGTTCTTTCTTGCCATAGTTGTTAAGTGAATCCCTGCACTTAAATTAGTAACCTAGTTGTTAAGTGAATCTGGCTTCCCCATTGACTTTGTTCATCAGAAGGTCGCAAAAGGTGATCACATGACCTCAGGACACTGCAAACGTCATAAATATGAACCAGTTAAGCACCCAAATTTAAATCATGTGATCATGGGGATGCTGCAACCATCGTAAGTATGAAAAATGGTCATAAGTTTCTTTTTTCAGTGCCATTATAATTTCTAATGGTGACTAAACAAACTGTTCTCAGTTGAGGACTACCTGTATATATCATAATGGAAGTATCAGGTTATTCTTATTTTTTGTTTACGTGTCAAGTAATTTTTGTTTTATGTAAGGTAACAAATGCATGTTCTCTTTTTGCTAGAGTGTGGTAGATCAGAGCAAGTTGGGTTTGGGTGTCGTTATTTCTTAACTGATAGTTTTGTTATTTTGAAAATGGTAAAGATTAAAGTGAACCTGGCATGAGCAAAGCATACATTCTAACTTTCTGTGCCTCAACTTTTGGGAATATGAGTAGTTTGCTGTGAGATGTGTGTGTACTTTAATGTTTGTTATCTAGTAAAAATATTTTTAAAAACAAAATAAGGAAGCTCAGTTTCATTAATCTGAATGTTATGTAGGAGAACTCTACTTTTGCTAAAATTAGAAAGTTTTTCTTGCCATATCTGGCACAGCTACATTCTGTTCTCTTGAAATTTTGCAGCTGAGGAGATTCCAACTTTGTAGATAATTTTGTTTCCTCTATTATGACCTTAGTATTCTTTTTTATAGTCTTTTTGTCTTGGTTATATCAAAAAGTGTCTTCGGAATTCTCTTATGATAGCGTTCATTTTTATATTTTCAGCTTGCCTAGTACGTAGGAATTAGGGAGCTTTGATCTGTTTTATATAAGATGTAGCTTTCAAAATAAAAAGATTGTCTCACAATCAACTCCTTAAGGTTGTAGAATCGGGCTCCCCATCTCCATCACCTCCTCCCAGAAATGCTCTCTCAGTCACTAAAAAGGATAGATCAAGAGGAAGTCCAGGTAATGCTCGACTTACAACCATTCATTTAGTGACCACTGAAAGTTACAACGGCACTGAAAAAAGTGACTTATGAACGTTTTTTGCAATTATGACCTTTGCATCATCCCTTTGATCGTGTGATCAAAATTCATATTTATAAATTCATATTTATAACTGTTGCAGTGTCCTGGGGTCATGTGATCTCCTTTTGCGACTTTCTACAAGCAAAATCAAAGGGGAAGCCAAATTCACTTAACAACCCGATTACTAGCTTATGAACTACAGTAATTCACTTAATAATCAAGGCAAGAAAGGTCATAAAATGAGGCAAAACTCACTTAACAATAGAAATTTGGGGCTCAATTGTTGTCGTAAGTCGAGCACTATCTGTATTTTGAAGACTGATTGCAGTGAAAATGGTTGGGAACTGTCTTGTTGAAAGATAAGTCTTTTCCTTGTAGTGAGCCCCACCCATCCCAAATGCCTTGATTGAATTGTGTGGCTGCATTTTAAAATCCCAAATAGAACCTATACCAGTGATGGCGAACCTTTTAGAGACTGAGTGCCCAAACTGCAACCCTAAACCCACTTATGCATTGTCGAGTGCCGGGCGGGTGTGGCCCATTGGGTGGGCATGGCTGCGGTGGTAACGGCAGACTGGGTGGGACTAAAAAGTTCAATCAATTCCAACTTTGCAAGACCTTTTTTTCCCCATGAGAAGTTGAAATTGACTGATTGAACCTTTTTTTTTTTTTTTGCACACGGCGGCGGAGGCCTAAAGCAAAAAGGTTTTATAAAAGCCAGCTGAAGGCCTAGGACTAGGGTGACAGCGCGCGTGCCCACAGAGAGAGCTCTGAGTGCTGCCTCTGGCACCCGTGCCATAGGTTTGCCACCACTGACCTATACAGACCAGTAATGGTACGCACCAATTAAAGTTTTAAGTTACCACCGTCATAAGGCGAATGATCACATGACTGAACTTATTTTAAAGCTTTTTTTCCCCCAAAGGTCACTAAGCGACTGTTGTCTTTGTTTTAGTAATTGCCATGGCCATTAAGTGAACGCTGTGGTTGTTAAGCGAAGCCATCATTTGCTATGTTCAGTTTTTGCTGAAACTGGAAATAAATGTCAATTTTTTGGCAAAAATGTCATAAATTGCTGTCACGTAACTGCTGGATGCTGCAAATGGCCTTAAATGCAAGCTGGTTGCAGAGCACTTAAAATGGGGTCATGAGACCGTGCTGGTAGGGGCAGCCATGGGAACTTCTGAACTGAGTTGGAAGGACGTTTTGGGGCATTTGTCGTAACTTTAGTAACTCCTCATTCAGCTGCAGATTATATAGATAATTTCTAAATAAAGAAATGGTGACTCACATCTTTAAATTTCCTATGACTCTCCTGAATTACGCTGTATGGATCCACTATGGATCTATGTGCAAGCAATCCGTGGCTGTTTCAGAAGCACTGAGGAGAGTAGGAATAATATGTACATTCCTATCTCTGCATTCTGGATCTAAGGCTGAAAACAAATTGCATTAAAAAGTTTAAACTGTGCCCCTTGGGCAGGCAGAAGTTCATTAATGTAAAACTTCTTTTCAAGTATGTTTTAATTAGAAAAGGGGATGTTTTCAAAGCGTGACTGATTTGGCCAACAAAACTCCAGAAAAGTGGGCATTTGTGCTGTGTGTGCGCAACCATACCCCTCCCCATCAGAAAGGTACAGAGCTCAAGTGTGATTAACTTAACAAAGAACAATTGTACGTTTGAGAGGTGCATGTTGCAAAACTTAGCTTTTACACTAATTATAATATTAACTATCCATCTTACTGTGTATTTTTAATGTTCTTGCTTTTTAAATATACTGGAGGAATCTGGCTATGGAAATCAGTATTTAATTAAATGATAGTCCAGTTTCCACAATCCAGGTGGCCTAAAAATGCTTTATATAGTTTTTAGATTAAGTTATAAATGTTTGCTATGGAGTTACCTGAAGATTGATGGAGATGCATTTGAAAAGCATTATTTTTTTTATTGATTCTTAATGTAGTAAATTACTAAACTTATTTGGCAGCAAACAGAAATGGCCTGTGATGTTGTTCACATTTATTCTCCTGATAGTACCACAATTTGCATTAATTGCATTGCTAGTGCACTCACTTATATTAAAAAGCTTCTAGTATAATTAATCCTTTTTATTTCAAATCATTTTGGCACAATTTCCAGCAATAAACACTCATAAAAGGTAGACACTTGAGAAATAACAAGCAGGTTGCTTCAATATACCTATTGCTATTTTCTCTTGACATGAAGTTATTGATAGGCTTCTAGGAGCCAGTATTGCATATAGGCTAAGAATTAAGACTCATATGAAAAATGGTAAGTGGATTATTTTGCATAAAAAATAGACAGTTCTTGAATCTGTGTAATTAACCTGTGTTTAAAAAATACCTTGATTTATGCCTACATTTGTATTTCAGTTGCATACATTATGGAAATTTAATTTACAATCCATTTAGCTGATGTGATCATAGTATTTAGAACCATCATTTATTAGGGCTAGTATATTAAATGCTTTAAAGCTACTTTTCCCAACTTGATTCTCTCAAGAGGAATTATAATTGCAACTCCCAGAAATTTTAAGAACACCTGGAGGGCATCCAATTGGGGAATGCTACTTTAAAGGCTTCATTTTGAGAAATACTCAGGCACAAAAAGGAATTGTACTATACACACACACACACACACACACACACACACACACACACACACACACACACACACATACACACATACACACACACACACACACACAAATTCAGCTACATAGATGAAAGTTTCATTTTGTCATGGTTTTACTAAAAATCCGGTATTAGCGTAATATCTCCTTAGTTTTGCCCTTATTGTTTGCACTTTCCTGGTGATGATAGATCTAAATTTCCCCACTGCAGCTAGGCATCAAAATATATTTGATATGACATCAATAGATGCTCTTTGCTTATATTACATGTTTGTAATAAAGTTCAGCTTCTTCTTGACCTTTCTTGCAGAAATTTTGAAGAGTGGGATTGGAAATAATAGGAGATAGCTTTTCATTTCCAATATATGTCTGTAATACAGAGAATTAAAAGCAAAGCCACAGTGTCACTTGGTCTGTTCAGAGTTAAACTGAAAGCTGTTGTTACCTACACATTTTAGAAAATGGCTAAAAGTTTCCCCCAAAAATCTATTTTGAATCCATAAATAAATACAATAAAATTTCTTGTGTGAAGTATATACTATGTGATACGTAAGAAAAAACTCTATTTTGAGTTGACTTGAACACACACACACACACACACACACACAGAGAGAGAGAGAGAGAGAGAGAGAGAGAGAGAGAGAGAGAGAGAGAGAGAGAGAGAGAGAGAGAGAGAGAGAGAGAGAGAGAAACTGATGCCATACTTAAATCAGGTCTAATTATTAAGAACATTGTAAATACAATTATAGAAATTATGATACATATTATAGAAATTTTTTATAGATGGAGATAGGATTGAATATAGTATCTAGACTGAAATAATAAAGCCTAAAAGGGAAAAAATATGATATGGTTTTAATCAGGTGGATTTTTTCAAGCTTAAACTTTTCTTTTGCTGCTTTCTATGAGTCCCTGGAGCTGAATAAGCTATGAATAACAAGAAGGGGTTTGCAATTTTTCATAATTTACATAATGCAAAATTCAACTCCCTTTTATGTAGGATTGCTGAATGTAAAATAGGACTAAATGCATATACATTTTTTGCAATAGTGGCGAATACCAAGAGCTCTGGTATTTTTACTCTTTACAATAAAAATGTATATGAGGATGGAGGTTTGTTCTGCGAAGCTCCGTGAACGAACCTCCACCCTCATGTACATTTTTACTGTAAAAGACTTAAGAATAAAAATGTAATGTTAGAATTATATTTTTTCTGCTACATGTGCCACATTTTCTTGTACAATGCTATCATTGATCATATTGTGTACATATGTTTCATTTTGATGATCACTGACTGAATAAAGATCATTGAATATTGTATATACATTTGGGCCATGAGCTTTTTAGCAGGCATGTGTTTCCTGTCCTGTTTCTGGATGAATGTCAAATGAGTGATTTTCAATCTCTATATACTTTTTTAAAGGCTTTATATGAAAACATGCTGGTTGAGCTTCCTTTCGCCGGTTTTTTCCTCTCCAAGTTGCTGGGGACAAGTGCTGATGTCGACATTCATCATTTGGCATCTCTGGATCCTGAAATGTACAAAAACCTCCTTTTTCTTAAGAGCTATGAAGGCGATGTAGAAGAACTTGGGCTGAACTTTACTGTGGTAAATAATGATTTGGGAGAGGCACAGGTAAGAAGATATTTTCTCTGTCTATTATAGCCAGTTAACTATTAATTTCCCAGCACTATTTGCATTCAGATGCCATGGTGATAAAGCACTGACAGAATAATTGCTGTTTGTGCCATTTGGAATCAAAGCATTCAATGTCTTACTGTTTTGTTGATCCAAATTGACACCTTTTTGCTAAAGTGTCAAAGACAGGCAATTTATATGGTTGCGCTTTTATTTCAAATTTGAATTTTCTATTCTATAATGCAGTTTTATGCCTCATGGGCTTGCCCAGGCAATCGCCAGGTGTTAAAGCTGGCTCAGAAGCAACACACACACACACACACACACACACACACACACACACACACACACACACACGAGAGAGAGAGAGAGAGAGAGAGAGAGAGAGAGAGAGAGAGAGAGAGAGAGAGAGAGAGAGAGAGAGAGACAGACAGACAGACAGACAGACAGACAGACAGACACACAGACACACAGACACACAGACATGAAAGAAATAGCTTGTTGTTAAATTAAAAACTTTCAGTTGAAATTTAGACTTGTTCTTCAATATCTTCATCAATGATTTGGACGAGAGGATAGATGGGGAAATCATCAAATTTGTAGAGGACACCAACCTGGCAGGAATAGCCAACACTCCAGAAGACAGGCTTAGGATACAGGAGGATCTGGACAGACTTGAACACTGGGCGCTATCTAACAAAATGAAATTCAATGGTGAAAAAAGTAAGGTTCTATATTTAGGCAAGAAAAACCAAATGTACAGGTATAGTATAGAGGGTACCTTGCTCAATAGTAGTAACTGTGAGAGGGATCTCGGAATCCTAGTGGACAATCACTTAAATATGAGCCAGCCGTGTGCTGCAGCTGCCAAAAAGGCCAACACAGTGCTAGGCTACATTAACAGAGGGATAGAATCAAGATCATGTGAAGTATTAATACCACTTTACAATGCCTTGGTAAAGCCACACTTGGAATACTGCATCCAGTTTTGGTCACCACGATGTAAAAAAGATGCTGAGACTTTAGAAAGAGTACAGAGAAGAGCAACAAAGATGATTAGGAGACTGGAGGCTAAAGCATATAAGGAACGGTTGCTGGAATTGGGTATATCTAGTTTAACGAAGAGATGGACGAGGGGGGACATGATAGCAGTGTTCCAGTATCTCAGGGGCTGCCACAAAGAAGAGGGAGTCAAGCTATTTTCCAAAACGCCTGAAGGCAGGACAAGAAGCAAGGGGTGGAAACTAATCAAGGAGAGAAGCAACCTAGAACTAAGGAGAAACTTCCTGACAGTTAGAACAATTAACCAGTGGAACACCTGCCTCCAGAAGCGGTGAATGCTCCAACACTGGAAGTTTTTAAGAAGAGACTGGACAGCCATTAGTCTGAAATGGTATAGGGTTTCCTGCCTGAGCAGGGGGTTGGACTAGATGACCTCCAAGGTCCCTTCCAACTTTATTATTACTGTTGTTGTTATTATTATTATTAAGGTGGTCTCTCCATTAATTCATAAAGATTGTACTATTTTTCTGTACTGAAAATAGTTGCATTATTAATTATTCACTAGCATATTCTGCCAATTGATTAATATAGTGTAACACAGTAGGATGATAATCTCAATAAATATATGCTCCTACCAGTGTTGCTGCCATATGCCTCACAGACTTCCACACAATTGTGTGAATCCTGAGGGTGGGTGAGTGGGATATATCACCTCATCTGTCCACGCCTTGGTGTGAAGCTGTACCCACTCAACTGTGGTTTTACATCAAGGGAGATATTGAAGTCTGCAGCAGCAGATACTCCCTCATTTATATACAGATATCATCAGTGTGTATGGTGAGGAGAGGCTAGGGATACTCATTTCATAATGAGTCTCCAAGGTGAAGCTGCTGCTTGAAGTAGTCTCAACATTCCTTCTTCCATGGTGATACGGGAAGTATACCCCTTCTCTGGAACAGGTAGTTCCGGATTGAGTGCCGGGTGGAAGAAGTGCCAGAATCCTCTACTGTGCTGAAAGTCTGGTCATCTGGAGCTATTATCAGCTGTAGCATGCATCCTGGTGCTTTTGGGGCACCCCTGTGCAGCCAGCTTCCTTTGCTTAAGAACTTACAGCTACTTGAGAATTCACCTAGGGCTGCTGGAAGTGGAAGGACACCTGGATGATGCCTAGATAGCTGCTTAAGGGCCCAGACTGCCTGGATTCCCTTCTGCAATGGCTACAGATATACATTTGAAGTGGTCCAGGCTGTCTAGGGTTGCAATGTGGCTGTTTGGGATACTACTATCACCCTGGGTCCTGAACCTTGCAACAGAGGGATTGGCCGTATAAAGCACTGGCATCACTACTTTTGGGCACTTGATTGGGCAAAGGACTCCTTCCTCAGCATTCAGCTCTTCACTCCACCTTGCTTTCAATGCCTGAGGAACAAGTATAATATTAAAATCAGCCCTCAGCCCTTCCTTCTTTTGGTACCAGTCTGCCTCTGATCAGCCCCTTTCCTTGGTTGTAGCTTGTTCAGCAGTGCTGCTCTAGAAAAGGAGAGGGATGGAATGGTGGTTGAAGGGGAAAAAAAAACCTTAAAAGACAGTGGGGAAAGGCCTTATTTAATGTACCTGTATCTAACCATGCTTTCAGCTAGAGAGTATGCAGAAACCAGTGAGAAAAAATGGTTTCCTGAAATAAGCAGATTTGGGGGAAGGGTTTATTTTTTTGGAGCTGTACAAGGAAATTCTGTCAAATTCAAAAGAAAACAAGTTCCACATACCAAGGGAATGGAAGGGCTGAAGGAACTGTAACGATCACAAACCTTGCTACACTGAATCAAACTTGGTCATTGTGCAAGCAGAGGAAGGCTGGCAGGCAGTTACTACTAGTTACCATTGTTCCAGCAGAAGCACTGCTTTGCCTTGAATCCAGTGGTCTCTTCACTTTGCCCCTTACCCTTATTATATTTCCTCCCCCCCCGCTATATGGACTCCAACAGGAGAGTTTAAATTATAGTCAGTGTTCAATCATAGCAGCTAATCCTGGACTTTCAAAACATTTCAACTTCAATACTTTTTCAGTACTGATTTGAACTCTCAAAACATACACATTTCGGCTTGTTTATGATCCACCCAAAATAACTATTAAGTGCAAAAAAAATTTTGTACATAATCTTAGAGAGTTCCTTTTAAATCAAGATGCATTCCGATATTTGTTTGCTAAACTTCAAAAAATTGCAGGAGTTTCAGTCAAAACCATGAATTCCATTCCTAGCGAACTTGATATAAAGCTGAAATGAGGGAGTAGCTGTGGCATTGAAGTATTGTTTTTAGGGAATGTGTGTTTTCCATCTTTTATCCAGAGAGATTTTCAGAAGTTGATGTCAACAAAAGTTTGTTGAATCAAACTTCTTCGGAATCCCTGTTGTTCCATTATGCCATCTAGTGGCAAATGCCGTAACAAATGGGCCATATTCCTTCTTTCTTAGCCAAAATGTCCCCTTCCAAGCAAAGACTCATTCTTTAAGTATTGATAGTGCCATATAAAAATAATGTGTCCATAATTATTGAAGATTGGTGTGTGAATTGCTGCATCAGCACAGCGTCATGGAAGGTGATTGGGGCTAGGGCGGAAATAATTTGTCTAGAGCGAATGGGGTTGATTTCATACAAGATGCTTTGTGTTTTTATAGGTGGTTGAATTGAAGCTTGGAGGAAAGGATATTCCTGTCACTAGTGCAAACCGAATCGCCTACATCCATCTTGTGGCAGACTACAGGTTAAATAAACAAATCAGACAGCATTGCCTGGCATTCAGACAAGGTCTTGCCAATGTTGTTAATCTTGAGTGGCTCAGAATGTTCGATCAACAAGAAATACAGGTATAATCATTTCCTCCCAGCCAAATGGAGGAAATGATGCATTTAGCAAGTTTAAAGAAAATTAAGAAGATTCTAATGTTCTGCCTAGATGTATTAACCACATATACTGCTTTTTCTCCAACCCTTCCAGGTTTTGATTTCTGGAGCCCAGGTTCCAATTAGTCTAGAGGATCTTAAAACTTTCACAAACTATTCAGGCAAGTACATGGTAAATAAAGGTGGCGTTGAAGGACAAAAATAAAGAATCCAAGCCAGGGAGGTTGAATATGATTAATTCTCTTTGATGTCAAGAGAAGAATAAATTATATGCTTATACTCTTTATGCATGCCCACACATGCACTCATTTGGAGGATGAATAATCAAAGACCAGAAGTAGCAAAAATATATTAACGTAATATGCAGTAATGTACAAAAAGGAACGAGTAGTCCTATAAATTAGCAATATGTTTCCCTTAGTTTTAAGATATTGTTATCTCTTAAATAGTATATGAAAGAAATGATTATATAATCTTTTAACTATTCTTTATGCCTCCTATTGGTAAAGCTTACAAAATCTTACTGTTTATTAGTGCACCCTTTCATCCTGATACTGTTTTTCAGATCCAGACATAGAAAGACTCAAAAATAATTGTTTTCTAATCATGTAGAATAACTCTCTTAACTCAGTTTTAATGCAGTTTTTTCTTTTTTAAAATGGTAGGAGGTTATTCTGCAGATCATCCAGTAATCAAAATATTTTGGATAGTAGTTGAAAGTTTTACTGATGATGAAAAACGTAAATTACTCAAGTTTGTGACAAGCTGCTCTCGACCTCCTCTCTTGGGTTTTAAGGTACCTGCCTTCATAATTTTGTCTTCTAGCTAATTTGTTATAGCCATAATAATTAATTAATAAATTAATAAACATTTGTTTAGTTAAAAACCAAAGCAACATTAAAGTAATGGGGATGCATTCCTAAATAAAAATTAAGATTTTATGTCTATTCTAGGACAATATTTTAAATGTTTTTAAAAGAACCTATTGCAATCAATGTAGTGGTACTGTAGTTCTAAATATTTAGTCTTAGAAGTATATCTCATTGAATTCAGTTTGGCTTCTTCTCAGTTAAAATATATATAGAATTGTAGCTTCAGTGTTTTTTTGGGAAAAGAAAAATTCGCTCAGTATTTGGAGAGATCAAATTAAAAAATTACAGGTGAAGTTAAAAAAGTGAAATCAAAGGAAGTATTAAATAAGTGCCAAGCCTTATTAGTGCATGCTACTTGACCGAATAATCCATTTCATCTCAAGTATTTTACATGATAAATTAGCGCAATCACTTTCCAAAGAAACAAGTGGGGCTTTCAGCTATTATCATTTAACTAGTAATGCGGTCAGGATCCTGATCATGATGTTGGTTCTTTCTTAAAATAAATGTGGATGTTTAAATGAGCTTCTATAATGCGGGAAAACATGGACTCCTCCATGCTTCCTTCACTGCATGGACTTATTACACGTAGCTATTGCTTTACATACTGCTCACAACACTCCAAAAATGAAGATGTGTTTGCCTTCTGTATAGGAGGAATAAGCAATCTGCAACTCAGAAGGTCTTCTCTTGAGAATGCAGTTGCTGAAAAACAAAAACTATGACATGCTGCCATTTTGTTCCTGATTCCTGTCTTACAAATGTATGGAACCTATCTAAATTTCTACTTTGAGATCTCCCTATAGAACATGGTATATAATATACTGGACTTAAACATGTTATATACTTGATACTCCCCATTTACAGTTCTAAGCTGATGAAACCCAGAATCCATTATCCACAGCCAGGTGCAAAAGTATTATTCAAGAGAGGAAGAATATATTATTTTGAATAAGAGTACCTGTGAACAGGGTTGGTTTTGGTATCAGAGTTGAGCTTACAAATAGTAGCATGAAAATCTACAAGCACAGGTAGTCTGGACTTACAACCACAATTAAGTCCAAAGTTTCCATAGCTAAGCAAGGTACTTGTTAAGTGAGTTTTATCCCATTTTACAACCTTGCTGCAATTGTTAAATGAATTACTGCAGTTGTTAAATTAGTGGCATAGGTGTTAAGTGAATCTGGCTTCCCCATTGACTTTGCTCATCAGAAAGATTGCAGAAAGTGATCACATGACCTTGGGACACGGCAAGCATCATAAATACATGCCAGTTGCCAAGTGCCTGAATTTTGACCACATAACTATGGCATGCCAGTCTTTGAGTGTGAAAAACTGCCATAGGTCACTTTTTTCAGTGCTATTATAATAACTTTGAATGGTCATTAACAAATGGATGTAAGTCAAGGATTATATGTAGGCCTCCTTTAATAATCACAATTGTGAATGGGAATTTAATCATTAAACAAAGTAGTTGCTACAGTGAGGGAAAAAATTACTTGATCCCCTGCTGATTTTGTATGTTTGCCCACTGACAAGGAAATGATCAGTCTATAATTTTAATGATAGGTTTATTTTAACAGTGAAAGAATAACAAAAAAGTTCAGAAAAAATGCATTTCAAAAAAGTTATAAATTGATTTGCATTTTAAGGAGTGAAATAAATTATTTGCATTTTGAGGAGTGAAATAAGCATTTGACCCCTTCACAAAGCATGACTTAGTACTTGGTGGCAAAACCCTTGTTGGCAATCACAGAGGTCAGACGTTTCTTGTAGTTGGCCACCAGGTTTACACACATCTCAGGAGGGATTTTGTCCCACTCCTCTTTGCAGGTCCTCTCCAAGTCATTAAGGTTTCGAGGCTGATGTTTGGCAGCTCAAACCTTCAGCTCCCTCCACAGATTTTCTATGGGATTAAGGTCTGGAGACTGGCTAGGCCACTCCAGGACCTTAGTGTGCTTCTTCTTGAGCAATTTATAACTTTTTTGAAATGCGTTTTTCTGGATTTTGTTGTTGTTATTCTGTCTCTCACTGTTAACATAAACCTACCATTAAAATTATAGACCTGATCATTTCTTTGTCAGTGGGCAAACGTACAAAATCAGCAGGGGATCAAGTAATTTTTTCCCCTCCTTGTAAGTGAAACTGTGATCGCACTTAACAATCTGACTGCAGCTTTGCTGTGCTTTCCAGACCTGCAAAAGGTCTACGATTGGTTGTAAAGTTACTGTTCATCACTATTGTAACTGCAAATTGCTGCTAAATGGAGATTACCTGTACGCTTGTTTTCTCCCTACTCTTTGTCTCATTTAAATAGCTTAAATTTGTTCTCAATGCTAAGTGAGTGGGAACTGGAAAATGGTGATCTCCATTTTCTCTTGGAATTGGAATCTTGATTTACTTTCTGTCCATACCCACCTTACTGAAATTGACTACATTTGGAATCAGACTTTCTGTTGCTAAGCAAGGCAGTTAAGTGAGTTATGCCTAATTTTTTAATTATTTTTTTTTGCCAAGCAAATGACTGCAGTTGTTAAGTGAACCAAGGGGTAATTAGGCAAATCTGACTTTGCTTGTCAGAAAGTGGCTGGGAAGTTTGCAAATGGCAGTCACATGACCCTAGGACACTGCAACCATTGTAAATTTGTAATCGTGGGGATGCTGTGATGGTTGTAAGAGCGAGGACTAGTTATAAATCACTTTTTTCGGCACCATTGTAACTTTGTTATAGCCTCAACAACTTGAAACAGTTGCCAAAAAATGGTTGCAAAGCACAACCTTCATACTCGAAAGTTTATTGTAAAATACATATGATTTTGCCTTGGAAAATAGAGCAGAGAAAAACATTTATCAAAGAATGGGTGAAGATTCCCAGTCATTCCTTCTGATGCTTGTTCGTCAACAAAAGAGGCTACTCACCTGCTGTAGAATATCAAAAGCTGCTATTACTTTACCCACCAAAGTGAGGAAGACATATTCTTACCCTGTTTGTGCCATTGTGGCCTCGGACCTTTCAAAAGAGTAGCATAATTAGTGCTTATAATAAATGTCCCTGCAGTATTTTGAAGATGAAGAGTACCATGTTCTGTAAGTAGATGTAATTAGTATTTGCCATGAAGTAAATGCATTCGATTAACCAAAACATACTATTGAGGGCAACATTAGAGCAACATGTCAACAAAATTAATTGTGTATACGGTTGCTGTATTAAAATGGAAGCTATTTCAATTTTACTGTTAAGGGTGTAATTTGGAATTGTCTGGCCTGAAATCTTACCCAGGCTCTCTATTATGGAACTTTCACCTTTTGCTAAAGTTAGTCCAGACTCATTTAGAAGAAAGTAGTGTGTCTTGCAGTCCTTTGTTTATAAATAGCCCAGTCATGACTTTCACTATTAAAAAAAAAAAAGCCAAGTCTTCACTCCCAACTGCTTGAACTCACACCAACATATGCTAAAGCTAATTAAAGTTTAATAAGTTTAACGAATGAAATGGTTACAGACTAAAAGAAATCATTAAAGTGCCGTAGGAAACTGTTAAGTTCCAATCAGGGCACACAATAAATTGGTGGTGGTGCTGCTGCTTCTTCTCTGCTCTTGCAGATTCCCGTTGCAGAGTATTTAATTATATGATAGATGGTGCCCTTGGCTTGGCATTTCAACAGAGGGCTTCATTTTTAACATTTTTTTAAAGCTTAAAGTAAGAAAATTCAATTAGTGCTCTGAGGGGAACGCTAAAAACACAGCATTTTAGCTATGACATACATTTTAAGGCCTCCATTTAAACAATAACTTAAAATCTCATTATCCTCTTGACTCAGGGTGCTAGGTTTTTTTCCCCCCAGTTTCTAAAACCAGATTATCTGTTTTAACTGACCAAAGCACGTGATGAAATTAATACTTCCTCACCAAGGAAAATGGAACTTTGGTTATAACACATAAGCTATCTTCTCATTTTTGTTAAGGGAAATAATTTTCACAGAATAGGAAACCTTATTTAAATACTTAGGGAATCTGTCTTTCACTCTGCATTTATTCTATTTATGTATTCTATTTATATGTTGCATGTTTCCTTTTAAAATTATTTTTTTTCAGAGTTGGAATGCAATTTTTTCATGTTTTAAATCGATTTTTAATCAATTTTTAATCAATTTTAAATCGATTTTCTCAGGACAAGAATATAATTTTTTCTATTGTAAATAAAATAACTTTGTATAAAGGAATAATTGGAAAAGAAATCTTTGACCAACATAAGTTTCAAAATAAATTTCCATGTGGTGTAATTTAAGGACACATGTGATGTTGTGCAAGGTTCTGGATACTAAATAAAAACAAGGCTTGGGTAAAAAACCACAAATATTACTGTTTCCTAAAGCGGAGGCCCCCAACCTTTTGGGCACCAGGGACCGGTTCCGTGGAGAAAGGTTTTTCCATGGACTGGACTGGAGAGAGTGTGGTTTGTGTATATCCCACAGATGGGGCTTTGCTTGCTTGTGCAGCCGGGTTGTTGGCATGCTGCGGCCCGGTACCAGTCCAGAGACCGGAGGTTGGGGACCCCGTCCTAAAGGATGAGCCTGAATTTAAAATGTTTTCTTCTTGAGAATCACAGAAATCCAAATCTCGTGTAAATTCTCAGATTCTCCATTTTGCCCCCTTCAGTGAGACCAAACTCTGTGAGTCTCCCTTCTATCATCCCAAATGTGTGTGTGTATGAGGCCCTTTTAAATATGTGTTATATATATTTGTGTGTGTATATTTGTACCTGCCAAAAGCCATAATCCAAAATGAAAAAGCCATATAAATAAAAACCGAATTAGCAAATGCTTATCAAAATAACTACATTATAATAAACAAAAGGTACCTCAGTTGTGAAACGAATGGATCGTCCGTTGTTTTCTTCATGCAGGTAGTCCTCGACTTACAACCATTTGTTTAGTGATTGTTGGAAGTTATAAGAGCCCTGAAAAAATTGACTTATGACTGTTTTTCACGGCAACTGGCAGGTATTGCTAACAGTTGCAATGTCCCAGGGTCACGTGATCACCTTTTGCGACCTTGGGACAAGCAAAGTCAATGGGGAAGTCAGACTCATTTAACAATTGTTTTACTAACTTAACAACTGCAGTGATTCACTTAATAACTGTCACAAGGATGTTCGTAAAATGGGGCAAAAGTCACTTAACAACTACCTTGCTTAGCAATGGAAATTTGGGGTTCAGTTGTAGTTGAGGTCTACCTGCACACACAGAAACGTACAAGTGCACATTTCACTCTCTTCTTCCAGCAGAAAAACAGCAAAGGGGAAAGGAGGGAAATGAGAAGGAAGAGCACCCTGGGATTGTAAGAGAACTAGGGCAACACATTTCGTGGGAATGAGATAAGGGAAAGAGATGACGGGCAGGGAAAGGAAGAAAACTGAGGATCCACCTGAATATTGCAAAGAAGTTTATGTTTAGCAAGCATGTAGGCAATCTTTAAGCTCAGGACTGTCTTTAGTTTTTTTAATGGATCTCAAAGGGCCTGTTATTTTTTGTAGAAAACAAAATCTGGGTTGGCTACAGCTCGGTACTTAGTGTGAAAAAGCGTTGCCCAAAGGGACAACGATATTTAAGGGTGGAGGAAGGGATCCTTGAGAAAGGGAGCTGGATGGCACTGTGGAAAAGCCGTGCTTGTATGTTTTGTGCTAAAAGGCACCAAATTTGTTCTCAAAAATTTCAGCATAGCTACTGGCTTCAGAGTGAGGATTCCCAGTTCCTTGATACTTCTAGAACTAGCTTCTTACGTTCCCATAAGTGTCTTCAGGTCAGCCTCTTTCTAAGTGTCATATGCTTCCATGTATAGATTAATAACTGTGGAGGCTGAGGGAATAGTCTTTTTTTTATTATTATTTGATATCCATTTGTACATGTAAACAAAGAAGAAAAAAAATTAATTTCAAGTTAAAGCCATTCAGCTCTATACAATCATTTTAAATTTGTAGACCTTCTTCACTCCATATATCCAAGTTTAACTATAAACCAACTACATTTTAAACATTTTAACTTTCACTTCTTTTCAGATCAATCCATTGGACATCAAACAAACAAGTCATCTTATTAAAGTTAATAATTTCCATGTCGATACACCCATCCCTTCAACAAGTACATTCTTAGTCTATTTGATATATATCTTCCAATAATCAGTAGATATATATTTGTATATGTAAACCAGGGGAAAATTCAAGCTAACTGCTATCCAACTTAATACAATCGATTTAAATTTGTAAACATTCTTCACTCCTTATGTCAAGATTTAACTATAAGCCAGATACATGTTCTTTGATTGGTGTTTCTCTTGTATGTAGTCTATCCACTGTTTCCAGTCTATCATATATTGTTCATTTGAGCGATCCTTCAAATATGCCGATATTTTAGCCATTTCTGCCAAATTTTATTACTTTCAAAGTCCATTTTTCTATAGGTGGTATTTCTGGCTTCTTCCAGTATTGTCTCACCAGCAGTCTCGCTGCTGTGATCAAGTTCAGAATTAAGTTCGTCTCTGTGGTAGTGCAGTCTTTTATGATCCCTAACAAAAACAACTGAGGTAGAAATTCAATATGCTTTTTCAAAATGGTTTGGAGTGTCCACCATATTTTTCTCCAGAAGGCTTTAATTTTTCTACGTCCACCATACATGAAAATATGTAGCCTCCATACTATCACACCTCCAACATTTAGGTTGGATGTCTGGGTAGATATACGATAATTTTTTCGGATCTAGGTGCCACCTATAGAACGTTTTATAAAAGTTCTCCCTTAAATGTTGCACTTGTGTAAATTTTACGTTTCTCACCCAGATTCCCTCCCACGTTTCCATCGTGATAGGTTGCCCAAAATCTTGTTCCCACTTTACCATACAGTCCTTGACTAGTACAGTTTCAGAGTCAATTTCTATCAGTACACTGTACACTCGTTTCATATGCATGGGCCCCTACTCTCTAACCTGTTCAATTAAATTCTCATCTGTTAGGGATAAACCCTTCTTCAGGTCTTTTTGCCATCTAGACTGCAGTTGCAAATATGAAAGCCAGGTACACACTATTCCTTCATCTGCTAGCGTATTTGATGGTTTTAACGAAAACACATTTCCTTCTTCCATTACTAGTTTACTATAGGGCACCACATCCTGACCTTGTATTATGTTTATGTCCCCTATTGCGTGTCCGGGGATCGTCCAGATGGGAATCTTTTCGTGTAGTAGGTACTGATATTTCTTCCAGACCCACAACAGCGGGGTTCTCAGTGGGTTCTCCCTGAAGCTCTTGTCCACCTTCCTGTCATACACTAGGTATGCGTGCCAGCCATATAGTAAACCATGCCCTTCAACATTCAGTACTCTGTCATTCGTTATATTAATCCAGTCACTCAGCGCCACCAGCGCCGCAGCATAGTAATATAACTTCAAACTGGGCATTTTTAAACCACCTCTCTTCCTTGTATCCTGGATGATTTTTAATTTAACCCTCGGTTTCTTGCCATCCCAAATAAATCTGTTAATGCCCTTCTGCCATTCGTCCAAGTCCACATCCTTTTTGAATATAGGTAGCATTTGAAATAGAAATAGAAATTTTGGCAATACGTTCATTTTTACTGCCGCTATCCTGCCCAGCAGAGACAGTTGTAATGTTTTCCACCTGACCAGATCTGTTTGTATCTTGTTCCACAGCACCTCATAATTATTTTTATATAATTTCCCATTTGTAGCTTCTATCTCCACTCCTAAGTATTTAACTTTCTTTATTTCACAGCCCGTTATTCTTTCTAAATCCTAGCATCTTATCTTAGATGTATTTACTTTGAAGCCTGATACCCTACCATAGCTGAGGGAATAGTCTTGAAGGACAAGTGGAGGAGATTCTTCTTCCAAGGCAATGATCAGATAAGAGGGGCTTCACACCAACTCTCAGTCACATGTTCACTATGACAGCCAGTTAGTATATACTGTCCTATTTAAAATCGTAAACACAATCAGCATGTGGCTTTTTTCACTCAGTGACCACTTCATTTAATAACTGTGTCATCAGTCCCAATTGCAGTTGCTGAACAAGGACTTCCTGTACCTATTGTATTATTTAGGCCTACAATCCATAGGCACTTCAGTCCCTAGGTTACATGGTGTACAATCATATGTATAATGAATTGCTTTAACATCCAATCTCTCCTGCAGTCAAACTCAATACAACTCCCTTTCCATTTTCTATCCCAGAGCCAGCCTTCAGAGTTTCTCATTTCATCCCAAAAGCCCTGCAGAAGAAGCACAACTTAGCTGGATTCCATCCTTATCCACAGATTTGTTTTTAAAAAAGGAGGGTACAGCTGAGAAAGTTAGCTTACAGCTGAAAAGGTTAGCTTACAGGCCCTTTTCATTGGATCTCCTGGGAAGAGAATTTGTTGTAAACCTTTTCTGCTCAATCATTACAGATGGGTGAAGCAGTTAGTCTCAGTTGTATCTTGCCCAAAAGACATACACAGCTTTGTAGCATCTTCATTGCACTGGAAATCAGCTGCTAGCTAGTACAGCTCCTGGAATAAGGTACCATGCTATATCAGAGTAGATCCGTTACTCTGCAAGTGATCAAGCGCTTTCACAGCCATCATGTACTGGAGGTTGATGAGGTACCTAATGGATGGGATCCCAAGCACATTCTGAAAATAGGTGGACCTATCAGATAACTGAATGGACCCTCTTAACGATCCATCTTGGGAGAGATCTGATCATGATAAGACATTGAGTAATGTTCCCCTCTATCAGATCATGTCTCACTGCTGCAGAGAAAAAACAGATCCTAGATATGGGTCCTTAAGTGCACTGAATCTGTGATGGAAAAAAGCTCATGATTTGTCATAAATATATTGAAATCTCCAACCCACTCTGACTCCATCCCCAGGGAAGAAGAAAGGTTTGAAATCTCCTAGTAGTAAAAGCCTGGGGGAGTCAATTTATCAACCTGATGATAAGATCCAGTAGCTCTAAATTCCCTCTCAAGACCAGTTTCAGAAATGAGTTTCCTTTCTGGTCCCTGCTAGCAAGCTACAAAGTTTTTTGGAAATTTTTTTGGCATCCCTGCCCTGCGGTCAAGATTGATGCAGCATCTGTAATGTTGGGCATATCTTGGATATGTGTGTCTAGTGATGGTTTGTGTGCAGACATAACATTCTTGTTTGTGCCCTTGATAACATTATTTTGAGAAATAGTTGATGCAAGTATACTGAGCGATGAGAGAAGCTTTCCCTTAACTTTACATAAACTGTTCTCTGTACTATCAAAACCTGTTTGTTTTGTGCTGACATCTGTAGTATATAGTCCTCTGTGTTCTTCAGATTGTTGGGTACTAGCCAGAATACAAACAGACAATAGGTTTTTTAAAAAACAAGTTTTATTGGTTTTTTCAATTTACAAACACGTGCTTAAGAATCAACGTGGTGGCAAGGCAATCAATTGTTCACAAACAAGATCATATTCATAAAATTCAGATTAAATCATTAAAAAATCATTAAAAACCCCTCTCTTTTCCCTCTAATAACACATTATATTCAAATTAATATATTTCAATAGAACTAAGTCAATCATAACAATCCTCAATAACCTTTCATCTAAGTAGATCCACAAATCCAAATCCTGTGTTAAGCTTAACTATTTCAATTGCTATATTCCATATTTCTAATCTAAATGCATAATTAACACTTCAGGTGTCTCCCCATTTCCTTTTTCCTTAACATATTCAATAAACATTTATTAATATGATTTCTTCTTTTATCTTATTCTTCTTCCATTACAAAATAGCTATCATTCCTGATAAAAAAATATTAATTTAAAACAAAAAAAAGAAAAAAAGAACAAATAACAAACCCAAGAAAAAAGAAAAATACCTTTCTATTTTTATTATACTTTATAATCTATCAATCAATCCCTCAATATCTGTATCAAATTCCTTTAACCTCCTCCCCAAATTACTATATCCAAAACATATTGATACATAAACAAACATCTTATTATTAAATTCAAACCTTTAATTAATTTTTATTCAATCTAACATCTTATTTAACTGTCTTAAGCCATAAATCAGTCCATATCTAATTAGCCCCTTTAAACTCATTACATAAAGCCTTAAATCACACTCTTAAATTTTATTCTAGCTTTCCTTTTATGCCAGACAGGTTTCCATAACAACGCCTCTATATCAATGAACAAGTCACTTTTTATGCCTTGTGGTATCCTTTGGATCAAATAAAAACGTCCCCTTTTCTGTTTTAGAGACCTAGCTTCTTTATAAGTAATCCCTTGTTGTTTTAAAGAGTCAAGTCTCCACGTTTGAAATTGATGAATAGCAGGCTCAGTTATGTCCAACTTTGTAGGTAATAGTTGCTTATCCAAGTTAACATAGTTCTCAGTTCGTTGAGTTTGTCCATTTCTGTTGGTATTAGAGTTGTAGGTGGTTTAGTTACAGTCTTTTTTAGTTCCTCGGAGATCTCAACAGCATGGATATAAAGTAAAGTGGAATCTTCTTTACCTTTAGTTAATCCCGCTTCTGTTGTTTTTTGGTCTATAGAATACTCAGCTAAAGTCTGGGGGTCAGTTTGTAAATTCAAAGCAGAATTTCTGTTTTTTATTTCCATAATAAATTCTTTTATTTGCAAACATATTTTGTCAGTAGCTTCATAAAATTTTTCTAGTATGAACTTATAGAAGTTGAACATAGGATTGCTCCATTTCAAAAGAAATTAGAAACAGTCTATCATTTAATAGAGGCTGTGTTCAAGGAACATGTAATTAGTGTCCACCACCACCAGTACAGCGGTTAAATTTCTTTGTATTTTCCTTTTATGATAATCTGAAGGTCAAAGTCGGTCGCACCATCAGAAAAGAGAGCCAGTTGCAATTTTAACTTTTTCCACAAGGTATCCTCAGTAAAATGTAAAATCTTCTCCCAGAGACCAAAAATCTCATAAACAAGATCAGGAAAGACAGAAGAAAGGAGAATTCAAATCCAATAGTAGACTCAATATTAAAAAAAATTTCCAGGACCCCAAAGTGAATTAAAAAAAAAAAAAAAAAATCACTTTAAATTAATTCAGTCCATTCAAGCTTCTTTTTCCCACACTCACAGACGCCGCTTTCTTAGAGCAGGGAAGTAATTTCAAAAGTGCTTTTTACAGGCACAAAAGAAAAAGGAGAACCAAGAGAGGGAAAAAAAGGTCTCACCCAGCTCAGCCACGGTGGTTCCTGTGCTTAGATGTTCTTCTGACTTCTGGTTACAGCGGCAAGGTGAATGACCATTTTACTGGCTGGTCTTTCCACCGTCGGCCCAAAGGAGCAATCTCGGGCCGTGGAAGAAGCTGCCGCTCTCCCACGGATGACGAGGACCTCAGTGGTAGCCACCCCTCCAAGGCGGCTTTTTGACCTGATTTAAGGGTCTACCAGCAGCGGAAACTCAGCTGGCGAGGAGAGCCATCTCCTCGCATAGCTGCGAGCACTGCGATCCAGAACCGGAAGTGAAATAGACAATATTTTTTCTTTGTTTCTTTCTTTAAAGATTTTTGTATTGCATGTTAGTGAGTTATCCTTCCACTTCATTGTTGAATAACTGCTTGATAGAATAAAATAAACCATTTTTTATCATGTCCTATTCCCCCAACTTTTCATTATTAAAGGTTAGCTGGTTCTCCAGAGTGAAGATGACATCTTTTGATAATTACTGTTCCCAGCTTCAGATGCTCCTTTAGAGTCATGAGGACAATAACACATAGAGATGGCATTTTTAAGTCATTTTTAAAACTTATTGTTTTTTCCTTATCTTTTTCCCTTGACACAGGAATTGTACCCTGCTTTTTGCATTCACAACGGGGGCTCTGATTTGGAGCGACTGCCCACCGCCAGCACCTGTATGAATTTGCTGAAGCTTCCAGAATTCTGTGATGAACACCTTATGCGGAACAAACTGCTTTATGCGATTGAATGTGCTGCTGGATTTGAGCTGAGTTGAACTGAAGTGATCAAATGCTTTGCAGAGGAAGTAATCAGTGCCTATTCCTTAAGCCACACACACACACACACACACACACAAACACACATCTAGCAGATTAAGAGAGGTCTGTGTAAATTTTTGCAACTCTGTTGAATTATCCTCAAGTAGGTTTCCGTTTTAATGTGAGGCATTAACTAGCTATCATTTTTTGGAAGTTTAAACCCCACTGAGATTTTCTGGATCGGATTCAAAAGGAGCAGTTGCTAAATTTTCCAAGAGAGAGCACCTTTGGGACAACAACATCTTCGAGAAAATAACCAAAGATGAAGGCTTTGTGCTGTTTGAACACAAATAATTCCACTAAGTGGCAATAAAGCGTCCTGCAGGAGTAGTTTATGGGGAAGAAACAGGGTGATGTTCCTGGAGAGGGAAGAGAACTATTTGAAAACTGGCTTGCAACTCAAGTAACCCTACCTCTTTTGAAGAGGTAGAAATTGTTTACCATTTTTTGCAATTTATTTGCAACTGAAAAAAAATTCATTTTATTAGGTGAAAGTGAGACATTGAAAAATTTATTTTGGCTTTAAAAAAAAAAGATATTTATCTACCTGAATAGGCATGCCTGTTCTTCAGTCATTCCCTTAGCCAGTGTCACAATCAGTTGTACACTGTTCCAAATAATGTACTTGTTTTTTTCTGATGTGTTCCATTGTTTCTCTGTGCTTGTAGCTTTAAAAAATTCGTATTACTTTAACCTATACAATAAGTAAAATGGTTATGACAGTAGAAAAGGAATTTGTGTAACAACTATTAAAATAAATTTGTATAAAAGAATCAGGCTTCCTTCTTTGCAGCTGAAAGCTTTCAGGTGTTTGCATTTTCTCTTTCGTTTACTCTACCTGGAATGCAATTGGTGAAAATGTTTTATTTGCTCTATCAACAGGACAGAGAATGAGGGGGTGGGGCTACTTGATTGCATTTGATTGCCAAGAGAAATATTTAAGGTAAAAAGAAATAGTTCAGAATTGATAATCACACATAATCAACCTTTGTCATGTGCAATTCTTAGGTTTTTTTTTTTAATGATACAATTGGGTTCCTAAAGCATTAACTGGCAGAATCAAGTTATGTCCTTTTGAGGCAATGAAAGAGACTTTTAAACTAGTGAGCTGGGGGGAACCCTCAGCTGGTGGTCTCCAAACTTAAAAGCAATTTTACTGCTGAGGAAGCTCCTAACTTTAATTATTAATCAGCAGTAAACAGCAATATATTTTAAATGTGCAGAAGGGATCTGAATGGTTTGAAGATGTTTGCTAGTATTAGTATAAAAATGTATAATTTCATGACTTGGATACAAAATGAAGTGTTAAAAATGCTATTTGTAGTTTCCTTGTACAGAAATAAAACAATTTTCTTTTTTGTTTTGCTCCAAGCTGCTTCATTTATGTTTAACTGCAACAATTCTATTTTGTTCACAGTTGTGTTTGTTCATTTAAATATATAAACTACCGGTATATGTTTCAGATAACCCTTTTCTAAAATGCCTTGCAATATCTTGACAAGAACACTCTGAATATTTTTAAAGTATTATTTTATAATCCACAGCATTAAATATTTCAAAGCTTTTTTTCGGAACTGTTCCTCTGTTGGCTTAAAACTATTCTGTTAATTGAAAATATAAATTAAACTTTTATATTGTGCAGTGTAATTTATTAGTATAGAAATTCAATTGAATTAGAAGCAAAGGGTGAAATTAAGTTGGGAGGGCACAAAACATACAGTGAGTTACATTGGTGGTTTCAAGCAATATCACTTTTTGTACATTGGTTGTTTCAAGCAATATCGCTTTTTTGTACTTACACTACTGCAGAACCTTTTTTAAAAAAAAAACTAATTAGCAATCTGCTATTTCCAGAGAAAAAAACCTAAAAACATTTTAAGAGATATTATTTGGGGCTTGTTTAGCTGAAGACAGTCAAGTTTCAGTTTATTGGGCCTCAGTGCAGCTGACTTCACTTAGAATGTAATCAACATGTTTGTAATGCTGTAATTACACAAATGACACAACCTGAGCCAAATTACTGGGGATCTTTAGAAAGCATCTGCTGCTGCTTAAACCAATCATCCACCTTCAACCCTACGAAGGAAACAAATGGCAAACCATTCAGTTTTCCCTAGAAAGCTGCAGGGATTAGGCCAGGCAGTCGGCGTGAATCAACCCTGCCTCAAAGGCACAGAAAATTAAAAAAATGATTTAAAAAAAACACAAATTTCCACAGTGCGAGAGATGCTAATTTCGGGGCAGCCACTAGGGGGCAAGCGTAGCACTAACTTCCCAAGAGTAGGCTGGTGGGTGTGTGTAAACATTCGGACGACGTATTCTAGAACCTTCCGGAACGTTGAGGCCATGACGAAATTACTCGGCGGGTGCCTCCCTCCCTTTCCCGGAAGTTAGTTACATAGAGATGCGTAGTACAGAGCAGAGTGACTCGCCCTCACATGACTTCAGGGGAATTTCCTGATCGAAAGCCACTCTTTGCTTTCTCCCTCCCTCTTTCTTTGTTGCCATCCCGAGGAGGAAGCGAGAGCCGCTCTTCCAAAGCCGGGAAGAAATCCCAGATTTCCTCATAGCTGGGACCGAGGAACAGCTCGTAAACAAGTTCCGGCTCCAGAGCGGTGGGCGCCTTTCTAGTTCAGCCCCTCTTTTCGGTGGTGGGTGGAATCTTAGGGGCAGAGCGAAGTAGCAGCCCTCCTCCCTCCTGGTAGGCCTAAGCAGAGATAGGACGAGGAGGAAGGTTCAAGCATCCCTGTTATCCGCATTTCCCCGCCCGAAGGGGGGTGGTGGTGGTGGTCTTCTCAGTTGACCTCCAGCGTGCCGCTCGTAGCTTAGTTGTGGCACGGCCCGAGATTCAGAAGGGCGCGTCATTCCGGGAATAGGTGCCTCGCGCCCTCTCTTTTCGGGAGTTTCCCCGGAAAGGGGTGGAAACCCTTGTCCCGGAAGTCCGCAGCTATATATACCCCTCTTCAGATTTTTTTCCCCTCGCTCTATCAACGCTGGGCAATAAAGGACGGGGGTTCTTCCGCTGCCTGCGCGTGACGCACTTCCTGTTCACGGCCTTGCCAGACGCTGTGGAAGAGCTGCTGCTGCTGCTGCTTCCAAACCGCGAAGGCTTAGCGAGCTTCGAGAGGAGCGGAGGGCGACTATCGCTGCTCGCGAAGGGGGAACGAGGAGCGAGCGGGTGAGCGCGGAGGCGGCCAAGGCGGGAAAAGCAGTTACGGGTCACCAGCAATTTAGCGCGCGCGCAGGCGGTGGGGGGGGGAGGAAGGCCCCGGCGGCACCACCACCACCACTGCAAAAGTGGGGTCTCTCAGCAACGGGTTTTGCGTCCCCCGCCCCGCCCTTTTTCTTTTGGCTCGTGCTCTCTCATGATTGGCCAAAGCGTGCCCCGCGCCGGGGGAAAAGAGGGGAGTGGTCGTCTGCTAACACAGGGTGGGTGGGTTAATGGCGTCCCTGCTTGCCTTCGGTAGGGGAAGTCGGAGAAGGCCGGCGCTAGCCTCCTTATATTTTGGATGCTGCCTTAGAACTCCGGGTCCTTTTCTCACCCATCTCTCTTCCTTTCTCAGCGGCGTTGCCTTTTTGCCTCGGGGGCTAAGCCTGGGCAAAAACGGGGGCACCGCAGAAGCACAGAAGGGGCCTGCCTGCAGGTGGGGGAGTCCGCCCAGAGCAGAGTTTTATAGCCATGGCACCTTTAAGATGGGTGGGCTTCGACTCGAGAATTCTCCAGCCAACATGTGGCGGGAAATTCAGGGATTAAAAGTTCATCCATTTTAAAGATGCCAAGAATGAAAAATACTGACTTGGAAGATTAGGACAGATTGGCGAAGGATGGCCGTGAAGAATAATTAAAATGCCAGTATAACAACCTATGGTGAATTAATTACAAATACATAATTTAACAACCAGTTACTAATAAATGATGGAGCATTTGCTGGCTAGAAAATTCTAGAAGTCCACGCATCTTAAAGATGCATAGGTTGGAAAATACTGCTCTAGAGCTTCAGAAATCATCCTTTATAAATGTGTTAAGGCAGTGTTTCTCAACCTTGACAATTTTAAGGCATGTGGACTTCAACTCCCAGAATTCCACAGCCAGCATTGCTGGCTGTGGAATTCTGGGAGTTGAAGTCCACATGCCTTAAAATTGTCAAGGTTGAGAAACACTGTGTTAAGGGAACCAAAAAGTTCTGTTTCAAGGGAAAAGATGTTGACGCAGGTAAAATAATACATACCGTAGTATTCCTGCTTGGAGTAAGAGATACTTTTTATTTCAACTGCTTTGTTTTTAAGTGAAGTACTTCACCTTGAGGTAACGATAGTGGAAAGTTTATAGTGGCTCAGTTTATTTGTATGCCACAGGCCACAGGCTGCTGATTTCAGTAGCACAAGGACCATTCAGTGCTGTCTCAAAAAGATAAACTGTGATGGTGTGTGGAATTTATTGCTGATAGCAGTGTTTCTGTTCTGTGCTTTGCCCAATGAAGTGGGGGGAGGGAACTTTATCCTTTTTACTCTAGCCAGAGTTAGTTTTTGTTCTTCACTGTAAAAATTTCTATTGTTATAAGAAGGCTTACAGCCAGAAATGATTCTATAACACTGTCTCTTATAAATTGAACCATTATGATAGCTTTTTACCCCAAAGCAGTAAATGGTTTTAGCTGAAATAAGAGAGAATTAATTTTGCCTCAGATTTCTTATACATCATGCACATAATTATTAAAAGTAATATTATTTGTCTTTTAAAATTTCAGTGATAGAAATTGAAAGAATAGCTGGCCATTAAAATTTCCTTGAAGTAGAAGGGAAACATTTTGTAGACAAGATTTAAAGAGTTTTAATGCTAGGTGTTTGTTTTATAGGTAATATTAAATTAACATATTTCACCTAACACTACCATTTTCTTAGTAAATAATCTGGAAGAAAAATATACAGATAGTCCTCGACGTACAGCCACAATTGAGCCAAACATTTATGTTGCTAAGTGAAACATTTGCTCCATTTTACGACTTACTTGCAAAAGTTGTTAAATGAATCAATGCAGCTGTTAAATTAGTAACATGGTTATTAAGTGAATCTGTCTTCCCCATCGAGTTTGCTTTGTCAGATTGTTGCAAAAAAAGATCATATAACCTCCAGGACATCGCAAGCATATAAGTATATATGAGTTAGTTTCCAAGTGTCTGAATTTTGATCATATGATGATGGGGATGCTGCAGTGGTCGTAAGTGTGAAAAATGATTGTCACTTTTTTTAGTGCCATTGTAACTTTGAATGGTCACTAAATAAACTGTTGTAAGTCAAGTACTACCTGTATAAGTACTAAAAAGAGTCTTCCTGTGTATTAAAACACATCCATCACTATTCAGTTTAATAATTCTTGACAGTAACTGTTCTAAATAATACTTTGTTTAGTACCTACATAAAGCTGCTGAATGATATCATTTGTCCACATGGAATGAAATATGCTGATGATATTCAGCATATTTGTCTAACTTTGCCTTGGGCTACTCAGATAATCCCCTCAAGTTCTTCTCTGTGTCTGGATGCTGTAAAGGCTTGCATAGAGAAAAATGTGCTTCAACTCAGTCCTAATGAGTCCAGGAAGCTGTGGGATTTTAGCTTTCCTGTACCTGGAATTAGAGATTTTTCACCTTTGCTTTTGGAGGGGTTTGCAGCACCGCACTCAAAACCAGTGCACTCTTGGAGGAGCCTCCTGGGTTCCCAGTTCCAGCTCAAGGAGTAGAAGACATTTGTGGCCAGGCAGGCCTTTGCACAGCTCTATCTTGTGCTCTAATTGTGCTTGTTCCTGGAGCATGTTAGTCACCTCTCATTTTGGGTAGTGCTTTATGTAGGTTGCTATTGAAGACTGTCTGAAAGCTGCATTGGTCAGGAGGTCTTCTCTCTGAGGCCTTTTCTCTTTGCAGTTGTTACTAATATCTTCATGGTTTACAAACTTTATGCATTCTTTGTGATTGATATTATCTCATAGTGAAGGTATTCATGGTAGAAACAGTATGAAATTCTAGATTCTGAAGTTTCTTTCTGCTAACTAAAGAAACTTAGGTCAATCAAAGTCTTCTTTTTATTTAAGAAGATATAATTACCTTTTATAGTAGGGATATATATCTTCTCCCATGCTGTTCTGGGAAAAAAATTAGTCTCTTGCAGATTGAATTTCCAGAAGGGTAGGAAAGGCACAACCAATACAATACTCTTTTCTCAATCTTAGATGTAATATTAGAAAATGTGTTAGCAGCTCATAATTCTGAAGTTATTTTAAAATTAAATGGAATAATTAGTAAACTAATAGTCCTTGGAAAATAGAATTGGCAGAACCAATAGAATTGGCAGAACCAGGTATTTGTATAGTTATTAATAATCTGCATGCTCTGAAGCAACTTTATATTCATATCTCCTTTGCATTTGGCCATGTAACTTTTGAAACAGTGAATCATGTCTGATTTTGATGAAATAGAAGTAAATAACAATTTGTGCAACAGTCATTCATTTGCATTGCTGTGTTGCTTCTTTCCCTTCAGCTGCTACTATTTTTTAGTATATCATCCTTCCAGATGTCCATATATATTTTGTGTAAAATACTGTTCCCTAGCCATTCTTTATCACCATTTTGCTTTTTAATTCCTTTTATTGCCTGGCTCCCCCTAGATAAAGATAGATAGATAGATAAATAGATAGATAGATAGATAACCTTTATTGTCATTTTTTACTGTGGGCACAATGGCACACATTAAAAATGAAATTTAGTTCCTTGCTCTCAAAGTTCTTTATATGTTTTAGCCTTGAATTTTCCTTTCTGACAATAGAACACACACACAAACACCCCTTGGATCTGTTGCTATCAGTTACACTGATCATATCTGGACCATCTGAAGGCCACCAAATTGCCAACTTCTGATATAATACTAAGGACATATTTAATACAGTATCTTAATTAGCAATACTCCTAATATGTAATCATTATTGAAAGATGTTTGTGAACAGCTGATTTCAGTGAAACTAGATTTCCTATCTAGTTTCATTGAAATCAGCTGTTCACATCTTTCAAAAGATGGTGTTGTAATTAGAAAAACTTATTTATGCTGTCTTTAGCATAGTTTCCAAGTAATATCAGAAGAATGTTTATTTATGCATTGAGCCTTTCCAAGATAAATACTATTCAAGCACATAACTATTTACAAGGGTTATTTAAATGCTTTAAATGGTACAGTACATTGCTTGATATAAGGTGTCACCTAATTAATCTTGGCTGAGCTCAAAAATTTTAGCTGGGTTGGACCTGCTATTTGTTAGTGATTTATATGGATTTATTTATCAATTATCTATTCTAATATTAATACTTGCTTGAAGCAATTATCATACAAGTCTGCGAGCTAGATTTAGGTATTGGGAGGAAATGTTCCTAATCTAATCAAATGTCAAGTTTGACTTGGATGCCTGTATTTTTATATAGTTAACTAGTTATTTCATAAGTAATTAGATTGTGAATGGATGCATTTGGATAAATTACAATAAATTTCCTGTAGTATGCTTTTTGTTTTTTATGAACCAATCTTACATTTCTCTTCTGAGTAAAAGAAGGGATTTGAATATCTTTTCTTACTTTTATGGGAGCTTATAGCATAGCATGTTGGGTACATTCCTGCTGTTTTCCTACCCTAATCTTTATGCAAATGAAATAAGTTTTTACTTTCTGCACTTTCTGGAAGACATGAGAGAAGGTGGAATTTTGTTCTCTGACAGCAAAGTAACATCAGGAATTCTCCAGCTGATCTTTTCTTCATAAAAACATTGCATAAATGAGGGAGGGCATTGCCCCCTCCCCCAATAATTAGGGGTATTACAGGATTGTCCACACATTTTAAGTGTCTGGTGGCCTTTCTGCATAACCAAAACCCAGTTCCAAATTAGCCACATCACTTGGAAGTGATGTGATTATAAGCTTTAAGAATGTCTCACAACACTAGAAAGGAGGCAGAGGCAAGCCATTTCTGAAAAAAGTGCAAAGAAAACTGCAGGGATTAATCCATTCAGTCACCACAAAAGGGTACTTTCCCCCTCCCTCATAAAAGGAGGGGTTGCTTTCAGGCCGCATATTCAGTGTGCAACCTTTCAGGATGTGTTGATGGTGCTTTTCCCAGAATTATTTTTGTTTAAGTCAGTTTATATTTCTTTTACTCCCCATCCCTTTTCTTTCTATACTGCAGTGGTTAGTTGGCAACAATAATACATTCTTCCTTTGCTCTCAGGTTTTCTAGTGAGAATAGAGAATGTGGGAAAAGGTGCAGGGATATATTCCTGAGATAGGTATGTAGAGCCACAGGAAGAAGAGAACTGATCTCTTTCTAACTTTCTATATTCAAATTGCTTCTGCAAATAGATTTTTGAATCCTGATGCATACACATAATAGTCTCCTGTACTTTCTGAGCAATAAAACTCAATTCTAATCCAACAGCAAAGTTTCTCCAATATAGTTTGTTTTAAGAATAGTTGTTTTAAACTGTTGGATGGAATTTTAAAATTCTATTCCTTTAAATTTTGTCTTTATTATATAACTTTTATGCTGCATACCACCATCCTCTCTTTCACTCTATAGTTTTCATTAGTTTAAGCGTTTATAGTATTCTTAATTTGTTAAGATGCCATAAAACTTTAATATCAAATAATTTCCCACAAGAACTAGATAAAAACTGACTCAAAATCACTACATTTAATTCTTTGCTGTTTTATTATTTATTAATTTATTAAACTTTTATCCTGCTTTTATTACTTTATAAATAACTCAAGTCAATGAATATACCTAATAACCCTTCTTACTATCTTCCCCACAACAACCTTGATATAAAAATCTTTGTAGTTTTGATGGAATAAAAAATATTTCAGATGTATTGCAAAATGATTGTTTGGTTTAGCCTACCCAAATTTTTGGCAAAAATTAAGACTCAGATACTATCTTACCTGATTAAAAACTTTATTAAAACAGTTTTGTTATTCAAAAATATGCTGATTATTTTGTCATCTAGATCAGGAGTTCCCAACATCCAGGCCATGGACTGGAACTGGGCCATGGCCCACCAGCAACTGAGCCACGCATGCGACCGAAGCCCTGTCTGTGCATGCACGTGCTCCAGGCAGTGCATGAAACCATGCCCCCCCCAATCTGTGGAAGAACCGCCCTCCATGGAAACCAGTCCAAGGCTCTTTTCCTACAAGGATTTTTTTGTGGCAGTGATTTAACAATCCATATTTTCATAGTGTACATCATACCTTTTAAGAGAAATTTGTGTTTTTATATTGAAATGAAGTCTTGATTTTACAGGATTCTTATCCGAACGCAATAAAACATGGTGGATTATTATGATGTTCTAGGAGTGCAGAAGCATGCCTCACAGGAAGACATTAAAAAAGCGTAAGTACCCATTTTTAAAGCTATGGCAGGTTATATTATATTCCTTGCATTAGCCATTTTTTGAGGGAGGCATTAAACCACATAAAATGGGGTGTCTATAAACAGTCTTCCCATGCTTCCTTTACTAACGCTTGGGGTGCTTATTTGTATGTTTACCTAGAATTAAAGCTTATAATTGAAATTATGGTTGGTCGCTCAGCCAGATATTTATTAACTGCAAAAGACTGTTTAAAGCAGAAGTTTTTTAAAACATACAAACAAATGTGGCTACAGAGAAAAAAAATCATATGTCAGGAACTTACATTAAGAATAAACATCGATCTTACAAAAATTACTCCCTAGAATTGGGACAAGTTTATTGATCAGTTGGCTGTGACTTCTAAATTAAGAAATTGATGGCTAATTCTAATTTCCTAATCATTCCTATGATTCAATTATAGATTGATAAAATAGGAGAAATAATTAATAGTACAATTCTTATAATATGGCAGTATCTAGAACTGCAGAGTATGGATGAGATTTTAATTAAACAACTTAATAATTAAGGTGTTTTTTACTTTTTCACATATTCTTTTTATGGGATTTAGAACCCTTATGAATTTCCCCTACTGCCTTTCCCCCCTATTTCCTTCTATTGTGTAGTGCAGCCCATCCAGATGTTTTATCCTTCTTAGATTAGTTCTTGCAAAATGGCCACAATGGGTCAAGTTAAATCTCTCAATCCATTAGGAGCAAATTATTATATTTATCATGCATTAGGAAATTAACATTGGCAATTAGTATGTCTATCAATGTTAAAAATGTTAAAAATTCTTAGTTCATCAGGCTAGCCGCTAGCTTATTCTTTTGTTATTTTTTTATGCAGTGTTGTTTTTGAATAAAGTATCTTTGGTTTTGATTTCAGTTACCGTAAACTAGCATTAAAATGGCACCCTGACAAAAATCCAGATAATAAAGAGGAAGCTGAGAGACAATTCAAGCAAGTTGCTGAAGCTTATGAAGTCCTATCAGATAGTAAGTAATAATATGAAAGAATTCCACATCCGTGTGGCAGTTAGAACACGCCTAAAACTATTGAATATATATTTAGAATGTCAAAGAAATTCTGTAACACTGGACTGGGTAGAAATGTTCTCCTCCTCTGGACTTTCCTTGAAAAAAACAGAGATGTGCTGCGCTAGATAATTGTACGCAGCAGTTGTGGAGAGGGAAGGAAAGGAAGGTGCTGGTAAAATGGAGAGCAGGTGGAGTATTTAAGGGAAAGATAATTTATATTGTTTCAGTAATCAATTTCAGTTTGTATTTAAATACAGGTAGTTCTCGACTTATAACAGTTCATTTAGTGACCATTCAGAGTTACAGTGGCACTGAAAAATGTGAGTTCTCCAGCATGGTGGATGTAGAATCCACTGGAATGGGTTATTTCAGCCCTCCTGCTCAGAGAGAGACTAGGAAAAAAGCTTTAGCCACGCCTTCCCCTGGGTGCGTCTCCCAGTTTTTTCCTAGTCTCGGCTCAGAGCAGACACCTTTTTCCTGGCTCCGTTGGAATTGATTCCAACCTTAATTTAAATCAGTTTCTAATTGATTTTTTTCCAAATTGCTTCCAAATTGCTTTCAAAGGGGCAACTGGTTGTCCTTTAGACCAGGCTCTGGGGCAGGGACTTCGTCCCTTACAGAGCTGGGTACTTTGATTCAAAGAGACTCCATTCCCCCCTTGGAGCTCGGATCCGCTCCAGGATTTGCAGGCAGCCTTGCCTGCGCTCCCAGACGCTCCAACAGGGCAAGCTTGCAGCAATCAAAGCCGGAGGACATCGGATCCAGGCACGGGGCTCCGTCGTCACTGGAAACGCTCCGGACAAACCGCAAGTGCCCGATCGGAGGGGGGGGGTTGCGGGGAGCACAGATTCACCCCGTACGGCATTTTAGAGCTGTTTCTTCAGCTGAGGGATTTTCCCTCGCAAACAGCCAAAGCGCGGCCGCCATTTTGGCCGCATGGTTTACAGAGGCCGCCTTCTGCATAAATCCCGAAGGCCGCCATCTTGGATTAGGGCCTACTAGGCCTCACCGGTCACTATACCTGCCTTGGCCTGGGCTGCCAGGCCCGAGCAGGGATAGCCTCCCAACGCGCTTCCAGCGCCTGGAGGCTCATTGACGGCTGCGTCTCCTGGCCAGCCCTGCCGGACCCTAGGCCTCCCTTCGGGGCAGCATAGGCCACAAGGAGGATCCCGGACCTAAGGGCCCTATCCACCAGCGTGGTTGACTATTGCCTGACTGCAATTCATCGTCCCTTCTAGAGCTGGGAGAGGAGGCAGTACCCCGTGGGCCCTGGTTCCCTAGGCCCCGGCAGGAGTGAAGGATTTAACAGGCCGCCTGCTATTCCTAGCCGTGGCCTTTAGCCACTAGGCCTACTGGACAGGTTTATAGCCTGCCTGACTGCTCTGCCTTATAGTTTGTAGTCACTGTGAGGGGCGGCTGCGCTCTGACCTGACTACCATCCTACGACTGCAATTCCAAATTCTTTTCCACTAGCCACCCTCTTGCAGGCTTGGTTAGTAACAATGGCAGACAGTGCCTCGCCAATGGCTCCCTTGGTCTCAGGTGCTCCCCCCCGCGCAATCAAAGCGCAGACCCACAGAATTGGATACAGGGGGTAAGAAAAAAGCTAAGACGAAGCACCTTACTTCCAAAAAGACCTCTAGGGCAGCCGAGCGAGAGGCCTCGAGGAGGCACCAGGCACTGGAGAGAGAATTCTCCAAGGCACAGCGGCTCCTATCCAGTGGGGCCGATCCGGTTCCCCCTGCCCCACTGGATATCAATATCTCGGAGCCAACCCAGGCACCTGTGCTGAATGCCACCTGGATTGCCACTCCTCTGGGGGAAACCGATCAGGCAGGTCCCTCTCACTCCTCCCCTCCTCCCCAGCAGGGTCCCCAAGTGGCTATTGCCCCAGCGTTGGTAGGGGCTACCCTTGGGGGCCAGGGGCCCGCATGGTCCCAGGCCCAATTCCAGGCCTTCATGCAGCACGCCTTCGTGCAATTCATGGCCCCACCGAGGATGCCACAGGTTCCTCCTCAGGTCCCACCCTCCCCCGCCGGTCTTCCCCCTCAGCAGGACTACACCTCAGCTCCGGAATCTGTTATCTCGGAAGCCTCATCCCAGGTGGGAGAGGGGGAGTCCGAGGACTCGGACATAGCGGATACCCCCATGTCAGACGAGGAGGAGGCAGAGCTCGATCAGGCCTCTGCATCCTGCCTCCTTGATCACTCCATCTTCACATCCTTATTGTCAAAGGCATGCGCCACTACCAGTTTAACCTCTGTGCAGGAGGAGAAACCCTCCACTTCAGCAGACAAGGAGTCCAATCAGTTGTTCAAGGTGAAGGTGGTGGAACACAAGCAGATCCCCTGCCCCTTCGTGTTCCGGGATGCGGTGGAGGCCCAGTGGGCCTCCCTGTCCACCATCCCCAGGGAAAGCACCCTGGAAAAGAAGCTCTATAATGTGGCCCCATCTTTCGCTTCTCTGCTAGACGTCCCTTCAGTGGATTCCCCTCTAACTTCCTTGTTTTCAAATTCTGCCGCCTCAGGAGACATGACAGAGTTCCTCACAGCGGAGGACAAGAAGTTCGAGGCCAACTGCAGAAAAGTGCACCTGACCTCCGGTCAGGCCATCAAGGCAGCTACAGGAGCCTCCTTCTTCGCCAGGGCGTCCATCATGTGGCTCTGGGAACTTCAGGCCACGATCCCTCTGGAGCAGGTCAAAGTGCACCAGACACTCGTCAAGCTGGTAGGGGCCTCTCAGTATATGGCCGATGCCTCCCTCCACTCGGCCAAGTGTTCGGCCCGCTTAATAGGTGCCACAGTGGCCTCCCGCAGGCTCCTGTGGCTGAAACACTGGAGGGCGGACTTAAAGGCAAAGTGCCGCCTCTCCTCAGCCAAGTACACAGGCAAGGACCTGTTTGGCTCCATCCTTGACCCACATGTGGTCGAGGGTAGGGACAAACGTAAAGTCATTGCCCACCCCTCCAGGAAGTCTAACAGACGGCAGCAGCCGGACTCTCACAGGCAGTCCTCACATCCCTCGGGCCCTTGGGAGTGGCGGCAGCCCTTTCGAACAGGGCAGTCCTGGGATGGGCCCAGAGGTTCACGTTCCTTCCCCCAGAGGCAGGACCGTCAGCAGGACCGCCAAAACACAGGACCCAGGGGCCAGACTCAGACTAAACGCCCCTTCAGGGGGTTGGGGGGGCGCCCTTTCCGGCGACCCAAGTGACTCCCTCGGGGAGATCCCAATACGGGGGCGCCTAGAGCGGTTTTATCAGGTGTGGGAGCAGACCACCACCGACTCCTGGGTCAGGGACACAGTCAGGCGAGGCCTAGCACTCGAATTCGAGGCAATCCCACACGATCGCTTCCTCCAGTGCCCGGTGTCGCGAAACCCCTCCAAGGCACGGTTGGTATCCTCCGCCATCAAACACCTCCTGGACATCAGGGCCATAGAGCCCATACCGGGGGACCAGACTGGGACAGGTTTCTACTCCATCCTGTTCGTGGTCCCCAAGGCATCAGGAGGGTGGAGGGCGATTCTGGACCTAAAGGGCCTGAACCGGTTCCTAGTGTACCGACGGTTCAAAATGCAGATCCTAAGGTCCATACTGGCCGGCATCAGGAAGGGGGATCTCCTCTCCTCCATAGACCTCACAGAGGCCTATCTTCACATTCCAATCTCCCAGGACCACCGCAGGTTCCTGCGCTTCTGCTACGCGCTCCGGCATTACTAGTACCGGGCCCTCCCGTTCGGGCTCTCTTTGGCCCCAAGGGTCTTCACGAAGGTACTAGCGGTCTTGGCCGCCCATCTCCGCATGATGCCGGTGCGCGTCCAGTGCTACCTGGACGACATCCTCGTTCAGTCCAGGTCCCTTCGGTCGGCGCAAGCAGACCTGATGACCACCATCCAGGTACTCCAGTCCCACGGATTCTCAGTGAACTTCGGGAAAAGCCACACTTCCCCCTCAAAGCGACTCCTCCATCCGGGGGCCCTGATAGACTCAGAACAGTGCAGGGTCTACCTATCCCAGGAGCGACAGCTGAGCATCCGGAAACTGATATCCCAGATCCGGGGCACGAGAAGGGTCCCCCTGGTGCAGTTGTCCCAACTCCTGGGAAAGATGGTATCCTGCATGGGGATAGTCCCGTGGGGGAGGCTCCACTCGAGGACCCTCCAGTGGTTCCTCCTCCCCTTTCAGAAACAAAACCTCAGCGCCTCTCCCCAGAAGGTTCAGATTCCACCCCACGTCCTCACGTCCCTCCAGTGGTGGGTTTCTGCAGCCATGTCCAAGGGGACCGTATTCAAGGAACCCTCCAGGGTAGTCCTGACCACAGACGCCAGTCTGTTCGGCTGGGGCGCTCACCTCCAAACCCAGCTGGCCCAGGGGCGTTGGTCCAGGGCCGACCTGGAACAAAACATAAACTGGCTAGAGCTAAGGGCCATCCATCTGGCCCTCCTCCACTTCTCTCCCCTAGTGTTGGGCAAACATGTCCTAGTCCTGACGGACAACGTGGCGGCCAAGGCCCACGTCAACAAGCAGGGGGGCACACATTCCTGGGCCCTCCTCCAGGAGGCCAAGGAGCTGGGGCTGTGGGCAGAGACTCACCTAAGGTCAATAAGGGCGGAACACATTTCAGGGGAGGCAAACCGGCAGGCAGACTCGCTGAGCAGGGTAACCGTGGACCACGCAGAGTGGCGACTGGACACCAGAGTATTCGACATGATAGCGACCAGGCTCGGCAGGCCATGTCTGGATCTCTTTGCCTCCCCGGCCAACGCCCAGCTTCACAGGTTCTTCACCAGGTTCCCGACCAGAGGGGCCGAGGGGACGGACGCTCTGCGGTCCAAGTGGCCTGAGGGGCTGCTGTACGCCTTCCCTCCCCTCTCCCTGATCCAGGCCACTATCCGCAAGCTGCTACTAGAGCAAGCGGAAGTAATCTTGGTTGCGCCATATTGGCCACGGCGCCCATGGTTTGCAGACCTAGTGGATCTGTCCCTGTCTCCTCCGTGGAGACTCCCGCCAAACCAAGTGGCCTCTCTCAAGGGGAGCTCCGCCATCCAGACCCTCAGTGGCTGCAGTTAGCCGCCTGGCACTTGAGCGGGAGTGCCTAACTAAGCAAGCCTACTCCCCAGAGGCGATCTCTATGATTCAAGCCTCTAATCGCCCCTCAACAAACAGGATCTACGATGCAACCTGGCAAAACTTCTGCCAGTGGTGCTCCCCACGGGGGTTGGATCCCCTATTGGTAGTCGTCCCAAACATCTTAGACTACCTGCTAGACGGCATGTCCAAGGGATTGTCCACCAACACCATCCGCAGACAGGTGGCAGCATTATCCACGGTCCTCACCTGTGACAATTGGGGTCCCCTCTCTCACCACCCAGCGATCTCCGCCTTCCTCAAGGGGGGGCAAACTCCGGCCCACCCCTGGTGCATAGATACCCATCCTGGGACCTACCCACAGTATTACAGGCCCTAACGGAGGCTCCCTTCGAGCCCCTGCAATCATGTTCTCTACACTTCCTATCCTTGAAGGTGGCTTTCCTAATAGCCATTACCTCAGCCAGAAGGATTTCGTAGCTGGCCGCTCTTGTCAGTTCGGGAGTACCTGTGTATCTTCCACCAAGACAGAGTGGTCCTCAGACTAGACCCCTCATTCATCGCCAAGGTTAACACCAGCTTTCACAGGTCATTGGACCTTGTGCTACCCAGCTTCTGTCCCACTCCGACCCATAGACTAGAACGCCAGTGGCATAAACTGGATGTGCGCAGGGCTCTGCGCATTTACATAAAGCGTACAGGCCCCTTCCGCAGGTCCGAGGCCTTGTTTGTCTCCTTCCAGCCATCTGGCATGGGCCGCAAGGTATCTTCCACCACCATTGGCAGATGGATCAGGGCCTGCATTGCTAGGGCGTACTTCTCGCAGTTGCTGCCCGTCCCATCACGTATCACGGCTCACTCCACACGTAGCGCAGCAACTTCCGCGGCCTGGGCCACCCAGGCCTCCATAGAGGAAATTTGTAGGGCGGCGTCCTGGTCGTCTCCGTCCTCATTCATTACCCATTACAAGAGTAACAGGTTTGCCGCGGTGGACGCTGCGTTCGGCAGACAGGTCCTTCAACAGGTGGTTGCCTCCAGGGAGACGCCAGCCTAGACCTTCCCACCCTAGGGGACATGGGGGGCTTTGGTATGTCCCATTCCAGTGGATTCTACATCCACCATGCTGGAGAAGGGGGGTTGTCTTACCTGAACGCCTTTTCTCAGCATGGTGGTGTAGAATCCACTCCCTCCCTTGAACAACGGGCTAGGCTTGCGTGGAGGGCACCCCTCTTCTGTTATTACCTTACCTTTTTGGAGCCATGGTATCAGAGCTTAGCTTCCTCGCCTCGTAAAAAACTGGGAGACACGCCCAGGGGAAGGCGTGGCTAAAGCTTTTTTCCTAGTCTCTCTGAGCAGGAGGGCTGAAATAACCCATTCCAGTGGATTCTACACCACCATGCTGAGAAAAGGCGTTCAGGTAAGACAACGCCCCTTATGACCATTTTTCATAGTTACGATCTTTGCAGCATCCCCGTGATCACATAATCAAAATTCAAATGCTTGGCAATTGGTTCATATTTATGACTGCTGCTGTGTCTCAAGGTCATGTGATCTTCTTTTGCAACGTTCTGACAAGCAATGGGGGAAGCCAGAGTCACTTAACAACTGGGTTACTAACTTATCAACTGCTGTGATTCACTTAACTGTGGCGAATTAGGGTGTAAAATGGGGCAAAATTCACTTAACAAATGTTTCACTTAACAACAGAAATTTTGAGCTCAGTTGTGGTTGTAAGTTGAGAACTACCTGTAATGTAAATTATATAAATTAGGCCAAGATGAGCAGCTTGATCTAATTACACTCTCCCTTCCCACCAATATGTCACTTGAGATTTTTGGCAAATGTTTTGTTCTTTATCATATGTTAGGGCAGCGATTCCCAAACCTTTCTATACCACGCATCCCTAGAATGCTTCTGATATATTCTTGCACCCCTTACAAATGTTTGAAATAATGGCAACAAATTATACATATACACTATAATTTTGAAACTTCTAAACCCAAGCTTTTGCACCCTTTGGAATATCATCTCGCACCCCCAGGGGGTGTAAGCATCCCCAGTTAGGAACCCTTGTGCTAGGGTTTCCAAAGTATAATCTCCCTTGGTGAGGTGCAGACAGAGTAAGAGAAGATGTGAAGAACCTTTTAGTTGTACATTGTTGCAATAAATCATAAACATAGTTTCCCGAAGTTTCATTTTATCCTTTTCATATCATTTTGATTTTTAGGGGAGATGTATAAATTAAGATTGCAGGTAGTCCTTGATTAATGATGGTAACTGGACTAGAATTTCTATCGCTAAGCAACATATGTGACATTATGTGACTATGCCACTTCCATATGGAAGTTCTGGCAGTCCCCAGTTACTATTAAACAAATCACTGCAGGTTGTTAAGCAAGCACTGATATGACCATGACTTCTGACTTCCTGCAGTCTTCTCCACTGATTTTGCTTGTGGGAAAATGATAGGAAAGATTGCAAATGGTGAACATGGGACTGCAGGTCGCTGTGTCAGATAGAATGTCAAGGTCTGGTCATAAGTGCCATATTGTTCCACTGTAAGTTCGAACAATACACTAAAGAATAGAATAATAGAACAGAATAATATCTTTATTGTCACTTTGAATGTACACTAATCGGCATAAATTAAAATGAAATTTTGTTACATACAGCTCTGAAAGGGTCACCACCTCCAAAATACACTACATAAATATGACGAAAAGAAATGAATAAATACAAAATTATGCATATACCCACATATACGACACAGAGAAACAACAGTCTAGTTCGAGTTATGTATACATGTGCATAGTGAGAAAAATGAACCTTGAGAGTTTACCAGGCAGATGACATAGGGAATAAAGCCATAAAATGAGTGTGTGGGGTCTCTAACAATGCTTTGAGCTCTAAGCACACAGCACTTATAAGGGAACGAGCTTCCTATGATCTCTGTATGGACTTTCTATCTGAGGCACTGCTGACACCAAACCAGACAGTGAAGCAGTTTGTTAAAATGCTTTCAATCGTGCCTCTGTAAAAAGTGGCCAGAACAGAAGGAGAAAGATGTGCTCTCCTCATCTAACGCAGGAAATGCAGATGGTGGTTTGCACGCTTCACTAAGGATGAGGTATGGAGAGACCAATTCAGATTGTTAGTTATCTGCACCCCCAGATACTTACCGTAATACTGTTGACCACTTCTACAGCTGCATCCTTAATACTGGCTGGAGTATGACTAGGCTGGCTTTTTTAAAAATTCTAAAGGGAGGTGTGATGACAAAAGATTTAGGAACTTTTGTCATATTATTAATCTGTGATAGTGTGCAGTTGTGAGATTTAGGAAACGCTTCCTCAGCCTGTCATAGATTTTGCTAACTTTTGACTGAATTTAAGAAAAAATAATATTTATTCAGAGAAAGATAACAGTTTTGTTACATGTTTCATCCTACTTAAGAATTACATCTTGATGTTATTATAATACATTCCCTATAGCTTTTTCATAATTTGCAGACTTACGGCAAATACCAGAGATTGATTTTTTAAAAAGTACTCAAAGAAGAGACTGGCTTGTCTTCTCTTTTTTCCTTTGTATCCTCAACCTGGTCTTTTAAAAGTCAGGGAATATTGCTGAATAGGATTGCTATGCTTGGAGGTGTTTAGAGGGAAATCCATAGAACAGAGCAAACATGAGATCATCAAAATAGTTTGTCTTGGATTTATACTTCCTCTTCTTTGCAGCTAAAAAGCGGGATATCTATGATAAATATGGAAAAGAAGGGTTAAATCCAGGTGGAGGTATGTAAGGATTTAATTCTGCTGCTCCTGTTTTTTTTAATGTAAATGTGAAACCACATAGCTTTGATAATTAGAAAGGATAAAATATGGAAAGAGTGAGAGGATAGAATAAGTGATAAGATAATTGCAAGAAAGAAAATTGGAACCTGCTTCTTTATATCTTATTTTCTTCCTTTTCTCTTTTTTCTTTTATCACTTTTTAAAATTTGTATTGTTTTTATGTGTAAAATTATTCAATAAAATTAATTTAAAATGCTAAATGTTTGTGGAACAGACAGTCTGTCAATGGATTTTAATAGATGTGTGTACTGATTTAAGTAGGACAAATCTATTCTAATTATGGCTACATCTAATTAAAATCCTTACATCCTATCTCTAATCTGGGAAGGATTTTGAGAAAGAAAAATAAGAGATCACATGCTATGTTGCTTTTGATAAAATGACAAAAATTCAAGAAATACAATTATTACAATTTCTTATTAAAATGGTGCTCTTGCTAAATTATATAAGGAATGTTTTAATATTCTGGAAAATGGAATATTGAATACTCTTTTTATAGGTGGAAGTCATTTTGACAGTCCATTTGAATATGGTTTTACATTCCGGAATCCTGAGGATGTCTTTAAGGAGTTCTTCGGTGGGGGAGATCCATTTTCTTTTGACTTCTTTGGTGAGTACTTTTAAATTAAATTTGAGTGTGTCAAATACTAACATTTTCACTCCCCCCCCCACTTTTAAGAATTCTCATACTTAAAGCTTCTAATCCTCTGGTTTTCCATGTATGTTGGCAAAAAGATACTCTCAATGTGTTCAAAATCTGATTTGGTTTCTTTGGATACTTTGAAGTGCTGAAGATCTGTACAATAAATCGTGGCCTATAGCTGTATAATCCTTTAAAATATTTCAGAATTAATTTATTTTGATGTTGTCCTTGAAATTGATTAATTCATAGAATCACAATGCTGAAAAGAACCTTGGAGATCTTCTAGTCTCAATACCCAGGATAGGAAACCACATATCATCCTGAATAAATAATTATCCTATTTTTCTTGATAATTGCCATAACTTCAGGAGGCAAGCTGTTTCATTACTTAAATATCTCCCATTTTTAATAGTTGTATAAATATATTTTAAGATTTTAGATGCAAGTTCTAATGCTTTCCAGTGCAGATGAAATTAGAATGAGTTCAACTTTTTCACTCAGTTTGAAATGAATAGCAAACCACATCCTTCATTCCCCTTTTATATTGGTGCAGTAGCCAAGAGGTGAAAATGCTGGCCTCCCACTTGGAAGGTTGAGAATTAATCCTAGGCTGCGACAGAGGTTTCTCTATCAGGACGCAAAGAGAAAATATCTGCTGGGAACTCCACATAGGTGTCAGGAAGGGCATCCAGCCAGTAAACTCTCAGCTCCATTCAGTTGCCCAGACTCTACCCTGAAGCAAGGGATTACAGGGTCATAAAAAGAAAAAAATCTCTTTTATATGTTGTGATATGCTTATATGCATTAGTTATCATGGCTATTTGTCTATTTTCTGTCTAGTTGGCATTCATTCTGCTAAGAATATGCTTAACATTTCTTAACAAAGGACCACAGTGTAAAAGAACCAGAAATGTGACAATTGTACAGTTGCTTTTAATCAAGATGCGAAAGAATTTTTCTTAAACCACACAGGCTGATTTGAATGGATTTGGTTTCAGCGGGTTATAGACAAGAGAAAAATATTTCCCAGTAACTACCAAATTTTCCTAACAAGAGCAAGACATTGTGACAGTTAAGCATTGCAGTTCATAATTGAATGAAATGGCATCATTTTATTGGAGACACATATAGCCAGAACATCAGTCAATCTTCATCAGTGGATTTCTCATTCTGTGCTATGCGGAGATATTGAAATGCTGCTTGGAGATTGGAGGACCCTTACTGTTTGTGGATTTTTTCCCCTTGCTATTAAAATTCAGCAGATATGGTTTTGCTAGGTAGACTTTGGGAAAAGTTAATGCTTAAATGAAGTGGAGAATGTTATTTTTAGAAAATTTAAGTGGAATCTTCTGTTTTGGGGTTGGTATATAAAAATCTTGTTTGCTGTGATAGATAATATATTGGATAATATATTAAAGAGTGCAATTGCAGATTTTTTTTCTGATCCTTTTTCAATTGTAGATATGATCAACTGAATTATTTCTGTGTTACCTAGTCAGGATAGGTTTGTATAGTTTGACTTTTTGTCCTTCTAAGCAGAAAATGTTTACTTATATAAGAGAATTTCTATTTTAATGTCTGGAATTGGCCCTGAGAACTTTGGGCTAAAGGTACCCTAAAATACCGGGAACATATAATTACCTCTCATTTTCACCTAATAATTGCAGAGAGGCTGTAGAACTTAAAAATAAAAAGTTTAGTAACTGTTTTGGAGTGGGCAAGGATATAGGAGTTAAAATTAAAGGGATTAAGTTCTGTGGATAGAGGTCATTGGTAGATTTGTCTGAGCTGTTCTTTAAAGCATTCATTCTCTATGAAGTCTCTGTCTCTGATTTTGAAATAGCTGTGAATCTAAGACTAACTGAAATTTTATTTGGTTTTGATAGGAATGCCTTTTATTACCTAAGGCTGCAAGTCTTAGATTGCACTGAAAAGAGACAATGACAGTAGGCTGAATTTGAAGAAAATTCAAAAATTTCTGATAATATAAAATATAGCAACCTAGTTCTTATATAAAATGTTTCGGTTGCTGGATTTGTTTCGGTGTCCAAATGAAGCTGTAACTTTTGGGCTTAAAAATCTATTTTCATTCCAGGTAACTTGAATAATTTGCCTCATCTTTAGAACAAAGAATAAGGATCCTGTAGTCCTTCAGATGTTGCTCAACCAGCATTGTTTAGTGCACATAATAGACTCTCAACTTATGGTTTAACCTAGGACCTCTTCAAAAATTTATTTAAATGTATTTTTATGAAATATATAAGAAGTAATTTTATCTGGTTAAAATTAATCATTCTTAAAGCCCTACCTACAGGGAACCCTGATGGCTGAAGCTTTTAAGTTGAACAAGATTGTGAGCCTCTATTAATTTTAGTTACATCTTTTGATCTTGACTGAAACATACTGCTTAAATTTTTGCTATATTTTGGGACTGCTTGGGAAAAAGTTACCCCCCCCGGTACCCTAAATATAATAAACGTGAAGTTCTTTTTCTTCTTTCCAATGGAATGGATCTATTTTTGGAGAAATTGCTCCCCCAGAATTCATTTCCTGTCTACAGTAAGAATAAACATGGAAATGAATATGTTTAAAGAATAGTTGTAACTTAATTGGTAACTATGAATAATAAAATTGTCTTAAATATCCCATTTATTCAATAGTTGATATTCTGGTATTAGAAAATAATTTTGAAGGTATATCCAAAAAGCCATGAGCATTTTTGGTGATAAATCTGAATTTAATAAGATAACTAGTATTACATTTTAAGTATAAAAAAGAACTCTTAAACAGCGATGTGTGGGGGTGCTCATATCTTCAGAGAATAGACAGAAATATTTAACTTAACATTCTTCTTTCCTAAAGAACAAGCATTGAGCTTGGTCTTCCATTGAAATGGAACTTTTATTCACTCATGAATTTGACAGTATTATCCTGCTAAGCTTCTCAAAGTAATATATTTAAATTCTTGGGAGGTAAGTTTTTAAGAATGTGCTTGGGGACTTGCATTATTCAGTGGCAAATGTCTGTTATGTAATTACTGAACTACAATTGGTACTTTTCTTAGACACCTGCTCATTGCTTATCAGTTGGCTGCCAGAGGATTCTAGTAATGAAGGATCAGAAGAAAGGTCTATAGAGGAGCTTTTGGAAGAGTATAGCTTTGAGTCGGTAGGAGAAATGGCAGAGGAACTGGAGGAAGAGCTATATGAGGAATATGGTGAAGATTCACTTGAGGGATTTGAAGAATTTGAAGGATCTTTTGAGCTGGACGATGTGCTAGTGGAGGAAGAGGACTTTTCTGAAGAAGCAGACGAGTCCTTAGAGGAGGAGGAAGAAGTGAGTTTAGGGTCAGAAGACTGGGTAGAAGAGCCTAGCAGTATAACCGTGGAGGAGCTGGAAGAAGAAATAAGTGTAGGATCAGAGTTGGAGGAATTTTACTAAATAAAAGTCTTTATATTAATAAATTTTATTTTAAGCTATCTGAAATGTCTCTTCACTTCTCTGAAGGATACTTACTTGGTATAAAAAAAGTCAAAACAATTGTGTTAACTAGAGCTAAATTTAAATGCAGTTTGAACATTATCACAAACTTTTAGTAGCTTTGGGAGCTTTTAGAGTCACTTTGGTGAATTCTAATTAGCAGAACTCAAAAGTGTGTTTTATGATCATGGTACTGTAACTAGTCATTTTAAAAAGAGAGAAAAAATGTACAAATTTGAAGCTCAGCTACACGTGTTTTTTAAGCCTTTTCAAAGAAATAAGAACACCCCGAATATTAAATGAGCTGTGTAGATGTACCAGAAACCTACTTGATTCATTTTTCTGAGAACATCTATAATTACTTGTTCAGAAAAGTTAACAGAATAAATCTATTAATGATACAAAAGCTTTGTTGTTACAAGCAGTCAGAAAATATAATTTTAACCCTTACCAAGCTTGGATGTTAACAAGCAAATAGCTCTCGAAACATGCTGGAGATACAGATTAGTCTTCCCTTAATTAATTGGGATTCTTGGGATGAGTCTCACATTTATCCTATTCTTTTGCTAACAGATACCAAACTATTACTCTTTTTCTTTGTAAATAAATAAATAAATAAATAAAAGTTCTTTAATTCTCCAAAGAGCATAATTGGCTCTTTAACATGTTCATATATAATATTTTCATAATATTGAAATACAAAATGAAACTATAAAATAAAGATGCTGGCTAGTATAAATTAAGTTATTAACTGAGATGGATGGCCATAGAAATGAACAAAAATGCTTTTTATTAGCATTCTAAAATCATTGAGTTCTATTAAGTGCAAACTTTTATATATTGAAGGTCAGCAAAGATTCACATGGCACTTTAGAAGCATCTTCATGTCTGAATATATTTGAGTGAAACTAATGGGTGCAGCTGGAGACAATGTATATTTCCTTTTTAAGTGCTGATGGAAAAAATTAAAAGGGACATGTTGCATAAACCATCTGAATAAATCAATGACTTCATTTCGGTTTGATTCTTTATTGAAGATTTTTAAACGGGGAAAATTTTCTTAGTAAATCTAGAGATTATCAATTTGGAATAGGTTACTTTGCTGTATATAAGTCAACATAGTTTATTAAGAGATTTCATTATAGAAAAACTAGGCAGTGTAACTTGAGTTTCTGGATTCTTAAAATACAGATGAAATTAATTGCATATAACTAAATGTGATTCTATAATTGAAGAATTATTTAAACTCCTGATTTTCCCTAGGAATATTTTAGGCACTCTGAAGTCACATTCATAGTAAAAACAAAACCTGAATTGAAAAAATAAACATCAGGTAACTTGGAAAAAAATGGCTATTTATAGATCCATAATAGTGAGCAGTAATATAATATAGTTCATGGGCACACAAATGACCTTCATACTTTGTTTATGAGTCAGTGTAATAAATTAGGCAGCTACACCAGTGGCTTTTACCTGATAATATACTGAACTTTAATATACAAAGACTCTTGTTACAGGAATGGTATTTTATTTAAAAGATTCTTAAGCTATTGGTGGTGTTGGAAATATACTAAAATAGCGCTAATCTTAAAGAAAGCCAAGTCTTCTACTAGTAGTTATAGTTTAAGGTATTAATGCAGACTGATTCTCATATCTTTTATGGTTGAAGACATCCCTTTAATTTTTCAGTGAAGCTGTTGGTCCTTGGGAAGCGTAGCAGAATGTTATCTTAAGAAACTTGTATGTACAAATATGAAAGTGAAATGAATATGTACTGTTTTCCTTTATGTAACAGGCGAGTTTCATGAAAATGAAAATTAGTTGGATATAATGGTTGGGATGATTGACCTGAAGTCAAGAGATCCACTTGAAAGTATTTGTTGAGTTAAAAGGGCTGGAGGTTGAAGTCTTTCATAAAAAAGTATAAATACAAATCCATGTACTTTGGTTTGAAGCATTAAATATTAAAAATTTAGCTGCCAGGGTAGGTATATCTAGAAGTTGCTGATTTATTTTGTCCTTTTAGATGGATGAAACTAGAGTTACATCATTTGAATGTTTATGTAACTATAATATAATTGAAGTTAAAAAACCCATTGTAAATAGTTCTAATCTTTAAATGCATACTGTTTATACGTGTAAAACAGTTTCTTAGGAATAAAAAAAAAGAGCAACCTACCTGTGGAATTCTTACTCTTAAGGATCCACCAATTACAATAACTATTTTCCCTGTTATTAGTTTTTAAATTACATAATTCATCTAGGGACCGTTCAGAACCAAATTTTAAGCATGTGATTTAGATGTATTTAATGTCTTGAAGTCATTCTGAATATTTGATGAGATACATTTTAAAACAGTTTTAAAGACAAGTATAATACCCATAAATATATTTCAGATAAGTCTCCTCTTCAGATAGATTCTAAAAATGTAATAATAAACAGCTAAATCTTAAAGACATGTTGAACTCTACTTAACAGTTTTAGGGTTTCAACATGATCCTATACAATTATAGCAGAAGAATGTCTTGTTGTTCCTGTTCCTCTCTCTTTTTTTCAAAAATCGATGTGTTTTACAAAGAAGCTGTTTGGCAATATGGAAGCTTGGAAGTGCTAGGGTTACCTGAAGTCCTTTGATCTAGATTATGTTGAACAAACTATTTTCAAAAATTTTTCAAATAAATTCATATATCTATTTATCTCTACCTAGATAGTGGTATTTTGGGTTCTGTGGAGGTCTTAGACTATATACATTGATATATTGATTATAAAGTTCTGCGACACAGTCATTCTTCAATTAAATATTGAAGACTGCATTGTTTAAACTGTCTTATTGTGATAATGTTTTGCATATATTCATTTATACAGTTTTAAAGTATCTGGATCAAATATATGTCATAAGGTGACAAAATGGTAATGATTTTAAGACCAATGAAGATGAAATATTTGGATTAATAACTTACACTTTGCTGTCCCGTAATATTAAATTTCTAAAGAGAAATAAGTAATGCTTATAAGGTTTTTTTATTATTTACTGATTTATATATTTTTGTGCAGGTTTCTTAATATTTTAACTGGTTAAAACCTCGTTAATCAGGCTAATAGAACAGATTTAGATTCTTTACTGCAGCTTTTGTTCAGGTTCCTAAACCTACAAAAGAACGTAGTTGAAATGGGCAGTGAAACACAAATGTCTTATTTTTCCACAGGTTGCTGTTTTCTTTCTTTTATTAGAAAAATTACTAAATTAGAAAATTATGAGTTATACTTTTATATATATATGAGTGTAATTTAGCATTAAAATCTTTATGTGACAATTATGCTCCTTCATCAAAGATCGAAATATATTATGCTGGAGATATATCTTAATATTTAAATGTCCATTATTAAATTTTTAAAAACCATTTTGTTTAATTGTTAACAGAAATTCTGGTTAATTTGAAACTTTTTAATTTTATTTGCAGAAGATCCTTTTGAGGATTTTTTTGGCAATAGAAGAGGGTCACGTGGAAACAGAAGCAGAGGCGGTGGTTCATTTTTCTCTGCCTTCAGTGGTTTTCCTGCCTTTGGGGGTGGTTTTTCTTCCTTTGATACAGGTAGGATGAATTTAATTACAATGTAGACATTGAAATGTGGACAATTCTCAAAGGTTTATACCCTGCAAACCTGCAAAATGTGATTCTGCTTTGGACACCCTTGATGCAAGCTAGAATTATAGGAAAAGAGAGCAGGAGTTGCTTGGATGGATCCAGTGATTTGAGTTTTTCATATTTATTTCAAGGTTGAAGAGCCTTTGGTCCTCAAAAATATTATTGATTTACACCATTTGGCAGTTCTGTCAAGCACAAGAATCAGCAATATTTGAGTTTCCATATGTTTCCATATGTTTCTAGCCTTCAAAGATGTAAAACAGTATTTGGTATTTTGAATGTATTCAGAACATGTAGTGTTATTTAATATTTCTCAGTGTTGGTGAACAAATATGGTCTTAAATAAAACATTAATCTGTCCATTAATCTAAAAACAGATTTGGCCAAATACATTTTGTCACTTTTTCTTTCTTAGCAGGTTTCACTTCATTTGGTTCTCTTGGCCATGGAGGCCTTACTTCATTCTCCTCCACATCATTTGGTGGTAGTGGAATGGGTAATTTCAAATCTGTATCGACTTCAACTAAAATAGTTAACGGCAGAAAAATCACTACAAAGAGGTACAGTGACTTAGATTTAAATTTAAATTTCTTAATGGGTTGTTAATGCCATTTCTTTCCATTCAAAACAAAATTAGAATATAGCAACTATTTATTTCAGTAAGATTTGACTAATTGTTCTTAAGTTGTTGTGTTTTTTATCCTGGGGATAAGTCTAAATTATGTTGGCATCCCTGTAGTTGAAGTGCCTAAGATACACATCATAAAGGAAAAGTATATAGTGTGTCTGATCCAACTCAAAATCCTAGTTAAAAAGATAGCTCAGCTAAAGAATCTTGCAAGGGTTTTGACAACTGGAGAATTAATTGTTTCAAACATGTGGGTAAAATGACGTTTTCCAATGTAGTGTGCTGCTATAAGGTAGCATCTTATAGTAAATCACTATGGGTAAGATCTCTAGGTTATATTTTTACTGTTTAAAAAAATAAAAACCAACACCCATGCTCTTCCGTGGATTTCTGTCCTGCAGAATTGTTGAGAATGGACAAGAGAGAGTAGAAGTTGAAGAAGATGGCCTGTTAAAGTCTTTAACAATAAATGGTAAGGAGCAGCTGCTACCCTTGGATAACAAGTAATTCATCGCACGCATTTAACAGAAATTTAAGTTATAACGAGCATCCTTTGCGGATTAACAGGAACATTTTTTGAAGATTTCAGACGAACTCTTTCATTATACTATACGTAAAGTATTTAAAAATGGCTCATCGGAGCTCGTATGTCAGACTTTTTGTGTTTTAATTGCTGGGACCACATGATTAGGACCATTTTTTGTCCTTAAAAATTGTTGTAAATTTCTGTACGCACTTTGCTTTATATTAAACATGATTCTAGGTAAACATTTACCCTACTTTGTTGTTAGGGACAAATTGTACGCTAGTATTAGCATGAATCTTGTTTTTTGCTATTTTTTTTGTTCTTAGGTGTTGACATGTGAGCCAATTAATACTTTACTGTGAAGTTAACATTTCTGAGGCAAATTTAATTTCAAGCATTTAGCATTTAGTAGTGAATAATGTTAACATGTTACTGATGGTGCATTTCTGGTTTAAACAAATTAAGGATTTTTTTTAGTTTTTGCATGATTGCTGGCAATTTAGTTCATTTTGACAAAAATGTGTAATGTTTAAGCCTAAGCTAATAAATTTAACTATTGAGCTTAGGTATTTTGTCATTTTTGCAAAAAGTTAAAAATGAATAAATGCTGATGTTTGTGGTGCTTCTTTCTTGAGTAATACTTGTAGCTTTTATGTGTGCCTATGTAACTTGAAGGATACTAATTATATTTTGCTTCCAGCTCTTCCTGTGAGCTTTTCCTTTGCACACATTCTTTATATAAAACTTGGATTAATATCAGACACAATATTCTGAACTAACACAAATATGACTTCTTTAAATAGGGTAAACTTTTAACATGACAATTGTAAAATTAATTTTTAAGACCAATAGAGGTCTTAAATACAGTTTCATTACAGGTAGCTCTTAACTTACAACCATTCATTCAGCGGCTGTTTCAGCGGAACTGAAAAAGACAGTCCTTGCACTTTGGACTGTCACAGCCTCCCTGTGGTCCTGCAATCAAAATTCGGGCTCTTGGTAACCAGCATGCATTTATGATAGTTGCACGTCCTTGGGTTATATGACTGCCATTTGCAATCTTCCCAGCCAGCTTCTGACTAGCAAAGTCAGTGGAGAAAGATATTCACTTAACAGCCATGTGATTCACTTAACAACTGCAGTGATTTGCTTAACAACCATGGGAAAAGGTTATAAAATCAGGCATGATTCACTGCCTTGGTTAGCAATGGAAATTCTGCTTGTGGCTGTAAATCAAAGACTACCTGTGCTATATATAAATACAGTTTTAACTCAGAGATCTTAAAAACAATTTTTAATAGTGCGACTGAATCTTGGAAAAACATTAGTTTGCTTTTCATTTTATCTAAAGCAATGGATGACAGCAAAAGGAATTGTTTTTTCCTAAATTATATTTTGTTAAGTCAGCTAGGCAACTTTATGGGGCTGCTCTGATTTTGAGATAACAGTATTGTCCTTTGGATTATTGCTTGCCCTTTCCTAAGGAGAGAGTGACATTCTTTAAGGAAATGGGCTTCCCTTTAAGAAATAAAGCGTTCACTTACAAAATATGGAGCTATAATGAACTTTCAGTAGCAAAATAATAATAGATAAAAATAATAAAATACTAACATATCTCTAATTTATTTTTTTTTGAAGTACGTGAGCAACAGATTTCAGATTAAGTTCTAAGCTGTTCATTGGTTGTTAACTGAACGTTTGTTAGAATTACTGAGATTTCAGTAGAAGTTTCAGATAAACTCAGAAATCAGCTTTAGCAAGTTGTAAATAAATATCTGTGCACTTAAAACATGTATACATGCCACATGCATGTTCCAAGATTATGCACTCTTTATCAGTTTCTAATGTCTATCAACAATTGCGTTTATAAAAGCATTGTGCTTTCAGAGGGCTATCTGAAGGCCCATTAAAGCCCAAATGTACATTTGTCAGTCAGAGAAAATCCTTATATTAAAATGATTAGAAGTTAAATTCTTTGAAAGAGTTTTCCTATAATAGAATTTATCTTGACTGGTAAGTTGGAAGAAACAAATCAGAATAAAAGTGCACACCAAGACCTTTTTCTGTTTAATGTTTTAATTAAGTTTATGAACATTGCTGAAGGACATCATGAATGAGCCATTTTTGTTGAAAATGTTCATGTTTCTTAACATTTACACAGAACAGCTTTTAAATTCTGCTACTAGGTAAAACTTAATTAGGAATCAGAAGAGTAACTTATCAGCTTTCATACTACTTCATCCCAGCATAGTGTACCACACAATATATTCCCAGCAGCACATAGTAAGTTTAATTTGGGCATTTTTGCTTGACTGGTGAAGTTAATCCAAGGCTCTGTGTGTACTGCAGTTCAAATATCAGAACTGTATGTCAAAAAGTGCCAAATTATGCATCCTTCCCTCCTAATACAGTTTGACATCTTTGTTATGTTCTCCTTCCATATCATTTGAAATGTCACTGATCAGATATGGATTATTTGCAAAGCATTCAGCTCCAACCTTTAAGTGAAAGCATAGCCTTAAGGGGAGTTTTGGCAAAATATCTAATCAATTACTCTCATTAACAAACATACCCTATATGTGATGTTGCTTTTCAAGAACAGATATTGTCAGAATGTTGAGTCCTTTGCCGGTTAATTCCTGCATTTGCACTGCATGATCATAGCATTTACAAAGCCCTGGCTGCCTGCTTGCCTGACTTGCTTGTCTGTCTTGGTTCAAATATACTGCATACAGATAGTCCTCACATAGCGACTATAATTGGAACTGGCAACTGTTGCTAAGTGTCGTGGTTGCTAAGCAGAAATTCATGTGATCGTGACAGGCTAACTTCCACTTTTGTTAAGTGAATCACACTGGTCATTAGGTAAAACATCATGTGACTGTAACTTATGACTTCTGCCTTCTCTATTATAAACTATGCTTGTTGCAAACCAGTTGCAAAGCACACAAATGTTGATCATGTGACTGCGGGATGCTGCAATGCTTGTAAATGCATACTGGTTGCAAAGCATCTGACTGGTGATCGTGTGAAACTGGAATGGTTGTAATTGTGAGGAATGGGCCACAAAGCTATTTTTACACTACTAACCGAACAAGTTGTTAAATGAGGTAGTTGGTAAGTGAGGACTATATTGGCATCATCATCATCTGGATCTTGAATCTAATTCTTAGTTACTAATCTTTCTGACTGCAAGCAAATCATATTTCATGTTGCTTCTTTGTACAGTACATTAAATTTATCTGGCTAAGTATGTTCTTGGAATGTCAAAGAGTGAAAGTCACACAAAGAGTAAGGACATAGGATCTTTAGTTTTTAAAGACATGCCTATTTGGTTCATTTCTTTGCAATTCTCAATTCTCTGATGAATCTGTTGCTGCAGCCACATGGTGAAATGTTTCGCCGAAAGTAAGACGTACCCCGAAAATAAGCCCTAGCTTGATTTTTGGGATTGGGCCTAATATAAGCTCTACCTCAAAAATAAGCCCTAGTTTTGGGGTGAGGCACACACCTAAAAATCAAGCTAGGGAACGGGTGTGGAGCTGCTCCATGTTCGCTGCACCCACTTACCTTGCAGCCAGGCCTCTCCTCGTCGACCCACTTCCTCTGCGGCGTCTTCTGCAGCCAGGCCTGTATTTCCTAGTCACAGGCCTTTCCGGAAAGCCTGTCCAGCTACGGATTTAGTTCATAGCTCGGTATTCGATTGCAGCAGTCTTCCGGAAAGGCCGGAATGCAAAATGCAGGCCGGAATGCAGCTGCAGAATGAAGCTGCTCCTTCGGCTGCAGAAAAAGTGGACTGGTTGGGTGGGACTGTCAGTGCTGGAGATGAGTAAGACATCCCCCCAAAATAAGACCAGGTGCCTCTTTTGGAGGCAAAAGGAAAAAAAAGACCTTGTCTTATTTTTGGGGAAACATGGTAGTTCCCCAGTGGCTATTTATAAGCAAAATATTAGATTCTGCCCCTGAAAATTCCTGGTAGGAAAAGAATAATGGGTAGTAGTATCCACTGCTTCAGCTAGTGAAGGGAGTATAGAGCTATTTGCCTTTGATAGATTTTGATCTGATTTGTGTGGTAAAAGGAAGCAGTGTGCATGAATAATAGTGTGCATGATCTGAAGAGAATTCCTGTAATAGAGATCCAATTGCATCAACCAATTGTCTTTGAAGGTAGGAGTACTGTCCCTTACAGGCATAAATATTTGCTGCAGCTGCCCTGGTTATTAATTTCATCTGTAGGTCCTCCCTTCTGTTCATATTTCTTTTCTTTAGTTTTATCTAATTTTCAACACATAAAATCCTTAGTTGATTTCCCGAGTGAAGCAAAATGCACTGCCTACCCAGCCTAATAAGAGGAAGTTGATAGTCTTTGGTGCTCTCTGATCTTGGTTGTTTCCTTGCAGATGTTTCATTACCTTACTAGGTAACATCATCTGTACTAGAAGAAAATGGAATTTGGTCTCTAGAGGAAATGGATTCTATTGTGAAGAGGAAGTGATAAAGGGATAATTTGTTTCTTCCAACCTTTTATTAACTATAGCTCCAGAGCTACCAGCCAAATGGGTGGGAAAACACACTACACAATTCCTTCCTTCTGAAGTTTACCTGCTTAATATAAGGGACACGTCTCAGTTTAATCTCTTCCACCAATTACAGTGCTTCCTGCTTTTCCTCTCCCCTGCCCAGTAACAATTATTGTATCAAATTGTGTAGTTAAAAAGTCAGTGTTAATGAACAATCTTTCATATTGTGTGGATTTTTTAATCTGAATTTTATCCTGCCTATATTGCTTTATAAGTAACTCAAGCCAGTGAACATGCATTCCATCCTCCTATTTTCCCATAATAACAATTCTCAGTTGGGTCAGGCTGAGAGAATGACTGGCCCAAAGTTATCCATTTGGCTTTCATGCCTAAGGTGGGACTTAATAGCATCTAATTCTATTTAAATACCCGAGACAAATCACTTATTTGTTTTACTAATTTCAACTGAACTTCTGCCCATTTAACTTGAACGGACTGCATACAGTCTGGTATTTACTATTGTATTTCAAAACAATGTTTTGGCATGATTTATTTTTCCTTCAAACTTAGGTAAATTTCAAAGTATTTTATGGACAGCTATTGTGATTTAAGGATAGATCTGAACAGCTACTACAATCTGATTTTTAATTTTTTTTTTCTTACTCTGCTTTGAAATAGAGCTTGCTACATTCGGTTCTGATTCTCAGTTCTGCTATTCCATTGGCTACATTATGAACAAAGTACAGTTTTTATCTTAAGTGCATTGCATTAACTTGTCTTCTATCCAGCTGCTAGATTGAATGCTTTCGTTGTAATTTGGGATTGATTTCTAACAAGGTATTGCTAAATGTTTTTTTCTAAAGGAAAGGTGTTTCTGCCAATTGTGTAAGAGAAAAAAAATTCATTGTTGAGGATTGTTACATTCACATTTGGGCTTTTTCTGTTCTGCCTGCTTAGCTGTAGTTGATTTGTAATTGACAAACTTGTGTCAGTATATTTTCAGTTACTGTGCTGCAATGTATGTCTGGAGTATTTCTTTTGGCTGACTTACTTGCAAGGTTGGGTCCTCAAACTCTTTTAAGATACTTAGCTTCTGCTTCTTCATGTAAAACTATTTTACTTATTTTAAAACATCTCACCGATTAATATGGGTTTAATAAAATGTACCAGGTTATATAAGATTATGATGACAAAATACCTTTGATTTAATATTTTATTCCAGTTATTCCCATGCAGAGTAGCACTCTATGAAATATTAATTTAACTTTTAATTAGGAATATTTTGGACTACTAGACCTCAGCTCCAAAAATCTGACTAATTGCTAGGTAGTAGAAGCAAAGAAACACTGTATAGAAATACTGTGCTATCATCTAGTTATCTGGATTTTGCAGCTCAAGTCTGATAGCTCTAGAGGTGTTGAACTATTATCTTAAATAAGTAGAAATTCTTATTAGAATCTCTTCTGGTTCTTTTGTTTGCATATCTCCTTTTCCCACTTTTGTTTGTAATCTGAAACTATCATGACAGTAGGATACTGAATATTTATTTGGTTGATAGAAATAGCCATTTATGTCTCACTGAACTGACTCCACAAAACAATAAACCAACATAAAACCTCTGGTACCCAGGGATAAACGACAACCATGGTAATGGAGAAAAGCACATCTATTGCAGTAGAATCCATCTGCCATCTGACCCAAATACTGAGAAGCTGCTAGGTATTCAGTACCAAAAGGCTAACTTGGGTTAAGACTTGGGTTATTTATTTCTATAGCTACAATTTCAGACAAGTGATTAAAAATTACAGTATTACACAAAAGTAAATAAGTATAGTAGCAAAAAATTATTATCAACATAGTTATCAATATAGCCAGGAAACAGGGCCGTTGACATACTTGGGATTCCAAGCCAAAGTACATACAGTCGGTCTTAAAGGTCTTCAGGCTAGGTCAATGGAGTTGAGGTTATCCTAATCTCAGAAGAGAGACTGTTCAAGAGGGCAGAGGCTACAGCAGAGAAGGCACATCTCTTAGTCCCTTCCTCCCAACTGACATTCCTTGGCTGAGAGACTCATAACATGCCCGACATGCTGGACTGAATTGGTTAGATAGAAACAGCTGGGAGAAGATGGTCACTCAGGTAACCTCATCCCAAGTCATGAAGGGCTTTAAAGGTGACAACCAACACTTTGAATTACATCTCAAAATATATTGACAATCAATGCAGCTCACAGAGTAGTATTGTATGTGTTGAATGTCTGACACTCTTACCTGTGCAGTCATATTTTGGATCAGTCGAAGCTTCTAAATGCTTTGCAAGGGCAGCCCCCTGTAGACTGTGTTGCAGTAATCCAAATGAGATGTCATGAGGCATGAGTAAGGGTGAGCAAAGCTTCCTGGTCTAGGATTGGGAATAACTAGTGCCTAACCTTAAGGTGGTGTGCAAAGGCCCTCCTAACTATGGCTGCTACCTATTCTTATAGCAGGAGCTGTGAGCCTAGAAAATTGCACACTGGGTCTATCTGGAGCAGTGCTACCCCATCCAGGAGAAGAGGTAGAAGAACTTTGTCACTGGAAGGCCCAAATACCCAAAGCCATCAGTTTTGTTTGAGTTTAGTCAAAGTGCATTGCCCCTCATCCAGGCCCTTACTGCCTCCAGACATTGGAAAAAGACATCCACAACATTGCTCAGATGGCTTGGGATGGAAATATAAAGCTGGATATCAGTAACATATTAATGATACCTCAGCTCAAATTGTCAGATCAACCAGTGGCCTCATGTTGATGTTAAATAGGAAAGGAGATGGAATTTGAGCTCTGGAACACCCCAGAAAATAGGGGGCGCAGGCTGGATCTGTCCCCACTATCAACACCAACTGAAACCAACCACTGAGGAAGAAGGAGAATCAGTGCAATATATTGCTGCCCATCCCCAGCTCCTGTCCAGAAGAATACCATGATTGGTGGCATTGCTGAGGAGTCAATCTCAGTTCCATAACCTGGCCTGAATTTTGACTGAAAGGGGCCAGGTAATCTCTTACACTCTTAAGTCTACATCACAAGACTTTTGATGATTTTGTTTTCCTATTATACTTAAGTGTTTTTTGCAATTTCCAAGAGAATTCTACCATATGGAATGTAGAATTGCTCTCTGAAGGAAAGTAGCACATGCTTATTTCTGGTTCTTCGTTCCTTGGTTCCTAGCTATTGCTTTCTGGACACATTCTTTTTAAGCATAAAAGGTTATTTTAATTATTCTGAAATTTAGCATATCTAGCCTCTAGAAAAAATACATATTTAACGGGAGGGAAAAATAATATTTGGTAAAGGTTGATCAAGATAAATAATTTCATTCTTTTATTTATTCACAAAATACCAAGCTTTGTACTAACCATTTTGGAATTAACAGTGATTTTGAATACTTGACTAAGAATAATTCTTAAATCTTCATCAGCAAAGACCATGCTTTAATCAAGTGTGTATAATTTTATTTTACAATTCTACTTCATTATATTAGGCTCCAGTTTCTCTTGTTTACATTAGAGTTTACTGAGCAGCAGTAGGCACTAGTATTAACGTTCACTGACAAGGCAAGGCTGAAAAGTTGCATTTGTTGACCTAAAAAAAATGGGATTTGAATTAATCCTTTAGGCTGCCATGAAAAATTGGGAGTCAGATTGCTGGGCAGCCTATTATTGTGTTTCATAAGAATTGATTTGAATTACTTGACACACTTCTCAGCGTGGCTTATCTATGTAGGTCAATTTCACATCCTTCTTATTTGTTTCCTCATAATTCTTTTGGTTACTGTGGATTAGCAAGAAAATATATTCGTCTGGTTTCTTCACTTGTTCTTATTTAGAAAAAAATTCCCACGTGCTTGTAATCATTTTCCACTTCATAAACATTTGTGGTATTTTTCTTCCTCTGTTGACTAGTGACTTTATTTAATGGCTTATATTAGATTTCAAAATCTCCTAACATAAGTAAGAGTGGGATTTAGGTAAGATGAAATAGCCATAAAAATCAGCTCAAATTCAAATTTATCTGAATTTGGACTGCAATTAGAGAATAATGAACATACCATAAACATGCATAGAATCAAAAAATGGAATGGTTGCAACGTATCTTCTAGTTCAGTGGTGGCAAACCTATGGCACACATGCCAGAGGTGGCACTCAGAGTCTCTCTATGGGCACGCGCACTATGCCCCGGAGATGGCAACAGTCTCTCTTCAACCAGCCACCGGCTAACTTGCCGAGGTCCCATGGTGTCAGGCAGCAGCCGCCCCGGCCCCTGCCTCACCTTGCCCTGTGACAATGGCACCCCCGCCCTGCCTTATCTTGCCTCACCTCACTCCACAGGACAAGCCTCCTGCCCACCGCCCCACCTGCCAGAGACCCCCTGGATCTCCCCCAACCCTGCCTGGCCCCTACAGGCATCCCTCCCCACGAACAACATTGAGGTGATCACGCCCACCTTGGCCACACCCACCCAATCTGCCATGACCACAGCCACGCCCACCCAATGGGCCACACCCATCTGGCACCCGGCGATAAGTAAGGTTTTGGGTTGCAGTTTGGGCATTCGGTCTCTAAAAGGTTCGCCATCACTGTTCTAGTTCAACACCCTGACCAGTATGCCTTAAATGAAAGAAAAAAAAAGGAATTATATTATCAGGCTCTCTGATGCTTATGTTAAGTAAACAATGCTTTTATTTTGTTAAGATATAAAAAGCATATCCATATGAGCTTCTCAACTATGACCAATGCAAAATCCACCATTACAACAACATGTCAGGTGAAGAAAAAAAAACACATTTCCAATCTCTATTGACTATGAACAAGTCTACATAGATCCTCCTCTCTTTTACATGGTAATGGATGTGAATATGGTGACATGTTCCTGAGAATATTTTGTTTCTTAAGACTAAATGCTAATTTAGTGCACAGAAAATCCATTTATTAGCTAAGTGTAGAGCAATGATAGTAAGTAGAAATTTGTATCAGCTGATCTTTGATTTGACCATCCTAACTTTGAATTCCATCCAATCTTTAGCAGAGATCCTCCCCCCTTCAAAAAAAAATAAAACCCAGCCAAGGAAACTACTGTTAGTAGTTGAGAAGTTCATATGGATATGCTTTTTATAATGCATAACTTAAAAGTTTTGTTTATTTAGCATAGGTATTGGAGGGCCTGGTAATATAATTCTTTTTTTTTTCCATTTAAGACATACTGGTCAGAGTGTTGAACTAGAACAGGGGTTCTCAACCTTGGTAACTTTAAACTTGGTTCTCAAACTTGGTAACTTTTAAGACTTGTGGACTTCAATTCCCAGAATTCTGGGAGTTGAAGTCCACAAGTCTTAAAGTTGCCAAGGTTGAGAACCCCTGAACTAGAAGATATGTTGCAACTTTTCCATTTTATGATTCTATGCATTTTTATGGTATGTTCATTCTCTAATTTAAACAAAAAGAGGTATAACATGCCTTTTGAACTGTAACTATTTTACTTGGTACTTAAAAGGGAAATCACCTTATTTTCTTCTGAGCTGTCTATGGAACGTTTACTTAAAATTGGAGCCATGGTAATTTTTCTTCCATAAATCATTGTAGTTGGATACACAAATAATTGCCTTTCCCAGTAACATACTTTCCTGTTGTGGGATTTCTCAGATAGAGTGATGGATTAGATTTCTGACATGTATATTTAAACTAAGTAGTATAATACTGTATCTAGGCTTGGATAGAGATCAAAGTTCATTGTGGGTGTGTTGGTAAAAATTCCATAAATTATTGCTGTCTCACACATCAAGTTTAGGCCTGTTGATGGCAGTCAGCAAAAACTGGAGTTTGAAATAATACTATGATATGTTTGGAACAGTGGGTGACATTGGTCAGAAGATGCTAAATAGATCCCACAATTAACTATAGTCCAATTCGGAGCATTTCTTGAGAAAAGATACTTTTCCTTCCCTTTCTTTGATGTAGAATAAGAAACATACACTGCCCTGAGAAAGAGGTGGGTAAATATTGGCAAAATGGATGGCACAGTCCACAAAGTATAAAATTGAAAATGGTTGTCATTTTGTCTTTGGGAAAAACGATTTTTTCAATACTTACCTTTGGCTTTGCCTAGATATGATAGTCTCAGGGTAGTCCAGATAAAATTCTGCAAACAATAGACCAGTGGTGATGAACCTATGGCACGGGTGCCAGAGGCGGCACTGGGAGCCCTCTCTGTGGTCACACATGCCGTTGCCCCAGCCTTGCCTCCGCCCGCGACCTCCTCACCAGCAACCCCCTGGAGGAGAGTTGCCCCCGAGCATGGCCCACACAGAACAGCTCAGCCAGGGACATAGCAGCCAGGCAGCATAGACAAGACTCTGCTCTCACATCCCGACGCACACAGTTGATACTGTGGGGCGCGGGCAGAGGGCATGGCTGTCATGGCGCTGCTGGGCTGCCTGAGCGATCTGCGGGCCCTGGAGGGAGGGAGTGGCCCTGCGGGCAGGCAGGGTGGGGCAGAGTGGGGACGGGCAGGGGTGGGGTGGGGCAAGGGCGGGATCAGGTTTTGGGCAATCGGTTTCTAAAAGGTTCGCCATCACTGCAATAGACAAATCATTTTATTTGTTTGAGATGAAAGATTCTATAGATATGGAAGTAATATGAGGAATGGACATTGTATTTTCATGTTTCTGGATCAATTAAATGTTTTTAAAAGGATTCATTACATTTGATCAGGCGAATAGTTTTTGGTTGTTCCCATGTTTTGTATTCCAAAAGAACTATCCTACTCCATTCCTTTTAATTTTAGCCCCAAATCTGTGCAACAGACCTCTGTTTAATGTGACTACAGTTAAATTGGGACTATACCAAATCAAAAATTGTTTTTGTGTCCAACTCTTTTAATTACAGTGATAGTCTTTTGGTAATATGGTATGAAACATACATGCTACTTAGGTATCACTGATTCAGGATATTGATTAGGTTTATCAGAAAATTGTACTAAGGTTGTTCCAAAGTATATTAGTCTGCATTGTAGCTATTGAATTTGGGAATGGAAAAAAAACAGTGTTTTTGCTGCTTGGAGAAAAGTTAGATAAACCAGTCCTTGTTATATGTTCATCTGCATTTAGCCACATGTCTATATACATTGTTAATTGCATTGATTTTGTATGCAACTTTCCTTCATCCATATACATTATGTACACTATTTATAGACATTATGTAATTTTCTGTTATATTTTCCAAGATCTAGGATTAAGATTTCCTGACAGGGAAGGGAGAGACTGCTTTGAACCCAGCTGAGCAGAAGCAACTCTTTTGAGATAAAAGGAGAAAGGTTTTAAATGGAATACAAGACCTCTTTTTACAGAATTGACCAAGGACTGAGGATAGTAGAAGAGGTTAACTCACCCCTTCAGATTGCTTTGTCACTGAAACAAGGTGTTTAAGGAATCCTATGCAGTTCTGGAGTACAATAATCGTTGGGAAACTGTCAGCTGGGCTGGTAGGGGGGATTAAATGAGAGCTTAGCTGGGAGACCTTATGTAGCTGCAAACCTGAGCCTCCCCCAAAATCTGGTCATTCTCGGGAAGGCAAAAAGGCTGGGGAGATTCTTATAACATAGACGATAGACAGTAAAGTTATTCATTTATAGCTCTGGTTACTTGCATCTGACATTAATGTTGTTTAAAAGTATTTTAGGTCCTGATGACTATTTGGGGTATATGTGTCATCTACCGCTAATTTTATCTTTTCCCTTAGAATGACTCTCTTACTTGTTCCTGAAAAAGTATAGTTGGATGTACAATAATGGATGGGCTCAAGTAGGACAGAATAGTAGGTTTTTCTGGCCTTTCTAGATAAGCTTAATATGTCTTGCAAGTTGCACAGGTTATGAAGAAGTGGGTTTGGCATTCTTAACTGTTTTTCCTGATCCTGCAGAATGTTTCAAGGGTGGGAGAGCGATATTGAGGACAGGTGGTGCAAGCTTAGGCTTGACTGCTTATCAGCTGGTATCTGAGTTCAGTAAAAATAAGGATTTTCAGAGGACACGACATCTGCAGTCTGTACAGTGTCTGCCAGATCAAAGAAGAGTTCTGTGTTCACTGGAGAGATAATTTGTTTTTCTCAAATTGTGAAAGCTCCCTGAAGAATATCACTTCTTCCAGAGTAAGCAAAAATTACTAAGCTGTGCAAAACCTCTCAGCCTTCTGTGGTTTGGGAAGGTGTGAGAAGCATCAGGTTGTTGGTTTTGCAGGGTGCTCCCTACTAATACTTTATATGAAACCCTGGGATAAGTATTCTTTTAAAAATTTGGAGCACTAATTAGGAATATAAAAGCAATTCAGCTGATCAGGATGGTTGAAAATAATTGGGATAAAAAGCATTTCAAAGTAACCTCGAAAGCTGATGACTAAATAATTATGGCTTAAAAATGAAAATATTGACTTATTTGCGCCTGTGATAAAAAGCCAAGGGTTTGCATAGTCTGTATCATGTCCTACTTGTTTGTCCCTATAGAGCAGGGGTAGATTTCAACTCCCAGGGTTGCTTAGCCACAAATCATAAAAGGGCCATGGTTCCCCACCCTTGCTATAGAGCAGTGGTGGTGAACCTATTGCACGGGTGCCAGAGGCAGCACTCAGAGACCTCTCTGTGGGCACGCGCGCCATCGCCCCAGTCCTAGGCCTTCAGCTGGGTTTTATAAAACCTTTTCGCTTTAGGCCTCCGCCACCATGTACAAAAAAAAAGGTTCAGTCAATTTCAACTTCTTGCAAGAAAGAAAAAGATCTTGCAAAGTTGGAATTGATTGATTGAACTTTTTAGTCCCATCCAGTCTGCTGTTATCACCATAGCCACGCCCACCCAATGGGCCACACCCACCTGGCACCTGACGATGCGTAAGTGGGTTTTGGGTTGCAGTTTGGGCACTCGGTCTCTAAAAGGTTTGCCATCACTGGGTTAAATATATGAATCATCTTATAGAGAAGTTCCGTTAATTGATATAGATTCCTGAGAACCACTGTAGCAAATACCAAATACTAAACTATTCGGAAATATGTTTCAGCTTGTTAAAATTGTTCTTTACCCAAATTATACTATAAAAGCATATATAGTGTCAGAGATGAAAAATGACATTTGTGTTGGTTGCTGTGTTGCACAGGCTCCAAACTTCCAATTAAAGTTAGAAAAAAAGAACTCACATTTGAAGCTATACTAGATAAGAAATTCTAGGAGTTCACCATCATAAAAAGGTAAGATTGCTGAAGGTCAGAAACCTTGATCTGTAAGAATGTTTTGAAACTCAGCTTTAAAATTGAGGGTGGGGGATGTTCCTGCATTTAGCATTCTTCAGTGGTGTTTGTATTCTCTCAACACACAATCAGATGTTGTTGCAGTCTTTCCCCTTCTCCTCTCTCAACTTGACGCTGAAAAAGAGCAGTCAGAGTCATGCCCAGAATTCTGCTAATAATGTTTGATTTTTCTCTGCCAAAACCATTATAATGAGAGGTATTTTTTCACATCCTGAAAAATGTTCTTCGCTGTAGGAATTTGTTCACTGTGACCATGCTTTTGTGTTTCATGCCTTAAAATTTCCTCCCTTCCTCCCTCTTTTATATTTGTATTTTCCAGAATATGAAACTCTATTATGTGGATTTTAAGTTTGTGGTTCTGTAATCTAAGTAACTTTGTATTTGCATGTTGCCTAGTAAGCAGCTCTTTATGGATATTCCAGATTAAAGTAATATTCACCTTTAAGCATCAGAACTGGTTTATCTGCTGGAAGATGCTAACTTATTTACAGTACCTCAAAGCATAAATATGACTCAAAGTGAGGACAAAGTGAGGACATTAATGGTGGTGATCTTCCCACATTTCAAAATGTTTCCTCCGGTTGATCGTTTATTAGTTTGTGTTGTCCCACTAATGCATAGTTCTGTAGTCCTGACGTTATGAAAATAATAAATAATAGAAGTAATCTTATGACTTTGCAACTTCAGATACTTGAAGAAAGGAAGTTTATTCGGCTTCATTAGGAATATAAAAGACTCTTTCCAATTTTACTTGGCACAAAAGCATCTCTCTGCATTTTGATAATATCAGAGAAAGAAGGAAGGAAGGAAGGAAGGAAGGAAGGAAGGAAGGAAGGAAGGAAGGAAGGAAGGAAGGAAGGAAGGAAGGAATCCAGTTTTCAAGAGGAATTAAAGTAATGGAAATCAAACTGATCATAGTACAGAATTATCCCATATTCACACCATGGGTGTTCTGACATACAGACATTTTGATTTGCCTCGATGTAACTCTGATGTATACACACACACACACACACACACACACACACACACACACACTTTTTCCACTTGAGATAATAAAGTTCAGGAAAGGAATAAGAAATAGAAAACAAAATCAATTAAAGGAATTGAGATAAGGTATGTTTCTTTCTTTTTTCTTAACAGATAGCCATCATGGCATTGGTCAGTTGAGGCTCTCATATAATATTTTTAGTGAGAAAAAACATAGACTTAATACATTTTATTATTTCTTTGAAGAAAGATACCTTCGAACAATGAAGACCCAATGGATAAATACCTTTTAACTTTTGTTTATTCTGATGAAAAGCAGGATTATCAAAGCCTCTTACACAGAGACCTTGAGAATGGGGGTGTAAGATAAGGTCTTCTTCCTTTTTGAGATCCAATTTAGCATGCTGATTTTAACTTATTAAACATTATAAAACTTGGCTTGACTTCATGTCGTGCATCAGTTACGCCCTTTCCTGGAAAAGGAGGCTCTCTGCTTTGTCACTAATACCTTGGTCGCCTCCCTCTTCATAGAGTATTGTAGTGTGCAATCTGCAATCCTTGAAAAGTATCTGGAAGCTTTAGCTGGTACAAAATTTGGCTGTGTCAGCAATCTTGTGTGCCAAAAGAATGGTGCATGTTATACCTTTGCTGTGCAAGTTGCGTTGGTTTGCTTTGGGGTTCAATTCAAGATATATCGGTTGTGACCTTTAAAGGCCTATGTGTCATGGGGTCAAGTTACCAACAGAGCTGGCTGAACACCATCTCAATTCTCACTGCAGGGCCCAGGAAGAGAGACTTCTCTGTTGTTGCCCCACTGGGCTCCCCCCTCCTTCCCCCGGTGAGCCTGCCCCCTATTCTCCTGGCCTTCTGGAAAGGCCTTGCTTGGCACTCACAGAGGAGTACATAGCCATGGGGCTAATTAGCCCCATTAATAAACAAATACATTGAGTATCTGATACGGCCTTAGCTCTCCATTTTAAAATCTGTTTTATTTTTATTTTTAATTGAGCTGTAATGTTCAAAACATCTGAAAGAAAGTGACATGCATAAAAGTCTGTGCAATAAAACATGCAATTGCAGCACATGGTTTGTTATTTAACCCTTTAGTGTATTTTTAATGATATAAAAGAATAAAAAACCCTATAGAAATAAGAAGCAGACATTTTAAATACTTTTGATAAAGCAGATTAACCAGCTGGAGGTCGAGAGAAAGAGAAAAAAACAGCTTTCGTGTGCAATATTCACATCAGGAAAATCTGGATGAAGAGCAGATGCCTACAACTCATAATTAGTGTGCATTTCAATAAACATGAATGCCTGTCCAGATAGTCCTTAACTTACGACCCATTGCTTAGTGATTGATTGAAGTTATCACCAATGCAGAAAAGGACTTACAACTCAGATTCAAAATTCTGATGGTGAGCCCCCCCATACGGTTATGTGACCTAACATTTCAAACACTCAGCATTTATGGTTGCTTGCAGCATCCCATAGTCATGATACTCTGCTTTATGATGGTTTTGCTGAAAACTGGCACTTCCCATTTTCAACCAAACTGCATCCATAGCTAACCACTGGTTTACATAGCAACTGGCATTTGCTTAATGACTGCATAAAAGATTGTAAAACGGAGTTGGTCATCCAAATGACCTGTTTTACTACTGTTACGACCATTATGGACAGGCTTCATTGTGATCCTATGTCAAAGACTACCTATACTGAGTTTCTTATTCTAGAAATGAACATCAATTAGCATTGTTTCAGTATTATACTTTTCATGTCACACACCTGAGAATAACAAAACTTTAAAAGAAACTTAAATGGGAAGGGGTATTATGAATTGTTTCCATGAAAATTATAGGAACAACATAAAGATGAAACTGCAATAGTCCAACAGCCGCCACCCTCCCTCCCCCTTCTTTCTTTCTTTCTTTCTTTCTTTCTTTCTTTCTTTCTTTCTTTCTTTCTTTCTTTCTTTCTTTCTTTCTTTCTTTCTTTCTTTCTTTCTTTCTTTCTTTCTTTCTTTCTTTCTTTCTTTCTTTCTTTCTTTCTTTCTTTCTTTCTTTCTTTCTTTCTTTCTTTCTTTCTTCCTTCCTTCCTTTCTTCCTTCCTTCCTTTCTTCCTTTCTTCCTTCCTTCCTTCCTTCCTTAAATCTAAGAACATTGGCACTTGGTTCCATAATTCAAGGGATTGGGGGTGGTTCCTAAGCCCCAGATAGCCACTGGGATCCCATATCTGGCTTCCCAAGCACTTGCAAATGATTGACTGAAATTACATGTGTGATCTTTGACTTCAAGTTGCAAAGATTGGGCAGAAACAGGGGTGCCAGGTTTTCTGTTCCCACTGTTCATAATGCTGGATAATTATTTTGAAATGGGCTGAATTCATTTGGTCCCACCCTTTAGTGACAACCTTTCTGCAACTCACTAAAGTTTTCGGTGTCATAAGCTGTAATATGTTGCCACTAAAGAATCTCCGTATACGTTGCCATTAAAGAGTTCTTTGTCACCCCTCTACTTAATTCCAGAAGGTAAGAATATAGAAGGTAAGAATATAGATGGGATTAATGGTGAAGATCTTTCAAGATCTAAAAATGACCCTCCATGATGTGTCATACTTTCTTAAGGAAAAAACAAGTCCTGTAGGTTTCATAGCTCATAGCTGTTCTCCATTAAGGCTATTCCCCATTTCCATTGTCACAGAGCAACTCAATAAGACTGCAACCATCACCATCACCAGTAAAATGGCAAACGACAAAACAAAAAAAAAACCCCAACCCAACCAAAAACCTGACTTTGAAATAAAACTCTTTTTATTTAATAAATTTATTTAATGACTTTATTTTTGACTTAACTAGCTCTTTGCATTAAAATAAGCTTCTGCTTTGCAGCCCTTGGCATAATGAATTAATCTTAATAAAGCACTCTTGACCTTTTAAATTGAGACTCCCGGTGCATGGCTTCTACATATGATTCACAACATGTCATATTGATTAATATTAAATGAATAAAATTTAAAGATAAGTGCCTTTGGCACTTTATTATGACAAGAAGTGTCATAATTATCACATAATTATACATAAGATTGGGGGACATCTTAGATAGAAGGCCATTTTCTGGGGAACAGTCAAGACCTGCACAATAGGGGTGGGCATCACAAAGCTAAATATAGGTAGGTTAGGTTTCTACATAAGTCCTACTGGGCCAGTATCATGAAACAGCAGCCAAGAAGATAGGCACTGATGGAAGGAATCAAGTTCCTTAAACACATTTCCAACAGTTCTCTGAAGCAGACTACTTTCTTCCAATCTTCTTTTTTATCCTGCTGTTTAAACAACTGGAAGTCTGATACCAGCTGTATCTTTTAAGCTTTTTGAGTATCAAATCCTGAAGTATATAGCATAACATAGCCCCTAAAACACATTTTTCTGAGCACATTCTAACTGGAAATAGATTTTAGTATTCCGCGCAAACAAGTATGTTGAGCATTTCCCAACAGACCTTCACTATGGGAATCCCAGAATATAGGTTAGGGCAGTGGTTCTCAACCTTTTTCAGGTTGAGACCCCACTTGCACCGCCCATGCGTGCTGTGACCCGGGCGCGTGCGCGCGCAACGGGCTAATCCGCGCGTGTGCGGCATGCGCGCGATAAAAACCAAAATGGCAGACCGCGATGGGCCGATCCGTGCATGCGCAGCGTGCACGCGATGGCCCAAACTGCGCATGCGTGGCACGCGCACGACGAAAAAAATAATAAAAAAAAATGGCGGACCGCGACGGGCCGATCTGCGCATGCATGGCGCATGCGCGCGTGCGATGAAAAAAATATATATAAAAAATTAAAAAACAAAATGGCGGATGGCGACGGCCCGATTCGCGCATGCGCAGCGCGCGCGACACAAAAAAATAAAAAAAATAAAAAAATAAAAACAAAATGGTGGACCGCGGTGTCCGGCGACCCCCGCGAAACGGTTGTTCGACCCCAAATGGGGTCGCGACCCATAGGTTGAGAACCGCTGGGTTAGGGCAATATTGGTAAAATAGGTGCAACCAAATCTGAATTGATCTTAGTTACACTACTGCGCTATTATCATTTTAGAGATGGTTATTCAATGTGACCATGGGGACACTGTGACTGTCCTAAGTGCAAGGGCTAGTTGTAAGTCACTTTTTTTTTCAGCACTGTTGAAACTTTGAATGATCATTAAATGAGTTGTCATAAGTTGAGGACTACCTGTAGTCTAGATGAACTGATGTTAGGATAATCTTTCATTTCTTTGACTGTAGCTTGTATTTATCAGGTTAGCCGTAAGTGTGGCCCTGTCTTGGTATGGAGGGATCTATGCTTAGATCCCGACTTAATGAAAATTTATGGAAATAAGCCTGTTTCTTTTTGGTGGAAGGAATCTTCGGGGATGAGTATTGTGTAAGTTATGTATGTATGTTGTGTTTCTGCAGCATGTGCATGACAGTGGGAGATAAGGAATGATTGTTCTGTTCCTCAGGACTGTACATTTTTAGCATTCAGTAGAGGAGCAATCTTTTTAATGGATGAGAATCCATCTGATCACATCTGTTCTCTCCTTACCAGAGACTGTCCTTGTCCACTAGGTCATTCAGCCCTTTTATGGGTATGCCCACTTTGGTGCTACGCAGTCGACATAATGTAGGAATTAATATTCTTGTGGTAGTGCAAGGATTTACTGATTCTGTCCTCTCTGGCTACAAAGTAGGACAGAGGCCTAAAAATGCATTAATCGTTCAGAATTACAAGCACTGGGTATGCTTTGTTTTGTTTGTGTTGGTACAATCGTTTCACCATGTGACAAGAACTGAGCATGCTGAAATGAAACTTCTTCTGTCAGTTGAGACCTTTCAGACACTGTAGCTTGCTAAGGTCCTTTCATTAGTTCAGCAGTGCTTTTGTTTGGCAAACTATTAAGCATTCTTCAACTGCTAAGCATTAGCTTGGTTTCAAAATAGTTTGTCTGAGGTTTAGGCTTGCCAGATCAAATCTTCCAAAAATAGGAGCCTCTAACAAAGAGCTGCAACAGGCTGTCAAAAGGTTTTTGCTTCAAAGAGCTAAGATACCAAACACTGTTTATTACAGATTAACTCTTGATTCTCTGATTATGAAGCCTCCTTGTCTTCTAAGTTTATGGATTCCTCCTCCATCATCAAATCATTCATTTATTTTTGGCAGAACTGTTTTAGGTCCATATTTGCTAAGAGGGGAGGAAAAACGCCTCATAGGAAGAGTGGGAATTGTCCAAAATATCTTCTTAATATTGCACACAATTGTAAGAATGCTATGAGCTAGTTTGAAAATGAAAGAAAGAAGAAAAGAGTTATTGAAACTTCCCATGCCTCATGAGAATTGAGGCTTGGTACAAAAATAATAATGCTGTTTTAACTCATTTACTATATTCAGCCTGTATGTCATAACTGCAGCTCATAGCCTCTTTTTTATAGCTCTTGGATAAATGTGATATACTCATATTTCAGCAAAATCTACTAAGGCAGTGATGGCGAACTTATGGCACGGGTGCCAGAGGCGGCACTCAGAGCCCTCTCTGTGGGCACGCGCACTGTCGCCCCAATCCTAGGCCTTCAGCTGGGTTTTATAAAACCTTTTCACTTTAGGCCTCTACTGCCGTGTGCAAAAAAAAAAAAAAAGGTTCAATCAGTCAATTTCAGCTTCTCGCGGTGGGAAAAAAAGATCTCGCTAAGTTGGAATTGATTGATTGAACTTTTTAGTCCCACCCAGTCTGCCATTACCACTGCAGCCATGCCTACCCGGCACTTGACAATGCATAAGTGGGTTTTGGGTTGCAGTTTGGGCACTCAGTCTCTAAAAGGTTCGTCATCACAGTACTAAGGCAATGTTTATCAACCTCAACAGTTCTACAACCTGTGGATTTCAACTCCCAGAATTCCCCAGCCAACATGCTGTTAAAACCTACACATTTTAAAATTGCTGAGGTTGACAGATCCCATATCAGACTCTTTGACCACATTACAACTTAGTATTATCTATATGAAGAATGGCGTCTACAAAGGGAGAGGGGGAATAATGGACAGTGAAGTAGCTGTTTCCCAGGAAGAAGGAAGCACACTCAAAGGGAGCAGATGACATAATAGCTGAATAGGAGACAGGAAGAAAGTTCCACTCCCTAGAATCTCACATGGTATATCTGTTTTGTTGAGGTGAAACTTTAATTTTGCAAGATTCTGTCTATTGGATGTAAGCATCTAAAGAACTAATTTTTGTTTTTCTATGACGGTGGCGAACCTATGGCACGCGTGCCAGAGACGGCGGCACTCAGAGCCCTCTCTATGGGCACGCGTGCCATGCCCCAGAGATGGCAACTGTTTCTCTTCAACCAGCCGCCCGCTAACTCACCGAGATACCACGTGGCCGGATGCATCCCGGCACGGCTGGTTTCCCTTCCTCCTGCCTCGTCCCTCCTGGCTTCGCATGCTCTCTTTTTCCTGGGCACGACCCACTGCATTGCCTCCTCAGCTGTCGGCCAGCTATCCAGCTCAGAGGCGGCTTCTCTAAACTGCTGGCAGTGGGCTGCAGAGCCCCAGAGTGTGCTGGTTGAGCCGGCAAGCTGTGGCTGCTGACGGACACCATCGGTTCCCATGTGCTTGCTGGCCTCTGTGTGTGTGGACCGATGATGTCAGGCAGCAGCTGCCCTGGCCCCTGCCTTGCCCCATAGCAATGGTACCCCTGCCCTGCCTTGCCTCACCCCGCAGGATGAGCCTCCTGCCTACCACTACACCTGCCAGAGACACTCTGGATCTCCCCCAACCCTGCCCACCCCCCATAGGCATCCCTCCCCATGAGCAACATTGAGGTGACCATGCCTACCTTGGCCACACCCACCCAATGTGCCATGACCACAGCCACGCCCATCCAATGGGCCACGCTCACCTGGCACCCGGCAATAAATAAGTGGGTTTTGGATTGCAGTTTGGACACTCGGTCTCCAAAAGGTTCGCCATCACTGTTCTGTGTTGTTCTTGGACTGGACCTGACAATGTGTAATCTTACCCTTTATAAATTAAAGGAAAATGAATTCCTTAAATGAAGGACTGGGGTAAATTATAAAATTAATAAAAAATAAATAATTAAAACAGCACTGTAAATTGCTTTGATATTTTTCATCCCATCGTATCTTAGTTTCTAATGGAATTTAACAGAGATTCAACTAAGATTTAACAAGATTCAGAGTAGATAATGCTAGGGGGAGTGAATGAAGTATATAATTCTATAATTGTTCAAAACGTATGGGAAAACATTGATGTACATATATTCTTTGGTTGTGTGTATATAGAAGAAATTGCGTAGTAGCTTGTGTATGATTTTTCAAAAGGAAAACATAACAAAATGTTATTCACCTCACTCCAAGGTCCATAATTTTCTGCTGAAGTTTACATTAGGTAACCTTCCTCAAACAGGAAATATAATAGCGTATCTGAGCTAGTACCTTATGCTGACCAAATTAATCATGTAATCTGTGACAAAAACCCTACTCATTATATTCTGAGCTGTTAATGACTTAAAGGAGCCCGAAATGATAAATAGACAGCATCCTTACAGACAGAAACAGAAAATCTGTGACTATCCTATTTTTTCCTTTTTCCTTCTTCAAACTCTCATGTAAGGTCCATGCTTTTGTAGGTGTTTTTAATGAAGTCTCTCTTGTTGAACCTTAGCTTTAAATATGTCCCCTGCGATACCCAGAATCCTTGAATGAAAAAGAAAAGAACTTTGCCATCGATTCTTCTCTCTTCTCTTCAGTTCTACAGGATTTATTTGGATCTTTGTTTTGGGAGTTTCTTGCCAATCTTATTTCTTCCATTGTATTTTGGGTTCTACCGGATTGATCTTGGATAAGATCTGCATTGCTTATAGAGATGCATGAAATATTACAAAAACTGGGAGAGATCAGGGTGCAATGCTGATTGAACTCCCAATAAATAAAGGAGTAAATAATCTAATCAGGATACATTCCAAAATTTTACTACACTAATATACTTGTGGGTTGAAGATATCTTGTCCCACTCACAGAGATAATGGAGTTTATTTTTTCCATTATTCTTTTATCTTTGGTCCTTTCAAGGTCCAGGGAAGAAATATTTAACAATAATTACACCAGAACAACAGTAAGAAAGCGTATAGCTAATCCCAGGATTGATTAGTTGTTTCTAAAGAAAATAACTATCCAAAATGGGAATCCACCTAAATATTTATTTATTTCTTTATATTTTATAACGCAGTGGTGAATATGCTACGCAGGTTTCCCAAGGGATAAATTCCAGTATTTAGGATTATTTTAACAAATGACCACTGCCTTTTAAAAAGCAATTAAACGGCTATAAAAGCTTTTCAAACATTCCATAGATGTTTCTTAGATGGCTTCACTCTTTCTATATTTTAGTCAGGAAATTTTTGCCCTTGTATGCAATTCTTCTTCATATTATATCTATAAGAGCAAATTCTTTAAAAAATAAGTCACAGAATATAATAAAACAGTAGTGTTTTTTAAAAAGCAAATGAATTTTTTGAAATGTTGCCTTATTAGTAATTTCAGACATGTTTAGTGGGTTTTCTTTGTATTTCAGACACAGATTGTGCCTGAGAGGGAGGACTTAATGTTCTGGAGACCTTGTAAAAGAATGCAGTTGACATTCCTATAAATTCTAAAGGAACTCTGTGTTGGAAAACACCAGGGAAACTGGTGGTTAAGGCAGAAAGAAGGAGGCAGCTGACAATCTTTAGAAGGTGGTCTTTCCAAATATAGCTACAACCGAGATACAAAGAGCCCTGTATCTTTTCTATCTCCTTCTAATTGACTTGCCCAAAACAAAGGCCTACTACTTTGATTTAATTGGTTGCTGCATTTTTTACCCTGCTTTCTCAAATGAGCATTGTCTGCGAAGCCAAGCTAGATGACATCCCCCCAAGCCAAGTTAGATGATAGCATCTAGAGTAAACCAGAAAAAAAAAAAGCCCAAAGTTGTCGATTACAGCGGGGAGGCTAGAACACATCCTGCTTTCTGATCTGTACTTAGAGCAAGATTTGAGTTACTGGACTTCATGGGGAAATGTGGGCACTTCTATCACTTGCCATATCATGAGAGGTCTTTTATATGCAGTAACCCAACCGTTGAAAATATTGCTCATGCATTGTTCATCTGTCAGTTATTTCCCCCGTTAGGCTTAAACACTTACAATTTCTGTTGGAAAGAACAGCCCAAAGGGAACCGAATTACAGATGATCGTATTTCCTCCTGGGCCCTAGTGCACTGTACATATTGTAAGCAGACTGCTAAGTTTATAATTCAAGCAGTGGCCCTATGAGCCTGATACATTGAACAAATTGGGGTACCCTGTAAGGGAGATTGATTTATCTTATTTTCATTATGGGGTTTTTATAATGTATTTTAATGTCAGATTTCTATCTATGTTGTGAGCCGCCCTGAGTTCCTGGAATAGGGCGGCATAGAAATCCAATAAATAAATAAATAAATCTCCTTTTCTGCTAATATATTTATATTTTATTGCTTTATTTCCTCCTCTCTATCTTATTCTGAAGTTATATTAGGTATTGTATTTTATTTTATTGATAAGGTCTCAAGACCAATCAATAAACTACTACTACTATGTCATTTACTACTACTACCGGTATTATTGTACTGTTGTCAAGAACACAAAGTGGATATTTCCATGTGTTGGACTTGATTTTTTTTTTTAAATCTCACCTTTTTATGTTTACCAAAATATCCCATGTTAGAAGGACATCTTTCCCTCAGATTGAAAATCTAAAAGAAATGAGAAGAGACAGGAGGGGAATCAATGCTTTTTTCAAAGGCCAGAATGATAGTAAGATGTACACTGGGCTTTGCCTGGACTCACTTCTGTTACTGTTCAGGAGATGGATGGGGCCTGTTCTAGTGTTTTTATTTTCCCTCTTATTTGATGTAAGTAGGAAGGGAGTAAAACACAAATCTCTGTTTGCCATTGAAAGAATAAACTCAGCATGCTTCCACTCTATACACACTCACTCCTGCACAGTCCTCTAGGTGTGTGGTGCCTGGGACATAATAGTGTCATGATTTCTGTCAGAATAGTGAAGTTTGGTTGCATGCTGTAAAAAAGAATGGGAAGGCCAAACAAAATCTCAAATATTTGTTATTCAATGTTCCCAAACGAATCTTGATTTTTAAAATCAGATTCTTTTTCTAAACTTGAACTACAGAAACCTTTAAAAACATCTTCACTGTTAAAACGTTTGGTATATTCCTGAACAAACATTTTGCTAGGCATCGTCCATTGGTTTCTGTCCAATAATCTAAGGTTTGCTGTTTACCGTAATTTTGGTTGTGAATGGAGCTTGAAGATCCAGATGTCATGAGTTATCTTTGGCAGTAGTTTGACCACAACAGTGCATAATTATCACACAGTTTCTCCTGTGTACTAAGAATAATGATGAGATTTTTTCATATATCGGAGATATTTTCCTTGGCTCTGTTAGAGCTAGATATGTATGTCTTAGAAATACAGGTATTCCTTGGCTTACAATCGATCGCTTAGCAACCATTCAAAGTTCAGGCAGACCTACTTGGGAGAGGTCCTTATGACCTGGATTTGAAGTTCCAACTCTTCCTACCCCTTGTAGTCACATGATTGAACTTTAGGGGCTTGCCAATATGGCTGAATTTGTAGCCCTTTGTAGTATCCTGCACTCATGTGACCATGGTTTACAATTGTTTGGCCAAAAACTTGACATTTCCCATAATGAACCATTGGTTTTCTTAACAACTGCAGTATCTGCTTCACAATGCCACAAAAAATGTTAAATTTAATGGGTAGGCTCCATTATAGTCATAAGTCAAGAATTACCTGTAGTGAGTGTTGAGCTTTTCCTTGTAGAATATTTGGGACAAAACCTTATACTTAGTTCCATTCAGAGATAATATTTTCTCCTCTTCTCTAAAAATCACTCTTGTTGATCCATTCATTGGAACCAGTTTACTACACCTATTACCTTTCATTGTGCTTGTCTTGTTTTGGATACAGCCTTGCAATACTGTTAATTTGTCTAAGTAATATTAATCTCAATTTGTGATTTGATATACTGAGTTTGAAGCACCAGTATTAGGCTTCTCTGACTGATGCATAGTTTTCTGTATTGGAGATTGTTTGATATCTCCATCTAGTTGCTGTAGTAAGAGCAGAATGGGGGGGGGGAAGTATGCTACAGATAAAATAAAAAGAACACATGATTTATAAATTGTAAGATTGGGAGCTTGATAGAGGGGTAATTGAGAATGGTCAAGAAAAAAATATATTGTTGGAGAATGAGAAAATACATTGTTTTCATGTATACAATATACAATGATAAATAATATACAGCTAAGGGTGGGATTATTTTTTCTCAGAAGTCTATAAAACTTGCAATCAGTAATAGAAAGTATATATTTAAATTATATCGATAGCCCCTTAAAGCAGGGGTCCCCAACCCCCGGTCCATGGACCAGTACCGGGCCACTGCATGCCAGCAACCGATCTGCAGAAACAAGCAAAGCCCCATCCGTGGGATGCAGGCAGCACACAAAACCACGCACTCTCCGGTCAGTGGAAAAACCTTTCTCCATGGAACTGGTCCCTAGTGCCCAAAAGGTTGCGGACCTCTGGCTTAAAGAATAATGAAGCTAGTGCCACATAATTTTTTGTGGATCATAGTTTACTTCAACCAAAGTTTAAGCAATATTAAATATTACTAATTTTTAAGATACTCTGGGACTCTTCATTGTTGTACTATAAAATATTAAGACAGTGACACTTTTATAGTCTTTTTCAGTGAAGAGTGGCAGCAGGACTATTAAATATGAAGTTTGGTAAATATATATAATTTTGTGGCCTATATAACAGAATCTTCTTGTACCCCTTTTAAATAACTATTAAAGTAATAGTTGCTTGTATTAGAAATGACATATGAGGTATTCTTGAAACTTGAAAATAAAGTGTTATCTTTTTTCATTTGCTTGCAAATGAATAAATTTGAATGCTTATCAAAATAAAATAACTCATCCTCTCCTTCCACTTCCGATATGATTAATGTGGTCCAGCTCAGATTAGGGTGTGAAACAGGAAGTTGCCACGCAGAGGGAAAACATACATCACACCTTGTCCTAAGATGATTCCTTTGCTGTTTCATTCCAGAAACTACAAGCTCAGTCTTACTTCAACCATGCTTCCTAAAGTCTGCAATGTTCTATGGGAATCTTGAAACTTACGTAATATTAAAAATTCATAGTTTTGTACTATCACAATATATTGGCTGCTGCTTCTCAGGGTGTATGTAGGTAGTGAATCTATGCTGGAAAATTGTTTATGCCTTCCAAAAGCATTCCATAAGGTGTATATTTGGCAGTTGGATATCTCCTCTTTCAACTACCTGGTGGTGTACAAGTCATGCAACTATGCATGTCTACAGAAACCGATACTGTGGGGTCCATGGTTCTCTCGGAGCTTGATTGTTTTCTTGCAGTTGTTTCATTACCAAGCTAGGTAACATCATCAGTGCTAGAAGAAAAGTGAAGTTTGCTCTCTGTTTAAATAGCCACTAGTGTATAAACTAGAAACCCCAGTCCCTTCTAACACTGATGGTGTCACCTAATTGGGTAATGAAACGTCTGCAAGAAAACAGCCAAGCTCAGAGAGCACCAAGGACCACTTAATTCAATACAGCTACATATATTCTCTTCTATCAGAAACAATTGCTTTCTCCTGTCTAAGCTTGCTAAATTCTAGGCTAGACCCTGCAAGGTGCAGAGTGCTGCTATATTTTCATATTCTCCCATGCTTTTGGTTACCGAGAGCATACTAAAAAGTGAAGAACATGAAAAGACAAATGACCCTATCCCACCAAAAACTTAACAGCAGTGTATATGTACTAATTTTTATTAAGCTCATTTAAGTCAGTCACGGCACAGCCTGCTTAGTATGAAAGCGTGGAAGAGGGCTGCCCAAGATAAACCCTGCCAATTAAGCTTAAATCAATTCCTGGCAAGTTATACACAGTACTGAACAAACAGTGTTAAGCCGTCTAGAGTTGCCTCTGGAGAGATGGATGGCATACAAGTGTAACAAATAAATAAATAGCATGGGCGCTTGCAAAAAAAGGCCCACGTTCATTCTTATTGTCTAATACAGGAGTCTTGTCTCCAACAGTTCTTGGACTATTCTTTTGGCTAACTCAGAAGTAGACAGGATAGCTCTATCCATTTGCAACTGACTTGGTGCTTTCCAGGAAGACAGAGCTTTGAGATCTGTTTGCTAGGAATTTTTCGAGTTTATACGTGAAAGGCATTGCTGGGAAATAGAATCCTTCCATCCGAATATAGAAATTCCATTTAGTTGTCATTGCTAATATCCAATCCTTTTTCCTTAAATCCTTTTGTAATGGCACGAGTGGGATATTACTGCAACACATAGAAGGCTAATGGTAAAAGTCACACTGAGGATTTTAGCTGTGTGTTAATTACCTTTAGTGTTTTTCTTTGTTTTGTTTTGTTTTAAAGGATTGTGCAGTGTAGATCTGATATCAGCAGGATTTGCTTCTGAAGTAAAATTGCCAGCAATTGAACTTGGCATCTTCAGTCAAAGGATTATCTTATCAACACACATTTTTTTTTTCAGAAAACACTAAAAAATATATTCCTCTAAATATTGATAGATGATTTCTTTGTTGATCTTTTTTCATTGTGCAGTGTTGCCATCCAGTGGCTAGAAAGCATGTTTCATTCTGTATCTCATCTGAGAACACCAATTACTACAATAAGGAATATTATATGGCCATTTGGATTAAAAACAAAAGCTTATTAGCTGTTAATAGAATAGGCAGCTAATATTGAAATTCTGGGAAATATGAAATGTTGCCTCTCTGCAGTTGAGTTATTTCATGAAAATAAAAATGTAAATGTGGGGCTTTTATTAGCTAATAGCAAATTCATGTTGTTACCTACTACCATCATGTACTGTAAATACCTGTGTAGTCCTAAACCTTAGATTTTTTCAGACAGTGCAGGCACTATAGAAAATGAGTGTTTACTCTGTGTTGACTGTAGTTCATTGTTTGTTGCTTATGGAGGAAGTTGAAGAAACATGGATCAGAGTGACCTCACCTGTGATCTTCACTCTGGTGTTATCAGGAAGAAAACATGATTCATGACTAGCCATTTGTCAAAGGTATCACAAAATTGGAGCAGAAGATTTAGTATGTAAAGATGTACTTTCAAAGCATATTTGTGGATTCCTTGATGCTTCTTGAGTTAACATTATCTTCTGGACCGATTTGGTTTAGAAATTCCACTCTCAATAAACTCTTAGCCAAGCGGATTTTCCACAACTGAAGAAATAACATGGAAACAATGATATCACCCGATTATTTAGAAACAATCTTGAGGTCTGTCATTACCTGTGAGCCCATCAGTTTGTTAAAAATTGTGTTTTTAAGTCATTCTAGAATTGAGGTAGACAATAAGAACTTGATGAAAGGGACAACTAGTTTTAATGTTAATATTTTCTGTTGCCTTGAGTTCTAGCTGTTAAAACTCACTTAATTGGGGTAAAAGGATTAAAGCCATGCTAGTCTGTATTTTAATTTCAGGATGCTGTGAAAAAAAACCTGATTCTGAACTTTTTCTGCATTATTAACAGAATAACAGGGTTGGAAGGGATCTTGGTGGTCTTCTAGTCCAACCTCCTGCTCAAGCAGGAAACTCTGTTCCATTTTAGATAAATGGTTATCTTCTTAAAAACTTTAAAACCTCCGGTGTTGAAGCACCCACAACTTCTAATGGCAAGCTTCTGTAAGAAGGCATGTGTAAGATATACTCCTGATATATTAGCAACTTTAACATACAAAGAATATTGCTAATAATTACTAACATTTTAAAATAGTCCATATTCAATAATAATAAAACAGGTTTTATAAATGGCAAGTCCTGCGCATTTTATTGACCAGATCGTGGTAACAAAATTATTGAAGGACAGTCATTTTTAAATGAGATTTTAAAATCTTCATTAAATTTCAGAAACAAATATTAAAATACATAAAGCACAAAGGAAAAAGGGGAGATGAATAATAGTTAAGTTAAAACGTGATTAAAAACACATCAGTTTAGTTAATTTTAGAAAAATACTGTGGTTAGGATAACAGCTCATCCTAGAGATAGATCTGCTGTTCCCAACGTAAGTAAAAGTTCATAACCTTTGATTTCCCCTTTCTGCTAAATGAGATACATCCTTCCTCTCTGTAGGTACACTAAAAAGTTAGTCAGTTTCCAGGAAGTAAGAGATTGTAAATGAAACATTAGTTTCTGCCATCTCTTCCCACAAAACCTAAAAGGAAGAATCTCACAGATCTTCCAAGGCAGAGGGCTCCTCTTTTTTATTTTTTTTTAAGCTCCCTGGCTGGCAAAGGAAGAAGTAGCCATCTTTAAAAATCTGTTCAAGGAAAGTGGGCTATATTAGAACAGGGTCTCCAAGCTTGGCAACTTTAAGACTTGCAATCCCTAGAATTCCCTGGCCAGCACTGCTGGCTGAGGAACTCCGGGAGCTGAAGCCTACAAGTCTTAAAATTGCCAAGCTTGGAGACCCTTGCTATAAAATATTGTTCTGTTTATGAACTTGTCGTCTTTGCCATTATACTTGTTTCCGTTTCATTGAATTAGAACTGAAAGTGAGTGAAAAATGGTCTAGAGAAAATGGCTGGCTTTCGGGATCAGAATTAAATGAATCATAATTCAGACTAACATGTCAATTGTATTTGGGTTTCATTCAAGCTAAGCAACTGACATCTCTGCATGTCTCTTCATTGTCAATGTTAGGGTCCAAAAGCATTGTTGGTCAAGCAAAAGGTTTTGAACACTTGTTTTTATTTTAAATAGTTTTTATTTCTTAACACTATCCAGTAAGTTATTAACTCCTGCCTCCTCACCATCCCAGGCAACTGATTCACGATCTAGCAAAGAAAACACATAATTTGGCACCACCTTGGATGACACCATGCTTAATGAGTATTATTAGGTGTGGTTAAGAACATGAGCTCAAGTGTGTATTTGAGGTCTAACAACTCTTTATTTCTAAAATGTTTTTTTTAGTGGTAAAATACGCTTATTTTTTAAATCCCAGTTGATTTATTCTATTTAATTTAGAGCTTAATTCAAAGAATGATACATTCATAAATCTTAGTCCTCTGGAGGATATTGTCTTTTCTTTGATTTTGGCATTACTCAAATTCTTCTAACAGTAGTTTCCACATAAAGACTAAGAGAACATATGATAAGAGCTTTCGAGTATCAGAAAGATTGGTGCACTGAAGAGGGCAGGATCAGATCTAGTGGGTTAACCCTACAAGGATGTAGGGTCATACTAGATGTCAGAAGAAACTTCCAAATTGTACAAGTGGTCAGCTGGTGAATCAGGCTGGCATAACAAGTGGTGAGTTGTACTTTGCTAGAGATCTTCATACAGGAGCTGTCATCTGTCAGTGATACAATGATCCTGTACTTAGCAGGGAGTTTAACTAGATGATTGCTGAAGTCACTCAACTCAGTGACTTTATAACAGTGGTGGTGAACCTATGGCACGGGTGCCAGAGGCGGCACTCAGAGCCCTCTCTATGGGCACGTGCGGCGTTGCCCCAGTCCTAGGCCTTCAGCTAGGTTTTATAAAACCTTTTCGCTTTAGGCCTCCGCCGCTGTGTACAAAAAAAAAGGTTCAATCAATCAGTTAATTTCAACTTCTTGCGGGAAAAAAAAAGATCTTGCAAAGTTGGAATTGATTGATTGAACTTTTTAGTCCCACCCAGTCTGCTGTTACCACCACAGCCACGCCCACCCAATGGGCCACACCCACCTGGCACTGGACGATGCATAAGTGGGTTTTGGGTTGCAGTTTGGGCACTCGATCTCTTAAAGGTTCGCCATCACTGCTTTATAACATTTCTTTTTAGCTATTGCAAGTATTCATATTTGTTTGTTTAGGTTGTGTTTTTTTTTCTTTGTAATAGTTTGCCTACAAAGAGTCTTTCCTAATTGGTTACCAATCTAGACAAAGTCCATATATACACTATCTAAAATTCTGACTCATTTTCTACCACCCCTTCTGACTTATTACAATAACAGGATACCTAGAATTGGATTCAGGAGTTTATGCATTTCTCAGGATAGTATCAGTTTTTTTAAAAAAAAACTGGTTCAGTTGCTTCACAAGAAATGTAACCTAGATTATAAAACGGAAGCAGGTTAGAGATGTATAGGTGGGAAGTCTGATACAGCAGCTGCAATTCTTGTCTTTTACGAAATCTTATCTCATAAAATGACAAGGAATCATAAGGACTTTTTGGTTCTTTCCGCCAATCATATCTGTTTGCATCAGTTTTTTTTAATCTTTTTTTTTTGCTGTACAGTTGGCTCTTCATCACTAGTAAGGGTCTCTGACTATCTTTTCTTTTAAAAAAATCTTTTTTAAAAGAAAAAAATAACATTGTTCACCTCTTCCTAGTATTTCAGAATACTGGATGCATAACTGAAGTACCTGTAGTTCACAACTTATAGATTTTAAGATGATTTTTTTCATTTGGGTTTTTTAATTCTACTTGGATGCTGTTTTCAGGCAGTGGCAGCCTGTAGCAAGCACCCTCTGTAGTTCTATTATATCTTTTCATTGATCTGTCCACACTTTTTTTTTTTGAAAATATTTTATTGTTTTTTTTAATTTTTAAGAAAAAGTACTCAGGACACACCGTCGTGTTTGGGTAATCAGACATTCCAAAGTAAAAACATAAACAAACAACTCAACTCAATACATTCACTGTCTCCTCTCTATTTCCCTCAAATAACATAATACGTTTAAAATATTCCATTTCTAAATTAAATTTCTATTACTACTAAACCTGTTTTAAAACTTTTATCAGTTTACAATTACCAAAATCAAATTTCACTTTTTAACTCAACAAGTTATCAATTCAGGTATCCCTTCCAGATATATTCTAGTTCTTAATATCTCTCATCCCTCCTTTTATCACCAATCTCATTTATTTCTTCTTCCATTACACAATAGCTATCTTAATTAAAAAAATGTTAAACCTTAATTCACTTCAATTCATTACAGAAACTTCAAATTTCATCCAATTGATTGTCATACCTTATCACATCTATGTTATTATACAAAAAAATAATCTAAGTTAAAACACTCCATTAATTATTAAAACCATCCCAATCTAAAAAATCAACACTTTTTCAATTCCAATACATAATTTTCATCAAAATAAATCTATTATTCCAAAAAAATATTCTTAATCTATTTAAAATATCTTTTCTAAAAATCACCCTCATATATATATATGTGTTTATATTTTTCTTGCTTCTAACTCTAAATCATAATCCTTAAAACAAACCATAAATCAAACATTGCCTATAAATCCATTACACAATTTTAAATTTCTCTTTTCAGTCTAATTCTGGTTTTTTTCCTGTGTCAAGCAGGTTTCCATAGGGACACTTCTCTTTCAGCCAGTAGATCTGTCTTTGTTGCTTGCAGTAGCCTTTGAAATAATAGCAATCCCATCCTCTGCATTAGACGTCTATTTCTCTCCTCCTTGAAGGGTCGTTGCTTTGTAGTTTGAAGTCTCTGTCTTTGCTTCTTCAGTTCCTCTAAGTTGCAGATGGAAGGTTTGTAAGCTAGAATAACTTCCTCTTTTATTTCTGTTAATTCCTTTTCTAGTATGTTTTGATTTATACTATAGTCAGATGTAGCTTAGACATCCATTTAAACATTTGAAGTGAAATTTCTGGATCTTAATTCTGTAGTAAACTTTTTCATTGTAGCACATATTTCTGCAGTAGCCTCATAGATCTTTTCCAATATAAATGTACAGTTTAATTGTGACTGAGATTTCTCCATTTTGATAGTAATTAAAAAGAGTCTCTTTTTTCTTTTTTTCTTTTTTTGTGGAGGCTATATTTGATATAATTTAGGCAATATCCACCCCCACAGTTCTCACAGCTGCCCAGCTTATCTTTTCTCTTCAAAAGTGTTTTGAAGGTCAGATCTGTTCCATCTTCACACCAAGTAACCAGATGTTGCAGTTTTAAATTTTCGCCACTAGATGTCCTCAGTAAATTAAAAAAGGTCTTTTCCAGAAACCATTTCCTTTTTTTCTATCTTTTAAAGTATAATGTGACAAAGAAATAATCTTCCAGTATAGGATAATAATACAGTTCTTAGAAAGAAAGGAAGAGAAATTTTTTTTCCTGTACTCCAAAAAATATAAAAGTAAAATATAGTCTTTAAAATTTTATTCTATTTTTATAGAATGCCTTTCTTCCCAAAGAATGTAGAAGCTGCCTTTTCAAGCCAGGGAAATAATTCCAACAAGGCTCTTTTAGGTACCAAAAACAAAATAGAATAGAGAGAATAGCAAAGCAAAGTCTCACCCAGATTCACCACGGGGGTTCTTACAGCTTAGATGTTCTTTGACTTGCAGTTTGAAGCAACAGGGTGATCGGCCATTTTACTGGCCGATCTTCTCCGTCGGCCCTCAGAGATAGCTCAGACCGCTAGAGGAGCTGCCGCTCCTCAGCAGCTGAGCAGAGCCTCCTCGACAGAAGTCGCACACTCCAGGACTTTGGACCCGCATAAGGGTCTGCCGGCGGAGGGAAAGCTAGCCAATGAGGAAACGAGTCTCCCAGTGTGACTAGAGATGCCGCGAACCAGAACCGGAAGTCGGTCTGCCCATACTCTTGAAGGTACTGAATATGTAGATGAATCGTGGTGATTCCATTTGATTCATCACGATTATTGGATGCTCATAGGAGGCTTCATCAGGAGTCAAACTGCAGTGTTTTCCCTCTATTTCCTCCCCATTGTTCCAAATATACCAGTGTAGTTTCCAGTCACAATGAGAGGGTAGTATCTTAACACAGAGAAATACTGCTTGAAGAAACTGAAGCACAAAAACTTAAGTGGTTTGCTTCTTTCAACTCTCAACCCAACTCTAGGCTTGGGTTACAGACTTGGATGCAGAAATGTCCAAAAGTCAGATGACATCAGTGATGATCAAGATGATGGTTCCATAAAGTCTTGTTAATGTGCAATGTATTTCAAACTTTGGGGTACCTCTTAGAACAGTGATGGTGAACCTTTTAGAGACCGAGTGCCCAAAAACCAGCCCCTCCCCGTCCCCCAGCAGCACCATGCTATGCCCTCCACCCGCACCCTGTAGCATCAACTGCACACAACAGGAACGAGGTGGAGTCTTGTCCCCGCTGCCCGGCTGCCATGTCCTTGGCTGCACTGTTCTGTGCGGGCTGCGCCCGGGGATGACTCTCCTCCAGGGGGGCTGCTGGTGAGAGGGCCACAAGGGGAGGTGGGGCTGGGGTGATGGCGCACGTGCCCACAGAGAGGGCTCTGAATGCCGCCTCTGGCACACATGCCATAGGTTTGCCACCACTGTCTTAGAGGGTGTTTTGACCAGACCCCATGAACACCCTGCTTATCTAAGCCTCTTTGCTTTGCTTTTATTTTCTATGACACTTGAAGCCCACCTGTTGGCCAGCTCCTTCCTGTCTTGAATGGTTTTGTTTTCTTCCCTTCTTCAGGTGTCCCTGATGAAGACGTTTTTGCAGCAGAATGCACCCGCAGAGGACAGAATGCCTTACCTTTCCAGCCGGCTAATGTCCGTTCTCCAAAGTCCCTGAAGCCCACCACCTACCCCAAGCATGTCTTTCACTGTAATAGTGATGAGGATGACGACTTGGTGATGACCAACTGGGAGAATCCCTTTTATTCATCAGGTGTGCACAAAACAGGGCATGAGAAGTTGGTAAATAAACGGGAACTGGTGGGAAAACCAGGGAAAAAAGATTCGAGGAGTAGCGAGGAACTGAAAAAGAAGAACCGAAGGAAATCATGGGGCTGCACCCTGGTTTAGAGCTAGCATTTCATGTGCATTCTTTCATCCTCTGCCTTTAGATAGGCTTTCAAAATATTTTGAGTCCCGTCCCCAGCAAATTGTGAAAAATACCAGTGTAAAATCCAGCCAGTATGCCCATAGCTATGACAAGCTTGTTGATAAGCTGCATCTTGTGCCTTTTAGCTGGCATTTTGTCCGCTTTCCTTGCTTCAGATTCAGGCTTGTCAATTACGGAATAATCTTGAGTTTTGGAGTGTGGGATCATCTTTTCCACCATTACTTTTTAATGCTCACATCCAGTCAGAACTTTTCAAGAAAGGCTCACGTGCATCTTTATATTTTCTTTTGAAAACTTGCAACTCAGCCGATGAGCTGAGATGCTGAGCAGCCTGCTCATATTTTGTTCATTTCAGTCATTGCAAGATTTAAAATATCTAATTTGCAGATTAATGCTACAAGACTCACATTTTCTTTGGCATCCAGGATTAACAAGAGCTTTAACATGAGTAATCTGTTGTTTATACCCTATTTGTTTTACTGGCTGCCATCATAGGAGAGGCAAGTACATTAAATTGCTGTTTGACGAATGTGCTAAAATGAGAAATTGCAGCACTGTATACGTGGCTACACAGTCATTCAGTTTCCTTTGCTTTACATCTCAGAATTCCTGTTAGGAAATGTTTGGTGTTTTTTTCCCCAAGAAAGCTCTCCCAATTTGTCATGCAGGGCATCCATTCTCCTTTCCAAGCCTTGTGGAAATTGGAACACAATTCATCTAGAGATAAAGAAGACTACAGGTAGTCTGTGTTTAGTGACTTCCCTGTTTAGTGATCATATGCAGCAATGATGGTGAAGGAAAAAGAACTGTAAAACCAATCCTTGCATTTACAACCCGTAAGATTTGTAAAGCAAAGGAAAGTTGAAGCAAGATCATGAGCATAGTCATGATTTCACTTAGCATCCAGTTTGCTTAATGACAAATGGCCAGTTCTATTTGGGGTTGCTAGATATGGACTGCCTTTATGACTCTATAAGAATGATCTTGAACTTTCAGAGTGTCCCTTTCAGGCTTTCCAATTCATTGAGAGCTAAGGTGTGTTTTTTTTTTTGTTTTTTTTAAAGGAGTTTCAAATTGTGTACATTTAAGAATTCAGAAACAGCTGCAAGAATTGCTAGTGCCTTACTGCATATTTATAACATCTGCTCTCCTATGATTTCAGTCACGTCCCACTGAATTGCATCTATTGCTTCTGTAATGGTGAAACTTTTTTACAGGTGCAACTTTCTTCCTCTCTCATCTGAGCTTAGGACCAGCAAAGATGGACTTGTTGCAACTTGCGAACATTTTTTTTTTGTTTATTAAAGGATCCCTGCACCCTTCTTGCCTTTCCCCCTGCTGGCCTTCGAGATCACGCCTTGCCACAATGGGGTATTGCACACATTGAGAATGCTCAGTGGACAGAAACAGTGTGTTCTTTTCACAGCCTAAAAGATGATGCCTTCTATAATTATTAATTGAAAAATAGAAGGATGCCCACCTCTGCCCCCAGATAACGGCTGATGCAGCAACCACCATCTCATTGCTTCTGTCCCCCCGATTACAGCTTGACATCTTTTGGTGACTTCAAATAGTTACTATTAGATTTCTGCAGAATCCCCCACAACCTACTATTCATTATTTTAAAATGTTAAACATACCACACTACAACAGATAGTGTTCTTTCAGCAATGGACAAGCCAGGAGAGAGGGGTTTGTGAAAGTGACAATTCTTTAACTCAGCCTGGCAGCACGGGTGGAAAGGTTATGGTATATTTATTTTCAGACACAAAGGAGAGGGAAAAAACTAATAATTAAGGCTTTAAAATCCTCACATTTGATCAGGGCATTCATTCGCCAGGTAAGCAATCATGATTTCTACAGTATGCACTTCAGAAACAAGCTTCAGTTGAATCCATTGCCAGGATTGGGAGCAATTAAAATAAATGAATTTGCTGATCAGCCTTTTCAGTTATTGGAAGGTGGTGTAACAAATTTATTAGTTGAACATCTGGGTTTTGTCATCAGGATGTGACTAATTCATTATCCAGCTAAAGCCACCCTTGAGTATTGATTATCAGGAATTGCTGTTATCTTTAGGGAGTTGCTGCTAGTTGGAAGAAAAAATACAAGCAGTCCTGACTAATAATCATCTGTTTAACGATGATTAAAAGTTATGACAGCACTGAAAAAAGTGACTTTTGACCTGTCCTCAAAGTTATGACCATTGTACTACTAGCATCGTGATTGTGATTTAGGCACTTAGCAATCGCTCACATTTACAACAGTTAGCAACAAGATTCTCCTTTGCAAACTATCCAGCTGTCAATTGTTAGCCCCAGTTTTGGAAATGAAACTACTCTATTTTTGCTACTGACTCTTGCTAAAAGAGAGTGAGAAATAACTTATAATAGAAATAGAAACTCAAGCATCAAAAGAAGAGTTGTGGGGTAGCTTGTAAGTACAAATTGAAATATTTTGTTACAGAGCAGTCTTTCTTGTCTTAAACATTTTTTTTCTTTGGGGTAAAGGAAGATTATAAATCATCGTTTTCAAAATGATGATGACAATGATGGAGAAGAAAGAAGTCCACTTGTTTTTCTGTATGGCGTCTTCTCCAAAATGAAGCTTCCTTTGCTTGCCTTTAATTTGCTTATACTAACTAATGAACATCCTGTAGCTTAGCTGAACCACACTTTTTCAGAAAACCACACTTTTTCAGAAAGTTCTTGAGATGCAACTACTTAAAAAGATGAATGTCTCTTGGTAGATAGCAAGCACTAGTTCAGGGGTAGGCAGCCTCGGCTCTTTTATGACTCGTGGACTTCAACTCCCAGAATTCCTGAGTCAGCATGACTCAGGAATTCTGGGAGTTGAAGTCCACGAGTCATAAAAGAGCCGAGGTTGTCTACCCCTGAACTAGTTGATGCAATGGGCTGAATTATGTCAAGAGGGTGAAGTTTTGAGAGAATTTTCCCAGCCTCCTGGGCACAAATTCTCCTTTCCTCCAACGGTATCATCCATCTCCATGGTTATGGAGAGCAATGCATGGAAAAAAAGCCAGCTGTGCTTCATTTGCATCTGCTGTTTGCCCAGAAAAGGACAATGTCAAACAAGAAGTTTTCACTCCTGTCCTTTCCTTTTCAATGGCTCACATTCTTCTGGATGTATTGAAAGCAGTACCTAGTTCAAGGGCAGGCAACCTTGGCTCTTTTACGACTCGTGGACTTCAACTCCCAGAATTCCTGAGCCAGCCAAGCTGAGGGGAAAGGGGGAGGTTTCCAAGCTGAGCCATGCTGGCTCAGGAATTCTGGGAGTTGAAGTCCACGAGTCATAAAAGAGCCCAGGTTGCCTATCCCTGACCTAGTTCATACTGCTCCAAATCTTTGGCAGAGATTTGGAGTAGGCTGTTCAATTCATTTTCCATGAAAAGGTCCATCACTAAAGCTCAGGCTAGGATTCATAGCATAGAATAGAAGCTTTAGAAGATGGCTTCTTAAAAAAATTGAAGAGATTTCTGTGATAGATATGCCTGTAGTGAAGTCAGAGCTTGTAATGGTATTTGAAGGCCCTGCAGCAAGGATGTGCCTTATTGAGTAGAAGGCAACACTGTTGATCCGATAACATTGAAGTTGCCTAGGAAATTTGCTTATACCTCTTTTCAGAAGATCTGGCTCAAATTTTGAGGGAACAATCTTTACATTGGGGTAGTTCTGCTATATGAACAATGTTTTACAAGCCATGTCTCCTCAGGACACAAAGAAGTCAGCAAGCGGAAGAAGCAGAAGCTGAGGGAGGAACAGAAGAAGAAGAAATCGGCCAAGGCACCATATTAAAATGGATTCTGATGTCCCCAGAAGCTATTCTTTTGTTGTTATACCATTTGATCATACCCAGGTTCTTGGTGCATATATTTCTTACAGCTATTCTCACTTAGCAATGAGATAACAGTTAAAATACACTAAAGTTGCACTATTATGCTTGAGCACCACATACTTGTTGAAGTTGTGATATAAGATACCCCAGTTTAGAAAATCCATCCCAGTTAGAGTAAACCAGTGTTAATAGTCAGGATGTCAGATACCATAAAGTACAGCAGATTTTGATTAAAATTGTTGAAGACATAGTCATACAATAGGGCGCTCTTCCTGTCCTGGGTTAAACATGTTTATTCAAAAATTGGTAAGGTGTAAGCAATATTGTTATTTTTTTAAAAAATCGCCATCATGAATATTTTTTAATTTCTAAAATAATCCCAGTAAAAACTTTTAACATATTTAAATTTGTGCCCATTTACCTGGATCATACAGCTGAGAAATTTTTAGGGATTGTGGTTTTTATTTTACATTTATTTACCCTCCCTCCCCCGGAGAAAATTAATTGACTTTTCCATTTTGACCTGTGCTATTACCGTATTTATGTATCCTGTAATGATTGAACAATATAGATTCATAATGAACTGTCTTGGGAACTAGATCCTTGTGAGCATGTTATGATCCCAACATTTCTAGCAGGACAAATTATAGCTGACCTTGGAAACAGTACGTGACTGTCATTGACTGGAAATAAGCAGTCGTTGCAAATTGCGCCTAGGTGTATGTGGTATAAAATAAGAATCATAGTTACATCTAGGCCAGGGGTTCTCAACCTTGGCAACTTTAAGACTTGTGGACTTCAACTCCCAGAATTCCTCAGCCAGCTTTGCTGGCTGAGGAATTCTGGGAGTTGAAGTCCACAAGTCTTAAAGTTGCCAAGGTTGAGAACCCCTGATTTCTAGGCCGTCAAAATTCATCTTCTTTCAGCACATGATACTAAATTGATCTACAATATCATTCGTATACTAGATGTATCCATATATAACTAATTAGCTTGCATTGAGTGGGTGGGCATGCACATACATAATTGGAAATTTAAGGATATAAATACAGCAAGATTACATAATCCCCATCTGTATACATGTATAATTTGCATGGTCCATGGCTTCTTTTTAACCTCATAACAAAATACTAAGCCAAAATTTCCTTCCAGGCATGGTTACTATGAGCTGCCTTCCTGCTATTTAATCTACAAATTAAAATAGTTGAATGTTTTGGTCTTCTTTTTTTATTTCCCTTTCACCAACATATTGTGTTGTCTATTCTCTCTTTTTGAAACCCACATTTTCTAGAAAAAAAATTAATTATACCAAAATATTGTAGCTTAGGTCAGGAAGAGGTGATGTAAGTGGATTTACAGTACTTGTTTAGATTCAATTGTAATGCTTCTATTATGAAAATGTAATCTTATGCAATTCATTAGGATATATTTAAAAGGAACATGTCTGATTCAAGATGGAGAAACATTTTTTGTTATGAAAATACCACTGAATTGTTGTGCTGTGACTAATATTTAAAGAAATAAAGTAAGTTCCCTTATTACTTAGCTCTTATTTTTTAGTTTGGGAAAAAATTTTGGAAGCAGAGAATAACCTCTTTGGGACATAAAAATCAAATGGAAGATAATATATCTCAATCGATAAATACAGTGATGAATTTCTTTTGGTTTATACTGAAAAATAAAAGGACAATTCGGAATTAAACCTCCATTTGGTTATCAGTGACAGACACTCATAGCTACAGAACTTTTATTATACATATTAGAAAACTACAACGTTACATTACTTTTCGACATAATTGCCATTCAAATTGAGACACTTGTCATAACTTCTTACAAGATTTGAAATTCCTTAGTAATAGCTGCTCACTGCCAAATCTGGGCTTTGGAGGGAAATCAGAAACATTCTAACGGAACTGCTTCAAAATTTTCTTGGGTACTTCTAGCGATGTGTGGGTCAGCATTATCATGAACCGACACCACACCGGAAGTCAGCAGGCCCCGACGCTTGTTATGGATGGGGCTTGTCTGAGTTTTTGTAATGTTTCAGAGTAGACTTCTGAATTAATGGTCGAACCACACTCCATGAACTTCACTAGCGGTGCTCCTTTGGCATATTCATATTTGATGGGATTTTCTATGGCACCACTTCCAGTGTGGTGTTGGTTATAATCCCCGCCTGAACACCGCTAGACCCACCCAAGAACTTTTGAAGCTGTTCCGTTGGGATGTTTGTGATCATCCCCCCATAGCCCAGATTTGGCGCCAAGCGACTACTAAGGAATTTCAAACCTTGTAAGAAGTTATGACAAGTGCCTCAATTTGAATGGTGATTATGTTGAAAAGTAATGTAATGTAGTTGTCTAATGTGTATAATAAAAGTTCTGTATCTGTAAGCGTCTGTAACTGATAATCAAACGGTTTATTTCCAAATTGCCCTCGTGTTAATTGGGATTTTTACTGAGAAGATAAACCATGAAAATGGTGTGGGTCTAAAAATTAGTAACTAACTTGGCCTTTTATTTAACTGAAGATTTCTAATATTAGACTTCCGGATAATTGTTTCAGTTTTAGAGTAGAAAATCTTACAACATTTCAAAAAGAATTTAATATATTATTTATTTAATGTTATTATTTTTAAAACTGAGGGGTCAAGATAATAGCTGTGGCTATACCATCATTTGCCCTTTTTACATAATATACCTAACAAAGAGCATGGTGTTGATGGCATGGTCACAATTGCCACTATATTGAAATCCCCACCATCAACGGATGCTGCTGATCCTACAAATTCTCACCAAATCAAAACCAGGTTTAGAGTTTAAAAGATTTTGCAAGGAAAAGGGAAGGAGGAAAAAAATCAAATAGCCATCAATCTTCTAACCACAAAGGGTGCAGTTCAGAAGCCTACCAATAATCAGAGTCAACTCTGGGCAGCGCTCACTGCTTCAGGAGTTGCAAAGCATGGGCTAATCTATGGATTGTTAGCCATGTTTTAATGATTCAGACTGAGTTCCATAACAGACTAAACTAAAACCAGATCGTGATTTGGTTCAGTCTGGGAATCCTGATGATTTGTCTGTTACCATGTCTGTGAAACGTCTTTTTCCTCCAATATAGCATTTAGGAGCTTAATGTTTGACTTGATACTTGATTTGATGGTTGGATCAGATCTAGATAGGAATATTGGTCAGTTGTGGCCAAAGATGTACAGGATCCAAAGTTATGACCTGGATCCAAAGTTCTAATAATTTTTCCCCCTCCCCCTCCACCCCATGCCACACATAAACACATTTCAGGTTGCTTGGCAACACAACTGCATTGACACATTTTTGCTGAAAACTGGCACTTCCAGTTTTTGACAAAGCTATGCCATGGCGAAAAATGGATTTGCTTAATGACTGCCATATTTGCTTTATGACCTTTGTAAAAAAGATTATAAATGATTTTAATGACCATTACAGTTTGCAATCATGAAGGACAGGCGCCATCACAGTCATAACTAGAAGGCAATCTATAGTGAAATCCAGGCTGAGTGGAATTTGGGGAGGGCAACAAACAGTCTTTCTGATTGACATCAACTGGAAGACATTTCAGTCAGTCAATTTATCAGGACTATCTGAAGATTAAAAACAAACATCCCGCTTAATATATTAAACATCAGATTACACAAGATCATCTAGCATTACAAACCCACACCATTCTATAGAACAACATGCAAATGAAAGCAAATTACTAATCTATGACTGGAAATATATATACTGCAATCAGGATTGGGCTGATAAAGAAGACAATGCTAAGGCAATAATCATGACTGACAAACTGAAATGGTTGGGTCTTACATCACACCATCACAATTGTTGGGTTAATGCAACATGTAAGCACAGCTAAAGGAGAGGAGGGGAAGGAAGGGGGCAACTTTCTCCCAAAATTTGCTATTGGACATTTTACATTGCTACTATTACAACCACTGAAGGAGAGTAGGAGAAAAGGGATCATCTGAAGCCCGGTGGTTTTAAGAAATGGCAGAGATAGAATCAGCTTTCTTATTTTATTAGTTTCAAGTTGAAACTTGAAACTCAATTTCATTGAGGAATGCATCAGCATTGCGGTTGCCCTTGGGGGGCTGGGTGGGTGTGGCCAGGGTGGGTATGGCCTACTGGAGGGTGTGGCCAGCTCTACATTCGTGTCAAGGGTGCCTGTGGGGGCCTGGGCAGGAGTGGGACAGATCTGAGGGTCTCTGGCAGAAAGGGGTGGGACCAGGGTAGAGCCCATCAAGCTGGATATGTGAAGTAGGCGAGGGCCATTTGCTGGTCATTCCTCACAAAGGGTGACACCTCCCCAGCATCCACCCAGGGGGTGGGGCCGATGCGGCAGGGGCTGATTCCTCACTGTTTCCAGATGGCCTTGTGGAGCTAAGACTGAATGCATTTCAGCATAGATGGCCACCACAGAATTCTACATTGGCTTCCGGCCGGCCTGGGCCAGGGCCAAGGCAGCGGGGGCCGTTCCCTCACTGTTTCCAGGATGGCTTCGCAGGCCACATGAAACCACTTTGCGGGCCGCATCCGGCCCCCGGGCCTTATGTTTGACATGTCCGCCATAGACAATCTCTTCCACGATTTCATCTGTGTTCAAATCTTTACTTATTTTTAGACTACTGACTTCCTCTGAGCTGAAAAACTACTTAGATGCTACTGGGAATGCTAGAGTTACAGGCTAGACCAGGAAGTCAAAACACATCAAAGAAAAAAGCAACTCATTTCTATAGACTCTGTTGTCAAGGAAACTGCACAGACATGTCCATGAAGCCACCAAAGTCTGAGCTTGCTCTCCCTTTAGTCTTCAACTTATTGCACTCAAGAGTCTTTGCATGCAACTCAGAGATTTACCTGTTAGTATGCCACAATTAATGAAGACTGGAATAGAGAACATTAATGCCCCTGGACTGCTAAAAGTCTGGAGAATAGTATGTTTCCTATGATAATTTCCTATTAATAAAAAGGAAGATCTTTTAAAAAATAAAATCAAATACCGAAAAGCAATACTAACTTCTTTGGTTTTAAATGATTAACAATATCATTGGTACTGTTAAGTACTGACCAACAGGTATTTCTTGTTATTACCCGTTTCTGTTGTGTAATATAGCATGAAACTTCAAGGAAATGCCTGAAATAAACTAAGAAGATAGTACTTGGACCTCTCCCTTTATCACAGGCTTGAACACATACCCTCCCATACATGTTTGATAAATGCTAGAAACTTCGCCCCTTTTGTTTCTCATGCACCAAAAAACTACTCACAAGAAATTGCTTTGAGTCTCTATCCCCCAAAAGTGTACGAAGCAATTACCCTACAATGCCTGTTCCTATGCTTGTGCTGTTATGAAGCTTCTCTCACAGCTTGGAGAGGATAGAGTTAGGGTTATTTCCAATAGATTAAATCATTAAAAACATAGGGAGATGACTTTTCCGGAGAGTGGGGAATCAGAGAAAAACCATTTCAGATTAGATAGTTTGGAACAGGAAATTCCACTATGATTAAACTAACACTCTCCAATTTTAGTAAAATTATCCCTGTTCCCAGCCGAAGGTGGCTGTTAGCTTATGTCTGACTTTATGCCCTGTAATCTGTCCAGCTCAACATCAGTTTCCTGATTCATCCTGATGGGTGTAACCATTCATTCACAGCTACTTAACTCTGAAAATCTTCTGAAGATCAGCCAAATTCTTTGTGCAGATTAATCTAAAGAGCTCCTGAAGTCCTCTGGATGAGCCGGCCATTCTGAGCTCTTTTTCTTTCCTATCACACAATAAAAATTACCCTGGACTTTTAAGAAAATCTTGGAACGATATATATTAAATGCTGCATAATGAGGGAGGCTCCAGACTCATACCTTGTGAGACAATATAATGCCAATTGGAGAAGATGGAAATTGCAGACATATCAGTCTGATGGACATCTAGTTGTGACTGATCTTCAGCTCTTCAGCATCATGCAGCCAAAAAAAGGGGGGGGGACTTTTTCTGAAACCTGATCTTAATTGCTGTTAAGTATCTCAGAATGGGAGGAAATTATTGACCAAGCTGATTTCCAAATGATACAGCATCTAAGGGATCCTTGTTGCTTTGTGAGCTTGATTGTTTTCTTGTAGACATTTCATTACCCAACTAGGTTACATCATCAGTGCTGGTGATAAAGACCCGCATTTCAACCCTATAAATATTCTCCTTTATTGACAGAGCATCTAGTCATCCTTGTATAAACTACGCTTAGAGGCCAGCCCAACTGCCCAGAAGAGGTAAAACTCTTTTCTCCCTGAAAAAGTACAAAAGAGAAAGCAAGAAACAAATTGCTATGATTTACTTATATATAAACTCCATGTGTGAAAGCAAAAGGATTTTACTGGATTTTTCTCCTGCTGTGGCTTTAATCTTTTTTCTAATAATAAGCACTGGAGATATCTGTTTTTCTTTACTGTTAGGATCAAGAATGGATCGCAGTGCAAAATGCTGCTTGAGAGTTTGAGTAACTATACTGCCATTTTTCAGCAACTCTGGCCAAAGATAGTTCTAAAGCTCGGTCATTTGCCATTTTTGTGGCTTAAATTGCAAATTCCTACCTTAAAAGACTATAGTATCTCAAGACTTAAAATGGTCACCTAACATAAAAAACGTTGTCAAAAAAAAAAACACAACAAAGAATGTTCTTCCTGCACCAACTCATAAACCTCAGACTGCCCAAGGAGCTGTTGATTCAGTTCTACAGAGGAATTATTTACTCTGTCATCTGCTCCTCTATAACTGTCTGGTTTGTTTCTGAAACCAAATAAGACAGACACAGACTTCAATGGATATTTAGAACTGCAGAAAAAACAATTGCTACTAGCCTGCCTTTTATTGAGGACCTGTATACTGCACGAGTCAAAAAGAAGGCTATGAAAATATCTACATTCTGGACATAAATTGTTTCAGCTTCTACCCTTCAAATGACACTAGTCACTATAGCAATGATATGAGTAATGCTTTCTCTGCCCATTTCCCATTCCCCCAGTTTTGATAAATAGCGGGAGGTGAGCCTTTAAAGTTAGGGTGGGGAAGGATATCCTAAATCAATGTTTCTCAACCTTGATAGTTTTCAAAATTATTGGATGTCAACTTTTAGAATTCCCTAGCCAGCCTTGCTGGGAGTTGAAGTTCACCCATCTTAAAGCTGCTCAGGTTGTGAAACGTCCTAAATCCAGTCCTGTAAAATTGCCTGTGTTTTTTGGCAGTGGGGAGTGGATTTATTTATTTATTTATCAATTGCTCCTCTCCCCCTGTCCATTAAGTAGCATGAAAAACATATTTTGAGTTTATTTTCCAAACTCAAATTAGTATTCTTTCTAAGGGTGCCTGGTCTCCCTTGAAGAGATGCAATGTGCAAATCACTGGAATACATACTGTGTCTCACATTCCATGATTTCAGTCCTTTAAAAAGTATAGTGTGTGTCTAGGAAGTGAGATCTTCTTGTCATTTCCCATGTGTTATTTCCCGGTGAGAACCTGTGCAGGACAGAATGGATCAGAAAGGTTTCAAAGATAATTTTACATTTCTCTGAAATAAATGGGCAATGGCCAGTTTCTTAGCTATATGAATTTCTTCCTCCTCCTCCTCCTCCTCCACCTCCTCCTCCTCCTCCTCCTCCTCCTCCTCCTCCTCCTCCTCCTCCTCTTCTTCTTCTTCTTCTTCTTCTTCTTCTTCTTCTTCTTCTTCTTCTTCTTCTTCTCCTCCTCCTCCTCCTCCTCCTCCCCTTTCCCCTCCCTTCCCCTCTTCCCCTCCCTCCCTCCCCTTCTTCTTTCCTTCCCCTTCCTCTTTCCACTTCAGCACATGGTCCATCTTCATACTTTTATTGGACCAACCATGTGATGATGATGATAATAATAATAATAATAATAATAATAATAATAATAATAATAATAATAATAAAGTTGGAAGGGACCTTGGAGGTCATCAAGTCCAACCCCCTGCTCAGGCAGGTAACCTTATATCATTTCGGACAAATGGCTGTCCAGTTTCTTCTTAAAAACTTCCAGTGTTGGAGCATTCACCGCTTCTGGAGGTAGGTTGTTCCATTGGTTAATTGTTCTAACTGTCAGGAAGTTTCTCCTTAGTTCTAGGTTGCTTCTCTCCTTGATTAGTTTCCATCCCTTGCTTCTTGTCCTGCCTTCAGGCGCTTTGGAGAATAGCTTGACTCCCTCTTCTTTGTGACAGCCCCTGAGATATTGGAACACTGCTATCATGTCCCCCCTCATCCTTCTCTTCATTAAACTAGACATACCGAGTTCCAGCAACCGTTCCTTATATGTTTTAGCCTCCAGTCCCCTAATCATCTTTGTTGCTCTTCTCTGTACTCTTTCTAGAGTCTCAACATCTTTTTTACATCGTGGTGACCAAAACTGGATGCAGTATTCCAAGTGGGGCCTTACCAACGCATTGTAAAGTGGTATTAACACTTCACGTGATCTTGTTAATCCATTGGTTGCCACAGAAATTAATCCACCGCTTGTGACCCCCGCCTGACATTGTGGGCTGAGAGAGAGAGAGTGAGTGGCCCAAAGTCAACCAACAGGCTTTCATGCCTAAAGCATTTCCTGGCTTCTAGCCCAGACCACTACACCAAACTGGCTCTTAACCAAATTCCAGCCACTGTGTTGGGAAAATCTGCAGGGCATCATTATCACTAAATGATTTCTTTTGTAAATGAGTCCCCATGTGGTGAACGCACTCAAAGGATCTGGGATGAGGAAGGCTCAGTTGAACAAGGGATCAGGTTCCACACTCTTTTGACTTCTAATTTTGCCAATATTCTGGTTAAATTTAAAACACTTTGCAACTATTTTGCATCCCTTTTTTTCTTCCCAGACTTTACATTTGTAAAATCGACTTCCTTTTAGTAGAGTGTTGGTAAGTAGTGCAAGTTTCACCACCTGCAAGAAAACCAGAAATTCCTTCCCCAAGAAGTATTCATATTCCAATAAATTCATATCCAATTGTCAGCATGAACTTTTCAAAATAATTTCAATATAAACTACAATATTCTATTAAAATACCAGTCTAGAGACCAAAACATCAACATCCTATATATGAAAAGCTAACATACTTGTCAGTTTAGTTTGTTGTGCAAATATCACTAGTCAATTTAAAATGTCATTGATAGTGATTCTAGTAGCTTCTTTCTATATTAGCAGAACCTTGCAACAAACTTTATTGTAATAAAGTTGTAATAAAACTGCTCCTTTTATTATTTTTAATTGGTATGCCAATCTTCCAGACAGTTTTCCCCATATGCTTGCAACACTCCACATCTAGATGTATACTAGATTTTTTTACTGGGATAGGAAGAGGAAGAAACAGAGTAAGAATGCGTATTAAGGTACACAAATATTATGGATCTAGTTAGATGAAAGGTTATTAAGGATTGATAGGATTGACCTAGTTGTACTGAAATATATCAATTTGAATATAATAAGTTATTAGAGGAGAAAGAGAGGGGGGGGTTTCTGTTTTTTTTCTTTTTTAATGATTTAATCTGATTTTTATGGGTATGACTTTGTTGTGTGGATAATTGATTGCCCTGCCACCACGTTGTTTCGTAAGCACTTGTTTGTAAAATGAAAAAAACAATAAAACTTGTTTTAAAAAAAAAGGTACACAAATATTTTAAAAAGGTAGAAAAAGTAGGGCCAGTCTAGCCACAAGAGTTAGCTTTGACAGCGCTTCTGCTCGTGTTTTGAAGAAATGTCTGCATATCTAAACTTACTTCATAGTTTGGACCAGATAGATTCTGTTTTTAGCAGATGCTAAAAACTTTGAAACATTTGAGATTGGAAGGGGAAAACATGTAGGCTGGCATTCCTAACTTGGGTCTGCACTTCTTAAAACAGTTGTATTTTTTCTGCAGCTGCTTTTCAGCATGATACTGCATAAAGTTGGGTTTAGTTTCAATGTGACATGCTTCAAAGCCCGTTAACCTCTTGGAATCCAATGCCCGGCCTTGTGATTTACTACTTCCTGAATCCTGGTCAACAGACATGAAATGCTGGTGACTAGCAAGCGAAATGGAAAGGGCAAACATCTTCCAATCCAGTTGTATAAGTTTTTCAGTTCCATCCAGTTGACCACTGGGCAACAAAGAACTTTGGACTAGAGGAACTCAGGGGTCATCTTAAATTCTTATTTAGAAGGCTGACCTTTGAAACCCAGAAGCATTCTTCTGTTTACTTCCTCATTGAGCTGTCCAGAGAATGCTAACCACTGATAACTCTTCAATCCTTGTAGGAATCAGCTGATTATATATCGAAAGCCATTGCTCTGGGCAAATGCTTCAGATTCTTCTTAAAGCAATGGACTTATTTTTATAGAAAAGGAATCATTTTGTTCAAATGGACATCAATTTGTTGTAACACAAAAGGGTTCTTTAATTAATCCACACTGACTTATGTATTTTAAAATATTTTCAACAATAATAATATTTCTAACATTAGATACACAAACATTATAATTATATATAATTGAGAAAAAATAAGAAATACCATTTGCTACCAGCAAGAACTGGTGGGACCATAAAATAGAGACAGTAAACGACAGTGAAGAATCTAAGTTGTTCTGGGATGTTTAGAATTCAAACAGACATCTGCCACATAACACTCCAGACTTATTAATCAATTGATAAGAAAAATAAAAAAGTCTGCATAATGGATGTGGCAGTGCCTAGTGACAGAAGAATAGATGAGAAAGAACTGGAAAAGATAACAAAATCAAAATAGAAATAGAATGACTGTGGCAAAAGAAAACAAAGGTAGCACCAATAATAGTAATAGGCGCCTTGGGCACAATCCCAAACAACTGGAGTACCACTTGAACACCATTGGTATTGACAAAATCACCATCAGTCAATTGCAAAAGGCAGCTTTACTATACTTGGAACCGCTTACATCCAACAACAATACTTTTAATACCATGAACTATTAACATCTGTCTATCCTGGATCCTTGGAAAAGACTCGGTAGGTAAACTGTAATGCCAAATCCAAGCTAAATATCTAGCTGACTGTGAGATGAATCATTATATTATAATATTAAATTTTTTTAAATATAATCTTTTAACTCAAGTTATCCGGTAACCAATTCATTGATGAATTATTCAGTTATAATCTCTATGTTTAATCTCAACTCATTCTATTCATACTTTGATCAAGACTTATAATATTCCTAGTATCTGTTCTGAACCTTCAACTATTAATCTACTTTTCCTATTTTCAAAGTTAATTTTAAGATTAAACATTCTACTCTCAAAGTGAAAAAACCAGACCTTTTATTAAACTGAGTCTACTTATCACTTACTGCAGCTCCTTGTGCAACCCAATACCCTTAGCTCAGTCAGAGGCCATACTCAGAGCTATGTTGCAAGGTGTTTAATATTAATACAGTCATAAGCTGCTCACTTCAAACCAGTGTAAACCAATTCAGTGAAGCACAATTAACAGGAACAGAAAACTTTATTTTTCTTAACTATAATACAACTTAAAGTCTAGCAGAAACATTGTGTTGTAAGCCTGTGATAATATTGAACCATACACAATGTGCTTGGCAAACACATACCTAGAGCATGCATATAAACCCAACATATTATTTGCAGCAAAAGGAAGGCATAGTATTCCCGAGATAAATTTGCTATGATGACTAAATTGTTTTTCTAGCTGAGATGTGACAACAATACAGCATCACAAATGCACAGACCATCACAAGACCATCTGTTAGGAGACCATAGCTGAGTTAAGAAAAGCATATGTAGCAGGATGTAATTTTTGCCAGAAAGGTGGGGGGGGGAACCCTCAGCAAAAAGTGCTGGATTGTTTCAGATTAGTCGATAGCCACAAACTGAGTATTCAATTTCAAGGAAGCGTTTATTACTTACAAAAATTGCCTAGAGATTCCACTTTGATTGCCTGTGGGACTATGCTGAAAGTGCTGTGACTAAAGATGAAGGAGGCACATAAACAGGATGGGCAATATCCAGCAATCTTGTATAGAAAATCCCTTTAGGAGAGGTAAAATGAAGGAATTAAGTTGTTAAGGAAACAAAGAAAAATGTTATCTGAATCAGACAAAACAAGTTGGAACTGAACACATGGAAAACCCTTCCCTAAATCTCATCACTGCTGCTTTATATGACCAAAAGGGAAGATTAGGACTAACTTGTTCAAAAAAACATTGTCAAATGCATTATTTCTATATTGTCAAGATCAACAAAAAGACAATCAGCAGGAACTGTTTTAAAATTGCAGCTGTTCTCATCCACAAGAACTTCTAGAAGCAGAATCAAATAATGTTAAGTCAATCAACATTTAAGATAGTAGTCAGTAGCACCAAAGGTTGAACCTTCTAACTACTCTAACCTTCTAACCATCATTGGACTCTTATTTCTCCTCTTCAGTGCCTGAATTTGTGATTTCTGAAGACCCAGTGAGCCGTCAACCAAATCCTGGCAGCAGACAAATCTAGAGGATCAACACAAGTTGAGTGACCTCCTCAGCTCTATTCCTTCAACAAAGAAGAAGAATGAATGAATTCAGCAGCAAACTGGAGGTTTTAAAAATAGAACTATATTTGTTAATTAAGCAATTTAAGGGTTGTGTCAATTAAATGCTTTTCAAAACATAATATTGCAGGGCTCAGGTTAGCCTTTTCTTCATTGTTGTCATTTCAGAATGTTGGCACAACATACCTTCCCCTTCCCCCACTTCTCCTGGAAGAGAAAATGCTGTTTCTTGGCCACATTAAAGGAATGGTGTTCACTCAGACTTGTTTGTACTAGCAGTGAATAAAACAAACTGGAATGAGACCTTAGAAGAAATTGCTGGTTTTTCTTTTTTGAGTTCAGCCCCAAATGTCCGATGCCATATGCTACCTCTGTCCACTATCCACGGGCCTCTAAAGTTCGCAATTCTCTTTAAAAGGCTGGCCAAGTTTGCCAAATGCCAAGGGATTAAAATTGGCACAAGAACCTGGGCTCCATCTGAAAGTACAGATGAAGGGCTGGGCAAAGTTAGCCAGAAAAGTTTCCCCATCATAGCTGTTGTTAGCGAATAGTATAATGCTACAAGGTACTCCACCCCTTCCTCTCCAAAAAAAATCCTTGAGATTTTTATCCATAGATTAGAATGGATCAAGCTCTTTCATCAACATCTGCTGTTTTGGGAAGAGGGCTTATAGTTTTGCATGGGTTTTGGAGTAGCTGTGAAGACAATGTTAGGTGGTAGTGGGGAAGAAGCATATGATGAAGAAGGAGGCAGGAGGGGAGACCCAAGTATCTTTTCCCCTCTTTTGGTTCCAACATTGTCTCCAGAGGATCAGGTTACATCTCTTTATGGGAGATGGTTGACTGGGAGCACTGGTTAGTATTGAGAGCTTTCTTCTTGCTTCAGAATACAGAATAACAGATTGGAAGGGACCTTGGAAGTCTTCTAAACCAACCCCCTGCTCAAACAAGAGACCCTATACTATTCTGGACAAACGCTGGCCAATGTCTTCTTTAAAACCCCCAGTGATGGAGCAGCCACAACCTCTGGAGGCCAGCGGTTCCACTTATTAATTGTTCTCAAGGACAGGGAATTTCTCCTTAATTTTAGGTTGCATCTCACTTTGAATAACGTCCATCCATTACTTCTTGTCCTGCCCTCAGGTGGTGAAGTGTTCTCCAGTCATCCCTGCTTGGACAGAAAACTAAAGGAGCTGGTCTCCCTGCTGGCATTTATCCTTTCCCTGTTCCTAGTCACTGGTAACGGTATGTGGGGATGATTTTTGGAGACGGGGCAAGAAGATGCTGCTTAGGAAACAGTCAGAGAAGAGGGAACATAAACTGCAATTACATACCGTAGTAGTTGGAGCAAAAAACTCAGGAGGGACCATCCTGAAGTATCAGCCTATAAGGCAATGGTGGGAGATTTGTACTTTCAGACTTGCAAGATTCTGTTAGTGTAGCTTTATAACAGTGGTTCTCAACCTTGGGGTCGCGACCCCATTTGGGGTCGCGAGACCATTTCGCGGGGGTCGCCAGGCACCGCCGGCCGCCATTTTGTTTTTTTATTTTTAATTTTTTATTTTTTTTTAAATTTTTTAAATTTTTTTAATGTTTTTTATTTTTTGGGCGCGCGCGTGCCGCGCACGCTCAGATCCGCCCGTCGCGCTGGAAAAAAAATAAAAAAATAAAATAAAAAATAAAAAAAATAAAAACAAAATGGCGGCCCGCGACGGGCGGATGCGCGCATGCGTGGCGCGTGCGACGGGCCGATCCGCGCACACGCAGGTCCGCCTGTCGCGGCCGCCATTTTGGGTGGTTTTTTTGATTTTTTAAAAAAAATTTACATTTTTTTTTGCGCGCGCGCGCACACGCGCACACCCCCAGGTCAGGGTCACGGCGTGCATGGGCAGGGCAAGTGGGGTCTCAACCTCAGAAAGGTTGAGAACCACTGCTTTATAACAAAGCAGAACTAGATTATCTGGATGTGTTTCCAGTCTGGTCTCTTTGGTAAGGCTGACATCAATACAGTCCTCTTATCTTTCCCAGGCTAGTGGTGACAGAGCCAAACAGATTTGTTACACTATGAAGCTGTTTTAGATGGAGTCAAAGTGAAAAAGAAACACTGCTTTAATACCAGAATCTACGTATTAGGTTGAGTCCAAGTTAGACTGGACTTCTGGAGACTGCCTGGACTAATCTCTTCAGTTTTCTTGGCTAAGTTTTTCAGAAATGATTTACCATTGCTTCCTTCCTAGGGCTGAGAGAAAGTGACTGGCCAAAGGTTATCCAGCAGTCTTTCTGCCTATGGGAAGACTAGAACTCAGGCTCTCCCAATTTCTAGTCCAGTGCTTTAATCAATAGATCGAGCTGGCTCTAAATACCACTATAGCTGTCAGCACAAAGAATCGGGATCGTTCGTAAAGTTGCAGCATAGACAATATATTGAAGCCTACACAAATATCTGATCTAGCCAATTATCGGTCAGTACTAAATTGGCACTAGATAAGGATCAATGAAATTCAAGAAGGTCTGGACTTGGATCTCCTGTGGCAACACAAGGACTCTAAACTGATGCCGTGTTTAACTCCACTCCCAGCCCTGCCTGCTCTTTTTCTATAATAGCTATGAACAACATAGCTCCCTCATCATTGATTCTCCAAGGCCCAGAAAGTCAAGATGGTGGCTGCAACTGTGTGTTCAAAGTAGTGCCTTTGTGACAAACATTTAAAGAGTGCAGAGCTTTTATCCCAGAGTTGTAGCCATATTTTAACTATTTAGACCATGCGCTGCCCATATCCTTCCTCTTGTGCTGATAGGCATGAAGTGAAGGCAGATTCATGAGACACAACAGAAAAAAGTGATTGTCAAGCCTTTTTTGTGTAATCATTAGATGCAACTCAGAAAAGGGCCCAAACATTTAGTTTAGACATCCCTTTCTCTCTTCCCTATCTCGTGTCTTCCTTTCTTCCTATTAGTCTTTCGGTACAGATAGTCTTCGACTTACGATGTCCCACATTCAAAGTTCCAATGGCTATCCATCCCCATGGTCACTTGATTGCATTTTGGGCTCTCAGCAGCTGGCCTGCATTTAGAGCCATTTGCAGCATCCTGTGGTCACATGACCTTGATTTATGATTTATTTATTTATTTTGCCAGAAGCTTTCATTTACTTCTGGTTTACAGCAAAAAACACCCATTGTAGACAATAGATTCACTTAATGACATGGTTTTTGCTTTATGATTGTGGCATTTGCTTGACGACCATGCTAAAGAGAAATAAAATTGGGCATGGTTATGTGATGACTGGCAGGATTTACAGCCATAATTCCAGGCTTAATTATGGTCATAAATCAGACTACTTATAGTTTTTCTCCTCCTTCTCTCTTTTCTTTCAACACTTCTACATACCTCCTTTGCTACTCCATTAGTAATTATATGTTGTAGAGGAATATGGCACAGCTTTAAGCTGAAGAATAAACCATCTGAGTAAGACAAAAACAAACCAACATTTATTTATTTATTTATTTATTTTATTCGGGCTTGTATGCCGCTCCTCTCCGGAGACTCGGAGCGGCTAACAACATGTATATAAAACATCAAATTTCAATACAAGTCCAAACAAACTAACACCCACTCATGTTCACCATTCAATCCACAATCATCCCCAGGCCTGCCGGCAGAGGTAAGTTTTAAGGTTTTTACGGAAGGCCAGGAGCATGGGAGAAACGCGGACTTCAGGAGGCAGTTGGTTCCAGAGGGCGGGCGCCACAACAGAGAAAGCCCTCCCCCTAGGGCCTGCCAGCCGACATTGTTTCGCTGACGGGACCCGGAGGAGGCCGACCCTGTGTGCTCTCACCGGTCGTAGGGAAGTATGTGGCAGAAGACGGTCCCGTAAGTATCCTGGTCCCATGCCATAAAGGGCTTTATAGGTAATAACCAACACTTTGAATTGCGCTCGGAGACCAATAGGCAGCCAATGCAGCATGCGGAGAGTTGACGAAATGTGGGCACGATGGGGCAGGCCCACAACCGCTCGCGCAGCTGCATTCTGCACTAATTGTAGTCTCCGAACACTCTTCAAGGGTAGCCCCATATAGAGAGTGTTGCAGTAGTCGATCCTCGAGGTGACAAGGGCATGTGTGACTGTGAGGAGAGACTCCCGATCCAAGTAAGGGCGCAACTGGTGCACCAGGCGAACCTGGGCAAATGCCCCCCTCGCCACAGCCGACAAGTGATGATCCAATGTCAGCTGTGGATTGAGGAGGACTCCCAAGTTGTGGACCTTCTCCGAGGGAACTATAGATTCACCCCCCAGAGTAATGGAAGGACAGATTGAAATGTCCTTGGGAGGCATCACCCACAGCCACTCTGTCTTGTCAGGGTTGAGCCTTAATCTGTTAGCGCCCATTCAGACCCTCACAGCCTCCAGACACCGGCACATCACCTCAACCGCTTCACTGATATGGCCAGGAGTGGAAATGTACAGCTGAGTATCATCAGCGTACTGATGGTATCTCACTCCGTGCCGGTGGATGATCTCTCCCAGTGGCTTCATGTAGATGTTAAAAAGTAGGGGGGAGAGAACTGACCCCTGAGGCATCCCACACAGGAGTAACCTAGAGGTGGACCTCTGACCCCCCACAAACACCGACTGCGACCGACCGGAGAGATAGGAGGAGAACCACCGCAACACGGTGCCCCCCACTCCCAAACCTCCCAGCCGGCGCAGAAGGATACCATGGTCGATGGTATCGAACGCCACTGAGAGGTCAAGAAGCACCAGGACAGAGGACTGGCCTCTATCCCGGGCCTGCCAGAGATCATCCATCAGAGCGACCAAAGCAGTTTCGGTGCTGTAGCCGGGCCTGAATCCAGACTGCAGAGGGCCCAGATAATCGGCTTCCTCCAGAGACCGCTGGAGCTGGAGTGCCACCACCTTCTCAACAACCTTCCCCACAAAGGGGAGGTTGGAGACCGGACGATAGTTGGTCAGAATTGCTGGATCCAGGGAAGGCTTCTTGAGGAGGGGGCGCATGAGTGCCTCCTTTAAGGGAGCCGGAAAGGACTGCTCCCTTAAAGAAGCATTGACAATCTCCTGGATCCAGGTACATGTCATCTCCCTGCTGGCAAAAACCAGCCAGGAGGGACACGGGTCCAACAAACAGGTGGCGGAACTCACAGCTCCAATGGCCCTGTCCACTTCATCAGGTGTAACAGCCTCAAACTCGCCCCAGATGATCGGACAAGAACATGCCCCTGTCCCCTCGACTGAATCATTATCAGTCAACTCTGCTTCACAATTGGAGTCTAGGTCAGCCCGGATCTGAGCTACTTTGTCTGCGAAACAGTTGTTAAAATCCTCGGCACTACCCTGCAAGGGAGGCCCCGGACCCCTCGGGTTAAGGAGGGACCGGGTCACCCTAAACAGGGCGGCCGGGCGAGATTCTGCAGACGCGATCAAAGCAGAAAGATACGAAGATCTTGCTGCTTTAATCGCCTTCAGATAGGCTCTAATGAATGAGCTCAGTCTGGTTCGATCAGATCCGGACTTACTTCGTCTCCATCGCTTCTCTAGACGTCTCTTATGGCGCTTCATCCCCCTGAGCTCCTCGGGACACCAAGGAGACCTCCTGGGGCCAGCACCACGGAGAGGTCGCAAAGGCGCAATCCGGTCAATAGCCCCCTTCGCGGCCATATTCCATGCCGCTACCAGGGACTCCGCCGAATTGTGAATGAGAGAGCTCGGTAATTCCCCAAGCGCCGTCTGGAAACCGACTGGATCCATCAGGTGTCTGGGGCGGAACCACCTAATCGGTTCTGCCTCCCTGTGGGGAAGGATTGGGGCCGATTTGGGGTCAGGGCCTACCAGTGTGCTCCAAACAGCCCCTAGCTATATTTTTCTTCAAAGCAGTAAAGCCGTCATTGAGAGATGCTAGAAAAAAATTGGGCCAAAATTGCACTCTCTCCTGGCTTGTTAAAATAACCTTCAATAGCTCCACATAAGCTTACAAATCAGAAGAAAGGTGAATATCAAAACCTACAAAATTATCAGACCTTTTATGTTTGAAATCTTTAATTAAGGTCACACAATTATTTAACCATGGCCTTTAAAAAAAAAACCCTCTACAATCAGAATTAAGCAGAGTGATTAAAATGCCATTTCTTTGCTGCATTAAATGGCCTAGTCCTCTTTTATTTGATTAGTATTTCAAACTGCATCCTTCTAGTTGTAAAGATACAAGTGATGGGACTCCGAAATTCACATTTAGTTCCTGGATAAACTGCTCCCATTAGAAACAGGTGCACGGCACAGGAATGATGGATTTTACTCTCATCAAAATCTTAGGTATAAACTGCCAATCCTCTGACTTTACCTAGAAATAGAGAAGGCTAACCATTTTTCTGCTTGAGTTGCAGCAGATATTATACCGGACTTTTAAAGACAACATTCAGAGCTTGGTCCACAATAATATGCCAGTTCATTGCCTTTTAAATTGGTTCTGATAGGAATCCACACGCTGATCTTACTTTTAGGCAGAAAGATGGAGAACAAAGTGAAATGTGGAAGACTAGATCAATGTGAAAGGTAATCTACCTTACATCCTCAAAGCTCTGAGAGTTGAATGAAAAATAATACAAATAATAAATACATAAATTAAATGAATAAAAATAAGGCTTACGTGGCTTGGGAGCAGATTATTTGAAGGATATTCCTTTCCTAGTCACATCCACCTGATCCACCAGAGTGGGGAGGTAGGGAATCCATGGGTCTCCTCTCCTAAGGAGATCCATCTAGCACAGGGGTGTCAAACTGCCAGCCTGCAGGCCAGATGCGTCATCCGGAAGCCATGCCCACCCCATTGCTAGCAATGGCAAAACCGGCCAGATATGTTGCGCAACGTCACGAGTTTGACATGTCTGATCTAGCAGGACTAAAAAAGGCCACCTTCTCTGTGTTGTTCCCTCCCTTGGAACATCATCCCTGCAGAAATAAGATTAACCTACATCTTGGCACTCTTTCAAAAGGCTCCAAAGATATGGTTGGCTGATGAGCTTGGGCATCATAAGGTGATATAGAGCCCCTTTAAATACAGAGAGTGATTTACAACCTTAACTTACAAGGTTACAATGGATCCCCCAAAAGCTACTTACAACCCAATTTCCAAGTTACAAAATCAGTCATCTTATTGCATTTTGGGTGCTTGGCAATAAGCTGCTTACCCGAAAGTCACATGGTTGTGATTTTCCGATGCTTTTGGCTGGTTTTCAGTGTTTACAGGTTGACCTTGACTTATGATCGCAATTAAGCCCAAAATTTCTGTGGCTACGTGAGACAATTGTTAAATAAGTTTTGCCCCATTGGACAATATTTCTTCCCACAATTGTTAAGTGAATCATTGCAGCTGTTAATTTAGTAACACAGTTGTTTAAGTGTATCTGGCTCCTCCATTGACTTTGTTTGTCAGAAGGTTGCAAAAGGGGATCACACGACCCTGGGACACTGCAACTGTCATAAATATGAATCAATCTGAATTTTAATCATGTGACCATGGGGATGCTGCAGTGGGCGTTAAGTGTGAAAAAAGTCCTAAGTCCCCTTTTTTCAGCGCTATTATAGCTTCGAACAGTCACTAAACAAATGTTTTGTAAGTCGATGACCATCTGTATTTCTATTTTCAAGTAAAAATGCCTGTTGGGTATAATGGATTCACTTAATGTTCATGGTGTTCACTTAATGACCACAATGTTTACTTAACTACTGCAGCAGTCACTAACAAAAATGCCAAAAATATTGGATCAACTTACTGCTGTAATTCCAGGCTCAATTATGGTAATAAATGGCTGAGAACGTGTAAGAATGTATGAAAGAAATGTGGAAATAATCTTTGGACTCAGTTCTTCTTTAATTTGTTTTTACTTCTCTAACAATGGTCAAGCTTCTTAAACCTGCCACAAAAATATTATTAGTGGGAATATATTCCAACCTTCCTATAAAATAGGATTATTTAATATTCCTAATTATAGTCTATAAGTAGTATTATAATAGTATTAGGAAAACTTAGTAATATGAATATTTTGGAATACTGGAAATATGGGTGTAGAAAGAAGCTTTAGATTCACATATCACATTAGGCCAGGATTTGTTTTAATCATGGTCTCTTGGTTAAATGGCAGAAGTATGGATTCATACAGCCATAAAACCTAGTAGTTTATTAAATTTATTTGTTCAGTTTAATTCTGGAACTGTTCATTTAAAATAATTAGATTTGTGATGGTGCATATTAAAACTGAGTTTATTGCAGCATATGAAAGGAGTCCTAGCCTTACAACCATTTGTTTAGTGAGTGTCCGAAGTTATAGTGCCACTGAAAAAAGTGACTTATGAGCCTTGCGGCATTGCCCGGTCATGTTTTCATAATTTAGGCAGTTGGCAATTGGCATATATTTCACAACACTTGTAACATCCTAGTTCATCCGATCTCCATTTGCGATCTTCCTAGCTGTCCTCTGATAAGCAAAGTCTGTGGAAGAAGCTGGATTCACTTCTTAAATGTATATGTTATTCACTTAATTTATTTAACCACAGTGGCTGCAAAATGCTGCAAAATCAGGCACATTTCTATTGCTTAGTAATGGAAATTCTGGTCCAGTTGTGGACGTATGTCAAGGACTACCTGTATTTTAATCAAGTGACAAACATGCACAGCAAACACAAATTCCTCAAATCCACAGAACCTTAAGCTAAATTTAAATAAGTTGAAAAGAGCTTTCATTTCAATAAGGCTAAGTTTAATGATAATGATTGTACAAAGACTTACCCAGGATCCAGACTGAGCAGAGATTTGTTATGCAGTAACTGTTTACTCAGAAGTAGACCCCCCATTGAATTCAGTGAGATTCATTAGTAAAAAATGAGTTTTAGGATTTTACTTTTTGGCCACAAGTTATAGTAACTGGCCTGGTAGGAAATGCCATTAGAACTCCTGTCCTGTTTATTTCCAACACCTTATCAATTACAGTGGGGCAAAAAAGTATTGAGTCAACCACCAATTGTGCAAGTTCTCCCACTTAAAAAGATGAGAGAGGCCTGTAATTGTCATCATAGGTAGACCTCACCTATGAGAGACAAAATGAGAAAACAAATCCAGACAATCACATTGTCTGATTTGGAAAGAATGTATTTGCAAATTATGGTGGAAAATAAGTATGTGGTCATACAAACAAGCAAGATGTCTGGCTCTCACAGACCTGTAACTTCTTCTTTAAGAGGCTCCTCTGTCCTCCACTCATTACCTGTATTAATGGCACCTGTTTGAACTTGTTATCAGTATAAAAGACACCTGTCCACAACCTCAAACAGTCACACTCCAAACTCCACTATGGTGAAGACCAAAGAGCTGTCGAAGGACACCAGAAACAAAATTGTAGACCTGCACCAGGCTGGGAAGACTGAATCTGCAATAGGCAAGCAGCTTAGTGTGAAGAAATCAACTGTGGGAGCAATAACTAGAAAATGGAAGACATACAAGACCACTGATAATCTCCCTCGATCTGGGGCTCCATGCAAGATCTCACCCTGTGGGGTCAATATGATCACAAGAATGGTGAACAAAAATCCCAGAACCACACGGGGGGATCTAGTGAATGACCTGCAGAGAGCTGGGACCAACGTAACAAAGGCAACCATCAGTAGCACACTACATCGCCAGGGACTCAGATCCTGCAGTGCCAGACATGTCCCCCTGCTTAAGCCAGTACATGTCCGGGCCCATCTGAAGTTTGCTAGAGAGCATTTGGATGATCCAGAAGAGGATTGGGAGAATGTTATATGGTCAGATGAAACCAAAGTAAAACTGTTTGGTAGAAACAAAACTCGTCGTGTTTGGAGGAGAGAGAATGCTGAGTTGCAGCCAAAGAACACCATACCTACTGTGAAGCATGGGGTGGCAACATCATGCTTTGGGGCTGTTTCTCTGCAAAGGGACCAGGATGACTGATCCGTGTACAGGAAAGAATGAATAGGGCCATGTATCATGAGATTTTGAGTGCAAACCTCCTTCCATCAGCAAGGGCATTGAAGATGAAATGTGGCTGGGTCTTTCAATATGACAATGACCCCAAACACACCGCCCGGGCAACGAAGGAGTGGCTTCGTAAGAAGCATTTCAAGGTCCTGGAGTGGCCTAGCCAGTCTCCAGATCTCAACCCCATAGAAAACCTTTGGAGGGAGTTGAAAGTCCGTGTTGCCCAGCGACAGCCCCAAAACATCACTGCTCTAGAGGAGATCTGCATGGAGGAATGGGCCAACATACCAGCAACAGTGTGTGTCAACTTTGTGAAGACTTACAGAAAACGCTTGACCTCTGTCATTGCCAACAAAGGATATATAACGAAGTATTGAAATGAACTTTTGATATTGACCACATACTTATTTTCTACCATAATTTGCAAATAAATTCTTTCCAGATCAGATAATGTGATTGTCTGGATTTGTTTTCTCATTTTGTTTCTCATATATGAGGTCTACCTATGATGACAATTACAGGCCTCTCTCATCTATTTTAGTGGGAGAACTTGCATAATTGGTGGCTGACTACATACTTTTTTGCCCCACTGTATACATAAACATTAATTAGTTCGTATTGTGCCTAATGTTGCACTTGTAAAATTAAAATTGGAGACTAATCAAGCCAGTTGTCCTTGATTGTAGGATGAAATTAAGTCCTTTGTTAAGGAATATTAACCACTCAACTATTTTAGGAAATTCCTGTTGTACCCTTGATACTTACCAAAGACTAATCAATTCTTCTGACCTGTTCTAATGCAGCCGAAATCTAATTCTTAAAGTATTGGAGCTGATGGCTATCCAGATCCTTGCAATCTGGATCTGTAGCCCTAGAATATGTACATGTGAATGGTCCAGGGTCCTTGCACAGGTACTTGATCATCAACAGGCCATCAATGGCCATTAAAGATTGTTAGAGAATTTTAATTTCTCTGTTGGTGAAAAAATAAATCAGAAGCTCTCACAGTTGACTGCATTTAGCTGATTCAAAATAACTTCTTTGTATTTATATCAAAATATTCACAATACCATACATTCTTTACAGCAACATAGCACAAATGAAGACTTCTTACAGAGAGATACAGAGAGAAACCTGAGACTGGAAATCCAGCTTCTAACTCAATACCTTTTGCACAGACTCAGTAGCACTTTCTTCACATTGGCTGACTGAGTTACCACATGACTCTTCCTGTTCATGAATATTCCAACAAAGATCCTTGTGTATCTGGCCTAAGAATGCTTTTAATACTGGTAGTCCCCAACTACCAACCATTTGCAAAAATGACTTATGACCAGTTCTTGCACTGTAACATGATCAAAATTTGTTCACTCGGCAACAACATGTATTTACAACAGTTGCAGTGTACTGGGATCATGTGATCACATTTTAGGGCTTGTATAGCCAGCTTCCAACAACCAAAATCAATGAGGAAAGCTGGATTTGCTTAACGACCATGTGGTTCACTTAACAACTCCGGAGATGTGCTTAATAACCACGCCAAAAAAAGTCATAAAATTGAGTGCAACACACTTAGCAACTGTCCTGCTTAGAATAGAAAATCTCGTCCCAGTTGTGTTTGTAAGTCTCCCTTAGCACTCCAGTGAGTATTTAGCTCAGTGTTTCTCAACCTTGACAATTTTAAGGCATGTGGACTTCAACTCCCAGAATTCCACAGCCAACAATGCTGGCTATGGAATTCTGGGAGTTGAAGTCCACATGCCTTAAAATTGTCAAGGTTGAGAAACACTGCTAGCTGGTTTAAGAATGGTACTTTTTGTTCCCTTCAATACTGCAAGACATCTCCCCTCAACCTGAGACTCTTCAGAGATTGGATTGCCTAGGCCAGATTGGTGGTGATCGTTCAGGACATCTTAAGAATATGAGGCTGCCCTAGAACAGTGTTTCTCAATCTTAACCATTTCAAGATGTATGGACTTTAGGTCCCGTATTCTTTCTTGAAGTGAGTTCAACCAATGTGGATTTTTTATTGCTTGTAAGAGAATTCTGGGAGTAGAAGTTCACCCGTCTTAAAATAGTAAAGGTTGAGAAATCCTGCCCTGAAATGATAGGTCTCTGATCTGGCAATATCTCCAGATCTACCTCAAAGCATTTGAATAGAATAAAGCTGGAAGGGACCTTGGAGGTCTTCTAGTCCAGCCCCCTGCTCAAGCAGGAGCACCTATACCAGGGGTAGGCCTTGGCTTTTTTATGACTCGTGGACTTCAACTCCCAGAATTCCTGAGCCAGCATAAAAGAGTCAAGGTTGCCTACCCCTGACCTATAACATCTGAAACAAGTGATTGTCTAGCTTCTTCTTAAAAATCTCCAGTGATGGAGCGCCCACTATTTCTGGAGGCAAGCTGTTCCATATGCTTATATGCTTCCATCACTGACTGCAAAAGAAAGCCTGCAGTATAGACATCTGACTAGAATCCACTACCCTAAAATCAGTTTTGCAGAGCTATGGAATTACACCCACAGCATCTCAGAAGTTCTTCACCAGTGCTCCAAGAGTATTTATGGCTGCTGAGAGCAAGAAGTGGGAGACTTCTCCAGCTCTTGCCTGCCATCTGATGGTCATCTGTAGAGATGACCATCTGTAGAGAAGTTTTGGTAACCCTGATACTAGACTTTGGCTTGGTTCTGTGAGCTATAAACCATCCAGTGGTCACCTAGTCTTCTGCACTGAAGTGTTGGTAGCCCTGATCCTACATACAGGCAGTGGTGGGATTTAAATATGTGAACAACCGGTTCTCTGTGTGAATGCCGCTTCCGGAAGTCCATTCTGGGCAACAAAAATTAGCTACCGGTTCTGCCGAAGTGGTGCGAACTGGCTGAAACCCATCACTGCATACAGGCGTGGTTCTATGAGCTATAAGCAGCTAAACCTTGATTGCGGTTCTTCAGTTATAAACTGATTTGAACACTTCTCCTCATAGAAACACATTATATTGGCTATTTTCCAGTTCGTTCTTCTATCTCAACCAAGTATGTGGAATATTTGCATGAAGGATTCAGGACTGTGCTAACTTTCCCATATGAAACCAGCCATGAGACAAAACTATAAGTCTGAATTTGTCAGAAGGTTAGCAGCAATTTCTATCATTTTCTATGAAAAATGACACTCCTTTTCTTCTTTGATAAGACCTCCACGAATGAAGCTGCCTTCCCATTGACTACATCAGTGTGGTTTTCTTGACAACAATAGAAAAATAGTTCTTCCTGAATATTTTTCAGCTTTTCTATTTAGCATATGACTCAGAGATTTCTTGATGGGCTCCCCTCCAAGTATTAACCAGATATGACCCGGCTTAACTTTTTCAAACATACTCAAGGTCACTTAGAAATCAGCAACCTTAGAGAAGCAACAATGAGTTATTTTATGCTGCCATTTCTGCGGAGGCCATTAGAGGGACATGTTGACTAAAGAAAAGAGGAGATTGGGAAAATAATTTATCTGGTACAGAATGTAAGACAGAGAAAAAGGTCAGAGAATAAAAGATGCTATGCTAGAATAGCTGCAGATTTATTTAATAAAAATCCATACCTTTGCCTTACAGTATTTGCAGGGCTTCATTCCTATATTCTCCTAGTTTCCTAAATCCCTGAATTTTCTTGCAGAATCCATTTGTGTATTAACCACATCTGACCCTGTTTAGATTTTCCCAACTCAGGCAGCATTACCTAAGTCCTAACAGCAATGGTTTTTATTTTTTAAACCATAATAAATATTACTAATTTGACATTAATATTGCTACTTGCTCTGCGGTCTTGGAATTAGCTACTGATCTATGTAAGTAAAACGTGCAGTGGTGATAGAGTAGCAACTTTTCTTGCCTTTAAAGTTTCTCTAGATCCAGGTTTATTAGTGGAGGAGTTGATTGTGATTATTGGTTGCAATAGGGCTTCTTATGGTGTCCTAAGCTACAGTTCCAATTGTCTAGAACAGCATATGTCACTTTGGCTTGTGGTTAAGGCATCAGACTAGAAACTAAGAGTTCTAGTGCTGCCTTAGGTGTGAAAGCTAGTTGGAGGACTTTGGGCTAGTAGTCACTCTCATCCCAACTCATTTCATTGGGTTGTTGTTTTAGGACAGTGATGGCGAACCTTTTAGAGACCGAGTGCCCAAAAACTGCCCCCACCCCCATCCGTGCTCCATCCTGCCCATTGGGCCACCCACCACCTCCATGGCCCGCCACAGATCACCCAGGCAGCCCAACAGCGCCATGGCAGCCATGCCCTCCGCCCATGTCCTGCAGCATCATCTACGCGCAACGGGGCGCAAGAGCGGAGTCTTGTCCCCACTGCCCAGCTACCATGTCCTTGGCTCCGCTGCTTTGTATGGGCTGTGCCCAGGGGCAACTCTCCTCTGGAGGGGGCTGCTGGTGAGCAGGGGGCCAAGAGAGGAGGCGGGGCTGGGGAGACAGTGCGTGTGCTCACAGAGAGGGCTCCAAGTGCCACCTCTGGAACCCATGCCATAGGTTCGCCACCATTGTTATAGAAGGAGGAAGAAGTATTAGGTATATTTGCCATTTTGTGTTACTTATAACCATGCTAAAGATGGGATGAAAATAAATAAAAATATGAAGGATTAGATTCTTGACCTGTTGGCAGATGTTTAGAAATCTATGGTAGGCTTCCATCCCATCTCCCAACGTCCTTAGCAGCCAATTTGTGTATTGACATGGATCTATGGACTCTTTTGAGAAATGCTTTAAATGAATTTACATATATATGTTGGACTCCATCAAACCCATTATTCAAATTCATCCAGTGCACAGAATATTCAAAAGTGGGTAGATGTATTCCCCTTGCAGAGAAAAGATTTTCTGAAACATGTTCTTTCATATCTTATCTTTCATCAGGTTGTTTTTTTTTAATTCCTGGGGGGAGGCAGGAAATCAGTTGTCATTCAAGAAATTTATAATTTAATTTAATTTTAGAGTAAATAAAGCACGCACACTTCTGAACCAAGAGCTTAGGTGAAACAGGGAGGTACCCAGCTGTATCTTAGCTCAAACTACAGCCTGGTAGTTGTGTATTTTTGTATTCAAAATAGTTCATTATTTGGGTGAAGCTAGTAATCTTGTCATAAATCTGAATTTCTTGCTGGTATGTATCTCATCTTTCTTCCTCTGCATCAGTAAAAAAAAACAAATTCAAACCATACCTAAGGTAAATTCTTTTTTGCACACCTTGAATATATTCCCCCAATCTTTATAATCAATCTTATAGGGCAAAATGCAAAATTTTCTTTGCATTGAAAAAACAACATGCAGCAAACTGAGAGCTTTGCTGTGTAGAGTGTGATAGCCAATCAAATGTGCAGGAAACCTACTGATACATACACCAGACTAATAAATTCTGCTTTTGTCCCAGATACAGGCTGTTGACAGCTCCTGAAAACAGCTCTAAGGCTTTTCCAGATTTATGAAGGAGTGATAAAACTTTCACAGTCATAAATGTAATTTCAAGCTTACCTTGATTTGCTGAAATCTACCTATTGATCTGGTTCACATTGCCAAAATGTAGTTTGTTGAATCATAGTTTGCTGAGTCAGTCACGGTTGGTTGTGCTCAATATAACACGAAGCCATAAATTATAATTTTCGAAGAACCACAATGATTAGTTTTACACAGCCAACCATTTCCCTTGGATACAGACATACACATAAAAGGTGGGACTTCAATTGGAGTGTTACACCTATTTTTCTCCAGATTTTTCTTTTCTTCACAAAGACTCATGTTAGTAAATAGCAAAAATATTTCTGACTGCCTAAAATATTCCCTAAAAATGTGTAAGGTTGCTAATCTTTCAGCAGGAGAAAAGGTGAATCTACTACTTGGAAAAAAAATAACAATAACAATTTTATTTTATTTTTATTTAAAACATTTATATAGCTGTCAGTCTTATAAAAACGCTGGGTGGCTCCCTATCAAAAATTAAAATAACTAATAATAAAAGAACATATAAAGCATAGATATTTTTGTAATTGTCCCTTTTGACTTTATTTTAATCTGTTTTTCATTTTACTGTTTTATCCATAAACTGCCCAGAGGCATACAGGTAGTCCTTGATTTACGACCACAAGTGAGCCAAAATTTCTGATGCTAAAGTGAAAAGTTTGTTAAGCGAATTTTGCCCCATTTTACGACCTTTCTTGCCATGTTTTTTTAAGTGAATCACTGAAAGTTAAGTTAGTAACATGGTTGTTAATGAATCTGGCTTCCCCATTTAATTTGCCTATCAGATGTTTGCAAAAGGTATCACTCTGGGACACGGCAACTGTCTTAAATAAGAATCAGTTGCCAAGCATCCCAATTTTGATCACGTAACCATGGGAGATGTTGCAATGGTTGTAAGTTATTTTCCAAGGCGCCTGAAGGCAGGACAAGAAGCAACGGGTGGAAACTAATGAAGGAGAGAAGCAACCTAGAACTAAGGAGAAACTTCCTGACAATTAGAACAATTAACCAGTGGAGCAACCTGCCTCCAGAAGCCGTGAATGGAAGTTTTTAAGGAGAGACTGGACAGCCATTTGTCTGAAATGGTATAGGCCAAGGGTAGGCAACCTTGGCTCTTTTACGACTCGTGGACTTCAACTCCCAGAATTCCTGAGCCAACATGGCTCAGCTTGGAAACTCTCCCTTTCCCCTCAGCATGGCTGGCTCAGGAATTCTGGGAGTTGAAGTCCACGAGTCATAAAAGAGCCAAGGTTCCCCATCCTTGGTATAGGGTTTCCTGCCTGAGCAGGAGATTGGACTAGATGACCTCCAAGGTCCCTTTATTATTATTATTATTATTATTATTATTATTATTATTATTATTATTATTATTATTATTGATCATCACACAGTCAGCCAGATGTTCAGACTGGATTTGGCATTTTTGTCTACCTATCAAGTCCTTACCAAGGACCAGGGATAGGCAGATGTGGATGTTTAATGGTATCACAGATATCATTATTATTATTACTATTAGTGAAAAATGGTCTTAAGTCACTTTTTCAGTGCTGTTGTAACTTTGAACGGTCACTAAAATGAACTGTTGTAAGTCAAGGACTGCCTGTATAAAAGTGATGAGTGATATAGATATATATTAAATAAATAAATAAATATATAAATAAATAAAATTATTTGACATTCAGAACAAAATATTTATATTTATGAACACAACTGAGCCAAAACTTTCTGATGCTAAAGTGAAAAGTTTGTTAAGCGAGTTTTGCCCCATTTTACGACCTTTCTTGCCATGTTTCTTAAGTGAATCACTGAAAGTTAAGTTAGTAACATGGTTGTTAAGTGAATCTGGCTCCCCCCATTGACTTTGCCTGCATTATCAGTGCACCTGTGCCGTGCTGCAAAAGCCGATAGCTGTCCCTTCTCTGCGTAGTGTGACTCGTTGTGAGCCATTTTTTTAGTGCCGTTGTAACTTTGAAAGGACACCAAACGAATGGTTGTAAATGGAGGACTATCTGCAACTACAACTACAACTACAACTATTTCTTTCCTTTCTTTCCCCCCCTTTCTTTCCTTGCTCCTTCCATTCTTCAATGACATTTATCTTTCAGTGCGTGATCAAAACATGCTCATCAGTTAAGAAAGAAATGCTAACTATGATTATTTCTTCAGCATTTTCTTTCTGACTCTATAAATTGACAGCAACTGATCTTTTGGGATGATAAAGCAAGGGGCTGCTCAGATTTCAGAGGAAGAAATATGCTCTTCCATGATTTTGGTACATGAGACATACATGATTTTGATGCGTGAATCACATCAGGGCTGCTGTTTCATTTAAAGGGCAATCCTTTTTAAAGCAAAATTTTGGATATCAACATACAGAGCACTGAACTTGTTCAGGAAGTGGAAATAAGAAGAAAGGATCTTTTGAGCTCCATTTTCATTTTAGGACTACAGGTTACAAATGGGCATGGGTTATATTTGAAGGGAATGTTGGTCCTTCTCTTCTGCTTCCCTCTCTCTTCCCACACAATTTTTTGGACTAGTGCATTCCCATCATTAAGGTCAGTTTATCATCTCTGCTGCATGGAAATAAGAAAAACTAATCTGGACTACTAATTTGGCAGGTCACTCTACTACAAGGGATTCAACAACAACAAAAACTTCCTTGAAATGAGACAATGCTTGTGTGTAGGCTCGTTTCTCCATGAAGATACTTCTGTCAAAGGGAGAAATGTCATATACAGATTTCTATTTTCTCTCTCGTTTATCACTGTCAACTTGACAGCAAGCTGCCCTGATTTGTATGTCATTTATCAGTGTTAACAGTAACAATTCAATCTCTCCTTAAAACCTGTTATGTCTCACAAGTTCCTACCCTTGGCTAGTTGTAGCTGTGCCTCTCTTGACCCTAATATCCCATTTTATTGCTCTCCCTTTCAATTTGGTTAGTTGCTCAATAACTGATTAAAATGCCTATCAGGGTTCTCAGAAATTGATTTTTAGAAAAAAGAAACTGTATGAATGTAATAATACTCTTCCCCCCCCACTTCTTCCAAAAGAGATTAAAAAAGAAGAAAAAAAATCTTATTTCAAAACATTGGTCTTAAGGCAGATAATATTGTAATTAACTGCACTGTAAAACAAGTTTGTGCTATATAAAATGTGGAAGCATGGAATAATCATTCCTTAAATATTATCTCATCCAGTCAATTTTTCATAGAAAAACATAAAAACAGATTTAGGTGGAGGAGTTGGGGTGTTTGTAGAATGGGATCGAAAAAGTCAAGATGGTGGCTGTGGGGACTACCTCTTCTTTATGTATGTTGTGTAATCATCATCATCAACAACAACAACAACAACAACAACAACAACAATAATAATAATAATAAAGTTGGAAGGGACTTTGAAGTCATCTAGTCCAACCCCCTGCTCAGGCAGGAAACTATATACCATTTCAGACAAATGGCTGTCCAGTCTATTCCTAAAAACTTCCAGTGTTGGAGCATTCACCGCTTCTGGAGGCAGGTTGTTCCACTGGTTAATTGTTCTAATTGTCAGGAAGTTTCTCCTTAGTTCCAGGTTGCTTCTCTCCTTGGTTAGTTTCCATCTGTTGCTTCTTGTTTTGCCTTCAGGAGCTTGACTCCCTCTTCTTTGGGGCAGCCCCTGAGATTCTTTGTTCTGAGTTATGATCTTAGTGAATCTTCACAGTAAATGTATGATTCTCTGTTTCATTTATTTGCATATAGGTAGTGCTCATTTTACAATCATAATGTGATGGTCGTAAAGCTGGTCATCTCATGACTGACTCAGTTTTAGGATCTTTTTTGCTGTGGATGTTGAATAAATACAAATTTTGGGCAAAAATGTTGTAAATTGAAGTCATGTGACCACAACACACTGCAAACAGCTATAAATGTAGGCTGGTAGCTGAACATCTGAAATGCAATCCCATAGCTATGGAGTGGGGTGTGGGCTGTCATCAGAACTTTGAAACTGGATTGTCAGTTCCTTTTTGTGCTCTGTTGCAAATCAAGGACTATCAGCTCAATCAATGCAATGGTGTAGAAAAATGAATATTTAGAATCATTTCTGCAATCCAGCAACTTTGCTTCAAAGTTTACATTTTTTAATTTACTATTTGGCAAGAAATAAAGTAACTGCTTTTCACAGCCTTGTATTCTGTCAGACAACCTTCTGCAAGCAAAAGCTCAAAAAATGCTTTTTAAATTGAATTAAACTCAATTTCTGAGTGACATTTGGTTTTTATTGCCAACACCACAGAAAAGATTCATCATTGAGGTTTTCTTGGGTTTTGTTTTAAACCTCCCATTTCTAACTTACAACCCTTGTGAAGAACTGAAATAGGACTCAGATTGCATAATAGCCCCAAATAAATAAATAATATGTTTGTGTGGTGTGATGATGTTGGTTATAATGCTGGAATGTTTTTGATCACCCCCCCATAGTCCAAATTTGATGCTGAGCGACTACCACTAAGGAATTTCAAATCTTGTAAGACATTATAAGTGCCTCAATTTGAATGGCGGTTATGTCAAAAAGTAATGTAATGTTGCAGTTTTCTAATGTGTATAATAAAAGTTCTGTATTTGTGAGTGTCTGTCATTGATAACCAAACAGAGGTTTATTTCTGAATTGCCCTCGTATTTTTGAACAATCTTCTGCATGTACTCAGTCTAGCTTTCTAAAAAAAAATTTCGTAAGTAAAATTATTACTAAAATATTTTGGGATTGCACTATTGGTACTATTTTATTTTCTTTTGCCACAATTGTTCTCTAATACTTCTATTTGCAGGTCTTTTATTTTGTGATTCCCCCCCCCCAATTCTTTCTCTTCTCTTCTGCTGTCTCCAGGTACCGTCATGTTCACTATTCAGACTTTTTTGTCTTTCTTATTGACAATTGTGAAGTATGGGGTGTTATGTGGTAGGTGCTTGTCTGTTTGAATTCTAGAGTTCCAGAGTACTTTAGCTTCTTCAATGTCTACTTTGGGGTCCCACCAGTTCTTGCTGACAGGCAAATGGTCGTCGTCGTCGTCGTCGTCATCCTCCTCCTCCTCCTCCCCTCCTCCTCCTCCCCTCCTCCTCCTCCCCTCCTCCTCCTCCTCCTCCTCCTCCTCCTCTTCTTCTTCTTCTTCTTCTTCTTCTTCTTCTTCTTCTTCTTCTTCTTCTTCTTCTTCTTCTTCTTCTTCTTCTTCTTCTTCTTCTTCTTCTTCTTCTTCTTCTCCTTCTTCTCCTTCTCTTTCTCCTCCTCCTGTTCCCTTTAGCCTTTTCAAATCAGAAAGTTTGAGCAACCAAGAAGGTTGCAGAAAGATGAAAAATCTACCACCTTCCCACTATCAAATAATTTTCTTTTAAAAAAAATATATTTTATTAATGTTTTACAATTACAATCTTTAGTACTTCATGAACAGTGTGTTGTCTGAGTTCATATATTTAAAACAATCAATGATAATTAATTTCTACAATTAATCAATATGTTGGTTAATAATAGATTTATAATGACTTAATAAGGTGACTTTTATAAATACAATGGAAACACAAGCTGATTAGAAAACATGTTATATGTTGATGTTATTATTATATGCATAAATACTAAAAATGTTTATATTCAACTTGATATATACTGAAAATGTTAAGAATTATATTTATTTAATGTAGACAAAAGGAGAATATTACTGGAAGAAGAGAGGATCAAGAAATATATTATCAACCACTATCAAATAATTTTCAAAGACTCCGGGAATGAAGGGGATTGGAAGAAAACATTCAATTGGAGGTGAGATTTGGTCCTACTTGCTGAGCGAAAGTCAAAGACATGGAACACAAAATTTCTGGTTTAGGAAAGTGTATTTAATTTGATATTTTAGCATTTCCAGAGTTAGTTCAGAGCAACTAATCCATTAAAGGGAGGCAGAAATGTAGCATTAAATCAACCCCATTCTTCCTAAAAACTTCCTCTTGTGTCACAGCTGTGAGTGGGCACAACTAGAAGTATCATCATTTGGAGCGGGCAAGCAGCTTTAATTAAATATTATCACGCCGGGGTGCTAGATTTTGTTATTCATGCAGTTTAATATACCGTAATGCATTTCCATTTTGCCTATAAAATAATAAGGTGCACACAAAAATAGAGGAAGAGAACATTGAAGATTATGAACCGAGCCAATTAAAACCGAAGTGAGAAAATTCCAACATTTGAAAAACTAGCAAGTACTTGACTAATTATGCCTGATCATGATTCCTTAATAGGGTAGGGAAATACACTGTGAATCTAGGGCACCTTAAGCACCATTATGTGTGTTGTGATATCCATGTCCTGTTCCTTTTGGATTTTGTTTGCAGATCAGAGGCTGGAAGAAAACAAGAAGAATGAACTTTCACCAAGAAACTTGTTTTGTTTATCTTTTTGAAGATGATCAGGAACATGCTTTTTAAAATCCTGGTAATGATTCTGATTATGAAATATATTAGCTCTTTGAAAACTTCTAATGCATGAATATTCCCTGATACATATACAGAGAGATGAAAATTGTCAGGGAGATGGCTTCAACTGCACTTTTTTTTTAATGTGTATTGTACACCATGTTCTTAAATACACAGTGAGGAAGAAGGACACATAATAATCACAAAAGTGGGATGGCCCCATGGTTTTAGGCTGGGACAGTTAACTGAATATTCTGGATTGCATCTCTTCTGTAGTATATCTGTGGTTAAGTTAGAGGCGCACCCAGAAGCAGGATCTGTGCATGTAATGGAGTTGAACTGTTTTACAATTAGGGCTCTTGAAATTCTCCCCCCACCTCTGATTTGGCAGAACAATCACTTGGTGTGGACTTTGATGTCCCCAGTGTCAATCCTTTCCTTGTCTTTCTTTGGAATCATAGCCAGTCCTTTGATTTTCCTTAAAAGTAATAGCTGACCAAATTTAACAGATGTCAAGTAACCTAAAACCTGCCTTTGGGCAGTGTCAGAACAAGGAGAAAAGGTTGCCTTAGTATAAGCCTTGTGAACTAAGGTTGAGATGAAGGCAGCATTATGAACGGGGTAGGTTGGATATAAAGGTTGCTAGGACGTTCTTGCACCACAGTTAGTTACAAGTGAGCCCTCATTTGTAGTAAATATATACTACAAACATTCTCACTGTTTTTATCTGTTTGTTTGTTTGTACCCACATTAGCTCAAACAATGCATTATTCTGCAACAGCTTTTAACTTAACATTTGCTAACTTACAAAATGCAAGATCCATTACTCTGGTGGAATTGAAATTTCCATGGAGTTTAGACCAGTTTTGTTCACAAAGTTGTGATCATTGCAACGTCATTACAGTTATATGATTATGATTTCAGATGCTCCCTGACAGCTTCCCACAAGCAAAGTCAATGGGGAAACTGGCAGGAAGTTGGGAGTTGCTTCCCCTGCTACTGCTTTTCTCCCCCCCCCAGTGGCCTTTTGTTGATCTGTTAAGGTAAGTAAATATTGACTTGTTGAGGTTCATTTGACATTACAATTATTTTACTATTCTGTTTTTCTATTTATGATATATATTCTTCTTAGACAATCAAAGGACCATCCAACATTGGGTTAAATTTTTTTAGATCAGCCTAAAATGTAACATTCATTCTGGTCACATCAGCCTGTGCTACCTGGTCACATTTGTTTCTCAAAGGATGACCCAACAGGTCAGAGGATTTCTTAAAAATAAGAAATAATGGAACAATTAGATACTGAGAAATGAATGACAACACTTTTGGTTCAAACTTATATGAACTTCCAATAGAAGAGAATATTTGTAGCTCAGAGTGCAATTGTGGAATCCTTGGTGATCTCTGATCTTGGTCGATTGTTTGCAGACATTTTACTACCTGACTAGGTAACATTATTAATGCTAGACCTGTGCTAGATCAGTGCTAGCCCTAGTGATGCTATCTAGTTGAGTAATAAATTACTTGCAAGGAACAATCAAGCTCAGAGAGCACCAAGGATTCCACAGTTATATGATCTTATTTCATGGGGGGTGGGTGGGCTCATGAAAGCAAGAATATTGAGCTTCTTCTGATGTCTGCATTTCTGCTGGGACCATTTTGAACTGCTCCTGTTTGGGATGATCCAGACAGCCAATGCCACATGTAGTGTGGAAGGTGAGCATAGTGTCCCCTATATATTGTCGGTGTTTTGAGGCAGGAGAGGAGAGGGAAATTGTAATGGATTCTTCTTCTTCTTCTTCTTCTTCTTCTTCTTCTTCTTCTTCTTCTTCTTCTTCTTCTTCTTCTTCTTCTTCTTCTTCTTCTTCTTCTTCTTCTTCTTCTTCTTCTTCTTCTTCTTCTTCTTCTTCTTCTTCTTCTTCTTCTTCTTCTTCTTCTTCTTCTTCTTCTTCTTCTTCTTCTTCTTCTTCTCCTTCTCCTTCTCCTTCTCCTTCTCCTTCTCCTTCTCCTTCTCCTTCTCCTTCTCCTTCTCCTTCTCCTTCTCCTTCTCCTTCTCCTTCTCCTTCTCCTTCTCCTTCTCCTTCTCCTTCTCCTTCTCCTTCTCCTTCTCCTTCTCCTTCTCCTTCTCCTTCTCCTTCTCCTTCTCCTTCTCCTTCTCCTTCTTCTTCTTCTTCTTCTTCTTCTTCTTCTTCTTCTTCTTCTTCTTCTTCTTCTTCTTCTGCCATATCCGTTATCGGATGTTGGTGATCATGTTGGTGATCCTGTTTTTATCAGCAGCCGCATGAAAAAGTGCTGCTGAGTTTTGTCCCAACCAGTCCCTTAGATTTTGAAGCCACGATGTTCTTCTTCTGCCTGGACTTTGTTTGCCTTCAATCTTTCCCTGGAGGATTAGATGGAGTATGCCATATTTTTTTGAGTGTCGCATCACATGTCTGAAATGGATTAGGGAATGGAAATGGTGTGTGTCCTACTTTGTGAATTGCGTAACATGTGATATTTCCTTGCACTGAGTTAGTACTGGGATAGGATCTTGGCACTCATGACCCCTTTCTAATTTTCCCTTATGTTTGTTGTCTAATGTGCATTTGTGGCACTCAGGTCAGCATAGTAAGTTATCCACCAAATATTTTGCTTTTCAAATTTATTTGCTTATCAAAAGGATGGCTTTCACTGATAGGAGCCTAGCAGCATCTTTGAAGTCAATTATCAGTGATGTATGAAGTATTTTTCAATTACTATATGAGACATAATACATCCAAGGGATGACTCTAATCTCTCTGTTGCCAGAAATCCACTTTGAATTGAATTGCCTAAATATGAATTGACCAGGAATGTTAGTATGCTCTGTAAATGGCTTTTACCAAATAGTGGGCCTTACTGCATTATTCTGTGCTTTTATGGTCTATTAAATAAATATTATCTTTCTCACGCATTTGTTGTAGCAATATGATATAGTCTTCTCTGATAAGCCATATAGTCTTCTGGATAAATAAAATGTATCTCTGGAAATTAGAAAGTGATGCTACCCCAATGTCAATTTGATCTCCAAACATTAATGGGCTGAAGGAAGCTCTAGCTTTGGCATTAAAGTACCATAAAACCTTAACCAGCATTGCTTCGTATTTACACATCCCTAAAATGTGTGTATTTATCATGTAGTAAATGTAATTAAATGACCTGAAAGATAACTTAATTTCATTTACTAGTTTAATCTCAGAGGCTGTAAGATGATTAAACTAGAAAACACAATGACCTGCTTATGATTGTGATTTCTGGCTGTTGCTGGATTCTAGGATCAAAATTCCACAACCCCAGTGGATCAAATACATGAATTATTGGATATAACTTATCCCATAAATGTGCCTTAGGTCATATCAGACTGTCCACCTAGCATGAAGTGTCTTTTGTAATGAATGACCTTCCAAGAACTAAGCACAGAAAGATCTTTTCTATCATTACTACATGATGATTTTTTAAAAAATCTGATTCTACAACATACTATGGACTTTTTGCATCCAAACATATTTCCAACTGCTAGGTTATTATTCCTGGTCAGATTAGCTATTTTTCCTTCTCCTTGTTTTGCTTATGCAGAGCTTGGTATTGCAATACTACATATGACACCCAAGGCATGTTATAGCTACCAGAGGAATGCTTATCTTTTTTCATACACATGAGAAGATTCTCTCTAGCTGCTCTTAATGTTATTTCTGCAGCTGTAAGAGCTTGCAACTTACAGAATCATAGAATCATACAACTTGAAGGCACCTTGAAGGTCTACTAGTACAGGCTCAATTCCTTATATTATCCTTGCCAAATGGTTGTTCAATCTTTTCTTAAAAACCTCCAGTGATGGAACATTGACAACTCCAGGTGGCAAGCTGTTCCACTGATTAATCATTCTTGCTGTCATGAATTTCCTCCTTATTTCCAGGTTGCTTCTCCCTCTGATGAGCTTCCATCCATTGCTTCTTGTCCTGCCCTCAGGTATTTTAGAGAATAAAGTACCTGAGGGCAGGTCCTGTCCCTGTGACAGCCATTCAAATATTAGAAGACTGCTATCATGTTTCAATAAGCCTGGTCTTAAGCATACTGTACTTTCGTTAGGCATACCTTTAGCTGTTCATTGTGCAATTAAGTCTCCAAACCCTGTAACAACTTTATTGCTCTTTGCACTCATTCTAGGGCTTCAGCAACTTTTTTGTATTGTGGTGAACTGGATGCAAATATTTCAAGTGGCCTCACTAGTGCAATATAGGGCAGTGCCATCATTTCTGCTGATCTTGATATTATCCCTTGATTGATGCAGCAAGAAGGAAATGGTGTATCCCACAAAGAAGGAAAGCTGAGAGTGACCTGTTGTAAACATTACACTGGGTTGCCCAACTTTATGTAAAAAATTAAATTAACGTTGTACATAGGATCATTTGAATCTCAGCACTGTTGCATACCATATTATTATGGCATATATTTTAGTATAGAAAAACATAAGCTTGTATATTTTGATTGAGTCCCTTTTAGTGCAAAGTTGGGTTTTATTTTAAATGGCAGAAAAGGAAACACTTACCTTCAGAGTGTAAGGAATCGTACAGCTTTTCAGATTGAAAAAAGAGGCAAATAATCTTTTCTAATCAGTGCTGCCAGTCCTTGTATATTGCACAGAATCTACCCACAAAGAGTGAATGGTCTACTTACTTTCTTCAAATGGGCAAGGGGGAAACAAGATCTATTGATGAAGAAAATCTTAATTGCCTTCCAGTATACCTTGTCAGAAATCTTGTAATTTGTAATTTCTATGCTTCAAATAAAACACTCAAGAATATATCAACCCTCTTCTTATTTAGATGGTTTCTGCATGTCCAAGCAGTACTTGTTATCTTGAGGGTTTCAATTAGGCAACAGCGTATTTAATTGGCAGAAAGTCCTTAAAGTCTCCCTTTCTGCATTTTTTAAATGGAACAAGAGAAGCTCTGACAATGCTGCAATCTGTGAATGTATCACAAGAGGTCCCCTTGGTCAAATGGGAGGGCATTTTATAACCCTCATACACACACACACACACACACACACACACACACACACACACGAGTGCGCACGCACGCACACACACACACACACACGTTAATGTAGCTGGGAACTCATAGGCAAAAATTTATTTTTTCAAGATCACATAAATACTTCTTCATGATCAAAATAATTTTTTTGATATACTGATCTATGGCTGTGTGCCTCCCATGTTTTGGATAAGAGTGGATTTGGATTTGGATTCCTTAATACAATACGCTATCCAGTGAATTTCAGTTACCGAGTAATTCTCTTTCTGTCTCAAATTTACACTTCACAAGGGCATTAGGTCACACAGAGGGTACAACTGCCTCTTTGCCAAAGCTAGAGTGACTACTTGGAGGGAGGTCCCCATGTTTGTGAGGGCACGTACGGCTATAAATACCGTAACACTTTTTCTAGGACCAAAGCAAAGAGCTGTTCAGATTCACACAAAGACACCCTGATGGCCAGGGTCAAAACTAGAAACAGGCACATCAGCTTTCATGCTTTAGACTGCCTCGTACTTTCTAACACCCTTTGCAATAGCACCCTGTGGTTGAACCAGTCCCTGAAAGAAAGGGGGGTCCTAATTTAGGATGGTGGTTAAAAGCCATTCCAACTTAGAATCCATTTGGGGGAGGAAATGTTTGAGGTCAAACCCTTAGATCTATGTCTGCCATTTCCCAAGGGAAGGCAGACCATCTGGTGAGATACTTGTAAACTGGTGATCAAAGAAAAAGAAACCTATTTGACCCATTATTGGAGCTTTTTTTGGCTGCTAGTGCCTGGCAATCCATTTCAAATGTTCACACGGGAGTTGTGATTGAATGTTGGGGGAAAGACTCCACCTTTGTGACAATACAAGGAATTCTACAGTGGAACTAATGACTCAGGAAAGTCACTGGTCCTTCATAGGATGGGTCTAGGCAGAAACTAGCGGGAATTTTATTTTTTTCTAAGGAAAGGAAAAACTCTAAAAATATAACAATGGGCCATTTGGAGAGTTTGTGTCAGATCTGCCCTTGCAAGCTCTAAATATGTTATAGGCATGGTTCCTTCTAGGCCCCAGTAATGTAACATCTCCTTCACATTGAAATTTATGAGCGTGGATGGCTGATACTAAATGCTCTCTCTCCCCCCCCCTCTTTCTTCCCTTCCCCTCTATATCACTATCCATCTTTCTATCTTTATCTCTTATCTAATATTATGGAAGTATTCCTAAGATTTCCAGGAGATAAATCAGTTTTGGTAATCATTTTGAAACTTTGCACTGATCATAAATTGGAAAAGAAGAGATATAACAATAATGTTGGATAAAACTAGGATCCAATTTTATGTAAATATGGAGGTTTTAATGTTAAAAAAACTACAGATACTTAAATGATAAATTTCTCTTTCAGTACAATTTTACTGAGAGCTGGTGATAAACCATTCCAGCTGAACTTCTGGGCAACTCAATCCTACATTATCAAAAGGAACATGGCCAATAACAGACGTTTCTCCTTAACTCCTGGGTAGTGCAATGTAATCCCATTTCAAGAGTGAATCCTATCTCAGTTCTTCTGAAAGTAACTGGATGTGTGACCGATGCTTACAAAATATGTAAACAAGATATGGAACTGAGAATGATGGCCAGAGAATTCTAATCCCAGGACTATATTTAAGCCCTATGCTATGTGAGAATGAAGAATAAAGCTGATTTCAAGTTGTTCTTTCTGGCAATTTCTCCTCTTTCTTCACATGGGCTGGAGAAAGGTAGAATACCATATATTTTCCATCTATAAGACGCACCCTTGTATAAGACGCTCTCCGCGCCGATCAGCTGTTCAGCAGAGCGCTGAACAGCTGAGCCCGCAAATCCGCAGGTTTGGCCGGCTGAAGATGTTGCCCCCTCCCCCTCCTGTTAGTGGCAAGCCCACAGGGGCTTGACACCTGCACCAGGTTGCATGGCAGTGCACACAGGCATGCCCTGGGCTGTGGAGGTTACCATTATTTTTCTGTGTATAAGACACACCTGATTTTTGAAGAGAGTGTTTCCAGGAAAAAATAGTGTCTTATACATGGAAAAATACGATAACTTAGTCAATATTGTTAATTCAGTGGTCACCTTGGTCACCCTTTATCCATGGCTAAAATCTGATATCCAGGTCATAATTAGCTAGCGCTCTTAATCATAGAGAAATACATTAAGACAACCTAATCCTTCTTCAAGTTGGTGCCCCCAAGTAGGCTTTGACAGCTGAAAACTAGGGGAAATGGAATCAGTCCCATTTGGGAAACAGCCAGTGAGGAAGGCTGCCCAGATTTATAAGACCTCTATGATAACAAGGCATATCTGGCTTTGCTAGATACGCTTACTGTTCTTCTTTGTCTGTCCCTGCAATATTGATAGTGCTCAGCTGAGCCATTCCTTTCAGTATTTCTTTTCTCTTCTTTGGTTTCAAAGGTGTCTTTGTGTATGGCTAAATTAATCTCTACGACATACATAGCTGAGATGTAAACATGGTCCTACTTTGATTCCCTATGAAAATAGAACTCATGCTGTTTCAGAAAAGAACATGCAAGTTTGCAGGAAATTGTGAAAATCGAAATGCTAATTATAAGTCCAGATGGGATAGAGAAAATTAAAATAAAGAGGGACAATACACGAGGAAAAGAAAGACGATGTCTTTCTTTGACTATCCTATGCAATTAATAGACATTTTTGAGTAGAATCTAATCATTTTGTTGTTGTTGTTTGAGATTTGTGGGGATGTCTGCATTTCTAGCCCTAGAAAATAGGGTTATATATTCCAAAGTGGGTAGGTGATCACCACCTGCGTGATCTGCAGTTACGGAACACATGAATTAAAGATGAGTACAATTCCAACTTAACTGTCACAAGAAGATGACCTACAGCTCAGGTTAGGCAAAATGGATGACCTCAATTCCAACTTTCACTTTAGTTGGTTTAAGAAAGGATGTTAACAGAAAAGAGTTAGAAATATACAGAGATGTAATTTAAAATAAAGAAAGCACCAATTGTATTAAAACACATTCAATGTAAGTTATCTAAATGTATCGGGGAACTTAATTTGAAAGATAATTTCAGGGTGGCTCCTGAACACTCCTTACAAAGTTCTCCCCTTTCCTTTCTTTTACCCTCTTAAAGACCAAGCAGTTCGCCCTTCAGAGGCAGGGGACAAGAGCTTCCAATGGAAGGAGAAGTCTCCCAGGGAATCCCACAGCAGCCCATTTAGCCGGATAAAGGTAGAGGACAATCATCTAGAGCAGCGGTTCTTAACCTGTGGGTCGCGACCCCATTTGGGGTCGAACGACCGTTTCACGGGGGTTGCCAAACACCGCAGTCCGCCATTTTTTCCCCATTTTCCCTTGGCCGTTGCGCGCATGCTGTGCATGCGTGATTTGGGCTGTCACGTGTGTGCCGTGCATGTGCGGTTTGGCCCATCGCACCGCACATGTGCGGTTTGGCCCATCGCACCGTGTATGCGCGGTTCTGCCCATTGCGCCGTGCATGCACGATTTGGCCCGTTGCACCGTGCATGCACGATTTGGCCTGTTGTGCCTTGCATGCACGATTCGGCCCGTTGCGCCACGCATGCGTGATTCGGCCTGTCATGCGCACGCCATGCATGCGTGATTCGGCCCGCTGCGCATGCACGGTTCGGCCCGCTGCGCCGCGCATGCGTGGTTTGGGCCATGGCGCGCGCAGCACGCATGCGCGGTTCAGGCTGTCGCGCCACGCATGGGTGGCGCAGGTGGGGTCTCAGCCTGAAAAAGGTTGAGAACCGCTGATCTAGAGATGCAGAGAATGTCTATGGAGATTCTCACTCCTTCAGATCATGGTTGTCCCAAAGGTTCTTTTTCAAAAGGCAACTGGACTTTGTTTTTTCTTGAAGATGTTTCACTTCTCACTCAAGAAGCTTCTTCAGTTCAGAAGAAGCTTCTTGGATGAGAAGCAAAACTTCTTCAAGGAAAAACAAAGGCCAGTTGCCTTTTGAAAACGAACCTTTGGGAGATGCAAAGAGATTTCGTCTTGGACCCATCTAGCAAGTGAAACAGGTGTATGAACTTCAAATGATTTTTAATGTTTCAGAAACCTCTGTTAGGCATCCAAATTGTATGTTCAGTGGTCATACGATTTTAAATAGTGATTAATCAATCTATCAAACAAACAAAGAAACAAATAAAAATAAGTAAGTAAGTAAATAAATAAATAAATAAATAATCAATGATTCATTTCTAGTTTAGTTATCCTCCATGCATTGATATATTTAGGTATGGCCATTCAGAATTATGATGCCACAGAATGGGTGCTCTCATAAATAGTTGTGCTTATCACCCCACAATCATATAGGTCAGTTTTATGACTGGTCATGGTGTTCTATAGTCATATGACCACGATGCATGATATTTTTGCTGGTTTTTGACAAAAAAACAACATTCAAATTAATGGGTTTGCTTAGTGATCTCCATGTTCACTTAATAACCGCTGTGAAAAAGAGTGAAAAATGACTTGCAATGCTTCAATTTATGACCACAATGCCTTCCAACTATAATTCTGGGCTTAGTCTCTCTCTCTCTCTCTCTCTCTCTCTCTCTCTCTCTCTCTCTCTCTCTCTCTCTCTCTCTCTCTCTCTCTCTCTCTCTCTCTCTCTCTCTCTCTCTCTCTCTCCCTCCTTCCCTCCCTCCCTCCCTCCCTCCCTCCCCTTTCTCCCCTTTCTCCCCATTCATGTTTGCTTGTTTGTTTATATTGTGCCTTTAATTTTACAAATAAGTCAAGGAGGCAAATGTACCCAAACATACACTTCTCTCCTTCTATTTTCCCCACAACAACAACCCTGGGAGGTGGGCTGGACTAAGAGACAGTGACTGGCCCAAAAGTCACCCAGACGGCTTTCATGTCTAAGGCAGAACTAGAACGCATAGACTCCCACTTTTTAGCTTCGTGCATTAATCACTAGATCAGTGGTTCTCAACCTTGGGGTCGCGACCCCATTTGGGGTCGCGAGACCATTTCGCAGGGGTCGCCGGGCACCGCCGGCCGCCATTTTGTTTTTTTTATTTTTATTTTTTTACATTTTGTTTAAGTTTTTTAAATTTTTTTAAATTTTTTAAATTTTTTTGGCGCGCGCGCGCTGCGCACGCTCAGATCCGCCCGTCGCGCCGGAAAATTTTTTTTAAAAAAAATTAAAAAAAATAAAAATAAAATAAAAACAAAATGGCGGACCGCAACGGGCGGATCTGCGCATGCGCGGCGCGTGCGACGGGCCAATCTGCGCAGGTGCAGATCCGCCCGTCGCGGCCGCCATTTTGTTTTATTTTATTTTATTTTTTTAAATTTTTAAATAAAAAATAAAAAAAACAAAATGGCGGCCCGCGACGGGCGGATGCGCGCATGCGTGGCACGTGCGACGGGCCGATCCGCGCATGCGCAGATCCGCCCGTCGCGGCCGCCATTTTTTTTTATTTTTTAAAAAAATTTTTTTTAAAAAAAATTAAAAAAAAACACAAAATGGCGGCCCATGACGGGCGGATGCGTGCATGCGTGGCGCGTGCGATGGGACGATCCGCGCATGCACATATCCGCCCATCCCGGCCGCCATTTTTTTTGTTTTTGTTTTATTTTTTAAAAAAATTTAAAAAAAATTTTTTACGCGCGCACACGCGCATGCCCCCGGGTCGGGGTCGTGGCGCGCATGGGCGGGGCAAGTGGGGTCTCAACCTCAGAAAGGTTGAGAACCACTGCACTAGATCAAACTGGCTTTCTCCTCCTCCTCCTCCTCCTCCTCCTCCTCTTGCTTTCAATTTTTGGTTGGACATTACATTCATAAAAGAAAGATATAAACATGTAGGAAGGTATAAAATTCTAAAGGTTCTTGACAATTGTAAGCTATGGTTGGCTACAATAAAGATATTGTTAAGCTGCTGGAAGGAAAAATATAATTTTTATTCTGTCCTTCATTGGTCATTTGTAGTTCTGTTATCCAAATATGAGAGTTCAGTATTACGGTACTGATATTTTTCTTTCTATGCTAATGGACTAGTGTAATTGCAAACATTTTATAGACCAATTCTTCCTAAACTGTTTGTTTTTCTGATCTTTTTATGCAGAATGAATCATCTCCCTAAAGTCAAATTTCCTTATAAAATGGTTAGGTGGCTTAATCATTCTTAATCATTTGTTGTGTGCATATGAGCTAGATATTTTTTTTCTATGTTTTCCTTAAAACTTACCTCTGCCGGCAGGCCTGGGGATGATTGTGGATTGAATGATGAACATGAGTGGGTGTTAGTTTGTTTTTTAGATATTTTTGTTTGGACTTGTATTGAAATTTGATGTTTTATATACATGTTGTTAGCCGCTCAGAGTCTCCGGAGAGGAGCGGCATGCAAGCCGGAATAAAATAATAAAAAATAAAATAAATAATAATGTATTTTAGGGTGATAAATATGATTTTCTTTGCAGATCAGTGTTCCAAATTCTTATAAAATGAAAAATCCCATAGTCTATATTAAGAGAGTACACTTATCAGGTAAATTGGTGGGTTACAAAATAGTGTATGAATTATGAAGTTTCAGATAAATCTTTATGAGAGGGTGGTCGAGGAACAGCTTAAGTCTTGTATAAAAATGATTTTCTTGAAACTTTTATTTATTATTACAATTGTTTCCTTGCTACCTATTTGAATGACAGAAGGTAGCTTATAATATAGGTAATCCTTGATTTATGACCACAGTTGGGCCTGGAATCTTGGTCATTGAGTGAAGAGATTGCCCATGTGATTGCTTCATTTAATGACCACAATTCTGGTTCACCCAATTGTAGCTCCACAAGGACTGCCACTGAGCCACTGTGAGTGCAGTTCTCTGGGTTCCACTCCTTTGATCTTTCTAGGACTGGGGTCCCCAAACCCCGGTCTGTGGACCGGTACTGGGCGTGGCATGCCAACAACAGGTCTGCAGAAACAAGCAAAGCCCCATCCGTGGGACGCAGGCAGCACACGAAATCACACGCTCTCCGGTCCTTGGAAAAACCTCTCTCCACGGAACCAGTCTCTGGTGCTCAAAAGGTTGGGGAACCTCTGTTCTAGGATACACAACACCCTTTTCTCTTTTGGCCAAACTGTGCAGATTCTGTTTGCAGAAGGTGACCCAAAGATAGTGAGGGTGCCACATGTATTAATGGCTGTTTCTTGTTTCAGAAAGTTCTTGTGTGGCTCTTCTCTGTGCAAATTCAAATAAGAAGTTCTGAAGAATATCTAGATCATGGGTTCTCAACCTTGGCAACTTTAAGACTTGTGGACTTCAACTCCCAGGCTGAGGAATTCTGGGAGTTGAAGTCCACAAGTCTTAAAGTTGCCAAGGTTGAGAACCCATGATCTAGATGCAGACCTAAGTTCATGAGAAAGTAACTTCTGCTGGACTCACTTGAAATTGGACTGCAAAGATCAAACCCAACAGTTTGACTTGTACCTGGAAAGAAAGTGGAAGGCAATCAATTTGTGATAGAATTGCAGCAACATGATTTGAGCTGTTTGTACACCTCTTAGAAGAACGGCAAATGAACTAAACTCATTACAAGCACCAAGCAAAGCTTCAAAGCAATGCAACCAATTTAGAACCCATCAATCCAATAGAGTATATTTTTTAAAGTAATACATACAGTAATAAGAATATCCTGGAGTTGTGTTCAGTTCCTACTGATAACATGGAAACATCTATTTAATTTTCTTGGCAGCAGGAAGAAACTTTTTTGTCAGTGCTTTTTTTCTTGATTTTTTTTTAACTTATTTCCAGGTCCAGCCTACAGCCCAGGAAATCTCTGATAGATTCCCATCCAAATACTAACCAGGTCTTATGCTGCTTGACTTCTAAAACCAGGCAGATCAAATCATTATTGCATGATAAATTACCTGAGGCATTCCAAACCATAGCTAAGCAATCAGAACCCCATAATAAATTATATCACTAGACTAGGGGGTGCAAGCCAAGTTCAGGAGCTTTGCTTCTGAGTTTCAATACAGGTGAAAACACCCTTTGTTAACATTATCTTTGTATCTACAAGAATGAACAAATTAAAGAACATGTGGCATATTTCCAGGAGAAATTTGGAAAAGTCTTCCCTAATTTTTGGTAAAAACTTAACAATTCAATTTATTCGCTTGCCACACACCTGGAAAAATGATAGTGAAAGCTAAAATCCAATGACATGGGGAAGGCAACATGTTACTTCTTCCTTCTTCAATATTAGTCACTGAATGTAGTTATAGACAGGTAGGCATTTAATTCTTGTCCCTTAACTTGACGAGATCTGATGCAATATTTTATTTTTATTTTTTTTTTAAAAAACCTGTTTTTAGTTTTTAATTTTTTTTAATCCCAATCAAAATACTTAGCTTTATTGTCAGCTGATTTCTGGAGGGCTTTTGGGAGATAAAGAAGGACACACAAATGGAAATTGGAAGCTTTAATTTGCAGACTTGATGATAATTTTCCATCACATAATCCAGGGTTCTCCTCTAGAGTTGATGCTACATTTAGCCAGCATGTCTGTAGAAAATGAGGTCTCATTAAAACAAAACTACTCAACTTAATTTTGAGCTGTTTCTTTAAGCAAAACTACACTGTCTGGTGTTTAGAAGGCTTGATTGCATCTCTTCAGAGGGGGCAGGTTGGTTCTGAACTAGATTCTCCTCCATCCTTCTTCCTTTTTTCTGATTTACAGGTTAAGGGGCCCAACACATTTTTGTTTGAAACAGGTTTACTTGTTTTTCAGTAATAGAAGGGTTTTTTCTCTCTTTCTTTTAAGGACTGAAGGTAAATATGCCATTTTCTCCTTTTGGTTCAAAAATAGCTTGGATTTCTACAGATCGCATCCTCCTGTCGTTCTTGGAGATTCATTTCCCCTCTCACCGCCTTGAAACCCCTGTGGTTAGAGAGATTGGAGGAAGAGAGCTTCGTCCTGACCTCTTCCGTACTCCTGTTGAGTTAAAGGTCAGGGGTTATTTTCTCAAACTCCCTATGGAGAGCAAAGGAAAGGTCATTCTCTTGAAGGACTCCAATCTGGAGAAGGAGGAGGGGGGAGTGGGAGGAGGATAAAGATGATAATAGTAATGGTGCAAATGCTTGCATGTGTTTGTGTTCCTTATATCATTGCAAAAAGGGAATGAAAACTATAGGTGAGAAATGCATTTGCATCATACTGCAGCCATTGTGTTTCCCAGCATGAAGAGGGACAAAAACATGGACAAGGAGAGTATTTACCAGGCCAAGAAGAAATATCCTTGTCTTACCCTTCTGCATGTAAGCAAAGCTTCAATCTCATAGTTATGGTCACTGTTGTGTCCTGAGCCTGCAAAAGCAGGCTCGGGACGTTGCATTGGTCCCGGGCATTCCAAGGCTGCCCAGGACCAGAGTGAGTGGCGCCAGCCTTGTGTGCATACACAAAGCGCTGGCTGCCCGGGACCAGACTGAGCGGTGCCAGCCTTGTGGACATGCGCAAGGCAAGAAGTGCTAAGATACATTGTTTGCCATTGTCCGGGTCTCTGGTCTTAAAAAGAAGCCTGTTTTGCTTTTTTTGCTGTTGTTGTTGTGAGAGAGATAGAGAAGAATAAAGAGCTGTTAAATTCGCCATGTGTCTTCATCATTTGCACATGAACAAAGAACTTAACAATCACCAGCTTGACTTTTTTGACACTGCCAACTCTCCCTTCTCCCCGACACTTCAAGTGTTGTTCTGAACCCAAAATTGCAGAACATCCTCAACTTATGACCATTCTTTTAGCGGTAGTTCAAAGTTATGATGGCATTGAAAACACCGACTTATAACCAGTTCTTGCACTTAAGACCATTGCAGCCTCCCTCCAGTTACATAGTCATGACACAAGGAGTTTTGTAGCATTTTAAGGCACCCAAGGTTGATATCCATATTCAAAATCAGAGCATTTTGATCTCTTAGGACACTGGGTGGAGATTTCAAAGGAGCCTTTTTGGACAAAACCAAATCTTTTTAACAACGCAGTTGAGTGAGAAATTACTCCATTCACATATACTGAAAGCTTTCAGGTCATCTCAGAAGGTCTCAGCAAACACAGGGTGTTTTTAATACATTTTAATGCATTGTTCATCGATAAAGTACTTCTGATCTCATGATGTTCCCTAGCTGGATAATGAAATGTCTATAAGCAAACAACCAGGCTCAGAGAACACCAAGGACTCCATGCTTCTAATTGTTAAGTACAACCACACAACCCACCTATTATCCTTCCCTTTCCCACTGCATCTTTCCCTCTTCGCCTCAACTCCATTTAAAACCTAGTCCAGTCTCAAAAGTGCATGTCTGTTCATACAGTAGGTCACTCAAAAAATGATGCAAAAAGATTACTCCATTGTTTTTTAACTAACACAGATCAAGAATTCTCTATTCTCCCGCATACTTTTCTTCAGACGGTTCTTGCTTAGTCCATGTTGGCATAGCTTTGTGGGGGGGGGGGGTTTGGACATTTATTTTTTGGGAGAAAAAAAAGAACCTTCAGCCATGCCAGCAGAAATTGTCTTTGTGCTCCCTTTCCTGTTTTTCTTCTGCTTTGTGTGGATGAATCGACTTTTAACCGACCTTCATCTCCCACAAGGAACGGGGAAGCATCAAAAGGTTTCCTCTCCCAGTCCCCCCTCCCGACACTCTTGAGGGTGGGGTGGGGGGAACGGGCACACACATTTTTCTTTTTGCCATTTTATATAAAGGGAACAACAGAAGGGAGGAAGATGTGTTTTGCTGGGCTCCTTTTCATTTTTCCAAAGTGGAGGGAATTGCAGGCCAATCATTATTGCCCTGATTGCATTCCTCACTGAAAGAGCTGGTGAGGGGGTTACTTTCTCTGATTCTGTCCTATCAAAAGGGAAAAGGTGGTGGTGGTGTGGGGGGGGAGTTCTGTAAATGCCTTGGCTGCTGTGGGGGTCTTTTCATTCTTCCAGATTGCTCTGTGTCCTTTTTCTTTTCTCTTGCCTCCTTCCATAGGCATAAGGGAAGAGCTTCCCCTTCCTTCCTTCCTTCCTTCCTTCCTTCCTTCCTTCCTTCCTTCCTTCCTTCCTTCCTTCCTTCCTTCCTTCCTTCCTTCCTCTTTCTTTCTCTTTCTTTCTCTTTCTTTTTTCTTCTTCTTTCTTTCTTTCTTCTTTCTTTCTTTCTTTCTTTCTTTCTTTCTTTCTTTCTTTCTTTCTTCCTTCCTTCCTTCCTTCCTTCCTTCCTTCCTTCGTCTTTCTTTCTCTTTTTTCTTTCTTTTTTCTTTCTTTTTTCTTTCTTTTTTCTTTCTTCTTTCTTTCTTTCTTTCTTTCTTTCTTTCTTTCTTTCTTTCTTTCTTTCTTTCTTTCTTTCTTTTCTGGAGGTGGAGAGAGAAACCAATCACAGGGCATCAATTCCCTGTTTTTTTGAGGGGTGATAGTAGGGAGGACACTGTAATAAAAATGGCAGGGCTTTGTTCCTTTAGCACAGTGTTTCTCAACCTTGACAATTTTAAGGCATGTGGACTTCAACTCCCAGAATTCCATAGCCAGCATTGCTGGCTGTGGAATTCTGGGAGTTGTTGAAGTCCACATGCCTTAAAATTGTCAAGGTTGAGAAACACTGTGAAGTTTAGCAAAGCTTTCTTCCTCTGGACAATGTGGACTGGTGAGAGATTCCAGTGCTACAGGTATTAAAGTCGAGGGGGGTAGAAATAATCATGTTGTATGTGACTTAACCATTGGAAATTGTAGTTCTAATGGCATCAAGCCTATTTTCGTTGGCCCTTCAAAAATAAAGCATGAGTTGGGCAGTTGTCTTTTGTGGCTATTTATAAAATGCAGATTAGCTATACAGAGCACCATAGGAGGCAACTGCAAAAAAGTCAAGATGGGGACCACAACCATGCAACTGAAGGTGTCCTTTTTTATGGGGGTGTGGTTTTTGACCCGCTCCCCCTCGTGGAGACACCTTAAAAAGCCCTACGATGAAATAAAGCAAAAAGTCCCGTAAACATTCTTTAAAATGTTTGTCCAGTCTCACCTTCATTTTTTGAAATTAATACATAGATCAGGACGGATCTGGATCATATCTCCATTGCTCACCCCCTGAGTCCCTTGGACTCTGCTTTTATTCCTAGGCTCATCTAGGGCAGCGGTTCTCAACCTATGGGTCGCGACCCCATTTGGGGTCGAACGACCATTTCGCGGGGGTCGCCGGACACCGCGGTCCACCATTTTGTTTTTGTTTTTGCTTTTTTTCCCCATCGTCGCGCGTGCGCTGCGCATGTGTGGATCGGGCCATCGCGTGCGCACCATGCATGCGCGGATCGGCCTGTCACGGTCCGCCATTTTGTTTTTGCTTTTTTTTTGTCGTTGCGCGTGCCGCGCATGCGCAGATCGGCCCGCGTGCGCGCGCGGGGCAAGTGGGGTCTCAACCTGAAAAAGGTTGAGAACCACTGATCTAGGGCATCATGCTCAGGCTGAGAGTGAGAATACCAAGCAATGCCTTTGGAAACTAACAGACACAATAAGGGTAATAGGAGTTTTCTTCCATCCATCACAACTAATTCAAACTTCTTGGACTATCAAATAAATGGTTTATAAATTCTGGCAATTTTGGGTCGACTGTCATCTGGTCCCCAGCAATGTATATTCTGCATATGTGGAGGTTACAAGGTCTTTAATGCTTAGCTGGCAGGCTGGAATTTCAGTGCCAATATATTTCAAGGACACTCAGTTGAGGGAAAGCCAAAGGAGACATCGGTAGAAAGACACACAGAGAGTTTTGTAGCAAAGATGCTTCCTGCTGTTACAAGATTGCAGAACTCAAGAATATTGGTTATTAGGAGAAGGTGATACATAGCACAATTCTGATACAAAATCAGGCCCATCAATATAAGAGAATATTTGGACCTTAGGGTTGAATTGTGTGATTCTTGGTGCTCTTTGAGTTTGGTTGTATACTTGCAGAAGTTTTGTTACCCAACTAGGTAATATCTTCAGTGCTAGAAGAAAATGGGGTTTGCACTTCTAGCACTGATGAAGTTATCTAGTTGGATAATGAAATGTCTGCATGAAAACAATTAAGCTCAAAAAGCTCCAAGCATCTCACAAATTGGGATTGGTTTAGCCAATAAATTGGTTTAGCCAATAGCATTTAACCTGCATTCTGGGTTCATTTCTCTAGTAGCCAACACAGCATTTTAATATTTTAAAATTTAATATTTTAACTCTGAAAAAGAGTAAAATATTTTTCTGATATTTGCTGACCAGAAATGAATATGTAAAAGAATTTGAAGAGTGCTAATGGAATTGCATAAAATATCTAATTACATTATGAAGAAAATAATACAAAAATAAAATGGAGCAATAAAACAAAAACTACAGCTCTAAAATATTAAATTCTTTAGGCTGTCACCACATTACAAAAACTACTTGAAAATATGTGAAAGAAAATATACTCAATTATAAAACAGAGTAGTATAAAATTAAGAGAAGCGTTACCTGTATATGATATGCATTAATTAGCAAGCATGTTAACATGCCGTTTCTTTAAACTCAAGATTATAGAAAGTGTTTGGAACAGAATTTAAAAGAAAGATCCAGGACATATGTAAAAAAGAGTGGGCTTTGATCATGCAAGACAGTATTATGTAGTTATTGAGTTACAATCACAATTGTGATCAGAGCATCTGTTGTTAAGTGTGGCATTTGTTAAGTGTATGGTACCCAATTTTACAATCTTTTTTGGCATGGTTGTTAAATGAATCACAATGATTGTTAAGGGAATCACATGGCCGTTAAGCAAATCCAATTTCTTCCATTGAATTTGCTTGTTGAAAACCAGCTGGGGAGGTCACAAGTAACAATTGTGTGATCCAGGGATGCTGCAATAATTGTAAATACATGCTGGTATCTGAATTTTGATTGTTTGACTGCTTGGATATTGCAATGGTTGTAAGTGCAAGGATCAGTCATAAGTCACCTTTTTCAGTCATAAAGCACTTTTTGAATCGTCACTAAATGAATGGTCTTGTCTGGGGTTCCTGTATAAAACAAGTTTATTTATTTTTATTTATCAAATAAATAAGATCAAAGTTGATCTTATCATAGTAAATCAACAACATTTATAACAAGTTCAGTTCTACTGTAAGGCAATGTAAAGCAGGAATGTCTGTTGGTTTGGTTTGTGGCTTGTGTTGGAGGACTGAACTCTGCATTATTGCAGTCTCTTCTTTATCCTCTGAACATGGAGGGAAATTTTGGGCAGAGTTGGGTACAAGAGACTGCCCATTGGAGGAGCCTGGCTTATCAGGTGCACAATAATAAGATCCCTTTGTTCATCACTTGTGCCAGGATAGACAGAAAACTGTTCTTTTTTTTTTTTTTTTTGCCCTTTGGCACTCTATATATGTTAGACCAGCCCTGATTAAAAGCCTAAGCCAGGGGTAGGCAACCTTGGCTCTTTTATGACTCGTGGACTTCAACTGCCAGAATTCCTGAGCCAGCTATGCTGAGGGGAAAGGGAGAGGTTTTCAAGCTGAGCCATGCTGGCTCAGGAATTCTGGGAGTTGAAGTCCACGAGTCATAAAAGAGCCAAGGTTGCCTACCCCTGGCCTAAGCTGTTGGGCTGCATTCTGATTAAATACTTTTAGGGTTGTTGACAAAGTGGTTGAAATTTGATTATTATTGCTAACAACTTGGAAGACGTTTTCTGTAAAAGAGCGAATGCAGATGTAAGGAGGACTGCTAGACGATGAGAATGACAAGGAATAGTTTAGTGCAGCATGGCTGGCTGGGGAATTCTAGGAACTGAAGTCCACACATCTTAAAGTTGCTAAGATAGAGAAGCACTGCTTTGGTGGCATGTATAGGTAGGGGATGGCTGGATGTACAGTCCAACTGATCTACAGGGCCCCAGGTAGAATAGACATGCATTTTTAATGAGCTTCTGTAATGTTATTATCAAGGCACATCTTGAAGGCTCTTGATACCTTCCAGTTATTTGGGACAAATCCTATCAATTCCAGCCAGGGAATTGACAGGGACTGTATCTAAAAATTTTGGAATGTAATAAGTAAGCTACATTGAGCTGTGACTTGAACAGTTAAATTAGAATCCCTTTCCCTTGCTAATCCTTGTATATTTTGGGATGAAATTTATTGTGGATTTTGTCTACCACTGATCAAGAGCACTTCTACCACCAACGTTTCAGTGGAAAGCCCCCACCCAAAGTCATTTTATTATGGTGATTTTTAAAAAAATCTTCTTTTAGAAAACTTTTTAGCAGCCTATAAGGATAAGAAATTCATTAGGTTTAAGTCATGCGATTCTGCTAGCTCATTAGAAAGCCCAGAAGCTGTCAAAGTTAAGGATAGAGATATGGGGCCACTTTAATCATCTGATGAGGCAATTTCTTATTTTAAACTGTACCTACCAAAGGGTTCATTAGATTAGCTTAATGAACAGTCATGGGCCTGATGTATAAAATTCCCATTTCATTAGTGTCTAATTGCATCCAAAACATGCAATTTCCAAAAGCAGATACTCTAATAGGAAAATAAAATGTAAATGTTGCTTATGGAGAGTAATTAGGCTTTCAGAGTCATGCTCCTAAGTTTGCTTTTATAACCAGGTGGTGCAAATGTTTTTATCTGAATGACAGTTGAAACCAGGGAGGACACTAAACACACACATACTCTCATCTCCCAACTCCTAATAAATATTTCTATTTAGACCTGGATGATTATATCTGGAAACCACTGACTATCTTGTGATGTGGCAAAGCACTTGGCAGTTTCTTTTCATCTGCGGCATCTAAAAAGTCCCTGCTTGAAAAAGCACATATTTTATAAAATATGTAGGAGAAAATTGAAAAGAGAATCCATTCATTCTTTGATGGTTTTATGACTCTGATCAATTTATGCATCACCTGGGAAGTTCAGAATAGACCAGACATACCTAAAATATATTTTGAAGCACCCTCAGACAAATTTTCAATTTCTGTTTTTTTCCAGAGAGAAATGTGGATGCTGGAGTGGATTTAGGGAAGACTTTTAGACTGTGACCCAAATCACTCACTAAGATAACCTTTAGTATCTTTCTTGAAGTGATAATGTTCAGGTAAAGATGAATGATTGCATTTCATTTCCTCCAATATATGTGATAAAAGATAAAGCTATACAGAAAGATTTACAAATTCTTTTCCCCCCCTTACAGCATACCATCATACATAGCAAGATTTTCTTCATCTCCAAATACAGGTATGAAAACAGCCCCTGGAGTATTATCTCAACTTTCTTAGAGAAGATAAACTTTCAGAAATATGTAGAAAAAAATCTTTAAACAGAATCAAAGTGAATTTTGCCAATAATAATATTGCATGACTACAGTAGAACATTTTAATCTTTCTGGAGAAAGACATAAAAGTGTGGATGAGAACATCTTTTGAGTTTCTTACAACTGGCTATATTTCATAAAAGAGTATTTAGCAAGTTTCAGGAAGCTTTTTCCCTCTCTCTTTATCTTTCCCATTGATTTTATAGTTGCTCTGTTATTAAAATTACAGTTTCCACATACTCTTATATGTTTTTGTTCCTTTATTCTCAACAATGTCACTTCAGGACAAATGCTGTGTCACGTGATGTTCAGTATGACATTAGCATCCCAAGGAGAATGCTACTAAAATTGTAATTACTAAAACAGCATAGATTAAAAGGATCAAAGTGACAAGTATTTCAAAAGCACATCTCTTATTTGTAAAGGGTTAGGGTTTTGCTTAGCAGGAACCTGGTTATTGTAGCATTTTTGAGCTCCTCAACAATCTAAGGATGCATTTACAATTAAAATGTCAAATAATATAGTTTTATATTCTGATTCTCAAAAGAAAGAAAAATATTGTTTTCTGGGTAAGTATCACATTACTGTTTTCCAAGAGTATTCAGCCACACTCATGAAACAGTTAGATTAAATAAAATGAAAGCTCAACTCACTTTAAATATAATATTGTGTGTGCGTGTTAAAAAACAAACAAACGCCAGTCCCTATTTTGTACACCCAAAGCACTCCCTCCTTTTGACATGGGTTGCAACGTGCATGAAATGTTGAGGCTTCATTTCACAGCCATAACCACCATCTGAAGTTTTTTATGTCCTTCCTGACACGCTACATATAACATAGTCTGCACAATAATCTTCTGAGCACTTGCAATAACAGTATTTCGACTGTCTTTAAGGGCAATCTCCCATAAATTAACTCAGAAGGAAAACACCCTGCTATCTCCATTGATATTCCTAGATGTAAGGAAGGGGAATCTACAAATGGTGCTAACAATTGAGATACATGAAATATTTGCATGATCATTTTTGTTACATCCCCTTTAAATAATTCCAGGTATGTGCCAGGCATTCAAGTCTCTTCCCAGCCATATTAGTAAAAGTTTCCTCTAGCATATTAGTTAAAAAGTAGGCCTGCAGCTGAATTACCAACACAATGGCTGACAACATTTCAAGCTGATTTTCAGATTGGCCTGATTGGCTGTCTGACTTCAGAAAGCTTGATAACAATTGGTTCTTCCCACAGACGTTGCTAGGACTCTCTTGTTGCTAGGATCTGGGTTCTCTCTGAGACCTGCAGAAAACACATAATGAATTATGGATGGTTGATTTTCTCAGAGAGGAGTGAAATGTAATGCAGATGAGCTTCAAAGAACCCCGTTTTTCCTGAACTCTGAAAAAAAACAACAACCCACCAGAGTTTTAAATTGGGCATTTGCTAATGCCCAGACAGGAAAGTAAGTCTTGAATACTGACCTTAATTCTTACTCAAAATGAAGGCCAAATCTGTTATGTATTCAAGAAAAACATGTAAAATTCATACTGAACTCTAACACCACTGGCTCTATTTGTAAAACTTACTAATTTTACTGTTCCTGCTGTTAGGGCCAGTGTATTAATCAGGAATCAAAAAGATCCTCTAGAGAGCAGTGTTATTCTCAGCTGAGATACCAAGTTTTCCATCTGGCTGCAAACCAATTAGCAGAATTTGTACATCATTGGTGACTAAATTGTGCCCAGCCGTGACCTTGGATGTTTGCAGTGCCTGTTTTGATCAATAGCCAAAAGACTTAGAAGTAGCTTTTTTTGTCGAAGCATTAAGAGCATTTTAACAATCCATGGAAGCATTCTTTCTGACTTGGGCATCCTTTGCAAAACATCAAGTTTGTGAGAATAAGGTTTCCTCCAGTGATTTTTTTTATTGCATGTAAATCTGTCTGTTGCATTATACACTTTTAGATTTTGGGGTGTCATCACGGAGGCTTGCTATGTTTAAAATGGTGAATGGCTGTATTTTAGGAACTGCCAGTTTTTGCCCCTAAACTGATAACTACAGTGTGCAGGAGTAAAATGGGCCATTCCAGGGCTTAGGGGCAATAATGGCATGTGAGAATGAAGTTGGGAGACAGTAGAAAGAACTGCAAACTAGGTTACGGACAGATAAGAGGCAACAGAGTCCACAGAAGGAATGGGGCAATGGCAATTGCCTCAGAAGGGATTATCTCTAGTTTCTTGGACTGTAAAGAGATGCTAAGAGATGTATTAGAATTCTGTTCCTAGAATTCTGTTAATGTAACGTTACAATAAAGATAAAGCTAGTAGTACAGATGCCAGTACTTGTCTACTTGACTACTTTCAAGGCTGACGGGAGAGAGCAACCGGGATGGCGCACCAGAATCCTACTTTGTTGTTTGTTATCTATGGTACTATGACAAGCCATGTCCAATATGGCAGCCATATGAAATATTGTAAGAGTGTTTGGGTTATCTGTTCCTTCAGGAAACATTGAAACCAAAGATGTCAGAAATTTTAGGGGATGTTTAACCTTTTCAGAGATAGAAATGATCACCAATGCTTCTCCATCTTGATTGTGGACCCTCATTGTCTGTTCTCCTGGTCCAGCATCTGGCAGGTGGGGACTCTACTATCTGCTTGGAAATTTAGGGGCCAGGTTTAGAGTGAGATTTAGCTAGCACTTGGAAAGTGCATTTGCTGCATATAAACCAAAGCACCAGGATTAAGGACTATTTAGAGCTCGCCCTTAAATGTCTTGGCAAGCCAATAAAAGGACAAGTTTCAGTGTATTGGGCATTATGACTCATGGAATGGTTTTTAAATATAGATGTAGATATAAAAATGATGTAGATATAGAATGATACAATTTTAGATATAGAGATATAAATGTTGTAGATATATTTGATATAATTATAGATATAACATTCATTTATTCATTTTGAACTTTGCAAGTTGAAGGTATAAAATGTACAAGATGGAATTAATTTCAGAGTTATCCTGTGCTTCTATCCCCTTGAGACAACTGATGCTATTAACGCTATTAGAGTAAGCTATATTAGAAAACACTATACAGACTAAGATCTAAAAACGAAAAAAATATAAGTGCATCAATGACTCCAGGATCTGGAAGATGCTATAAAATATGTACCAAAATATCTATAAGGGTATAATTAATAACGCTAAAAATTATGAATAAATGAAAGAAAATTAATATATAAATAATCCAATAAAATTATAAATCTATTGATGTAAAGTGTATAAAACAGCATATGTACACATGCACATATAAATAAGCCAGCACCCCCACACCCACACACATAAATCTTGCTTATAATACAGAATATTCAAATTTGTTCCAGAAACACTGAAAAATAGAGTATTTTGAATTCTGATTTCCACTTCCCATTAATGCTTGTGACATTCTTATGGCAGCTAACACACTGTGTGTTGCTAGCAGCAAAAAAAAGGCAGCTAGAGATTAATTTTAAAAAAAAACACCAGTACACAACCTCTAATAGGTACTGTACTTATTAGATACGAGCAAGTAGAGAGTGTTTATAAATATTTCTAGTATTCATACAAATAATATTATTCATTCATTCACTCACACTGGACATAATACCTTGGAATACATACTTGCTGAGATGCTTACAAACAAAGCAATGTTTTATTGCTCCTTTTATGTAGGCACCATATTGTTAGAAATCAAAATTGTTAGTATTGTTTTTTAAGTCATCAAGGGTTATTCATCTTGAGAGATGCTAAAGGTGCCATCCTCCAAACTGCTTTGAGTTGTGGATGCTATAAAGTGTTATCCACAAATCATCTCCATCATGAGCAGGAGTGGACAGTAGGAGTTCTCTGATACTTGTCTGGGATTTGGATACAGCCGGAGTGAGGTAGAAGAGGTCTTCATCAAGAGAGAAGCAACCATGGTCTCTATGGACAATATGAATATAAATATAAATATATTTACAATATAAATATAAATATAAAGAAAAGAAGAAACAGGGGTGACATGATAGCTGTATTCTAGTATTTGAGGGCTTGCCACAAAGACAAGGGGGGTCATGTTATTCTCCAAAGCACCAGAGGGCAGGACAAGAAACAATGGTTGGAAACTGAACAAAGAGAGAAGCAACCTGGAATTAAAGAGAAACTTCCTGACAGTGAGGATAATTAACCAGTGGAACAGCTTGCCTCCCGAAATCGTGGGCAAAAATCACTGCAGATTTTTAAGAAAAGGCTAGACAGTCACTTGTCTGAGATGGTATAGATTCTCCTGCTTAAGTGGTGGGCTGGACTAGAAGACCTCCAAGGTCCCTTCCAGCTCTATTCTATTATTATTAATATGATCCGACTTTCAGGTAGATGGGGTCTTAGCTGCATACATTTGGCTGTGGGGAGAAACAGAGTTCCATCAGCACAATGGACTTTGCACACAAAATTACTACCTCTTAAAAAATTTACAACGTGATGCCACATGAAACTGAATGGTGGACTTAGCAGAGCAGACCCCACTTGCACTGCCCATGCACGCCGCGACCCTGACCTGGGTGTGCGCGTGCGACGGGCCAATCTGCGCATGTGCGGCGCGTGCACGACAAAAACACACACACACACACAAAAAGGCGGACCGCGACGGGCTGATCCGCGCATGCGCGGCGCGCGACAAAAAAAACAAAAAAAAAACAAAAACAAAATGGTGGACTGCGACGGGCCGATCCGCACATGCACGGCGTGCGCACGACGGCCTGAACCGCGCATGTGCAGTGCGCGACAAAAAACCCCCCCCCAAAAAAGAAAAAACCCCAAAAACCAAAATAGTGGACTGCGATGGGCCAATCCGCGCATGCGCAGTGTGCGCGCAATGGCCCGAACCGCGCATGCATGGCGCGCGACGAAAAAAACAAAACAAAAAAATAAAAAAAAATTAAAAAAATGGCGGACCGCGATGGGCCGATCCGCGCATGCGCGGCGCACACACGACGGCCCGAATCGCGCATGCACGGCACGCGCGCGACAAAAAAAACAAAAAAAAACCCCAAAAATTTTAAAAACAAAAACAAAATGGTGGACCACGGTGTCCGGCGACCCCTGCGAAACGGTCGTTCGACCCGAAATGGGGTCGCGATCCATAGGTTGAGAACCGCTGCTCTACTGTAACATTGCATTTAGGGTTTTCTTTAGTCTATGGAAGGATGCATTGCTTCAGTCTGTAAACACCCATCAACATCAATCTGTTTTTATTTCACAGGTATTATCTTTAAAATGCTAATTTAGCAACAATGCAATTTTGGACACTCATAATTTCAATTTAGAGTTGTTTTCTCTTGAATATCTAATTTGATTCCTTCCCTCCTTTCAAGGCACTATAGCTTGACATTTCTTTCTGAAGGATTTTCAAACCATTTCAGTTCAATTCCATTTTATTTATTGCCAAAAAGTCCAAACGTTCAAACAATTTCTTTGGCTCTTGTGCTAAGATTGTAAAGCACAAGTTGTATATTAAATCTGGCTCCTTGAAAACGTGTTTTGTCTTCCTGTTATGTCCTTAGTACAACTTCAACATTGTGAAATCTTTGAATAGCATGGATCATTTCACTGTGAGATACATAGGAGCATCTTAAGCATTGGAGAATGGCTTAAACCAGTGTATCTGAAAGTAGGCAGCTTTCAGATGGGTAGACTTCAAACCCCAGAATTCCTCAGCCATGATTTAAATAGTAGGCCAACAACGGTATCAATTGAATCTTTACTCTCTTTGCTGGGTCAGAACTGTCTTAAACATTGGTCATGTGGAATTGATTTTTGAGTAATATCTTTGCTTAATGCACTAGCAACACGGCTGTCATTATTGATAAGCTGAAAATAATATAGCTAGATAAAGGAAGAACCCTTGACATCTTTGTTGATTAGCTGTGTGTTTTGGACTGGATATTTTAGCCTAGGTTTCTGTTTTAGCTATGTTTGATTTTTAAATATTAAGATTGCATTATGCACATTATAATTTATTTTTGACTGGGCGATGATGCATTTTTCTTTATTCAGGCGTATCTTCCTGTCTTAATATCTATCTTACATGAATTTCATCTTATCAACTACCCATTACCATCTCTGCACTAAACTGGCTTAATACCAATTTCCATAGACAGACAATGTATAATTTAACATATATATTTCTGGGTTCAGGGAGCAAGAAAGAATTCCAAAGGTCAGTTGGATCATCTTTTGCTTTATTTCTTCCAGCTGAAAGATTTTCAACTGACAATCATGTAAATCGTTACTTGTCAAAATGTGATAATTGCCATTCAATGGCTTTGCTAAAATCCTTCACTGGCATTGAGCACTATTTCTCCACTCCCACTGAGCTGTCAATCAAAAATGTGGCATTGAGCACTATTTCTTCAATCCCACTGAGTTGTCAATCAAAAATGTTTTCGTTGATCTGCTTTTTGAATATCACAAATTTACTTTTTTAGTTTATTTAAATTTAACTTTCTGTTTTGGTTTTCTATGCAAAAGGCTGTGGGACTAAACATATTGTTGCTCACTTTATTCATTGGGCTAAATATCACGTTGGTCCAATGGGTGTCCTGAGATTCTTCTAACGTTCATCAGCAGCATGGTTTCCATTAATTGGGAGAGCTCTGAAATCTTATCTGTTTGGAGAGCAGGGTTGGAGAGAATAATAGAATAACAGAGTGGGAAGAGCCCTTGAAGTTCTGCTAGTCCAACCCCCAGCCCAAGATGGCCGTACAATTTCTTCTTAAAACCTCCAGTGATGGAGCACCTACAGTTTCTGAAGGCAACCCATTCCATTGTTTCATTGTTCTTACTGTCAGGAAATTTCCCCTTAGTTCTATGTTGGATCTCTTCTTTTTTTTTTTTAATATAAAATTCTTTTATTAAAACAATCAACATTGAACATAAAAACATATTGTGCAGCAATCATCATGGCACCTGATATACAATACTAGGTATTAGTCACTGAAAACGTCTGAATTAGTAAGCCTTTTTCCCACCCCTCGCGTCTAGCCTCAACTATACTCCTGTTACACTTTGTTTGATTGGTGTTTCTCTTATCTGGTTCCATATTAATGTGGTCAACATTAAACCAAAGATCCTATTGCTAAACAATCATCCTAGAACATAGCATACAACATTAGGTATTAATCTTTGTAAACATCTGTTTTAGTAAACGTTCTTCCCTCCTCCCTTCCCTCTTCAAGTATACTCCGAGTACCTTTTGTTTGTTTGGTGTTTCTCTTATATATGGTCTATCTGCTGTATCTAGTTTATTGCATATTGTTCGTTTGCGCTTCTGAATTGATTTCATCCCATTACTAGTGCAAACTTTTATAGTCCCTAACCGGAGATCCTGAGGTAAAAGTTTCATATCCTGAGGTAGAGATTCAGTCCGCTTTAACAGTTTTAAAGCAAACAACATTAGTCATAAGTTTATGTTAAGAGGCATTAGTTATAGTGTTGGATCTCTTCTTGATAAGTTTCCATCTGTTACTTCTTGTCTTGCCCTCAAGTCCTTTGGCGAATAGGTTGACTCCCTCTTCTTTGTGGCAGCCCTTCAAATATTAGAACATTGCTATCATGTCACCCATGTAGTCCTATTTCTATATGTGCCCTGCTATTACTGATGATAATTCTCACGATAAGGAGATTTAAATAGGGTGCTCCATTTCCCCCTAGAAAATAGCTTTTCTTCTGCTGCTTGTACATACAGCATGTTTAGTTAAAATTTTAGCTTTCTCAGAGGACACCAGCCTCCTTCATTCCCCTTCTCCTAACTGATAATTTTCTCATGAGGTTTAGCTCAAGAGTATTGTCTCTTTCCTTTAGAAATCTTTGGTTTATACTAGGCCCATATCAGGAAGGGCAAGAGGCATAAGCTGGTGCCATCTCATAAGCATTGAAGAACTACCGGTACTAGGCAAGAAGTATAAACAACACATAACTGCGATTTCCACACTGGAGAAATGAGGAGAGATATACCAGTGATGATATCTGTCAGCTTTACCAGGTAGATGAGACAGGAATGGCCATATAAGCTATTTCTACTTTATCGTCAGGCTATATTAACAGAATCGTGCAAGTCTGAATATGCAGGTAATCCTCAATTTACAACCACAATTGAAATAAAAATCTCCACTGTTTATTTATTTATTTATTTATTTATTTATTAAATTTTTATGCTGCTAAGCAAGACAGTTAAGTGAATTTTGCCCCATTTTATGATCTTTCTTGCCACAGTTGTTAAGTGAATCACTGCAGTTGTTAAGTTAGTAATACGATTGTTAAGTGAATCTGGCTCTCCCATTGACTGTGCTTGTCAGGCAGCTGCAAAAGATGATCACATGACCACGGGACACTGCAACCATATTAAATACATGCCAGTTGCGAAGTGGCCGGATTTTGATCATGTGACCATGAGGATGTTCCAGTAGTTGTAAGTGAAAAAAAAAAACAGTCATAAGTCGCTTTTTTGAGTGCCATTGTAACTTCACTAAGTCAATAAGTGAATGGTTGTAAGTTGAGGACTACTTGTACAATTCTCTTGCTATCACCTTTACAGTCCAATAACGAAGAGACGGTTCCTTCTGGGCCTATTGTTCTGCCCACTATGCAGCTGTGGTCTATCCTCCCTCTTATCTCCCTAGACAGCATCTCTTCAACTGGTCTTCGTGATCATTCCCACGTACCCTCACATCATCTTAGTTAAAATGTCCTTGGAAATTATTCAAATGTTCGGGTTTCATCCAAACTACTACTAAGGTACACCATCAAACCATCTCCAAGTATAATGTTATTTATACTTCCTTTTTCTTTTTTTGTAAGGGTATTAGAAATAACACCCTGTGTCAGACCTTGAAAAGTTGCATACATTAGTGCAGTGTTTTTCAACTTTCAATTTTAAGATGGGAGGTCTTCAACTCCCAGAACAACCCAGCTAGCATGCATACTGTGTCAAGGAGTTGAAGCCCCCCCCCGTCTTAAAGTATCGAAATTTGAAAAACACTGCACTAGTGAGAATAATCCTGAAAACATTAAAATGATGCTCACATTTTTAAAAGATCTAAAACTCTTTTCTCCTCTGTAGAATGTTTTATTTTATTGACTTGTCTGTAAATACTCTATATTATGTTTTGCCATTTGCTCTTTTGTAAGGCTTTCCTTAATAAGCCCTTTCAGTTTTCACTTTATTTGTGCATAATTTTCTCTGTTTTCTCTGTTTTCGCGCTAATGAACCTCCTGCCCATATTTTAGGGGCAAACAACTCCAGATGACTCACTTCCTTCTGAATTTTGTCTCAGTTCCCTGGAATCTTGGTGCGTATGGATTAATTTTTGGAAAATATTGCTTAAAATAAACAACCTTAAAATGCATCAAATCAGCAGCAGGCTGACATTCTGGACCTGTTTCCAGAAAATGAGTTTAATTAATTAACTTTGGACTATATATTTAAAATAGTCACGGGGCTTAGCCATGGTAGGACATGTGTATCAAGGTTTGCCACGTGGAATTTCAGTTGAGCTGCCTTTACTTGCTATTCAAATTACATTTAGCAGGATTACATTTACCAAGCCCTCAACATCTTTTCTTAAGTTTATTTCTAATGCCATGTTTGAACACCGAGCTAGTTTAGCTTACAAACGAGAAAGCTGTGTAATCATTCCCAAGACAACTGTTTTAAAATTCACTGCTTTGTGATTCCTTGAAAAGCTCTATTCCTATATCTTTATTTTTTTTAGAGCCGAAGAATTCAGCATACCACGAAGAATTCATATGGAATTTATGTTTTGAATGTTAATTATTCCTGTTTTTAACTGTTTTTGCATACTTTCTCAAGAGCTGCAGAACAATATGTGTGTAACTGTTATATTTTCTGAAAGCAGACTTAGTGGATTGTACTACTCCCAGATGCATTTTATAAGGGCTTCAGATGTTAGCTGAGAAGAAGGAAATAAAATGGAAATCTTGTTTTCTGTTTTACCTTTCATGCAGTATCAAAAAACGAGGTTTGCTCAGCTGTAACCATATTAAATACCACTGTATAGTACAACATTGAAATGCAATATTAGGGGCAGCGCAATGGTGAATAGAATGTGAAGGAGGTGTCTATATAATGTATGTTCTTATTTGTGGTTTTTACTTGTGTGTAGTATGCCCTTAATTTTGTTGTGAGTTACACAATGACAGTAAAGATATTCTATTCTATTCTATTCTATTCTATTCTATTCTATTCTATTCTATTCTATTCTATTCTATTCTATTCTATTCTATTATTCATTTAGGCCTGCCTGCACTCTGTGCGAGATAAGCTTGTACATTTTACTGAAGGCATTATCTTCACATTTATTTCTATCATAAGCAGATGATATCTATTTGGCCATGTAATCTACTACCCATCCACTATTTTATCACTATAGCCATCTTTTTGCCATTCAATAAAATAATAAACCTACTGAATTGGATCTAAAATGGAGTGAAACAAGCATTCTATTGCTATGCTGACGAACCTCAGTTTTCTAGGTCAATTTCTTTTTTATAGCTATTTTTTTTTCAATTTCTCAGGCTAATTTGCCAGGAAGTCTTCTGAGATGAAAGAATCTATACCCATGGAAAGTTTTTTCCTCCAGTACTGATGAGCCAAAAATTATCTAGCAAAACTGGTATAAATATATTGTTGCCTTTAAGAAAATATGGGAATCATGCTTTCTATCTGTTTAACGGTGATGTCAACTTCCTTAAATTCAGGAATGGTTCATTAAATCTTGAATACATTCAGTTTCTCCCCTGCAGGAGATATGAGAGGTTGGCTTGAGGGTGAATGAGGAGAAGAATGTTCTAATACTGATCCTTGATAGTGAGAAATGGCTGTGAAATAATAATAGAAAAAGTCATAGAAAATGGAGAAGCTAAATTGTTCTGGGACTTTAGAATTCAGCCAGGCATCTGCACATAACACCCCAGACTTGACAACAGCCGATAAGAAAGACAAAAAAAATCTAGATAGTGGACTTCCAAGTCCAGATAGCAATATGCGGAGACAGCTGAACAGAAAAGAAAGAACTGGAGAAGATAACAAAATACAAAGGTTTGTGTTGTGTCCTGAGCCTGCAAAAGGAGGCTCGGGACATTGCATTGGTCCTGGGCATTCCAAAAGCTGCCCGGGACCAGACAGAGCGGTGCTAGCCTTGTGCGCATGCGCAAGGCGTGAAAACGCTCCGTTCCGTTGGTTGATGTTGTCCGGGTCTTCTGGCCCTATAAAAAGGCTTGCGTGCCATTTGTTGTTGTTCGGGTGTTGTTAGAAGAAGAATAAAGAGCTGTTTAACATCGCCATGTGTGTTCATCATTCGCACGCGAACAAAGTACTTAACACTGGCGATGAAGGTGGGATTCTTTGCAAGCTGAAGAAAAAGCTTTAATGACTTACCCAGGAAGTCCTGAAGAGGGGAAAACGGCATCTGAATCAGCGTCTCAGTCTGCCAGTATAGCGTCGCTGGAGGGTGAGCTTGGCTAAAGGACCCTTTCCCCAATAGCAGTTTGCAGAGGAGTGAGTGGTGAAGGTTGTAATAGTATGATGGCGAAGATTGGCCGTTTGTCTGATTTTGATGTCTCACACCCAAAGAGATGGAATTCTTATGTTGCAAGGGTGGAGAATTACTTCACAGTAAATCAAATTAGAGAAGACAGCTTGAAGGCTGCAACTCTTTTGTGTGTTTGTGGACAGGAAGCTTTTGAAATCACAGAGAATCTGGTGGCCCCTGTACCTATGGAGTCAGTAACATATACTGACTTGAAGAAACTGTTAAAGGAACACTTTCAGCCAAAGTTATCTGTTATTGCTTGGAGGCATGCATTCGAGCAGAGAGACCAGAGGCCGGGTGAATCTGCTGCGGATTTTATTGCGGCCTTAAGAAGAGCAGCCAGACCTTGTGAGTTCAGGCATCTGGAAGAGAGGCTGCGAGATCGCTTTGTATGCGGGTTAAGGAACAGAAACTTACAACAGAAGATTTTTGCAAAAGAAGATGTCTCTTTCCAAGACACGCTACGAGAGGTGACAGCTGAGGAAGCAGCAGGCAGGACTGTGAGGCCTTACGGCTCACCAAGAACCCTCCAGACACAGCCATCGTCCATCAAGAGGACGCTCGAGAAGGATCGGGAACGGATCCTGAAGAAGAGGTGGATAGGCTTCACCAGCCAGCTAAAAGGAGACAGAAGGAGTCTTATTGGACTCGATTGGTTCGAGGCTCTGGGAATCCAGGCAATTGGGCTGCACCAGTTGCAAATGTTCAGCCTTGCAGAAGTCTGCAAGGAGTTTGCAGATGTGTTTAGTTCAGAGCTAGGATCCTACAAGGGGCCTCCAATTTTGGTACGGTTAGACCCAACCATCACGCCCATCAAAGTTAAGCCTAGGAGGGTATCTTTTGCCCGCAAAGGTAAGATTGATGCTGAGCTGGACAAATTGCTCCAGCAGGGCATTCTAGAACCTGTGGATTCAAGTCCATGGGAAACCCCCATAGTAACGCCTTTAAAGGCTAATGGGGACATACGTATATGTGCAGACTACAAGGGCACACTGAATAAGGCGCTGCAACAGCATGCTTATCCAGTACCTGTAGTAAGTCACATTCTGGCCTCCCTCAAGGGGGGGGGCGTATTTTTGCAAAGCTTGACCTGGCACGAGCCTATCAACAGCTACCTGTTGATGAGGCAGCTTCAGAAGCCCAGACTATTGTAACTCACAGGGGGGCCTTCAAGGTCAAGAGACTGCAATTTGGGATAAATGTAGCCCCTGGCATATTCCAAAGTGTTATGGAGAGCACACTTCGAGGTATTTCTGGGGTCTGTCCCTACTTTGATGATGTCCTCATTGCTGGGGAGTCATCTCAAAATTTAGCAGAGAGATTAAGGGCTGTCTTGCTTTGTTTTCGAAAAGCAGGCCTTAAACTAAAGAAGGATAAATGTAAGATAGGAGTCACTTCTACTGACTTCTTAGGATTCAGGATAGATGCTCAAGGCATTCACCCTGCTGAAACTAAATTGCAAGCTATCCAGCAGGCCCCAAGCCCTAAGTCTAAGAGTGAGCTGCAAGCCTTCTTGGGGCTATTAAATTTTTACCATGCATTTCTCCCACATAAAGCTGCAGTAGCAGAGCCATTACACAGGCTCTTAGACAAGCAGGCTCCTTGGCAGTGGACAAAAGTCCATGAAAAGAGTTTCAATGAGGTTAACGGCTTGCTCACAGGTGTCACAGTGTCACAACCGCGGGCACCTAGGAGACTCCAGGTGGGTGATCCGGTTTGGGCAAGAAACTATGGGCCTGGTCATCAATGAGTCACAGCTGTGGTCTGTAAGATCTCTGGGCCGTTGTCATACGAAGTTGCCTTGGGAGACGGCTGCGTTCTTCGCAGACACATAGACCAACTGCGTTTGAGACTGGACTCTCACCCTTCTGCTCCTGGCTCTGCTCTGGCGGGGGGGACCATAACATGCATTCTGGGTCACAGTTTCCCAGGCCTAACAGGCCATCACTAGCTGCTACTGAGGCTATTTGGGATTCATCCCAAGGTTCCGCAAGTGCTCCTAACAGGAATTCACAGGATAGGGGGTCATCCCACACATCCATAATCACTCCAGACAGGGAGTCACACCAGGGGTATCCACAATATTCACATATGTCAGATAGTGCTCCAGACAGGGAGACTGACCGGGGGTATCCACACAAATCACAAGCAGCAAGAGAAAAAGAATTCCAGCAGGGGCACTTGTCCAATTCTGCAATTGCTCCCAAAAGGAGGTCACCAGCAAAGGGGGTTGCCATGGAGGCAACTCCTGATTGGCACCTCGGGTACGTGCTTGGGGGCCACAGAATATTGGGGCACTTCTGCTACCCAGTCCTCTCCATATGCTGGCCGTGGGCATGAAGGACAGTGTTCCCAAGAGGGGTCCGTTGTGGACTCGGGGAATTCCACCCCTCCATGGTATGCTGGTTTGGACATAGAGGGTCCAGCCAACCAGCAGTGGAGCGCGTCAACCGGGTATTTGGGGCAGCAAAGTCCTGGCCTGCCTAGCCTGGTAGGCGAGCAGGTAGGCCTGGCACCCTCACTGGGGTCACCTGGGAATTTAGGGCAGCAACACCCTGGCCTGCCTAGCCTGGTAGGCGAGCAGGTGGGTCAGGCAATCTCTCCGGCCCTTAGAAGATCGCAGCGGGCCAAGTGCCCACCCAAACATCTGAGAGACTTTGTGAAGTTGCTGTCAAATCATGAGGGTTCTGTTCATGAGGCCCCTGAATAATGGGAGTAACTCATGGTAGATTATTTTGTATTATTTTTGATTTCAGATACATTTATTGTATTAATAAAGTTTGAAGGGGTTTTGCCTGAGGGCAGACTCGAGTATTCCACATTCGTTGCATTTGATTAATGAAACTATATGACACTCTTCCCAATGTATGACGTACTTGTGTGTGCGCAAGTATGTTCCATCTAGGGGGGAGGGGTGTTGTTTCCTGAGCCTGCAAAAGCAGGCTCGGGACATTGCATTGGTTCCGGATCATTCCAAAAGCTGCCCGGGACCAGACAGAGCGGCGCCAGCCTTGCGCGCATGTGCAAGGCGTGAAAACGCTCCGTTCCGTTGGCTGATGTTGTCTGGGTCTTATGGCCATATAAAAAGGCTTGCGTGCCTTTTGTTGTTGTTCGGGTGTTGTTAGAAGAAGAATAAAGAGCTGTTTAACATTGCCATGTGTCTTCATCATTTGCGCACGAACGAAGTACTTAACAGTTTGCAAATAGAAAAGTTGTTGTATAAGTTTGATTCTTTTTTCCATAAAAATCCCTGAATAACAACTCTAATGAGAAGATAAAGTGTATGATTCATTTGTGACTCATATATCAAATTTATCTTATTTCCAAATATGTTCAACATAATATGCTTAGAGCTAAACTAAAAACTATCAAATACAGAAAAATTAAATACTGGAATCCTAAATCCATAGTTGTCACTATTATCAAATAATCCATAAAAAGAGGATCTGACTTAACTCATGTAATCTCATTTGAAATTAAATGTTTTTGGGATAAAAAAGCAAACAGTTGGAAAAAAACACCGAAATGTTTTCTATGTTGCAGGTTATGGAACTGATAAGGGAGAATCTGTAGCTCAGGGTTAAACTCTGTGGTACTTAGTGTTCTCTGAGCTAATGGTTTTCTTACAGACATTTCATTACCCAACTAAATAACATCATCAGTGCTAGTATGGAGGGAAATTTGCTCTCAGTTTAAAGTCTAGTGGTTTGCCCTGTCAGCGTTGATGAGAATGTTCTTGGTGGTTCTTTGGTATTTATCATTAGCTTGTTTGCCGGTTCCTTGATTGGGGTATTGTTTGCTTGATTGTTAGTCTAATGTTAATTTTGGTGTTAATCTCTGCTCATATGGGTGTTGATTTCTGGTGATGAGGTGTTTAGGTCTTCTTGTTCCTTTTTTGGCTTGTTGATTGCCTCTTTTGAAAAGTACATTTGTTTATTTCTATGTGCCTGTTGATAGCAGATTTGTCGGAATGCCAGGATTCCAGGTATTCTCTGGCATTTTTGAACTTGGCTTAGTCTAGAATGGTCACAGATTCCCAAGTGAAACTATAGGTAAGTTTGTCCATTTGTTGTGAAATTAAGGAATTTTCATTATGCCTTCTACCTACTAGTTGACGTTCATGGATGTATTATGCTAGTCTTCTGCCTCTTTGTCATACATAGGAGCTGTTGCAGTCCTTAAGTTGTATGTTGTAATGACTTCTGTTTTTTCTTCTGGAGCTGTGAGTCTTTTGGTTTACTTAGGATGTTTTGGAGGGGTTTAATTGATTTGTGTGCTACAGTGATGCCATTGTAATAATCTGTTGGTGGTTTCCAAGATGTTTTTGAAATATGGCATTGTTATTTTTTTCATAACTTTTGTTGGTTGTCTATGGTAAGTCAGGTACTTTTTGGTAAAGCTGCAGACAGGGCAACTGGTATGAAAAAGATGTCTCAGTCCATAAAAATAGGGATGGCAGAGAAAATAAGAGGCATAGAAATATACTTTCAGTATTGCAAGATTCAGTTAATGTAACCTTACAATAAAGATAGTGCTACTATCTTCTTGTCTAAACTATCTTGTAGGACTAACTCTTGAGATAGGTGGTGCCCCAGAATGCTGAGTTTCATTTCATGCCAAACAACATCCAGATAATTACAAGAATTTTTAACCAAAAATATTGCTGAAAGGGTTTAATTTTTATTAAAATATTGAAAAGGAAGGCAGGGAGCCTGACAAGAAAATGGCTCAGGTACATTGGTATCCCTAAAGACAAGGTTGTCTATTCTCTCCTGAAGGGTAAATCGTGCTCTGAAATATGCACGAAGGAAAGTGGAAGATCCTACTGTGCTGCTAATATTACTCCAGGAAATCAAACTGTGCTCTGTGGCGCTCAGCCAGGGCCCAAGCAACTTCAGTATAAATTAGTGATAATTTATTCTTTATAGATTAAAGCCAAGAGGATATATTGGGTTTGCTTTTCAATACGTGTGAAAAAAAGGAATCTGTCTTAAAGTAGATTTTATATGCAAAAAAGAGACTTTGTTAACTATCTTGAGACGTTGACGTGATAAGAAAAATTAGCTACTGCTTGATGAGTAGACTTCACCCATCAAGGAGAAGGTTTCATGACTTGAGGTCATTCAAGACAGGTGTTCTGTTGGATCAGCAGGTGAAGCTGTTGTGGCTAGTAGCTGAACTTGAGCTGATGGACCAGATGCAACATTACCTGTGACAAAAGGATTGGTCTCAAGCCTTTATCACCACTTGGTTAAACTACTGTAATGGACTCTACTTGGGGCTGCCCTTAAAGACTATTCAGAAACTACTGTTGTTCCAAATGCACAGCCTGCATTCTTTTGGGCTCCTAATAGTGGGAGAATATTGGACCAGTTTTGTAGACCCCACATTGTTTTCTTGTTCATTTGGGGGTCCAATTTAAGGTGCTGTTGTTGACTTAGTAAACTGTTGTAGATCCACCTTCTCCCATCACTATTGGCAGACCAGTTTAATCTATCAGAGAGAAACTGCTACTAATCAGGCAGTTGAGAGGATTTGGCAGGCTCCCTCCCTCCTGACATTATGGAATGGTTCCCCTGTGGAGATCAGGATCTTTGTGGTCTTCAGGAAGCTGTTAAGAACAGATTTTTTTTTCAGAAAGCTTTCCTCTGATGAGAATCTTGCCATCTTCATTTTTATGTATTTTATTTGCAATTTCTGTCATAGCCTATAGGATTTTACCTTTGTTCTACTGAGACTGGTTTTTATTCCTACCATAGATTTTTGGTAAATCTAATTGGATTCTGGTGGCATAGAAATAAATAAAGAAAAAGATTGCAAGGAGCACCCTCACATGTGAATCTGAAGTCAGGCATGAAACAACAAATGAAGGAGTGTCTTCAAATAAAGGCATAGTCAAAAAAATCAAGATGGTTGATGCAACAATATGATGTAAGCTTCATCAGGGTTTTTTTATGTTTGTTGCACCATTGAGATTGCCATTTTGACTCTTTTTTACCACAACCTGCAGACACACTTGAAATGTAGTTTAGCATTAGCAAATATGAAGCAGTAGATTCTGAGATAATCCTTCCCCTAATTTCATATATTTGCTAACGTTGGGTGACTGACCAGAAATGATTCCTCAACTTTTGGTGGATGGCTTAACAAAGAAGCCCAACTGTTAAGCAGCAGGTGAATTCTATGTGAGAGATCATGATGAAATGGATTAAAAATAAATCCTTGTACAGCTCAAACTATCTTTGATAAAAACATGTGTTAGACGTCAAACCCACTGATCAAGAAAAATAGTGCTGTTTGTTTTTAGCTTGGAAAGAGAAAAGGAAAGGAGAATATGCTGGGCTTACTTATGTTAAATTTATATCTCACTTTCTGTCCAGGAGTCTCTTCTCCTCCCCATCCCATTTTTCTCTATAATACCAACACTTTGAAGTACACATAGGTCTCCACTGACAACCATTCATTTAGCAACAGTTCAAAGTTACAACAGTGCTGAAGATTATGACCAGTCCACACACTTATGCATGTCGCAGCATCCCCATGGTTAAAATTCAGGTGCTGTTATTTGGTATGTATTTAGGACAATTGTAGCATCCTGGAGGTCCTAAAATCACCATTTGCAACTTTTCCACTTGGCTCCCAGAAAAGACAATGGGGAAAGCTGGATTCACTTAAAAACATGTGATTCACTTAACAACTGCAATGGTTCACATAACAACTATGGCAAAAAGATTGTACAGTCAGGCATGACTTGCTTAATAACCCCACTGCTCAGCAATTGTGGTTGTAGGTTAAGGACTAGCTGTATTGTAGTTTGAGCTTAGGGAATGACTGGCCTACAGTAAGCTTCTGAGGCCAAAGGCAGATTTGAATTTTCTAGAATGTATAGAATTGTACAAAGTTAGAGTAGGTTTTTTAAAATATCTTAGAATATAGATCTATACATCTAGTAATCAGAGATTCACAACATATCAAATATGGTGTCAGATTCTTACTTTCTTGTTTGTTTGAAAGAGATCAGATGAATGGCTGATAGCTGTATTTCTCCACCAGGTTTTGAATGTTGGGACAGGATAGGAATCTTCTTGTAGAGTGTTGATTATCCATTAATGATGAAGGATATTAAAGAGTCTTTTCTTTTGATTCAGAAGAGACCTTATTTCACAAATACCATTGTTATTTATATTCTTGGTTTTTGATGGTTTTGCGGTAAATGTGATTACATCCAATCTTTCTCTAAGGCCTCAGGGATCCAAAAGCGTTGCTCCCAATGTTTGTATCAAAGCTATGTGTGAATATATAATGATTACTAAGCTTCATAAGGAAGTGAAACAAATATGCTTTATTCAGTGCTGTTAAACTGTACTGTGCTTTGCTTGTTCTACTGGCAGAAATTTAATGTACTTGATAATTAATTAACCCTAGCTGGGCCACATATTTATCAAAAAATGGAATCTAAAAATTACAGGTAAACCTTAACTTACAACAGAGTTGGGACTGGAACTTCCATTGCTAAAAGAGACGGTTGTTAACTAAGTTGCACCCAATATCACAACCTTTTTTTAAGACCATGTTATTTAAGTGAATCACCATGGTCAAGGAAACCATGTGATCATTAAGTGAATCTGGTTTCCCTCATTGACTCATCTCCACTGTAACTGAGTCCATCCACATTTTGCTGATGTTCCTCTTCTTTTTCCTTCCGCCTTTCCCAGCATTAGAATCTTCACCAGAGATCACTAGGAGAGATTGGCTTTACCAAGAAAATCATATGGATACACTGATGAGAGATCTTGATATTGTTGAGAATGGGAGGAAGGAAGAAAGCAAGGGATACTTGTCCTGTGTAATCCCAATCATTCCAGGTTCAAAACCAAAGCTGTTTCTGAATCTTCACGAGCCAGTTGGGAATTGTTTTCTTAGTTTCTATGCAAGAATTCTACATATATCGATCAGACCATTTTATAATGCCTTGGTAAGTATATATCTACCCATACCCATACATATACACATATACCCATGCTGTATACAGAGGGAATTTGAGAGTTCACAAGGTTGGTGCTATCTGGAACAAAACTGTGACTGAATCTGGATGTTCTGCTTTGGATACCACAAAGGCTACTGCATTCAGTTTTGCTCACCATGATATAAAAAGATGTTGAGACTCTTAAAAGAGTGCAGAGAAAAGATGATTGGGGGGTGGAAACTAAAACATATAAAAGGATTGGGTATGTCTAGTCTAATGAAGAGAAGGACTGGGGTGACATGATGGCAGTATTCCAGTATATGAGGGGCTGCCACAAAGAAGAGGGAGTGAAGCTATTCTCCAGAGCATCTGAAGGCAGGAGAAGAAGCAATGGATGGAAACTAATCAAGGAAAGAAGCAACCTAGAACTAAGGAGAAATTTCCTGACACTTAGAACAATTAACCAGTGGAACAACCTGCCTCCAGAAGCTGTGGGTGCTCCAACACTGGAGGTTTTTAAGAAGAGATTGGACAGCCATTTGTCTGGAATGGTATAGGATCTCCTGTTTGAGCAGGGGGTTGGACTAGAAGACCTCCAAAGTCCCTTTGAACTCTGTTATTCTGACCCTCACTCCAAATTGATACCCTTTATGTATACTGGACAGGTATTTTCAAATGGTCATTGGCTGGGAACATAAGGACATAAAGCGTAACTGATGGTTAATTTCCTCTCCAACCTTTGGACAATAAACCAGATTTTTCAAAGCAATTTTGGAAACACAAGGATGCACCCAATGCAGCTGATCAGGTCACATTGTAGATTTTTAAAGTTTCTTTTTTATGTTCTCAGATGAATGCATTCCTTTAATGTTTTTAAAATGAAACAGTTTGTTGCAAAGCCATTCTCAATTCTGGGATGAAATCTTAGATTTTGATTTCTTTCATGATTATATTTTATTTCAGGAGTGAGTGGGTAGACGATGATTTTGAACAACCTGTAATTATACCCTATCACAGGTGACAGTGTTACAAGAAAGTAAACATGTTGGTCTCACAGCAGATATTTTTAACAGAAACTTCTTTAAAGGTTCATGTTGCATTCTCTCTGGGAATCTCCTTGGAAGGTGTCTAGAACACAAGGCAAGAAGAACTACTGGAAACTTCAGAAGTTTGATGTGAAAATTTGGGAGGGTAGTGATGGATGAGTAAGGTTTAACTCAGTTTACCAAGCTAGCAATTTTAATGTCTTTCTCACTTCAGAGATTTATCTGACCAAGCACTGTAGAAGATCAGGTGACATGTTCTAGAATGGTTGGCTGATCCACACATAATATTAATTTTATATGCCCCCCAGGCTCCATTGAAGATGGCTGGCTAATAAATTTGAATGAATGAATGAATGAATGAAATTAGAGTTTTGAATATTGCCCTTTGCTCTATGTGAATTGAAAATGCCCCCAAGATTACAGTAACACTTCAGTGACACTGCACATTGCAGAAAGATTAGTGTTGGCGGAAATTAGATTTAATGAAGCTGGGGATAAGCTTGAAAACCATTCAAAAGAGTTTCAGATGGAGATACCATTTCTGCAATTGCCATAGTCAGCCTTTAGTGAGATCTTGAGATTCTGATTCTCTCTATATCTTGATTTTGGCTTTTATGATCAAGAACTAGAAGGCAGATTCTGATGAATTGCTAGGAAACAACTCCATAGCATGGGATTGGGTTATCTGAGGGACCATCTTTCCCCATTTATATCAACCCACCTCATCAGATCTTGCAAAGAAGATATGCTGTTGGTACCATCAACCCAGGATCTACATTTGGTAGATCCCAGGAGATGTGTCTTCTCTGCTGTGGCATTCACTTTATGGAACATCCTTCCCCCTAAAATTAGATGGGCCCCATCCCTTTGGATATTCTAAAAGGTCCTCTAGACCTGGTTATGTGATCAAACCTGGGGCTTGCAAGGTCTAGGTCAGGGGTAGGCAACCTTGGTTCTTTTATGACTCGTGGACTTCAATTCCCAGAATTCCTGAGCAGCCATGCTGGCTCAGGAATTCTGGGAGTTGAAGTCTATGAGTCATAAAAGAGCCAAGGTTGACTTCTCCTGGCCTAGGTAGTTCTATTGTTGAGGGGACATTTTTTTAAATCCTCCTTTCACTTTTAGTTGTGCTCTTGAGGTTTTGAGTTATTTATTATGATGATTGGTATTTGCTGTTTATATATATTTTATATAATATTTATATAATATAATATTTATATAATATTTTTATTATATATATATTTGTGCTTGCAGATGGCTCTGGGTTGAGCTGAAACAAGCAAAGGAAAGAATGATTTCTTCCTCCCATATTTGGGTTTACAGGGTGCAATCTAAAAAAAAAAATAACCACTTGACACACATATTCACTCCCTGAATATTAACAAAGCGGGAGAGAGCCTGTGGCTTGAGACTAAAGCTTCTGCCTAGCATGCAGACTGCCCAGGTTCGAATCCCAGAAAGGGTGAGTTCTGACTGAAGAGAGTTAAATAACTTGAAATAGCTATCTCAGAAATCCCTTATTTCTTTGTTAACAATTTTAAAAACATATATATATATTTGTGCTTGCAGATGGCTCTGGGTTGAGCTGAAACAAGCAAAGGAAAGAATGATTTCTTCCTCCCATATTTGGGTTTACAGGGTGCAATCTAAAAAAAAAAAACCACTTGACACACATATTCACTCCCTGAATATTAACAAAGAGGAAAAGAGCCTGTGGCTTGAGACTAAAGCTTCTGCCTAGCATGTAGACTGCCCAGGTTCGAATCCCAGAAAGGGTGAGTTCTGACTGAAGAGAGTTAAATAACTCGAAATAGCTATCTCAGAAATCCCTTATTTCTTTGTTAACAATTTTAAAAACATATATATATATATTTGTGCTTGCAGATGGCTCTGGGTTGAGCTGAAACAAGCAAAGGAAAGAATGATTTCTTCCTCCCATATTTGGGTTTACAGGGTGCAATCTAAAAAAATAACCACTTGACACACACACACACACACACACACACATACACACTTTCAGTGAGATGGACAGCTATGTAAATTTGGTTAATAAATAAATACAATTTGTAAGAGAAAAAGTTGACAGTGGAGAGATGGCAGGCTAATTCTTTTGGACGTATTCAAGTTTTGGATAGATAGTCATCTGTTGGGGATACTTAAATCTTACTTTTTAATTTTTAAAAATGTGATCATTATTATTTCAAATGGATTTTGTGTTCATCCATTTTCTCTGCGGCTAAAGGCATTTTCTAGAGAGACTTTCCCCACACTGAGACATGAATTTGGATAGCCCTTGTGGGAGCATCAGCTTGGGCAAGACTACTTTATCTGATGGAAGAGATCTGAACTAGGTTTTGCCATTAGCTGGATCCTTGCACTGAACAGACTTCATTGCTTTTACAGATGCTTCTCCAAATCAAGTTGGGGTCAAACTAATGGGAAACAAAGCTTTATTATCTCTATTTTGGGTTTGGGGGTGAACAGAGTAGGGTTATGACTTATAGACACCCTTTTGATCTTAGCCATTGGTTTCATTTTCCCCCTCCAGAAAAACAAATTCCTGACTTTGTTCAGGAATGTTGTGCCGATACTGTTCACATCCCATTTGCTGTTGTTGTGACATTACATTATGCTTGCTTCTTTACTCAGTCTTCTCCCAGCTGCCTAGTTCAATTGTGGTGGTTTCACAGTCTGACAATAACACCTCCTACACAGTTCAGCAGGAATGATAAAAAGGTGAATTGTTCAAGAAGGCTTATGCTCTCCTACTGCTGCTGCTAAAAAAGCATATTTTGGAAGAACAAGGAAGGTTATGATTAATTATGGAGGACCTTCCTTCCTCCCTCCCTCCCGTCTCTTTAACAGGTGACTAATGCAGATCACAGAGAAAGGCTGTGAATTGTGGAACTATCTGCACTTGACAGAATCAAGCCCTATCACAGCACAGAATTGTTATTTTGCACAAATAGGATTTCTCTCTGTGCGCATTAGAGAGAGAGAGAGAGAGAGAGAGAGAGAGAGAGAGAGAGAGAGAGAGAGAGAGAGAGAGAGAGAGAGAGAGAGAGAGAGAAAACTGTTTAACCCCCCCTTCTCCTTACACTTGATTTTGAAAACCTTATCACAGACTTCAGATAAAGGATGGTACAAAATGACCTCTTTTCTTTCTCTCTTCTGTATTGATCCTCTTTCCTTTCCTAAGGGAAACATTTAAGAAAGCAATTAACTGTGCTTTAGAACAGGGCTGGGCTGGGCTACAGACTGGGCTGCAAGCTCTTGGCCAGCGGGTTGTGGAAATGGCTGGCATGCATGGGTGTGCATTCCCCCCCCACTCATGCTAGCACCCACAGCCCTGTTTGCGCATGTATGTGAACAGGGACACTAGTGCAGGATGGGTGTCCGCAGCCCGTTTGTGCATGTGTTGCTAGCCCGGGTGGTTTGCACGGCCCATTTTGCGCATGCACAAACAGGCTGCTAGCTGCCATGCAGGGCGTGCGGGCATTTATGCATGTACATGATGCCAGTGCATGCCACATGTGCGAATGGGGCTGTTAGTGCCCCACTAGTATGCGTGGCCCCATGCACACGCGTGCGCACATGCAGACCAATTTTGAAGTGCTCAACTTTCCTCCAGTCTGCGAGCCCAGAAAGGTTGGGGACCTGTGCTTTAGAAGCATCACAAAGCATCAACGCCAAACAATCATTTGGCTACTCTTTGAGATTTCCCTCCCCCTCCCGTCTTTCCTATTCTTTCTGAAATAACCCCCTTTCTTTCTAGCTGCTCTCACTGGAGAAGGTCTCTGCACTTTTATTTCATGGATTACTCTCCACTGTATTCCCCCCTCATTTAAGATCTTGTTCCTTGTTGCTTACATCTCTGTTGCAGGAACAAAAAAGGTGTCGAAGAAAAGGAGAGAGAAATTCCCAAATCAATTGGAAAAGGCAGAGTCTGGAGAAATGAAAATAAATGGTTGCTAATGAATTCATCTCCAGCATTTTACTAATATCCCACGCACGACACTTTCTCACAAAGGTTCCTGCATGGTTGCCTAAAAAGTACTAATTTTATCTAGACCCTCTGTATTTCACCTGACCTCCATGGGGATCCCAAGATTTGGGAAGGATGAGTTTGACAGTATATGAAAAACTGAGGGTTGGACAGGTGTCAGTGGACCCGTTTCACAAAAGTAAGACCAGGCTTATTGCATGTGTGAAGACGTATAGGACCAACTAGATTACCACTCCTGTTCCTAAACAATGGATTTAAAAGTTCACTTCAAAAAGCTATATTATCATTAGCTCAGAGCACAGTGCACTGACAAGCAACATAACAATGGTAATGCACAATGTAACTGATGCACAATATAGTAATTAATAGCCAATGAATGGCAATTAATTAATTAAATGTTTAATGGGAAATTAGTTAATTCTGAACAAATTATGGAACAGAAAAAACTCTGTTGGCTCCTTTAGACCAGAGGTCCTCAACCTTTCGGACATCAGGGAGTGGTTCCATGGAGAGGGGTTTTTTCAAGGATCAGATAGTGTGTGGTTTTGTGTGCTGCCTGCATCCCACAGATGGGGCATTGCTTGTTTGTGCGGACCGGTTGCTGGCATGCCACAGCCCAGTAGTGGTCCAAGGAGAGGGGGTTGCTTTAGACAGCCTAATCAAGTTCCTTTTGGCTTGGTTGGGTTACCTATCACAAAGCAAAGCTTCTGTTCTGCCACTGGAATTTGATCGCAGTTCTACCTTGTCTGTCCTTGGCCTGGTGACTCCCCCCCCAATTCTTTATATTTGCAAGATTAGACAGCCATTTATCCAGAATTGCATAGGGTCTCCTGCTTGATAGGAGGTTGGACTAGAAGATCTCCAAGATCCCTTCCAACTCTGCTTTTCCATAGTCCCAGACTGCTGCAGTGTCCTTATATCAGGTTTTTGAAGGCAAAAGTTGCCTTATCTGTACCAAATCATTGTGATAAGCAGAATCAAAAAATGCAGTGTTCGTTGGAGAGGAAGTGTTGATCTGCAACAACATGGAGGAAGCTGGTAGCTCTGTGGAAGTTGCAGGGACAAGGTGACGTCTAGGACCCCATGTTTATATGGAGACTCCCTTGGCTTGCTGGCTTCATTTATTTATAGATTCTTTTGGTGCTCATTAAATTGAATGGGGAAGTGATATGCTGCAAAGATAAAATATAGACATTTGTTTAGTTGGAGAGCTACCTTGCAAGATTCAGAAAAGGATTTATTCTAATTTATATCCCACCTTTATTATTTTTATAAACAATACAAGGCAATGAACATCTCCCATTCTCCTTCCTCCTCCTATTTTTTTTCCAGAATAACCCTATGAAGTGGATTGGGCTGAGAGAGTGACTGGCCCAAGATCACCCAGTTTGCTTTCATTCCTAAAGCAGAACTCACAGTCTCCTGGTGATTGGCCCAAAGTCATTTAGTTGGCTTTCAGGCTTAAGGCAATTAGAACTCACTGTCTCCCAGTTTCTATCTGGTGTCTTAATCAGAACTACCTTGCAAGATTTAGAAAAAGCAAATATTTTGTTCATATGTTAATTCAGAAGTACAAACCTTTCCCCGCCCACACACACACAGAGACAGAAGCTGTATTCAGAAGCTACAAGTGACCCACAATACAGTGGGCATGGTTTTGGAAGCCCCTAGAGTGGCACTTGTAATGCCACTGTTACACAAACTGCACCGGCTGCCGATAGGCTTCGGGGTGCAATTGAGGATGTTGGTTACCATCTTTAAATCTTTATGGCATAGATCCATATCTGTGGAACTGTTTTTCTCCAAGGAGATTGGCCTGCCCACTCTTGCTGGCAGAAGGGGAATACTGCAGATCCCACCAGCCAAGGAATTTCAGCTGGTGGGATCCAGGAGAAGAGCCTTTTCAGCTATGGCTCCTGGTCTTGCCACAGGAGATAACATCTGCCCTCTCTCTTTAAGCCTTCAGGGAAAGTCTCAAAACCTAGCCATTTCTGCTGGTATAGAGTCCTGAAGGAACAGCTGTTGGCTAGAAGTGGTTGGTGAAGGCATCCCATCTCTCCCCTAAAAACTCTTATATTTACTTTGTTTTAATATTTGTAACTTTAATATGGTTTTGCATTTATAATTGGATGTTTGTGGGTTTTATCTTGCTGTAAGCCTCATAGTCACCAGGAATGGTGAGATGGGTGGCAATAAATCTGATAAATAAATAAATAAATAAATAAATAAATAAATAAATAAATAAATAAATAAATAAATAAATAAATACAAATATAATGCGGTGCAAGTCTTGTGTATTCTTAACCCATTCATAGTATTTTGTAGTCCTGCTGTGACATAGTTTGGGGGTTTGAATTTGCTTGTTTTCACGAACTGGAATCCAGCTTTTTTCCTTACAGTTCTTTATAAGGATAAGTAGAGATTATGAAATTAGAGAAGGCTGTTTACCATCAAGTAACCTTCTATTCTCCTTCAGGAAACACTTTAGGAAGAGGATGCTAATCAGCACTATCGCTCTCTTAAGATGCAGAGTGCTTAATTAAATGAGAATAGAAACTCTGCCCTTAGCTACCCAATATAGTGCTGGAATCTTTAAGGGTTAAATATATTTCACAAACCAGCTCTGAGAAGCAGGAGAGCTTTTTCAGTGGATGCATTCTCCATCCATCTGATGCCAGCATGCCTGCTGATTGTAATAATCCAGGTTATTCATTTGGAAAAATGGGCTGAATAAGCCTATTCTGGGATTTAATCATAAAAGCTCAAAAAGGGAAGACGGGGTGGAAACCTAATGGTTCCCAACTATGGCCCATTGCAGAAGCATAGCTCATGGCTTTAGGATTAAGAATTAGGGTTCAGTCTTTGCTGTAAGGGCAGGAAGTACGTGAAGATAATATCTGAGGTTCCGCAAAAGTTTAACTGTCCCAGTTGCTGTTCCAATAGAGCAGTGTTTCTCAACCTTGGCAACTTGAAAATGTATGGATTCTATGGAACTGAAACACTGCAGTAAAGGGATACCTAACAAGGACTTAGGCTAGAAACACAGAATAGACTACAATGTTTAACTATTGGCAGGTGTGCTATTTGTGAAGAGGGGAGAGTTATGCCCTTAATCAATCTTTTTTACTCTATTGCAGTGGGATTCCTCCACCTCAGGCAAATATAGAGCAAGACCTTCTTTGAATCTGAATGTCTAAACTTTTGCCAACTATAAAGAAAATACCTTCTGTGCATTTGCATCCAAGTTTATAAAAGGTGTGTTATGTGATTTGGGTTGCCTGGGAATATTGTAAAAAAAAGAAGAAACCATCTACTGAAAATGCCTCAAATATTCCTTTCCCTCTTCTGATTCTTCTCCAAGTTTCCCCCAATATTTATTACAACAATATAAAGAACAGAGCAGCCCTGGAGAATTGAGAGAGAACAATGCCAATAAGGTAGAAGCTGTTTAATCCTCATTAATTTGACAATTAATATTAGTTTCTGCAACGTTCCCAACTTTGTATTTTGTAAAAAGGTTGGCAATATTGAATTCTGGTTAAGAATTTGGGAGTGTTTATGAAAGTATTGGGACTCTATGAATTTCCAGAATTCTCCACCAGTATCTGGAAGGATTCACAATTGTAGAAGGAATCACATTCTGGAAGAATGGGCAAGGGAAACATAGAATCCATAGACTGGAAAGGCATCTTTAAGCCCATTGAGTTCAATCTTCTGCTTATTGCAGGAATCCAATCAAACCAACCAAGCAAATGGCTTGGACACAGCCTGCAAAGGGAACATTTTCACCTTTTTGCAGGTACATGCTGAAGCCATCTTGGGTAGGGCTATGTGCATTGTAACAGTTGAATGACTGCTTCCCCCATGATGCCTTCCCAGTTAAACCAGACAGAAGACATAGCCTGATGAGCTAATTTTATTCTACTGTAAAGTTATACAGGAAATCCCCGAATTACGAGCATTCACTTAACACTCGTTCAAAGTTACATGATGAGCGCCCCTTAGTGCTTATGAGCAAGTCCCAAAGTTACGAATATTGCAGCACCACGGCAGTCGTTCACCCTTATGAGTGAGTGCAGTGGCTCTGCAACATTCACTCTGGTTATTCCCTCCCTCCTCAACCCCACCCTGGATCTTCCTAGGCACCAGGCCTTCAAAACTCACTCTGCGAAGATCGAGATCCTTCACTTTCTTGCCTGCTCCAGGCCTTCGGTGCATTCACAGAGAATGGAGGCCTAAAGAAATGCAAGATCATTCGAGATCAGTGGGGAGAGATCTCACTCTATTGATCTTGTGTGATCTTATGGTACTTTAGGCCTCTGTTCTCTCCAACAGAGAACAGAACCGGAGCTGACGGACGCTTCTGTGTGTCTCTGGAGGCTGGATCGGAGCTCCGGAGACCTTTTCCAGGCCACTGTGGCCTGGATTTGGGGCTGGGGGAGGTATCCGGCCCCCATGGCCTGATTCAGGCTTCAGAGGCATTTTTCAGGCTGCTGTGGCCTGGATCTAAGACAGGGGGAGGCTTTTGTCCCCCCTGTGGTCCAATCTAGACTCCAGAGGCCTTTTCCAGGCCACTGCTGACCAGATTTGAGGCCAAGGAACACTTCTGTGCACCCCCTGCAATCCAATCTGGGCTCTGGAGGCCTTTTCCAGACCACTGTGGCCCGGATCTAAGGCCAGGGGAGGCTTTTGCTCCCCCCCATGGACTGATCTGGGCTCAGAAGGCCTTTTCCAGGATTTGAGGTGGGGAACGCTTCCGTGACCCCACTGAGGCCCGATCGGGCCTGGAAAAGGCCTCCGGAGCATGGATCGGGCTGGGGGGGGCACACAAGCGTTCCCTGGCCTCAAATCTGGGCAGAAGCAGGAACTGTAGCAGAGAGGAGATGGATCTTTTCCAGGTGAGTCTGGCGGGGCAAGAAGGGAGAGGGAAGCATGTGGTATCTTAGTGGGTCCAGGAGGCCTTGGGGGCCTGTTCCAGTATTAGGCCCTCCATGGCCTTCCCCACACTGAGATACCTCATGCTTGCTTAATGAGCTGTGTGCTTTTGAACGAGCAAAGAAGTGATCTCGTACCTTGAACGAGATTCACTCTACGAGTTTTTGAGTTACGAGTGGAATGGCCAGACTCCATTTCACTCATAACTCGAGGACTACCTGTATTAACATAAACTTGCAATCTGAGGGTACAGACTGCTGACACTTTTAACCACCTGATCCACTAGGATGGGTCCTTCCTAAGTTTCTTTCACTGACTATTAAGCCACTGGGGTTCCTGCCTCTCTAGTCTGATTGTTTCCTAGGCAGCATCTCATTTCCTCGTCTCTCAAGGTTCTTCACACATTCCATTGCAATAGTGATCCCATTATATATTTTATTTGCTGCAGCTTCTTAAAATCAACTACACGGGACTTACCTGGCATGCAGTTTCTGACACATCTGAAGTCCCATTGAAACATACCAGCTCAAAAGAGGCCCCTACATTTTTAACAATTGGTGAGCACTTGCTTTGAGTACTCTAATGTGGGAAAATGGGAATATGGGAAAATATTGGATAAAAACTAATAAAGGAGAGAAGCAAGCTAGAACTAAAGAAAAATTTCCTGACAGAATGATTAATCAGTGGAACAACTTGCTTCTATAAGTTATGAGTGCTCCAACACTGGAAGTTTTTAAGAAGAGAGTTGGCAACCACTTGTCTGAAACGGTATAGGGTTTCCTGCCTGAGTAGGGGGTTGGACTAGAAGACCTCCAAGGTCCCTTCCAACTTTGTTATTGTGTTAAATACTGCTGAAAAGTAGCTAATCATCAGAAAGGCTGAATTCAGTTGTCCTTCCAAGACTGCTTAGCCACTGGAGAAAAGAGTTTTTAAAAACTATGCATTAGGAAGCTAGAGTTGGCGTACTAAACCATGCTGTTGATAACGAAGTGTCAAAAAGAGAAAAATATGTGAATAGAAATAGCTTTAGGCCTTATACCCTAAATAACTGGATAACAGAAGATACGAAGGTTGTACGAAGAGGAAGAAGGTTGTGTTTCTGTATGATACGTGGCATTCTTGTGCAAGATTTCCTGGATTCTAATAGACTATTTTTACCTTCTTTGGAGAAAATCGAAATGGACTTGCCCGCAGCAGCCCATCTTATTTAATAGCTTATCAGGCAGAAGACTGGAAGTAGGAGAGAAGAAAAACTGAAAATAGGACAGTGACTACCCTAAGTCAGAAAAAGAGGAAGGAACAATTTTGGAATAACCAATTCTCTCCTCCCCTCTCTCTCATTAACTACTAGTAGGGTGGCAATAAATGGACAATTCTCTGGATGGAAAGAAGTGAGAAGTGGTGTACCCCAAGGTTCAGTTTTGGGACCTTTACTTTTTAATTTATTCATCAATGATCTGGATGTAGAAGTTAATAGTGAGGTAGCAAAGTTTGCTGATGACACTAAATTGTTCCGGGTTGTGAAAAGTGAAACTGATTGTCGGGAGCTCCAGAAGGATCTCTCGAAATTGTGTGAGTGGGCAACAAAGTGGCAAATGCATTTTAACCTAAACAAGTGCAAAGTTATGCACATCGGGGCAAAGAACCCCAATTATACTTACCAACTGATGGGGACCAAACTTTCTGAGACAACCCAAGAAAGGGATCTTGGGGTTTTGGTGGACAGCTCGATGAAGATGTCAACCCAATGCGCAGCAGCAGTAAAAAAAAAGCAAATTCCATGCTTGGCATGATTAGGAAGGGAATCGAAAATAAGTCAGCAAGTGTTGTATTGCCTCTGTACAAATCGATGGTGAGACCACACTTGGAGTACTGTGTACAGTTTTGGTCACCGCACCTCAAGAAGGATATAACGGAACTGGAAAAGGTGCAAAAAAGGGCAACAAGAATGATCAAGGAAATGGAGCGTCTCCCTTATGAAACCAGATTGCAACGCCTTGGTCTCTTCAGCCTTGAAAGACGGCGTTTAAGGGGTGACTTGATCGAAGTGTATGAAATCATGCATGGGATAGAAAATGTGGATAGAGAAAAATTCTTTTCTCTATCACACAATACCAGGACAAGGGGGCACTCCCTAAAGCTCATAGGTAAGAGGACAAATAAAGGGAAATATTTCTTCATCCAGAGGGTCGTTGATTTATGGAATTCACTTCCAGAAGGGGTCGTGACAGCTGTCAGCCTTGACAGCTTCAAGGCAGGGTTAGACAGATTCATGGATGCCAAGTGTATCGGTGGTTATTAAAACGGATGTCCATGTGCCGCCTCTATGTTGGTTGAGGCAGGCAGGATTCCCTTTGTTACCATTTGTTGGGGGTCAAGGGAAAGGGAGGGTTTTGCCTTCTCTTTCTGCTCAAGATCCCCATGTACAATTGATGGGCCACTGTGTGACACAGAATGCTGGACTCGATGGGCTTTGGCCTAATTCAGCATGGCTCTTCTTATGTTCTTAGTAGGACCAGCTATAAGAAGTAGATATAAACAAACAAACAGACAGACAGACAGACAAACAAATAAATGACAATGCAAGATCTGAAAGGGGGTGTGATGGCTCAGTGGTTAAAGATTCCGAACTTGTCAACTGGAAAGTTTACAGGCCAGGTTCAAGACCCAAACATTATGCATTGGGATGAGTTCCCATTACATGCCCCAGCTCCTGACAACTTAGTAGTTGAAAGCAGGCAAATGTGAGTAGATAAAAAGGTACCACTTCAGTGAGAAAGTAACAGCATTCTGTACACCTTAGTCTTGCTGCTACATGACTAAGGAAGTGCCTGACTCCCTTGGCTAAGAAATTGAGATGAGCACCTGCCTCCTGGGGTTGGACACAACTTGGACAAGGAAACCTTTCCTTTAATATCTGCAAGGGAGATCCAACTTCCTATATAATATTTCTAACCTTAGCAACCTAAAGATGTGTGGCTTCAATTCCCAGAATTCCCAAGTCAGCAAATTGTGTTTGATTTGCTGGACAGGGAATTCTGGGAGTTGAAATCCACACATCTATAAGTTGCCAGCAGTGAGAAAAACTGGTCTATACAGCTGTGTCTTTCACAATAGAATGCTCCTTTTGGAATATCAGAACTGATTTATATCATACAGAATTGGAAGCAGGAATAAGAACTATTTAAGAAATATATTTTGATGGCAAAGAGTAGGCAATTTTTATTCTGGGGATCTAGGGATCAAGAGCTTTGCACAGGTTGATGCCTTGGAAGACAGGTGCAGGAAGATGTTGTTGCATTTTAGAAGGTAAAATATTTCAGGATGATCCTGCTGGCTGGCTGGATTTGGGAATTAGGAATATATATGTGTGTATGTACAGTATATTGTATATTTATGTATATGTATTTATGTATGCTCAGTCACCATCAAAAGCAAATTTCATATGCCTGGATTAGAAAGCTACTTACCTGTTCATAAATAAATTTGATTTTGCTTTTAATAAAACTTGCTAATATTTGCTAAGCATCATAATGAGAATTTTATTTTCACTGAGGGATCTACTCTATAGATTAAAAGGTTTTCTGGCTTTAAAAAAACGTCTGTACTAAGGACAGATATTAGCATTGGTTGGTCGATTTAGGAAACCTGGAAATGAAAATGCTAATGGTAATTTGAGGCTGCAGAAACAAATTGAACCAAATGAAGGGATGAACTCTGAACCTAAAGCAGCAGATGGGGATGGCTTTGTTGCTGTTACATCAGGGCTTAAGGGAAAGAAAATTGCACAAAGGTAAAGTGTAAATATCCCCCAACCTCATTCTTGTGTACTTCAAGCTATAATAATACTAATAATACTAATAATACTAATAATACTAATAATACTAATAATACTAATAATACTAATAATACTAATAATACTAATACTACTAATAATAATAATAATAATAAAGTTGGAAGGGATTTTGGAGGTCATTAAGTCCAACCCCCTAAATGGCTGTCCAATCTCTTGTTAAAAACTTCCAGTGTTGGAGCATTCACCGCTTCTGGAGGCAGGTTGTTCCACTGGTTAATTGTTCTAACTGTCAGGAAGTTTCTCCTTAGTTCTAGGTTGCTTCTCTCCTTGATTAGTTTCCACCCCTTGCTTCTTGTCTTGCCTTCAGGTGCTTTGGAGAATAGCTTGACTCCCTCTTCTTTGTGGCAGACCCTGAGATATTGCAACACAGCTATCATGTCCCCCCTCGTCCTTCTCTTCGTTAAACTAGACATACCCAATTCTAGCAACCGTTCCTTATATGCTTTAGCCTCCAGTCCCCTAATCATCTTTGTTGCTCTTCTCTTCTTTGTTTTTTTTGTGTCCTATCCTAACCCTTCATGCTGGTTTGAAATCCTGGAAACTGTAGTTCAGACCTCCTGGGAAGAGGAGAAAATTGCAATATCTTTCCAGGGCCTTAAATGCAAGCATTTTGCTCTGTGGCAGGGTTTATTTATTTATTTAAAAGCACTTTTTAAAATCCTGCTTTTCAGTTGAAAAGGCTCCTGGAGAAGCAAAGAACCAATCAAGGAAAGGAGTTAGTCTCTGCCTGCAGGCACAGCATCTGAGGAGACCCAAGTCAAAAAAGAAACAAAGGGGTGAAGAGCAAAGAGGAGAAAAAAACCCCACAGGTATCTCTTCTTGATGTTAAAAGTTCTTAGACCAAAGCAACTTTTGTGCGGATTTTTGTGTAGTTATGATGCTTTAAAAAAAAAAAAGTTGGGATCAGTGCAGACATGGAGAAATAAAAGAGGGATTTTCCATGTTTATATTTTGTTAACTGATTAACAGGTTAGCAACATTGTAAGAATGTAAGCAGGAGCCTAAAGGGCTACACAGATTCATCTGATCAAGTGTTCTCCATCTCTCAGGGGCAAAACAAAGGAACTTTATCTGCAAAAGATGGAGTCAGCACTTGTCTTCAGCCAAAGATGCAGATGGCATGTCACCATCACATTAACAGGCATGGGTTTATCTCCTCCATAGGTTTATCTCACTCACCCTTAAAACTTAAGGGGCCCATTTCCAACAGAACTGGATCTCCAGGAGAAGTTTCCACCTACAAAGACAGAACTTCTGAATTTCTATCTAGATAGACTAACTTTCAGTTTATTTCTGTGGTTTTTAAAATTTTTAAAATTTTCATCGGCTGGTGCTAAAATATTTAAAGCAATGTTTCTCAGTCTAAGCAACTTAAAAATGCGTAGACTTTGGCAGCAAGAATAGCATACGCACAGTTCTGGGAAAATGAGAATATACCATCAGAGGAAGAAGTGATAAGAAAAATCCTGGACTGTGCTGAGATGGACAAATTAACAAAAGAGATAAAAGAAAAGGAAGACACAAGAGTACTATCTAATATGGAACCAGTGGTATGACTGGTTGGAGAATAGAAATAATAGAGGAGAATAAATGTGGAAAGGTCAAAAGTTGAAAATGTGTGTATAATAAAAACAACGGGACAACAAAGATAAATATTCTTAAGAAGAATAAGGGGGAAAATGTAAATAATAGAAGATTACCATTACAAAATTGCTGTTAAAAAGGGGGAGGAATATACACTGTGTGTGTATGTGTCTTATATTTTGTTTTGTTGGTTTGAAAAATAAAAAATTATAAAAAATAAAAATGTGTAGACTTCAGCTCCCAGAAGTTCCCAGTATGCCATTAGCTGGGGATTTCTGGATGATAATGTCTACACATTTTACTGTTGCTGAGTGTGAGAAACACTGATCTGAAGTCATAAGTAGTGTGCCTATGGTTTCTGTAAGATGCTGAACTACAGCTCCCAGTATCCCTTGCTCTTGATTGTATGGTTGAGGATTCAGTCAGTCCCTGATGAAACAGCAGATCACAATAGTCTTTATCATTGTTGTTATTATTATTCTGTTGTTCTTTCTCTCAAAGGACTTTACATTGTTAATATTTAATAGGACAGAGAAGGATATTGTCTGTAGGCAGACAAAGGGGATCTATTCTGTGTTCCACTCCTGTATGTTGAGAAGGTTGTGGGGTTTAGGAAAGATTTGGGAACCTGATAGCAGAATTTGAGAGGGGGCTTATGGATTTTCGCTCCCCTTATTCAACCACTTGGTGGAATTCATCAAGCACTGCTACAGCTTAGTGATACCTTTATTAGGGAGTGGGTTTTCAGAAATCTTATTTTTTTGTTTATTTGTTAGAATTACTCCCCTCTTTTAATTCCGTTGTTTGAGATGCTGTGCATTCCTTTCTCCCATTTCCTCATCAATAGTACTTCCTAGCTGTGGAATTCTGGGTAATTGAAGTCAATCAATCAGAATAGAGCTGGAAGGGACCTTGGAGGTCTTCTAGTCCACCTGCCTGCTCAAGCAGGTCACCTATACCATTTCGGGACAGGTACTGTCCAGTCTTTTCTTAAAAACCTCCAGTGAAGAAGCCCCTACAACTTCTGAAGGCAAGCTGTTCCCTTGGTTAATTATCCTCATTGTTAAGAAGTTTCTCCTTAATTCCAGGCTTCTTCTTAATTAGTTTCCATCCATTGTTTCTTGTCTTGCCTTCTGGTGCTTTGGAAAAGGCACCCATCTTAAACAAGGTTGTGGATGAGAAACACTGCCCTTCAACAACAATCTTATCAGATAAGAGAGTTAAGAGAAAAAAAGACAATGACTGGCTCAAAGTCACCCAGTTTACTCTCACCCCATGACTGAGAGTGAACTTAAACCTGGATCTCTCTATAGCAGTTTAACATCTTAACTAGGTATTAATTGCACTAATTTAATCCTTTTCCTTCTTTGAGATGGCTCTTAGCTACTTCTTTTCCTAATTTATTGTTCCAGGAGAAGATCCAAAATTGTATTCAGTAATTTTTATGCTTGCCCAAATAACTTTACTGTGCCTTTTTTTTTTTTTTTACTCAGATTGGGTTGTTTCTCTTTGGGCATCAATTATAGTAAATGCATTAAAAATATTCTATATTTCAGTTGACTCTAATACTCCTTCAAATTACAAAAGTGACCCCTTTGAAATAAACATGAATGAAACAGAAGGCAAAGCCAAGATTAACAAAATGTAAATATTAAACACCTTTACTGTCAAATGGCATTTCAGAAACTGTCATGTTTTAAAAGTGTCTTTGACCACTGTTGTTATTCGGATTATCTTTGTAGTTTGCTTATGATCTGCAGTATTATTAGGTGATTAGGAGCATCTGCAGGGTGTGGTAAATTAAATGAAGGTGGTGGCCACAGAAGTGTGATTGAAGCTTCATCTTTGTTTTATGTGCATTGCATGTAAAAGTCAGACAGACCTTTTCAAAATAAAGGAGAATATTTATAGCTCAGGATTGAAATCATGTTGAAATCACTGCACTAATGATGTTACCTAGTTTGGGTAATGAAATATTTGCAAGAAAATAACCAAGCTCAGAGAGCACCAAGGATCTTTTAAAAGTACCATCACAGCTGCCATCTTGACTTTTTTGACCATATCTTAGAGTTACCCTCAAAGATGATAATAGGGAACAGAACCATTACTTTCTGTTTCTTTGACTGTTTGGTTTAGGATCTCATGAGCACATGAGAGTCCAAACTTCACTCACAAACAGCTGTTGTCACAACATCTCTGCCCTTTTTGATAGCAATAATGGGGGGGGAGCACCTTTGCCTGAGATGCAAGATTTAAGAATATATTTTTTTCTCTGAACATAGATAACTTAGCATTTAACACATGTGGGAGATGTTTTTGACATTAGATGAAATGCCTCCCTAGAAAAATTAAATCTAACTACTAGTAGCTGACATTATGAATGAGATGGATATAAAAGGATCCCAAACTAACAGGACTCACATGTTTAGAATACAGAAGAAGCCTGATTAATTGAAATAAATGTTGCTGCATCAAACAAATATGCCAAGCTAAAATGTTGACCTATTTAGTGGAAAGCACCACTCACAGTAAGTCAAATCTACCCAAATATAACTACCAACTCCATTGGCATGCCTTGAGCACTCAACCTATCACAGCAAGTTCAAGTTCAAAGCCCACATAGGCATACACCTGCTTTTTAAGCCCTTTAGTAAACATATTTTAAGTTTAATTTAATACATGAGAATGATATGTACTTACTTCTGGATAATCTCTTTGAAACTGTAATTTATTTATTTAATTTATTTCTGAGACAGTTACTATTTAGTGATCAAGATGATTAGGAAAGTAAAACATAGCAGAAGGTTCAGGTTGCTGCTGTTAACAAAATATAATCAAGTTCATTGAATATGTTGCAGGAGACTCATTAGAAGATAGCAAGCAAAAAAGGATCAAAATAGCTAGAGTCTTCTTTTTCTTCTTCAACTGTCAGAAGACGCCATAAGTGACTGGGAAGGGTACGGCTGGATCTAATTAGCAAAACTAAAATGGAGATCCAATTGCATAGATAATTATTGTGATAAATAAAACAGCCTCTCTGGTCAAAAATACTTTACACTTCTCTTTCTATTGTGATTGGTGCTGTAGAAGTAAAACAAGTATTTGGCCTTGGCTGTTCCTTTAATTGCAATCATTTAACTGAACAGCCAGGCAATATGCCAGTGTAACAAGCCATTGTAACACCACAGGAGGACAGCTCCATGACATTCCAGGATGTCTTGGATATTGTATGTGGATCAGCACATTTTATCCTTCACCAGTGTTGCTGCCAAGCTCTTTTATTTATTTAATTTTCCATAAATAAAACAGTCCACTTAATTTTAATATTTTCCAGCTTGTGTATCTAAATCCCATCAAGAAGGGATGTCACTGAATGAAAAAATATTAATGAGATCTGTGCTAATTTGCAGCTTAAATAAGACCGCTTCCCTTATAAATTGGAGAGCTTCTGTATTGACCTGGAACGGCAGAGGAAAATCAACCCGCTTCAACTGATTACTTAAGCAAATGTACTCCAGTTGCATTTGCCCAACAAATTTGAATTCCAATCATTTTGCATACAATTCCCAGCTATCTAATTGTCTGCTAGCCCTTTGGATTGATTATGCGACAGCCAGGGTGCTGCCATCTTCTCTCTTTGAAGCACAAAGAATGAAATGATTTTGTATGCAAACAGTTAAAACTCTCCAGTGTATTCCCATTTTCTCAGTGTTGATAAATTCACTTATGATGAGTGACAGTTGGAGGGTTTTGAGGATCAGAATGGCGACTATTTCTGTGGCACTGATGGAAATGATAAACTAAATGCCAGACGTGTCCCTAGTTCACCATATGATGAAATGTGTGAAATGTCAGGGCCTAGCCATATGATTGTGTGTAATGAGCAGATATTTTCATGTTGATGGAAGTATGATTTCTTTTGATCCTCCAGATGTTGCTGCTTAGAAATTCATACTTCTCCTTGGCTGCTAAATGCATAATGACCTTTTAAAACCTTTTTAACTTAAAAAAAAGACCCTTAGTATTTTAAATGTGGAAGCCAACCTGGTGAGCTTTTTTTTAATGCAGGTTTGAAGTTTCTTTCTTTCTTTTTTCTTCCTTTTTTCTTTTTGCCTTCTGATCTTTCTTTTTTTTTTTTTGTCCTTTTTATCCACTCTATCCTCTCACCAACTATTGTGGGGAAAATGGATCATATGCAGAAGGAAGGGGAAGAAAAGCAATAGTTAAACTGCATGTGTTTTGATGATTGATTTATTAGGTGTTAATTTTTAATGTTCTGCATATCTGTAAGCCTTAGGCCTGAAAACAATCTAAGTCCCTGTACTTTTCTTAAGCAGAGGGACGTCAAAATTCCTTCTCTGACTTTTTCAGACAGACTTAACTTTTATTAAGATTCCCTGGACTTTTAAACAATAAAGTATGACTTGCCCTTTGTGCATTATCTATTTCATGCATAATTTTGGAGTGGCCGAAGACCACTTTTAGTAGCTTGTGAGGATTGTGTTTGAAAAGTGAGCAAGGGGTGACAAAAATATGCAATGTACTTAAAAAAAGAGAACAGGACTTTGAAGGTGCAGTTATGGCTACCATTTTGCATTTTTTGACCTCCCTATATATCTGCTTATGAAATATATATCTCTCATTACACAAAATGTGCTGGGTGAACAACCAGTCTTAAAGATTTCTGGATTATGAGCAAAATAGTTAAATACAGGCAAAATGACCTAAGCCACTATAAGTAAAATCAATAAATAAACTTCGGCTTTATTTATTTTTTTAAAAAGAAACTCTTAGGAGATTTGCCAATTAGGAAGGGGTTGAGACTCAAATGTTGTTTTTATTACATTGTTTATTTCCCTGCCTCTCACAAATATGGCTATGGGGAAATTTAATAATAGTTGGAGAGTTACAAGAAATAATCCATGCTTGATTTCTTTCCACAAATGACATCCTTGAGGTTATAATTTGAGGGACAATCTTATGTGTTTTTTTAATTTCTTAGTGTTTCCAGCTTCTTCCATAAATGTGAAGAATATTTAGACCTGGAAGCAAATGAAAAAGCAACTTCCTTTATTTAATATCCCTTTTCTGGCTCTAGGAAGTCAGCAAACCCCCTCCCCCCCAGAGAATGAAATATTTTGGGGGGCTATTAAAAAAAGGCAGGATAGAATATTTCCCCTGAAGGAGAAATGGAGAAAAAAAATCTTAACAAACACAGAAACAGGCCAGTCTCCTTGCCTCAAGCAGAAACCTGAGGAGGCCAATCTTTAGAAATGGAGATATTGTAATCCATTCAGAAAGCTTGGCCACACTATTCATAAGCAAAATGCCTTCAGCCATAGCTCCCACAGAAGGCTGGTGCTGATGGGATTAGAAAAACAAAGACTCCTAAAAATCTACATTCCCCACCTAGCTCCAAGGACAGGACAGGACCTCCCAGGCACAATGGGAGCCAGGCAATAATAATTAGAATGCTAAAAGGGCACACTCAAACACAGATCAAAGTACAAACAGGCATCTCAAACACAAAGCCCCAAAGAAGGTATAAAAACCCACCTACTCTCAACTCCATTTTGTCAGTTGTCCAGCACTGTGTGCTCTTCCTGTTTTTGCTCATCAATAAACCTTCTTTCCTAAGCAGCCTTCATTTTATTTCCTGGATTGGAACTGGACCTGATTTTTCTTCCAACCTGCCCCACTGATGCAGTGAAGATTGAATTTAAGAAGGAGCCAGGGTTTGCAAAGAGAAGCAAAAATGTCTAGATGGTGAGTGGGGAAAGAGTTGAAGATCAGTATCCAAGCTGGAGGGGGGGGGGATGATTTCAGGACAATGAGTTCTAGTCTTGAAGGATGCTAAATGTAGGATTCAGCAACGAGTAAAAAAAGAGGCTAAAATTGCAGACATTTTCTTACAGGAGATCCTACATATTGTTCTCATAATAACAGCACAACTCTGAGATCTGGTTCCATTTGTGGATAAAAGGAAACTATGCTAGGTTGTTCGGGACACTTAAGATGAAGAGGTGATGATGGTGCCCCCTCAATAATCCTTTGTCTCATGATGGTATTTCCTTGGAGCTTTAAGGCAGGGGCAAACAAGAGAAAGGGATAGCAGAATCCTGAGACCTTCTGTCAGGTCACCTCGGAAAAGCAGGCATCAATAGAATCCTTTATAGCTCTGTTGAATTCCACAACAAACAGCCCTCCAAGGGTTGGTAACTCTCCACCCCATACTTCCCGGAAGGCAGCCGCCCTCAGTCACACAAACAAAAGCCAGCAAGCAACAAAACCAATTGGCAAAGGCAGAGAGGAAGTCCAAAGGTGCAAACTCACAGGGCAAGGTCCAGAGTCAAGGTCCAAAGGACAAGGCAAGTCCACAGGGTAAGGCAAATCCACAAGGCCAAAGGCAAGTCCATGAGGCAAAAGGCAGTCTGCAAGGCAAAGGCAAGGCACAGGCAGAAACACAAGCCAAAGGTGGGGGAGTGTAAGCCAAATTATTCCTGTCAAAGACAAACTCCCCTCATTTCTGCTTAAGTCAGCCCATACGAGGTGTTCCTTTTGAGGAGAGGACGGGACAATCTTCTCCCGAACAGCCTCACAGACCTCCTTTGAGCTTGCTTCCATTCCACTCCCCGTGTCCTTGAATCGAGTGGGGGAGGCAGCTGTTCCTCATCAGAGAGGATCTGCTGCCTCTCAGCACCACCGCCTGCCTGCAGCTGATCTTCCCATGTCCATGAGGGCAGGCAGAATTCCATTCGGTGGACCGCCTCCCCCAATGCCTGAGGGGCTTGGGACAGCATTGCCCTCAGCCCCTGACTTCTCCCAACATTCCAATGTACCACTCCCATTGGACGGTCCCAGTTCCAACTCCTCCTCTTTCTCTGAACTGGCATCGAATGGGGTCATAACATCTCCAGAATGAGAAGATGAGCCCATGGCTCCTTCCATGAACAAACCTACCATATGTGGGCAGCACTACAAACCAATTCATCTTGCTGAATTATTCAGGAAGAGCAGGCACCAAGAGAAGGCCTAGGATAGCCTGTCTCGAGGAGTTACTACAGGCTAATTCTACCTTGCCAAAGTGCCTGTAAGGTCTAAAACAGGGGTTCCCAACCAGGGGTGCTCGCACCCCTAGGTGGTGTGAGGTGATATTCCAGGGGATGCAAAAACTTGGGTTTTCAAAATTGTAGTGTATATGCATAATTAGTTGCTGTTATTTCAAACTTTTGTAAGGGATGTGAGAATGTATCAGAAGCGTTCTAGGGGTGCCGGGTATGGAAAAGGTTGGGAGCTGCTGGTCTACAAAATGGAAAATAAGTTATTGCTATTGCTTTCTCTTCTCAATGTGGAGAGGGAGATTTTTTTTCCCTTGGGGTAGATCCAGGGTCTTTCTGGCAATGGAAAACTCTTGGTCCTGTTCTTCTTCAGTCTGGGTTAAGGGAGAAGTAGAAAGTATTGCCAGAAGGTATGATATTCTTCTTTTCCTCGGATTTGGATGCTTTTCCTTAAAAAGGGAAATAGTAATGTTTAAACATCTATTTAAAATATAATTTAACATGAAATATAGCAGGAAGCAACACTGAAACTCTAATGACTGCTGACCTGTTTAAAAAAATCTTGAATTTTTTTTTAATGAACTGTAAGAACAAGTTTTTGTGTAAGGTTTTCATAGCCTTAAATGAAAGCCTACAATGTACAGTAAATTATTTCATATAATCACTCCCAGATCAAATTGTTGGAATCTGAATTTACTGTCTATATGGAAGGGAGTTCCTTGAAAAAGGAACGCTAGGTGGCCCTCATCCCCAAGACAATTTGGTCTGTAACATTTGGTTACAAGTTCCCTACCTTGTAAAATCTGCTTAATTCTACATTTTATAAGGATATGGATAACCCTGCATTTTGCTAATGTTCCATCAATATTTCATAATCGCTTGAGGAAGCTGTGGTAGATGATCTGGAATTCTATAAAGAAAAATTAGTAACAATGTTACATATAGTACATATAGTTCTTGAAATAGGGCAGCATAGAAATCTAAGTAATAATAATAATAATAATAATATAATGTTTCTGAAGTTATTTCTCTTTCTTCTAAAGACTTTGATACCAATGAAAGTCACAGCACAGAGAAAAAAATCTCATCATTTTTCTAATAAGAAAAAGAAAGTTTTTCTGAGTTTGGAAGTCTGCGTATTTTGCATATATTCAGGAGTAAATAGTTGAGAATTAATAGGCCATTCCAGAACTCCCTGTTGACGCTGTTTCTCAGGCTAACTTGGACATGAGGTATGATAAAATTAAGGAACGCTTCTGTTTTGCAAATATTCAAAGCAGAACATGTTTAATGAGTGGCATAATCAGTTTCTACACTGGAAGAAAACACAGTGCATCTTAAGAATAGACATGAAGTTTCTGAATTTCGAGATGGCAAAGAAACATGGAGAACTATTTACATGAATATTTGTGTCTTGTTTCTGCTATCACACGCACAAACACACACACACTTTCACCTTTCTATTCTATAAGCCACAGGAGATCAACTTTCATCATCAGCCTTTATCAAGTCTATTTGAATCTCAGTTTTACTTTTCTGTTTCTTTGATACAGGAATCCTGTTTCTATGGCAATATGTAGGAACCTATTCTTCATCCAGAAATGACTTTTAAATTTTCAAAAGCAAAAGTGGAACTGCATTCCACTAAGTAAACCCTACCAATTTTATTGTGGTGTGCTTCCAGCTTATTTACTCTCCATGCACAAAAAATGCAGTTTGTTTATTTATAGGACTTCTATGGGCCACCTATCTCAAAAACATCCATTAAAATCACTTGATTCCTTAGGCAAGTTTAACACATGACCGTTTTTGGCAGGTCACATACAGCAGGGAAAAAAATCATTGCTGTAGCAAGAGTCAAGAATTAATCAAAATAATTATCAAGAGAACTTCCTGAAACTCGGAAAGAATAACAGAATGACAGAGTTGGGAAGGGCCTTGGAGGTCATCTAGTCCAACCCCCTGCTCAGGCAGGGAACCCTATACCATTTCAGACAAATAACTGTCTGAATCTCTTCCTAAAAACTTCCAGTGTTGGAGTATCCACAACTTCTGGAGGCAAGTCGTTCCACTGATTCATTGTTCTAACTGTCAGGAAATTGTGCTGTCGGGAAAGTCACTTTTTTCAGTGCCATTGTAACTTTGAACAGTCACTAAATGAACTGTTGTAAGTTGAGGACTTCCTGTATTCTCTTCTGTGGTCTGTCCATATGTTGGGAGATAAAGTTGTTTTCATGAGTCTTCTAGCCACTGGCTGGTATTCAGGGACATGTTCTGCCAATCTTCTGCCTGGCTGCTTTAGATAGTGGCGGTTACCGTCCTTACACCAGGGGTGTCAAACTCAATTTCATTGAGGGCTGCACCAGCATTGCGGTTGCCCTTGTGGGGCTGGGTGGGTGTGGCCAGGGTGGGTGCGGCATACTGGGTGGGCAAGGATGGAGTGGGTGTGGCCTACAGTGGGCATGGCCAGCTCTACATCGTTCGCATCAAGGATGCCTGTGGGGGGCTGGACAGGAGTGGGACAGATCTGAGGGTCTCTGGCAGAAGAGGATGGGACCGGGGCAAGTGCCAAGGCATGGTCCATTTCTTCATTCCTCACAAAGGGTGACACCTCCCCAGCATGCACCCAGGGGGTGGGGTCGATGCGGCAGGGTCTGGTTCCTTGCTGTTTCCAGACGGCCTTGTGGAGCTAAGACTAAATGTGTTTCAGCATAGATGGCCATCGCAAAATTGTACATTGGCTCCCGGCCAGCCTGGGCCAGGGCCAAGGCAGCGGGGGCCGTTCCCTCATTGTTTCCAGGATGACTTCACGGGCCACATGAAACCACTTCGCAGGCTGCATCGAGCCCCTGGGCCTTGTGTTTGACATGTCTGCCTTACACGGTAAAAATAAGACAATGATCTTCTGGTAGTTAAGAGACGGGAAAGAAGAATAAAGTTCTTCCAGGAGTTCAGAGAATGACTACATCCCTGTAAGAGAAAGACTGGTACCAATGAAGGAGATTGGTCTCCTCCAAATTCTAGAAAAGAAATATACATTCTCCCCTCTCTACCCCAAAGAGGCAGGATTTGAACCTTGAGATGAGCAGCATATAAATTCAATAAATACGTTAAATACAGAAATCATGAAGGTAAGCCAAGGATAAATTCTTGTAATAATGTGGATTTTAATTATCCTCAATAGACTGGTGAATGGTGCTCAAGACTCCAAATTCCTAAATACTCTGAACAATGAGGCCTTAGGTCTGAATAGCAGGGAATCAAAATTAGACATAATTCTAGGCAGTGGCTTTGATCTGGCGTGAAATGTAACTGTTGTAGAATGAACAGGATGCAATAATCATAATACTTGCACGCTTATCATCCATGCAAATAGGAAACTGCTGGCAAGGTCCAATAACACTCACATTTCACTGGAGAAGGAATAATGTCCCAAATGTAAAAAACCTGATGTAAAAAACAAAAAAAATTTGGACTGAAAATTCAAGAGAGTCAAATCTCTTCCTGCTATCTAGAGGTTATATAAAACCCCAATTCATAAAACTAAGATTCAACTAGAATATATTCCAATTTGGTATGGTGGTTAAGATGCTGGCCTAGAAAGCAGGAGACTGTGAGTTCTAGCCCTGATAGACATGAAAGCCTGCAGGATGACTTTGGGCCAATCACCAGTCCTGGCTCAGACATGAAAGCCAGCTGGGTGATTTTGGGCCAGTCTTTCACTCTTGGCCCAACTCACCTCACAGGGTTTTTTGCAGTGGGGAAAATACAAGGAGGAAGGAGGATTAGGTATGTTTGCTGCCTTCCATTACTCATAAAATAATAAAGGTAGGATAAAAATCTAATAAATAATTAAATAAAATCAAGAAATATTCCATAATGTGAAGAAGACTCTTCCCCAAGATGGCTGCTGAAAGGTAAGAGACTTTTTTTTTCTTGCCAACAATCTGCTGATTTTGCTGCCTAAACTGGCTCTTTGGCAGTGCTGCTATCTGGATCTGAATGGGAGCACTTAGGAATGAACCAAGATGAATTTTGGATGGCCGTGGACCCATTTGGGAAGGGGAATCTTGAAGATTTCAGTTCCCTTTGGGAGTGGTCAGAAAATCGTGGGCATCCATCTTCCTGTCAGCGTGTTGGTTTTTAAAAAGCGTTTCTGGGTCTTAATTTCACTTTTGAATTTTTGCTTTGCTTTCTGTCTTTAAAAGTTAGACCAGCTGGCTGAATGCTGATTTATTTCAACCCCTGCTGGACTTTAGCTGTTTTCTATTTTTCCCCCACTGATTTATGCTGTTGTTCTAAATAACTTTCACTTTCCTTATGGAAATACTATGTGCTTGTCAATGGTGAAGTGCTTCCATTTTATTTATATTAATATTGGACTCTCGCCACAAGGACTTTTTAATTTGCGAAATACTTGGAGTTTATTTTTTTAATTTTTCTTTTAATCTTGGATTGAAATATCGAGAAAACACCTTTTCTGTTTCCTTCTGCTTCAATTTCTTTGTTCTTTGGTTAAGCTCATAGAGCAGCGGTTCTCAACCTGTGGGTCGCGACCCCATTTGGGGTCAAACGACCATTTCATGGGGGTTGCCAAACAACGCAGTCCGCCATGTTTTTCCCCTTTTCCCCTCGGCCGGCGCAGGGGGCAGCACCGTGCATGCGCGAGGTAGCACCACGCATGCGCGATGCGGGCCGTTGTACGCTCTGCACATGCATGATGCGGGCCGTCGCGCCGCACATGCACGGTGCAGGTCGGGGTCGCAGCCTGAAAAAGGTTGAGAACCACTGTCATAGAGCAACAATATCCTACTGTACATTATGGGCAAGCAGTGGGTGAAATTTGAGAAAAGACCTTTTGGCAACATGCGCCTTTTAAACTTTTTAAAAACGTTTGATGAGATGATAAAGCTCATGGAAAATATGCAGAGGCATATTTGGAGGAATCTGATTTGAAAGCTGCAGGTCAAAGAGATATTGACTATACAGACAGAGAACTAACTGAGTGGATTCCATACATCTCTCTGAACTTTAACTCTGCATTTATTCAAAATAGCAGAAGTCTGACATGGAGTAGTGACAAATTGATTTTTTTTTTTAGGAAGATTGAGGGGAATGGTGGATAGATTTATTAATCTTAATTGCAAACCATTTTTATCTAAACTTTGCTGGGAAGATAGACTAATTGTGGAGACTGAATATATTATATTACTGTTCTTCCTGTTAACTGTTTTGTCATTAATGTAGCAAATAGACAATAGTTTGCAAATGGATTTACTAATTAAAAATATTGGGGGGGGAGCTATTTTACACAGGGTGGAAAGTAATATTGTAACAATGTATTCAACCAGAGGAAATAATGTTTGTGTGTGTGTGTGTGTGTGTGTGTGTGTGTGTGTGTAAGGATTCTTCTTTCAAAGAAAGGAAAACTCCCTTAATGAGAAAAGAAAGTCTGACTTAAAAAAAGAGAAACTGATGTTATGGAATGGTGAGGAGTATATGACAAAGCACATATGTACACAAACATACAAAATGAAATAATAAAATAATAATGTAAATATATACAAAGAGGCAGTTGGTTTTTGCACCTGTCTTTACAATTGAACAGTGTTTTCCAACTATCCTCCACTTTAAGGTTCAATTTCCAGAATTCCCCAGCCAGCATGCTACATTTGCTGTTCAATGAAATTGATTGGAAGCGCTTCTAAAGCAGACAAAAGGAAACATGGCTTCACTCAGTGTGTAATTAACCTGTGAAATTACCTTAAATAGTCACGACCACTTAACTACCTTAAGAAGTAGTCGTGACCATTAATGTGAGTGGCATTCAAAAGCAATTGTATAAATTCATGGAAGGTATGTCTATTGAGGATATAGGTCTTGAAGACTTGATGTTATCTGTCCCCTTGTTGGACAGCGGGCCCCAAATACCAGTTGAGGTTGTTATTACACACTTTAGAGAGTGTCAAGATAAATCTCCTTTGATGAATGTGTTCAGAAGGTGTCATAAAAAAAGTCAAAATGGCAGCCAAGACTAATCAAAGCTCCATATGTTTTTTATGTACATTTTTTAACCTTAAGCTGCAGAGAAACTAAAGAGAGAAATGCTTTCGCAGATCCTGAACTGAGCAAGGAGTGGACTAGCAGAAAGAAGTCCCTTTTAATTCTGATTTTGTAGTAATTGTAATTTACTTCCTTTTTTGGAGCTGAAAAATGCTGGGATGAGTTACAAAAAATGTAAAAAAAATGACTTCCTTGCTGGAGGAGGATTGAGTAATGAAATAAATTTAGAACGTAGATATAAGGGAAGAAAAAAGAGGGGAAAAAACCATCACAAATGGGATTGGTCTATGACAGTTAGCTATAACTTTGCAGTGATATTTATTTATTGTATGTATAATTCATCTATAAAATAATAAACCCCTCCAAAACAAAACTTGAGGTAGTATTTATCAAAATTATTGGTGATCAGTCTCCTAAATTTTAAGAAATAAAAGCTCATGAAATACACATTATATCCATATAAAGTAAAATAACAGCATCCGTTAGAGTAAAACTTAGTTTAGAAGCAATGCATCTTATACTACAAGTCACTTGATAGTGAGATAGACAGCATATAAATTTAATAAATATAAATACATTGATACAATTAAAACTTGTTTGAATATAAATGCGTTGTTTAGCAGAAGGAAAAGAGAAAGGTAGCTAATCTGATGTCTTTGGGTAATGGCATTCAGCTCCTAGTATCTGAGAAGCTTTTTCTCATATCTCCATCAGAAATGAGACAAAGGTAAGATGAATAAGGGATTGATGTGGCAAACTCAAAATCTGAGTAGGCTTCTACTAGATAATATTTCAAATGGCTTCAACTGGAGTATATGCAGAAGTCCAATTTTCTCCAATCAGTGCCCTTTGGGGATGTTGGGTGAACAGGTTTCAAATATTCCTAACCAGATGAAAACAGATTGGATAAAGATACAGAAGTGTCCTTTTCCAAAGGGTTTTATTTGAATTTTCCTGTGGACATTGTAGAAACAGGCATTTAACTTTTTTAGCTCTAGAACAATTCATTGCAAATAACCAGGTCCTCAAGAAGAAAGAGGTGAGCAAGTTAAAGAAAAGGATATTTTGCAAGAATAAAAAGGTATGTAGAATGTTATATATTTTGTTTGCGTGCGAATGATGAAACCACATGGCGATGTTAAACAGCTCTTTCTTCTTCTTCTAACAACAACCGAACGAACAGGCAAAGGCATGCAGGCTTTTTTATGTGGCCAGAGATCCAGACAATGTCAAACAAAGTAACAGAGCGTTTCCGCGCCTTACGCATGTGCACAAGGCTGGTGCCGTTCTGTCTGGTCCCGGGCAGCAAATGCCTTGTGCATGCGCACAAGGCTGGCGACGCTCTGTCTGGTCCCAGGCAGCTTTTGGAATGTCCGGGACCAATGCAACGTCCCGAGCCTGCTTTTGCAGGCTCCGGACACAACACCCCTCCCCCCTAGATGGAACATACCTTGCACACACAAATGTGTGCCATGCAATGGAAAGAGTGTCATACAGTTTCAGTAATCAAATGCAAGGAATGTGGAATACTTGAGTCTGCCCTCAGGCAAACCCCCTTCAATCTTAGTAATACAATGAATGTTTCTGAAATCAAAAAATACTACAAATATTCTATCATAAGTACTCCCATTATTCAGGGGCCTCATGAAAAGAACCCTTGTGACTTGACAGCAATTTCACAAATTCTCTAAGATGTTTGGGTGGGCACTTGCCCCGCTGTGACCTTCTAAGGCCAGGAGAGATTGCCTGGCCCACCTGCTCACCTACCAGGCAGGGCAGGACAAGGCGTTGCTGCCTTAAATCCCCAGATGACTCTGGTGAGGGTGCCTGGCCTACCTGGTCATCCACCAGGCTAGGCAGGCCAGGACTTTGCTGCCCCAAATACCCGGTTGACCCGCCCATCTGCTGGCTGGCTGGACCCTCTAAGTCCAAGCCAGCATACTTTGGAGGGGTGGAAGTCCCCGGGTCCACAATGGACCTTTCTTGGGAACACTGTCCTTCGTATGACAAGGCCCAGAGACCTTGCAGACCACAGCTGAGACCCAGAGATGACCAGGCCCATAGTTTCTTGCCCAAACCAGATCACCCACCTGAAGTCTCCTAGGTGCCCGTGGTTGTGACACCTGTGAAGCCACCCGGTCAGGGGCAACCTGTCCAGTTTAGTGATGAGGCGGCGACCTCATCGGAGTTCAGCAGGGCTCTTCCCTTTGGCTGTGCATGGTGTGGTGCGGTGTGCAAGAAGGAAATCTGCTAACCTGTCATGCCAGTTACCATAAGTCAGTTTCTTGAGGGCATCTTTGGTAGTTCGCACCATCCTCTCTGCCATTCCGTTGGAGGATGGATGGAAGGGAGCCGAAGTTGCATGGCGGATCAGGCTGGCCTGAAGAAAAGCCTGGAACTCAGAAGAGGTAAATTGAGGGCCATTATCTGAAACCAGAACATCTGGAAAACCGTGTGATGCAAAAATTACTCTCAACATCTGGATGGTCCTGGCAGTACTAGTGGAGGAAACAGGAACAATCTCTAGCCACTTGGAATGGCTATCAACAACAACCAGGAAGAATTGCCCCTGAAAGGGCCCAGCGTAATCTATATGCACCCTAGACCATGGGGTTTGAGTTTCCTCCCACCTATGTACTGGGGCCTGAGGCATTTCAGGCCGAGACTGTTGGCACACTTAGCATCCGTGCACCTGGGCCTCGATGGCTTTATCAAGTCCAGGCCACCAAAGATGGCTGTGCGCAAGCGCTTTCATCCTGACTATATCAAAATGTCCCTCATGCAGAGAGATCAAGATTCTACACCTCAATGAGGCTGGGATCACTACCCTGCTACCCCATAACAGGCAACCCTTGAAAGTGGAAAACTCATGCTTCTTGTGCCAGAAGCTTTGGAACTCAGTATCTGGGCACTTGTCAGGCCATCCTGACAACACCCATGTCAGCACGTGTTGAAGCGTGTGATCAGTGGCAGTGCTATACTGGCAGGCTGGGACGCTGATTCAGACACCGTCTTCCCCTCTTCAGGACTTCCTGGGTAAGTCCTTAAAACTTTCTCTTCAGTTTGCAAAGGATCCCACCTTCGTCGCCAGTGTTGTATACTTCGTTTGCGGGCAAATGATGAAGACACATGGCGATGTTAAACAGCTCTTTATTCTTCTTCTAACAACAACCGAATAAACAGACAAAGGTATGCAGGCTTTTTTATGTGGCCAGAGACCCGGATAATGTTAAACAAAGTAACAGCGTTTCTGTGCCTTGCACATGGGCACAAGGCTGGCGCCGCTCTGTCTGGTCCCGGGCAGCAAACGCCTTGCGCATGCACACAAGGCTGGCACCGCTCTATCTGGTCCCGGGCAGCTTTTGGAATGCCTGGGACCAATGCAATATCCCAAGCCTGCTTTTGCAGGCTCAGGACACAACATCGAGCTATAACAAATGAGGGTGTAAAATAGATTTACCCATATTTCTGTCCCTCTTGCCTCTTATCTCACGCTTCCAATTTATTTGTCTTATTATTTCTTAGTCTTTTTTCTATATTTATGTTTTGCATAACAATGCCTATTTCAATAAGGAATAGCACTATGGTTATATCATCCACACATATACTGCATACAGTATGTATGATGTATGATGGATTTATATATATCCACAGTATCTATGTATATACATATCTACATATACACACACATACACACATACATGCATAATGTATACACACATAGAATATACAGTGTCTCTGTGTGTATATATATTACATATTATATCTATGTATAGTAAGACATGGCAATATATATACACTATAAATCAGGCTTTCTTCAAATATTTCTCTTTTCTCTTTCCTCATTATTGTCTAATACAGCTTGATTAAAACGAAGCATCTCATTTTTTCTACGGTAATACATAGAACAAATATCTAGCAACAGTACTTTTTAATTAGCAGCTTATTAGAAGTACTTTTTAATTAGCAACTTTCCACCTTGTTTATGAAGACAGACATATTTATTAATAGTGCCTTCACCAGAGCTTCATGGTGGCATGAAAAAACATTAACTACCGAATGCAGGTTTCTTCTGCCAAAGGAGCTGCAGTTCTGTAAAAGATGGCAAAGGTCATCCCTGCTGGACATCAGACCTGACATATTACTAATTCTGTTTGTTTGGGCTTTCTTGCCAGAGATTTGTGGTCATCTTTGTTTAATCCAGAGAGGCAGATTGTGTCAGTTAAGGAGCTACTTATTAAAAGTCTTTCTGTGCAACCTTTAGCTGTAACTGTCAAGCCACTTAGAGGCACCACTTGACTCTGTTCTCCAAACTCTGTGAGAACATTGCCACTCCAGGTAGAATCCTCATAATTTAGACACAATGCAAGCAATCTGGAGGTCCAGCCTGGTGTAGTCATTAAGGCATCAGACTAAAAATTGGAAGATGGTGGGTTTTAGACCTACTTAGACCAAAAAGCCAGCTGGATGACCTTGGGCTAGTCCCTCTCAACCCTTGGAAGTAGGCAAGAGCAAACCACTTCTGAAACCTTGCCAAGAAAACTGCAAGGACTTGCCCAGGCAATTGCAAGGAGTCATACTTGACTTGAAGGCCCACAGACATGCATACACAAGCAATCTGAGATGCTGATAATAGATAGTAGATTATATTATAATAGACCCCCCGTAATTTTCTATTTAGAGCTCACCTCCAAATTTTTTTTTTTCCTAGAACACAAGAAATTGATCTGTTTCACTTGTTCCTGTGCTGGGTATTTAAATGGCTGATATTCTCCAAACCAGATTCTTTTTCAACTTTACTTGAATATGCTGGGTTTGAACCATGCTCTTCTTCTATGCAATGCATCTGTTCTATACCTGACCTACGGTATATTCTGACCTACCAACAGGTATTTTCTAGGATATTTGGAGGACTGAACTGGACAAAGTTAGACTGCTATAATCTGACTTTTGTTTTAGTCTAAGGAGGAGAAAAAGGGTTAGGAAGTTCTGGAAAGAAGGCATGGCATTTCTCTGTCATTTTCGTCCTTTCTTAATATTAGCACTGTGGTTTTTTTTTTCCCCAAGCCAAGAGCATCCCAGGATTTAATGATAACATTTGATCCTGGCCCTCAAGACTACATGTCAACATTTGCATCACTGCAGTGAAACACAGAAAATGCTTGAACTTATTGGTACATCCCGAGGGGAAGGTTGAGCTGTTTATCCACCAGCTAGAGCAGTGTTTCTCAACCTTGACAATTTTAAGGCATGTAGACTTCAACTCCCAGAATTCCACAGCCAGCATTGCTGGCTGTGGAATTCTGGGAGTTGAAGTCCACATGCCTTAAAATTGTCAAGGCTGAGAAACACTGAGCTAGAGTCTAGCTTTATCTACTATTCTTTTTGCCTTACTTGTTAAGAGGGGAAGGCCTAGCTTTGGGGATATATATTCCACTGCATGAAATCAAACCTTACTATAAATCCTGGGGACTTCATCCTTTTTCCATGAACTAAATGCCCACACTTCCAGATAGGAAGAAGGAAGTAGATGGCCAGCTTTCTCTGCCCATATGAGAATCCTTGGATGTGGTGTTGGTGTCAGTTCAAGAATGGAGTTAAGACATGTCTCCACTCCCACTAGATGAGGAAAGCAATTGAAGTGGGAAATGGGATTTGATTGGTTATTTCAGCAAGAGGAGGACTGGCAATCCTCTGTAAGAGATGTGACTAAGCAAGATATTAAGGCTGGATATCTGGCTCCTGTAGAGTTGCATTCCTTCCATACATTAGGCATGGATGAACAAGCCAGTTTTCATTATCAGTTCCATCTCTCATGCTGGCTTTTGTGGTATAATAAAGATTTAGCTTTAGCAAATTAGATGAGAGAGAGGGAATTTAGAAATGACACCCCTGGTGATTGATGATACTAATAAGCTGTATGGTAAGAAGATTCTCCTCGCCACCCTCCTACTCTCAAGTAACCTTTTTTTTCTGAATATAGCAAAGAGCATGAGCATTTGGGTATAAAATAAATATTGAAGTAAAATGAGTAGTGGCGGGAACAGAAGGAGAAACATTATTTGACATTTATTGCTGAACTTTATTTTGTGGAGTGATCTTGAACTGTTTCTTTATTAAAACATCTATGTTGCAGGGATCATAAGAACATAAGAACATAAGAAGAGCCATGCTGAATCAGGCCAAAGCCCATCGAGTCCAGCATTCTGTGTCACACAGTGGCCCACCAATTGTACATGGGGACCTTGAGCAGAAAGAGAAGGCAAAACCCTCCCTTTTCTCCAATTCTGTAACAAATTCTATTGAACCAATGAGATTAGACCACCAATCTTTCCTGTGTTTTTCTCTGCATCTTTTTTCTCTGCCTCTTGTGATTATTCAGCCTGCCCCATCCCAACATAAGATCCAACCCCACCCTTTTGTAATAATAATAATAATAATAATAATAATAATAATAATAATAATAATAATAATAATAATAATGTTGGAAGGGACCTTGGAGGTCATCGAGTCCAATCTTCTGCTCAGGCAGGAAACCCTACACCATTTCGGACAAATGGCTGTCCAGTCTCTTCTTAAAAACTTCCAGTGTTGGAGCATTCACCACTTCTGGAGGCAGGTTGTTCCACTGGTTAATTGTTCTAACTGTCAGGAAGTTTCTCCTTAGTTCTAGGTTGCTTCTCTCCTTGATTAGTTTCCATCCGTTGCTTCTTGTCCTGCCCTCAGGCACTTTGGAGAATAGCTTGACTCCCTCTTCTTTGTGGCAGCCCCTGAGATATTGGAACACTGCTATCATGCCCCCCCCTCGTCCTTCTCTTCATTAAACTGGACATACCCAATTCCAGCAACCGTTCCTTATATGTTTTAGCCTCCAGTCCCCTAATCATCTTTGTTGCTCTTCTTTGTACTCTTTCTAGACTAGTCTCAGCATCTTTTTTACATTGTGGTGATCAAAACTGGATGCAGTATTCCAAGTGTGGCCTTACCAAGGCATTGTAAAGTGGTGTTAACTCTTCACGTGATCTTGATTCTATTCCTCTGTTAATGCAGCCCAGCACTGTGTTGGCCTTTTTGGCAGCTGCAGCACACTGCTGGCTCATATTTAAGTGATTATCCACTAGGATAATCACAGTTACTACTATTGAGCAAGGTACCCCCTATACTATACCTGTACATTTAGTTTTTCTTGCCTAAATGTAGAACCTTACTTTTTTCACCAATGAATTTCATTTTGTTAGATAGCGCCCAGTGTTCAAGTCTGTCCAGGTCCTCCTGTATCTTAAGCCTGTCTTCTGGAATGTCTGCTATTCCTGCCAGCTCGGTGTCATCCGTAAATATGATGAGTTTCCCATCTATCCCTTCGTCCAAATCGTTGATGAAGATGTTGAAGAGCACTGGGCCCAGAACAGAGCCCTGGGGCACCCCACTACATACTTCCCTTCATGTAGATGTAGTTCCATTAAGGACCACATGCTGAGTACGGCCGGTCAGCCAGCTACGGATCCATCCCTTCATAATCCCTACGGATCCATCCCTTCATAATCCCTACGAATCCATCCCTTCATAATCCTATCTCTGTTGTTTTACCAAATATATTGCTTAGGTATCCAACTCCCACTGTGTTTAACTTATTTTCGTTTTCTCCTGATATCCAACCCTCACTTCCATATGAATGACTCAGGGAGAAGCTTACTTATGAATATACAAACTTTGCTTTTTGGATAAACCTTTTTCCTTTGCAGCAGACCCCAGACCATTACTGTTCTACCAGCATCTCTACCTCTTAATTTCTCCATCCACTTCCCTATTTTAATAAATATTCTGCCAAGATACAAATTCATTTACTTGTACTAATTCTTCACCACTCACGTATCACCTGCAATCATTCCATTTTGCTTGTTAAACACAGTTATTTTGGTCTTTTATATGTTAATGTTTAAACTCTTGTTTCTTTTAGTGTCATACAATCTAACCCGTTTGCCGCAAGTCTTTTGAGTTCTCAGCAAACACCACAGTATTATTCCATAAAAAGTATATAGGAGGAGCCCCATTGAGGACCAGCCACTGAGTGCGGTTGGTCACCCTGATGTGAATCCATCTGGTGGTGGTAACAACTATCCCACACTGCTCTGTCTTACCACGAAGTAGGCTGTATTCTGCTTTTTCAACTGCCTTACATCAGGTCTAAGTAACAATGTCCACAGCATTTGTCAGGCACAAATAACCAGGAACATGATTTGAGTTCAATGCAAGTTTAATATGTGCTACTTATATATCCAAGTATCTACATTTTGTCGAAGGAGGCCATAGTCTGCAGCACCACAGCTTTTTCCCAGTCCTCTGGTGGTCTCACTGTACTCCAAGGACGGTGAAATATTACGGTATGTTCTGGGGCTCCAAGATCAATTCTGCGAGCTCCTTCAGGACTCTGGGAAGTTACCCATTTACTTCTGCCAATTTGAACTGGTCTGAAGCGGATAGGCATATTCGGATCATCTCCTGGCCTATCTTGAGTTGCATTGCTCTGCTGCGTCCTGTGGTGATGCTTTTCGTGAGCTCTGCAGATGTGACAGACCTGCACATTAAGGGGACTAAACAGCCATTTCAGGAATGCAGGACACAACACTGAAGAACAAACTTAACAGAACAAGATTCGGCTGCTCATTTGCATCTGGAAGAGGAGAGTCAACTCTGCTCAGGGCAGCAAGGTTAACCTTCTGGACAGATGACCACTGGTTTGAAAGAGGAGTCAAAGAGGCGATCTGGATTAAAACTGAACAGCCCTCCCTCTACGTCTATTTTATTCTATTCTGTTCTGTTCTGTTCTGTTCTGTTCCGTTCCGTTCCGTTCCGTTCCGTTCCATTCCATTCCATTCCATTCTATTCTATTCTATTCTATTCTATTCTATTCTATTCTATTCTATTCTATTCTATTCTATTCTATTCTATTCTACACTCTACTCTGTTCTGTTCTGTTCTGTTGCCTTTTGAAGAAGAAAAAAGCACATTTGGGACAACCATGACTTGGATGATTGAGAATCCCCAGAGACTCTGAGCCATAGCTTTCCTATTCTATTCTGTTTTAGTTATATGTCTCTTTCCATTTGTATACATTTCCATCCCCCCCCCAGTTTGTCACAATACTTTATGAAATCGTGCTCGCTTTGTCTGGGGCCTCTTGTTTCTCTTTTCTCTGTGGTATTGTGTTAAATTGTCCTTTTGTAATGTCATCTTTCAGAGTTTCCAAGCATTTTGACTTCTTTTCCCACTTTAGGATTTCCATCCATGGAACCTTTCCTAAACTCTATCTTAGTTTGTTGAAATCATCTCTCTTAAAGTTTCAGGCAGTAGTTTGACATTGTTCAGTTACTGGTGCCTGCATTATGTTGAATTCCAGTGTGACAAGATCCTTCTCCCCCAAAGTTCCCTCAATTTCAATCCCCTCCCTCATTTCATCTCTATTAGTAAGATGTAAGTCCAGGATAGCTGGACTTTCTAGTTCCCTCCTCTACCTTTGGATGACAAAAGTTGTCAGCTGGGTTCGTCAGGACCCTGTTTGATCTCTGACTTGGTCCAGAATTTGTCTCCCAATGGATCTCAGGGCAGTTAAAATCTCTACTACAGTGGTGTGTTTCCTGAATACATTCGCTAACTCATTAGCAAAAGGTTCATCTATCCTTCCATATCTTCAGTTAACACTCCTCTAATAGTCCCACAAGTTTTCATTATACATAAATCCATAAATTCTCCAAACACTAATGGGACATTGCAGATTCTGGTTTCACTCCCTGTGCAATGCTACTCACTAAGAATTTTATTTATTCTCATGCATGCTTTACTTCCATCATATACATTCAGCAACCAATTTTCCACACTTTATTTCCATTAATAATTCCACAATTCAAGCCAATCCATTTTATCATTCTTTTTCTCAAAACCAAATCTCTTTCTGCTTTAAATTAACTTTATGTGTGACCCAGGTTTGGGGCTCTGTAAATGATTACCTCAAAATTTGGACTGGTCTGAGAAAGAATATTGTTCCTGATCTCACATAACAATAGTTGTTAAATATGTTATGAGAGTTAATAAGATAATAGTATGAATTGATATTTTATTTATTGATTTATTAAACATATGCTGCCCAACTTGCCTGGAGCTAACTCTAGGCAGCTTACAACCATTAAAACAACAGGCTAAAGCTTTAAAACATTAAAACATTAGATATTAACAAGGGAGCAAGATGCACATGGGGAGGAAATGGGATCTTATCTTAATCCATTAACCAGAATGACCCGCCTACATGGAGGCGCCAGGCCTTACGGTTCTTATGAAAGGCCAAAAGAATGCGGGTGGATCTCACCTTGGATTGGGGCAGGATGTTCCAGAGGACAGAAGCCACAGCAGAAAAGGCTCTTCTCATGGACTTCACCAGCTGGAATTCTTGACTAATGGGGTCCACAGCACACACCATTTGTCACTGCTGGTGGGGCAGCCCAATTCTTTGGTGTGAGATGGTTCCTCATTTTACCTGGATCCTTGCCATGAGGGGCTTTAAAGGTAAGCATCACCATCTTGAACTGGACCCAGAAACAAACTGGCAACCAGTGAAGCTTGTGGAACCATGGTGGCCAAAGGGCCCTCAAAGACTGATTGTGCAGCTGCATTCTGAGCCAGCTGTAGTTTCTGAATACAGGTAGTCCTCAACTTACAACCCTAACTGAGCCTAAAATTTATGTTGCTAAGTGAGACAATTGTTAAGTGAGTTTTGCCCCCATTTTATGACTTTTCTTGCCACAGTTGTTAAGTGAATCATTGCAGTTGTTTAGTTAATAATACAGTTGTTAAGTGAATCTGGCTTCCCCATTGACTTTGCTCATCAGAAATCCACAAAAGGTGATCTAGGACACTGCAACCGTCATAACTATGAATCAGTTGCCAAGCATCTGAATCCTAGGAATGCTGCCACAACCCCAAATATGAAAAGTGGTTATAAATAACTTTTTTCAGTGCCATGGTAATTTTGAACGGTCACTAAATGAACTGTTGTATGTCTAGGACTACCTGTAGCCTTACGTAGAGAATCCTGCAATAGTCCAAGTGTGAGATGATCGGGGCTTAAGTGACTGAGTATAGGGAGATTATATTACAGGAACATTCCATTAAAAGTACAGGATTTTAACACCCATGTTAATGCTGTGTTATTAACTGGGAACCTGGCCGAATAAACAGCCAAGAGTCAGTCCTGCCTTTTAGGACTGTAACATAGATTTGAAGGTTACAATGAGATTTACACTGTATAGGGAGATTTGAGTCACATGGATTAGAAACCCCTTAAATTAAGCACATCTTTTCCTGGGTTACAGACAGCAGTTTCATGAACCAGGAGAAAATGTAGCTTTCTCAATTAGTGTTATATGCCTGCCTACAAATGTTCCGAATCCCAGTGCACCCTTCAAATGCACATCTCTCCATAGCCCTATTGGCTTTCCCTTCACTGCTTCCTTTTTTTTTTTTTTTTTGCTCCTTGGAGTCTGATCTTCATGTCTAATCTCCACCCACACATATTTTTTGCTAGTCTTGTGCATTCTGCTTAATTAAGAGTCATTCTGATTCCCGTGTGGCCCAGGTTTTTTCAGGCAGAACGCTATGCTGGCAAAGAAAAGGGGGTGGAAGAAACATACTGAGAGATTTTTTTTTAAAGGATCACACTGGAATGATACTCATTAAAAAGATTTGTGATATTCTTGGTTGACGTTTTGTGTTTGGGACTGATGTTTGACAGCAACATGTATCTGACTGGCATCAGTTATGAAAGTCCACATATCCCTGAATCTTTTATGATAATTGATTTAAAATATTTTCAAGACAATATATGTGAAATAACCTAGTGATACAGTAGGAATAAGTATGATTTGCCACTATAGAAAGGCTGTTGGTGTAAATTAGATCCAGTTACATCTTAGTTTCTTTTCCCTGACTTTGTACCTTTAATTTATTTTGGTTAATTATTTTTATTTCTTTTCTACATTCTGACCCTCCAAAAGGAATAGCAAGATATACATACCAGAGAAAAATTAAATTATATTCAGATGGATGGGAGATTCTGAGAGATCCACCATCATTATGGTTCTTAGCTGAGATGCAACTTTTACAACAATGTTCAAGCTGATTCTTAACCAGTAATTTTCACTTTGAATAAAACTCAAATAGCACTTCTTGTTTTAAATTTGTGGCTTTTAAGATTCCAAGTCTTCATTCCATATATTGTTTTCCCCTACTTCTCTGCTTTGCTTTGCTATGTGTAACCATTTATTCACTACATTAGTAATGAATAAAACAGCTGAGCTACCACACAAGCACATACATGTTCCAAAATTTCCCAAATGTATTATTTATTTTTCATGTTCATTGGTCACTTTGATCCAGTGATAGTAATGACTGAGAAAATCAGGGGCCCTGAAAGATTAATGGGAAAGGCAGTAAACCAGGACTGAGTAATAGGACAATGCAGTTATATATTTTTTCTGAATTGGGTGTTTTAATCTTGACTTGAGACTTTAACTAATTGAATGATGCTTGGGAGCAACAATAACAGATTACATTTGCAGACTCTGGAGATGGCTACTTTATTGCTAGTTTGACTAGCTGATCCAATAGCATACTATAGATCAGGGCTTTTCAACCTTTTCACCAATTGTACCACTCTTAGGATATGGCAATATTCGTGTATCACCTAGCAAGGTGTCAAAAACTTGATGACCAAAAAAAACAACTCCTGTTCAAAGTTGTAATTGCACTGAAATGACTTATGACCATTTTTCACACTTATGACCATTGCAGCATGCCCAGGGCCATGTGATTTATATTTGGATGCTTGGAAACTGATTCATATTTATGATGGTCACAGTGTTCCAGGGTCATGTGACCCCCTTTTGCAACCTTTTGACAAGCAAAGTCAATGGCAGGGCTGCTGATGGACAAGTGCTAAGGCGGGACTTCCCTCCCTCCCTCCTTCCCTGCCTCCCTCTTTCTCATGCCCACCTCCTTCTGAAGGAAGAATTTGAACCCCCCTCCCATATTTTCCCTCTTCCATATATTCGTCAAATAAGGAAAAGCCTCCAGAGACAGAAAAGACAAGCTGCTGAGTGAACCAGCTTAAAAAGGCACATTCCCCTTTAAGAATTAGCTACTAGCTAGAAAGGAAAGTTAAGGAGCGCAGTCTTAACTTAAGGAAGAAAAAAAATATAGTATTTTTTCTCTCTCCCTCTCCTGCCCAAACTGCCTCCTTTTATAGCTTCTCCTGTCTCTGCCTCCCTCCTCCTCCTTTCTCATGGGGGAAGGTGAGCCAGAAGTGAGCCTGAGGCCTTTGCCTCGCCCCAGCCACTCTGCAGCACCAGAGGACTCTCTCATTGCCTGCACTGGCTCTTCCCCCCACTACACTTGGGTAGGCAGGGCTGCATACCACCTGCCATTCGTTAATGCACCACAAGTGGTATGCATACCACTGGTTGAAAAGCCCTGCTATAGATGAATTGAAAGTATATACCACATCCAACTCCTTAATGCTATAATCCGAAGCTGGGCTAGTTCATGAAGGTTTTAATCTCCATTATTGACTTTAAGAGGTGAGAAGAACGGGAGCTAGAATTAAGGGTTTTGGGTATTTGGATCTTCCAGTAAAATTGGTTCTTCATCAAGGTTGTAGTAATTTCAAGTTGCTATGGGTGCAAAATCTTGAGAAGAAGTCCAGGTAGTTTGTCATAAGTGCTGATAGCCAGGAGATTTATGATAGAGAGGGAGACTGGAGGAACTCGCCTTTGGTATTGACATTTTGTCATGTAGGGGAGGATGAAAGGGGAAGAAAATGGAATAGTTTTCTACTATAGGTGGTCCTCGACTTACAGCCATTCGTTTAGCAACCATTCAAATTACAACAGCACTGAAAAGAAGAGATATCAACTGTCACAACTGTCATAGAATCCCCACAATTTTGTGATCAATATTTGGGCATTTGGCAAACAACGTGATCACCATTTGTTACCTTCCCAGCTGGCTTCCAGAAAGTCAATGGAAGTAGCTGGATTTGCTTAACAATCTAATGATTCACTTAACAACAGCAGTGATTTGCTTAACAACTGTGACAAAAATGTCATAAAATTAGGCAAGTTGGCCTTGCTTAGCAACAAGATACTTGGTTCCAATTGTGTTGAAGACTACCTTTAAATGTCCTCCTTTCCTAATTTTTTTACCTTTATTTTTGGATATAGATATTTCTGACATGGGAAAATTTCAGGAAAACTCAAAACACAATTGAATTATGATTTCTCAAGTCTCAGTGATTTTTACCCTCTACTTTTCCATTTAGGGACTCCATCATTGGCTTGTTAACTTTATAGCACAATTGCTTCCCTTCACTCCAAAACTGCCAACATGTTTCCAGATATATGTGTCAGATCCTGTGCATGAAACTGTTGAGATCAGATTGAAGTCAATTTAGACACTTGTTGTAGTTACTTGTTCTTGTTCTTTGTATGCAAAGGGATATTGCATATAACATTCCTATTAAAATACTGAGAACAAGTTTTATACATTGTAAGGACATTATATAGATTTAATGTATAGATTTAATCACAGAGTTCCTTGAAACTAATTTATTAATCTACCTTGTTCAATATTAACTCAAGGGAGCATGTCCCTAATTATGGGAATTCAGTGTATCAGCCAACTGAAATTATTCATTTCCTATTCTTATTTCATCTGATACTATCTGCACATGTATTGTTTTGCAACCATGCAACAATCGAACACCATTTGTGCTATACCCTGTTTTAAGAAAGTGGAGCAGTTGTTGCAATGTTAAAGGATTTCAGTATATGAGCTTTGACTCTCTCTTTTGCACTGTTAATTGGCTGTTTTGTATTAAGCTCCTGGAATATATTAGTATGGTGATTTTTTTTTCCTGCTCTTGTTGCTCTTGTCTATCTTTTATATATTTATTTCAAGTACTTCACACTTTAATGACAGATGTTCTTTCTTTCCTGTGTTTTGAGGGTGCAATGAACCCAGAAAAAGGCTTCTTGGTGGCTTCAAGAAGTCAGAAGCTTTTGAGCTGTCAGTCTGAACCAGCTTTTCATTAATTCTCATTGGATGTGGTGTCTGGGGCCCAGTTTCTGTCTTTGCTGCAGTAAGAGCTCACAGCAGCTTAATTGATTGGCAATGTGGACACAAAGGAAGTATTAATTGGATAGAATACTTCAAGCATCCAGCAGGCTGGACCTGATCACTAGACCCAGAGGAATTGATGAATTATAATCAGGAGACAAGGAGGGAAGTGAAGAATTAAAAGCCGTTGAATGTATATGTTCTATAACTAATGCCTCTTAACATAACCTTAAGACTAATGTTGTTTGCTTTAATATTGTTAAAGTAGACTGAATCTCTACCTCAGGATATGAAACTTTTACCTCAGGATCCCGGGTTGGGGACCATAAAAGATTGCACTAGTAATGGGATGAAGTCAACTCAGAAGCGCAAACGCACAATATGCGATAGACTAGATATAGTAGATAGACCATATATAAGAGAAACACCAATCAAACAAAATGTATTCGGAGTATACTTGAAGATGTAAGGGAGGAGGGGAGAACGTTTACTAAAACAAATGTTTACAAAGATTAATACCTAATGCTGTATGCTATGTTCTAGGATGATTGCTTAGCAATAGGACCTTATGTTTAATGTTGATCACATTAATATTGAACCAGATAGGGGAAACACCAATCAAAATAAAATGTAACAGGAGTATAGTTGAGGCTAGACGCGAGGAGTGGGGAAAAAGGCTTACTAACTCAGACGTTTTCAAAGACTAATACTTAGTACTGTATACCAATGATGATTGCTGCATAATAGGTTTTTATGCTCAATGTTGATTGTTTTAATAAAAGAATTTTTTTATAATAATAATAAAAAAAAAGAATTAAAAGCCTAATCCCCAAGATAAGAGGAGGATGAAGAAATTGAGGTGGGGGACCACAACCAGAAGCATAGCAGTCCTATTCTACAATATATAAGTACTGAAAGCATCTTACGCTCAAAATGAAGTTACTTGGATATCTAGGGAACTCTTTGTTTTGCATAAGGCCCATGTATGATATAAGGCTCCTGTGATGAATCTACTCTTAATACATCATAAGTGCAAATAAGAACCAGAAATTAATTTATTTATCAATGTTTTAAAAACATCCATCTACTTTACAGAGGAACTCTAGGCAATATACTAGTAAAAATATTAAAACATAAAAACAGTGCAAAGATGGATTAAAAAATAATATTAGAAGTTCATTAAAAACTTGAGGGAGGGCTTTCAGGGTGCTAGCAAGCTCCATGGCTGCCTGCTCTTCTGTGAGCCTCAAACAAGGCCTCAGAGCCATGTTTTTACACCTCTCTGAAAGGCCAGGAGAACGGGTGCCCATCTCACAGAATGTTCACAGAAATATATATTTATATTAACATAGGATCACAGGGCTGGAAGAGATCTTGGATGACTTCTAATCCAATCCCATGCCAAAGGCAGAAAATTTATACCATCCTGGTCAAATGGTTGTTCAGTCTATTCTTAAAAACCTCCAGGGATGGAGTACCCACAACTCTGAGATGTAAGCTATTTCATTATTTTTTTCTCATTCTCAGGAAACTTCTCCTTAGTGCCAGGTTGGATTTGCCTTTGACAAGTTTCCTTGTCAAAAGCCTAATTCCCAAGATAAGAGGAGGATGAAGAAATTGAGGTGAGAGACCACAACCAGGTGCTTTGAAGAATAGTTAACTCCCCTTTTCTCTCTGAGAGCCTCTCAAGTATAGGAAGATTGTTATTGAGTCACCTCTAGTTCTTTTCTTGATATCAAGTTCATCATACAATTTAGCCTTCAGACTTTTTATCATTGTTGTTGCACTTCACTTTCAAGAGCATCTTTCCTGCATCACAGTGTCCAGAATTGAATGAAGTAGTCCAATTGTGGCCTCACTAGTGCAGTATAAAATAGTATTATCACTTCTCATGAACTTGATGCTATCCCTCTGTTGATACACTATAGAATTGCATTGGCTTTTCTGCAGGTGCAAGACACTCATGGCTCAAACTTAAAAGCAATATAGGGCATCTTTAAATATAGTATATGCTTAAGTATAAATTATAGTAAAAAGCCGTGGTAGCACACAGTGGTTAGGATGCAGTATTGCAGGTTGACTCTGTATTCCACTGCCAGGAGTTCTATCCTGATGGGGCTCAAGATTGACTCAGCCTTCCATCTTTCCCATGTCGGTAAAATGAGAACTTATTGGAAATTAAAATCCAAACAAGAATTGGAAAATTTAGGAATTAATCTATCCTGGTTGGCACATTTACAGATACTAAATAGATACAAAAAAGATGTAAAAATGTATGGATTTTATAAGGATCAAACTGTGTTTGATAAGGTTTTGTTAACCTCAGATGAGAAATTGATTAAGAAAATGTATATTTTTTTTGTTAATTTTAGATATGGAAAGTGAACAAGTGAAAGAAACAATGATAAGATGGGCAAAAAATTTTGGTTATAACATAGAATTAGAAAAATGGCAAATGTTATGGGAGATAAATATACTATAAATTAACAATGTCAACTTCATACAAAGAAAATCTGTATAAAATGTTTTATAGATGGCATCTTCCACCAGCAAGATTAACAAAAATGTTTAAAAATATGTCAGATAGATGTTGGAAATGTAAACATAATATAGGCACGTATTATCATATTTGGTGGACATGCGGGAAGGCAAAGGCTTATTGGAAAAATATACATATGTGGTTAGAAAAAATATTGGATGAACAAGTGGATTTTAAACCTGAACTTTTTTTTACTAGGCATCATGTCTGAAAAGACTAATAAGCAGAAATTATATTGAACTCTACATATTACCACAGCAGCAAGAATAATTTTTGCACAATATTGGAAGAATGAAGGATTGCCATCAGAGGAAGAAATAATCAGGAAGATTTTGGAATGTGCAGAGATGGACAGATTAACTATGAGGCTGAAAGACAAAGAAGATACAGACTATTATCAAATTTGGAATTTATTTTATTCTTGGTTAGAGAAAAGAAGGAAGGATTAAGAATTGAACATGTATTAGTTTAGCAAATTTCAGACAACTTGTTGATTGGAAAAATTAACATATATTGATGAAAAAAATAATAATAAAAAAGATTGAAGAAAAAAAAGAGAACTTATGGGGGCATTATACTGACTCTGTAAACTGCTTAGAGGGGGCTGTAAAGCACTATGAAGTGGTGTATAAGTGTTATTGTTATTGCTGTAGTGATGCTTTCTGCATACTTGAGGAAGCTCCCCAGATATATGGAAATATATAGATTTGAAGATTCCATGAATCACAGGATTTTGAGTGTCAGAGAAGAAACATGAGCCACTTTGGTCTAGTGGTAAAGGCACCAGGCTATAAACCGGGTGATCATGAGTTCAAGTCCAGCCTTAGACACGAAAGCCTATTAAGTGATTTTGGGCCAACTTCACAGATGTTGCTGTGGAGGAAATACCTAGGAGGAAGAAGGTGTGGTGGATATGTTCGTTGCTTGAGTTATTTGTAAAAATAATAAAGGTGGGATAGAAACAAACAAATAAATAAAATCCAAGACAGGGAATTGGTTTTCTAGAATATCTGATGAAGAATGCTGGTCTTACAAGGATACAATCTAAGTAGGAATTGACCATAACATATTATTGTAGAGCTCACTTTTCTTGACTAGCCACCATTGATAGACTTGGCTTAGTCTGGGCACATTTAAAGACATTCTAAGACAATTGTCAATCCAATATAAGATACTGATATACAATTTGGTGTCATTTTTAATACTTGTTAGTTTAAATAAAATTCCTGCACATTAAGTAAATTTCTTCGAGCACAATATGAATTACTTTCAAATAAATATTACAAGATGAGATTATAAATTATTTTGTGTGTAAGTTCTGTTTGACATAGTCCAAAACTGAGTTAAATTTAATATAAATAAATTTAAATATATTTTTGGACATTGTGAATATGAATCACATACTAGACCCTTTTTCAATCTGGTGGTTTGCAAATCTGTTAACAATTCCCATAATTCCTACGGTAGTCAGCACAGATAGTGACTGATGGCAGAATTTTACTAAAGGTTTAGTAACTGATCTTTTCCACACTAAACTAAATGAATCAACATTGTACCATATCTTCCAGAAAAAAAAATTCTATTTTTTATGTTGCCTCAAGAGGTGTTTCTAAATCATGGGAGGATGGAATAATTTCATTCTATTTTCCATTAGTTAAAAAGCGTTTTTGTCTACAATGCTCAGTTCTAGGCAATGTATGTTCAGACAAGCTGGGAGGGGCAAAGATAGATAATAAAGTTAAATGAGAGACTGGAAAGTTAAAGCCCACAAGGACAATTGATGAGGTGGGCTATGTTTAGTTATGGGGAGGGGGGAAGACAGAAGAAGGCTATGCAGATAGACCTCAACTTACAACCATTTGTTTAATGACCAAAGTTACAACAGAACTGAAAAAAGGGACTTACTTTGTATTTTTGAATGTTAGAGCATCCTCACATTCAAGTGATAAAAATTTGAGCATTTGGCAACTGGCATGTATTGACAGTATTTGCAGCAACCTGGGCTCATTTGCAACCTTCCCAGCTGACTTCTGACAAGCAAAGTCAATGGGGGAAACTGGATTCGCTTAACAAATACTTAACATTCATCTAACTGTTTCCTTAATAACCATGGCAAAAAAAAAAAGATCCTAAAATTGGGCGTGACTTACTTAACAACCACTTTATTTAGCCATGGAAATTCTGGCCTTAATTGTAGTTGCACTATGCATTGTGGTTTTTGACTCTACCCAGTTTCACAAATGTATTGTTGAAACCAGTACAACTAAAATGTACCTGCTTATATTTGCCATCATGCAGAGTTTTAGGGAAAACAATAGAGCGTGGCTTAAGAGTATTTCACAAGGGCTTTGAAATGGCAATACCAGATGTATCGCTCAAACATTGTGGAAACTGGGCCTTATAGTGTGTTTCTTCAAGTGCTTTTCACCATCTGTTCTGTTGTGTATAGAGCTGCAGTCTTTTCTGTTTTCAGAAGGCTGCTTTCATAATATTTAGAGCTTATGCTACAATATATTGGGATTTTTGCCTGGAAATTAAAGGAATTTTTTTTTTGCCTAGAAATTAAAAAAAAAATTAAGCAAGAACCATAATATAGGTCACCTCTGATAAACTTAGATAATTCAAGTTGCCCTCAAAGAAGAATAGAACAGAAACTTCATTGTCACTTTAAAAGTACACTAATCATCATACATTAAAATGATTTTTTATTGTATTCAGCTCTCAGAAAAATACCATTATGTATATACTTACATACACACACACATATATGACACAGAAACACTACAGTCTAGTTTGAAGTATACATGGCAGAAAAAAAAGAAGAATCCTGCAAATCTGTTCTCTTTGCCCTTTTCTTTATTTCAAAGATTTACCAGCCCAAAAATATTCAATAGCAGTGGCATGTTGAAACTAAAGAGTTTATGAATGTGTCACAAATCACCAGGAAGTAAACAGGAACCTGGATGAGTAATGAAATTGTATCTTCATATGACAAGGAGTAGTTGATTTATCTGCCACTCTAAAGCAATGTTTCCCCAATTTAGTAAATAATGCCAAAAAAGGGTAAAAGTGATTTTTCTTAACAAACCTATTACCCATTGCAATAGGGATATTTAAATTAAAGATTGCCACATATGCAAAAATATATTCAAAAATTTCCCAAAATATTCCTGTTAAGACGACAATTGATGAAACTTGAGTCAGTTTTACTTCTACTTAGATTAGTTCCTGCAGTTTCCTTGGCAAAGTTTTTCAGAAGTGGATTGCCATTGCTTACTTCTAGGGCTGGAAGAGAATGACTAGCCTATGATCATCCAACTGGCTTTGTACCTAAGGTGGACTAGAACTCATGGTCTTAGTTTCTAGCCTGATGCCTTAAAGCACCAGACCAAACTGTCTGTAATGTGATTTAGGTACATACAATTCTGTACCGGGTTATGACAGTCACTTACATCTACAAGAATTTTGGAAATTTTAGGGTAGAAATATGTGATTTGAATATTCATCTTGCCATTTTCCTTTTCATTAAAGGATTTTCTTCTATAGGCTTGGCAAAGTGTCTATCGGAAAACTTTATGCAGTCCTCAAAGATTTTCCCTAGCTGTGAGTATACTCATACGCAAAGATATGGAATTGAACCGAGAAGGCCTCTGAAACAACCACATCAAGGAAAAAGGCTTCCTTAGTACTTTATACAAGGATGCCTTATTATGTCAATATGCTTTCTACAAGCTTGTTGATCTTACAGAATAGTGGAGAAAGTTTCTAAAATAAATAGTATAACACCTTGCTGTATATTAATCAGGTTGCCTATTCAATAATCATCTATCATCAGCTGACCTTTCATCAGTGAATAATTCTCTCTTTGTTTGGTGGTCCTTTGAAAAGGAAATTATTTTTTTGTTCTTTCATTCTATTTGTCATAGCTGTCTTTGTAATTTGACTAATGAATTAATACTCTTCTCTTTAGGTTTGTCATTCACAAATTTTATGTTTCCAGCAAAACTACAGGCAAAGACTGTTCCTAGATGATCATCTTGCTGTCAACTTCCTATTGTTATAACACCCAAATCCAAGGCTTATGATGGCTGTCTTATTAAATAATCTGATTGAGGGCCTGTTCACTTGCAAATTGTTTCTTGGTTACATTTCTACACAGGCAGTCCTGCCTCATGTTTTGCTTTACCATGATAGTTTTTCTTCCACTTGTCAGCTTTTGCTGTGAGACTTGGTTCCTGGAGCCTTCTTCCTTCCATGACAATTTTGCCAAAATTTCAAAATGATTGCGCTTATCCGAACTTTGTAAGTGTCTGGCCCCAAAATCAAGAATAACACATGGTGAGTCTTCCAAGCTCAGTTCTTTATTATTTCTACACCTACAGACAGAATCTTGCCAGACTAAGCACTCCACTATCTGCATATACTATAAACTCTGGGAACTATTATGGAGGGGTTGTCTTCATCCTCTTTCTCTCACACAAAATATCTGGATTGCATTGCCTCTTATTCCTTTGGAGTGCAACCCATTAGTTCTACCATACTACAACCAAGTTGTCCAGCTGTATATTTCTTGAACTGTTCTCCTTGGTCCCTTTGGAAATGAATGATGAACTCTATGGATCCTCAGTCTGAATTAGCAGGACAATTATTAAATTCCCGATTGTTGCATGTTTCATAACAATATCCTATTTCATTTCTTCTTGCTAAACAATATTTTTTTAAAATTTAAGTAAATGTATTTGTTGTGCAAGAAATGATTTGGTGCTACATTTGTAGCCATCTCCTCTATTTAACCACATATTGTTTAGTTTTAGTTGCTAGGAATCCAATAAAAAAACACATTTATTTTGTGCACCAATGACTTTGGTAACATGATTTAGTGTCATATAAAACTGCTCAGCAACTTAGGATGCTCTGCTTTAATTTGATTAAAAAGGGCCAGAACAAATGTTCCAGAGATGACTGTATGAATGATTAGAAAAATTAAATACCTCCCATTGTGAGGAAAATAAAGATATTAGGAGACAAACTATATCTATCATGATTCTAGAATGCCATGCAAACATTTCCATGAATCTTTTAGTTACATAAATAGATCTATTTTTTTCTTCTGTGACTTGTCTTTATTGCACATTAAAAATTATGCTCCTATCAGAATTGTCTCTTTTAGGGGCATATAATAATATCACACAGAATGGCAAATATAATCATTTAGTGGCAAAATAGCAAATATATAAAAAGATAAGTTAAGACTCCAAGTGTTCTTTTTCTTTTTCAAGCTACTTTTAGGTATTTTTCATTTTTGTTAAATTGGTTTCGCTTATATTTTTTCCCTTTTGCTAACATGCATGCACTGTACTCCTACATAACATAATATAAATATAGATTTCAATACTAATTAGGTTAAGGTCAAACATTTATTGTATAACACAAACTTTGTTGTAATCTGCAGCATTCCTTTCCAATATTATCCTCAATTTCATAGGAAAAAGTCAAGTAATTTTATTCTTGTCACATTTATATTTTGAATTCTAATTGATAGAATTCTAATTGATAATACTCTAACAGAGTATTAGAAATAAAGAGATAAAAATATTCTAAGTTATTATTATTATTTATTTATTTATTATTTATTATTATTATTTATTTAAGTTATCTAAAGAATAGAATGTCCATAATTTTAATTAATACTATGCAAATATAATTGTATTGTAACAGTTTATATTAATATTTACAATACAGTAATAAAAATGGTGGAAAAATCAGCCCAGTCTGCCATGGGAATTCCAGCTGTTGCAACTGGAATCTCAATCTCTCTGTGTTGCTATCCTTATAATGGGTCCTTCAAATACCTATGGATGAAAATAAAACCAGCTATACAAGTGGTCCCCAATCTTTCTGGTTTGGTGGCCCAGCGCAGAGGAGGAGGAAAGGGAATGGTTCTGTGCAAATGGCAGGTGTGCACACACAGGTATATTTGTGAAGATTTGTGCACTTGCGCAAGCACCTGCTGCTCACACAAGTGTTCGCCGCTCATAGAGGTGGAATTTCACGGACAAGCACAGGTACCCACTGCTCGTGCAAGTGGAGCTTCACATGCAATCGCACATTCTCCCACTGCTTGTGTGGCCCAGTTCCGAACAGGCCATGGCCTGATAATGGGCCGCGGCTTGGAGGTTGGGAACCCCTGAGCTACACTATGTTGTAGAAAATTCTTTAAGCTAGCAGATTTTAAATAGCAGATTCTCCTTTTCCTCCTTCACACGAATTCTCTGGAAGAACCACTGTATTGGATGCTCATGAGTGTTTAGGACATGGACTAAAAAATCTCCCTTGATTTTAATCACAGGTTATATTTGTGGTTTCAGACATTTGGGAGTTGAAATTTCTTTATATGCCACCTAATTTTAAAAATTTAGGGATATCTGGAATACTCTTGTGTTGATTTTTGATCTAAACAAGTTACAGAAAATTGCTCCACATATTTGATTTTTTTCAGCCCGGTTCTGATGCTTTCCCATCTTTCCTTTTCCACTCCTGCTGTTTCATCCCTGCAAATAATCAGTCATATGAACAATCTCATCTGCTCAGAATCCATGCAGTGAGAAGGATAAACAGCGCAACAGGATGTGATCAATCAGATTTGGCTCCATAATGATTTCATAGTAGAGAAGGAAGGCAATGGGAATGTATTAACTGAAAAACCATCCAAAAAGAGAGTGATCTTTGGAAATTAACAAAAAGATTCAAATAGTTTTGGCTTGGTTCTAATTAAAAAAAAAATCTGCATTCCATGTGATTGTTTTTCTTAGTTAATCCTTAAATTGTGGAAACTGAGTATATTTACAACTTTTAGTATGAGAATTTTGGGTTTCTTTCACTACCTTTCATGATACATTTAACAGATAATATGCATAGCAATAATGCTATCATTTATTATCTTGTGAAAGCATCCTGTTAAAATTCCCGCCACCTTGGTGTTGTCCGCAAATTTGATGAGTTCCCCATCTATCCCCTTGTCCAAATCATTGATGAAGATGTTGAAGAGCCCTGGGCCCAGAACAGAGCCCTGGGGCACCGCACTACAGACTTCCCTTCATATAGATGCAGTTCCATTGAAGACCACACGCTGAGTACGGCTGGTTAGCCAGCTACAAATTCATCTGGTGGTGATGCTGTCTAACCCACATTTTTCTATCTTATCAAGTAGTAGGTTGTAATCTACTATATCAAATGCCTTACTGAAGTCCAAGTAAATTATATCCACAGCATTCCTCTAATCCACTAATTTTGTCACTTGGTCAAAGAATGCAATAAGATTTGCCTGGCATGATCTGTTTTTGACAAACTCATGTTGGCTTTTAGTAATGACTTTGTTTACCTCTAGGTGTTCACTGATTCGTTGTTTGATTATCTTTTCTAGAATCTTCCCAGGTATTGAGGTCATGCTGATAGGTCTGTAATTTCCTGGATCCATTTTTTTTTTACTTTTTTGAAGATGGGAACTACATCAGCTCTTTTCCTGGTAGTTCCTCAGTGCTCCAGGATTTTTGAAAAATATAGTTCAGTGGTTCTGAGATCACATCTGCTAACTCCTTGAGAACTTTAGGGTGTAGTCCATCTGGTCCTGGTGATTTGAACTCGTCTAGGTTGGACAGGTGCTCACTTACCATTTTCTTGCCTATCTTAACTTGTGTTTCTATTCTGTTTTTTTAAGGCACTATTTTTGATAGGTTAGTCTGTTTTTTCCCTTTGTGTAAAGATAGATGCAAAAAATGAGTTAAATAGTTCTGTTTTCTCCCTGTTGCTTGTCACTTTCTTGCCACTTTCACCCACTAATGGAACAATCATTTCCTTCACTTTTTTCTTGTGTTTTACATGTTGAAAGAAGCTTTTTTTTTTTGTTATTTTTGACTTTGGTTGCAAGCCTTAGTTCATTTTGAGCCTTAGCTTTCCTCATTTCATCTTTGCAGGCTTGGGCTATTTGCTGATATTCTGACTTAGTCATGTGCCCCTCTTTCCACTTTTTATGCTAGTCCTCTTTATCTTTCAATTTATCAGAGAGTTCTTGAGGCTTCTGGTTCCGGTTCGCAGCGGTGTGGTCGAGTGAAGGGAGTCGTCCCTTTGCCTATCAAGTTTCCCCTGCCGGTAGACCCCTTAGAGCAGTGGTTCTCAACCTTCCTAATGCCGCGACCCTTTAATACAGTTCCTCATGTTGTGGTGACCCCCAACCATAAAATTATTTTCGTTACAACTTCATAACTGTAATTTTGCTACTGTTATGAATTGTAATGTAAATATCTGATATGCAGTGTGTATTTTCATTGTTACGAACTGAACATAATTAAAGCATAGTGATTAATCACAAAAACAATATAGCAATGCTGACTGGAGAAGCTTACTCTTCCTTGCTCAAAAATGTTGGGAGGGAGGGAAGGGGAAGGAAGGAAGATTGAAGGGGAAAGGAAGGAGATGGAGAAGGAAGAAGATTAAAGGGGAAAGGAAGGAAGGAGAAAGAGATTGAAAGGGAAGGGATGGAGATGGAAGGAAGGAAGGAAGATTGAAGAGGAAAGGAAGGAGATGGAGATGGAGAAGGAAGGAGATTGAAGGGGGACGGAAGGAGAGAGAGATTGAAGGGGAAGGGATAGAGATGGAGATGGAAGGAAGAAAGATTGAAGGGGAAAGGAAGGAGATGGAGAAGGAAGGAGATTGAAGGGGGAAGGAAGGAAGGAGAGAGAGATTGAAGGGGAAGGGATGGAGATGGAGATGGAAGGAAGGAAGATTGAAGGGGAAAGGAAGGAGATGGAGAAGAAAGAAGATTGAAGGGGGAAGGAAGGAAGGAAGGAAGGAGAGATTGAAGGGGAAGGGATGGAGATGGAAGGAAGGAAGATTAAAGAGGAAGGGAAGGAGATGGATGGAAGGAAGGAAGGATTGATCTTTGGAGAGTCATGTTTTCCCAGATGGTGATGAACTGCAACTCCCAGCATTCCCCACTCTTCCACAGTGCTTTTTAGGGCTGCTGGAGATGGTAGTCTGGTGGAGAGCCTGGCAGAGAGCCAAGCGGCGGCACCTCCAGGGCCTCGGAAGCTGCGCCTTGGAGCTTCTGGCCGCCCTCTCATGCCCGCCAACCTGGAGCCCCCCATCCTCATCCCAGCACCTCTTAATTGACTGTGTTCTATTGCTTGTGCTTCCATAATTTGAATTCCAATATTGCATGATCACTTCCTCCCAAGGTTCCTAAGGCTTCAACACCTTCTATCATTTCATCTCTGTTAGTGAGAATTAGATCCAATATGTCTAATCCCCTAGTTCCCTTCTCAACTTTTTGGAAGACAAAGTTGTCTGCTAGGCTTGTCAGGAATCTGTTTGATCTTCCACTTGGTGCAGAGTTTGTCTCCCAGTTGATGTCAGGATAGTTAAAGTCCCCCATTACTATTGTGATGTGCTTCCTACATACCTTAGTTAGCTGATTAGCAAAAAGTTCATCTATTTCCTCTGTTTGGTTGCGTGGCCTATAGTATACACCTATGGCAATGTCATTTCCCCCTTTTACATTGACCCAAATGCATTCAAGGCAGTTTTCATCATTGTTGTGCTCTATTTCTGTAGAGGTGTAGATATTTCTTATATAGAGAGCAACTCCATTTCCTTTTTTATTTGGTCTGTTTCTTTTAAATAATTTAAATCCCTCTAGCTGTGTGTTCCATTTGTGGGTTTCATCCCACCATGTTTCCGTAATGGCAACTATATCATATCTGCCCTCATTAACCTGAATTTCTAATTCATCCTGTTTGCTGTTCATACTTTGTGCATTGGTGTATAGACATTTGACTCCTTTATGACTGACCCAGTGTTTACTTCTACATAACCTGTGTGGTGCCTGAGTTCCCCTATTTTCTTACCACCTATTTGGTTAATGCACTTTGTGTGGCACTCGCTATTAAAAGCTTGATTTTGCTTGACAGCAAGGTTGATATTCTTGTCCAAACACACATCTATGTTACATGCACTGATAGCCCTATAATTTTTAGATTGCTGGGGACAGGGATGTTCTGTATCAATTAACTCATTGTCCCCGCTGTTTAGTTTAAATATTCCTCCAGAAAATCTGTGAATTTATTGCCGAGTAACTAAGTCCCTTTTTTTGATGGATGCAAACCATCTCTTTTGTACATTTTTTCATTGGACCAGCTACAGACATCGTGACTAATATATCCAAAGCCTTCCCCTTTACACCAGTCCTTTAATCACATATTGAATTCTGCTATATGCTGGCATTTTCCATTTTGCTCCTTATACACTGGTAAAACCTCTGAAAAAGTAAGCCTACAGCCTATCCTGCTAAGTTCCTGCCCCAAGCTCTGGGAATCATTCTGCACAGAGAATACATCTTTTTGGGACAGATCGTTAGTGCCAAGATGTACAATAGCCTTCACATCACAGTCCTTGCTGGCATTCTTGACTGCTTTAGAAATGCGCTTCTTGTCCCTGCTGGCAGTAGCACCTGGAAGACATCTGACCTCTTTCAAAACCTCTGTGTCCTTTCCTAAATTTACATCCCTTATAACTGAATCACCAACCAGAAGGTGGCTTCTCTTTTTGGATGCCTTTCTGTTCTTGCATGACTGATGTGTAATACCTGATTTGCACTTCTCCCTGTTGAAAACAAGTTCTTCTTCTCGGACCACAATCTCCTGCCTATTTGAGTTATCATCACAAATACCTTTACCTGTCTCCTTAATGTCCCTATTAAGGTCAGCAAGGGCACTGTATCTGTTGTGCAGGGACACAGCGAAAACTTTGTGTTTATGGTTCACAGCTCTCACCCTGCCAGATCCCATGGTTGTCCACACTGCCCTTCTCCTGCAGGATCTTTGTGGTAGAGGGGGCTGATAGCTGATAGAGTAGAAGGGCTGATGCAAAGAGAAATGTTGAAGGAAGAAAATAGCTGAGACGGCAAAGGGGAGGGTGTCCCTGGAAATAAATAGAATCCAGAGCTTTCAGATATAAGTAAATTTGGGAGATCCATCTGTTTAGCTTTAAGCAAATAGCATGGAGATGACTATAAATGTAATTTGCTACAAAGGATTGTTGTCATGACCCTACTTGACGGAAATCAAACAATCATGGTTGGGGGATCATTCTCATGGTTACATTAACTTCTCTTAAGTGTACAGCAGCCATTTCCAGAGTAAATTGTCCTTAGCCCTGCCAAAAGTGTTGGGAGTGATAGAGAACCTAATGTTGGAAAGGCTGATAAACAAAATTAAAACTTAGGATAAAATGTGCCATTTTTTAATGAGATAGCTTTTATTACAGTTTTTAGTAATTTATATTTACCCAAAATTTAATGCTGCAATCTTACATTCACCTGCTAATAAATAGGGCTTATTTCCAAGTGAACTCCTTATTCTTAAAAAAGTGAATTATCACAATGATTTTCTCAACAGTTCCCTAAACATAAGTATAATTTAAAAAGGCATTTAACTGCTTTTATATTATTATGTAACCAAATTCATACTTGTGCTTTCTACTCCAAGTTTTTTTTAAATCTATGTAATTATTCATGGCTCTTTTATATTCATGTTATGCTTGATTAATAAAGCATAAACAAATTAAAGATAATATTGCAGTCATTTCTCCGTGGGTTGTGAAGGCAGAAGTTTATACATCTATTTGAGGAAAGATGTGCAATCAACATTTCTCCTTAGAGTTTTAATAATTGTGATGATGGGAGGAAGAAGACACTTCAGACTTTTTTTTAAGTCTGACTTTTATGTGTTAATGCACCTTTGAAAACCCAGATGCACAATAGCATTCTACAATCCACAGATAAAATACTTCATTTTTTAATAATTTGGTGCAGCAGGTGACAGGTGATGCTCTGCTGGTTGGCAGATGTTTACTACACGAGCTGAGAAATGGCTGAATCTTTTGGGAAAATAGAAGATAAAATAGAAGATATGCCCACAGCATATACCATTTTTGGCGCAGTTGGGTATCACTGTCCTCTATCAGGAATGAGAAAGAAAAGTGCCTTTTATTCTTCCTTTTTCTCATACAGTGATATCTGCTAACAGCCTTCCCATAGAATACACTTTTTAATAATTCAAGATATAATGAATCTCTATCTCAGGATCTTTTGCTAGGGATCATAAAAGATAAAACACAAGACATATAGTTGAGGCTGGAAGTGAGGAGTAAAGAATATTTACCAAACCAGATGTTTACAAAGATTAATACCTAGTGTTATATGTTGTGTTCTATGATGATTGATTATTAATATGATCTTATGTTTAATGTTTAACTACTACCTCAGGACCTATTGTTAGGGACCATAGAGAATAAAAAATGTAACAGGTGTATAATAGAGGATTGAAACGAGGAGTGAAAAATGTTTACCAAACCAGACGTTTACAAAGAATAATACGTAGTGTTGTATGTCAGATGTTATGATGTTTGACGCATACAAAGATTTTATGTACAATGCTGATTGTTTTAATAAAGGAATTTTTATATTAAAAAAAAAGATAGCTTTGTGAACAAGTTGTACCTCAGGCTCTGTGAGCTTATCCTTTAGAAAGATGAGTAATAAGTTTAAAATATCTCCTAACAATTGCAAAAGAAAGTATATTTGTTTTCAACTTTTATTAGAGACATCTGCAAGAATACCAAACCTGTGAACCAGAAAGATGTTTAAATGAAAAGCTAAAATAACTAACATTTCTTCATGCTCTTACAAACCTTGCTTAATATCAGCATGCGCATATGAAAGAGTGCAGGCTGATATTAAAGCAGGATCCATATTCATGTAATCCAACCAGTACACCACAACTATTATACCACAACCATTGGTTGTGCTTCCTTTTTGAATGTTATTTAAATCTTCAAACCATTGTTTGAATATTGTCTTCAAGTTTTTCTTTCATTTTGTGTGATATACTTGTTACAAGTTCTAATCTTTCTGTGTTTTATTTTTGTATGTTATTGCGTTTTATTCAGTCACCTTGATTGACTTTTGTCTTAAAAGGAATTCTGAGAAATATTTAAAATGATTATTTATTCAGGAATTGCATGTATTGTAATGTTAGACATATAGTACAGTAATAGCAATCACCTGTGATATATGAACTTGAGGGATGATAATGGGCTAGACTGGGTTCACCCTCCCTTTTCCTAAAGAGGAGAAATTGATGGGATCTACTACATTTGAGGAGACAATTGTATATATTAATATCAGGACCTTTCTCTTGTGTGACATGGAAATATATTCAGCTTTATCTTAATTTCAAAATATTAACAAAGAGCAATAATTGAATTATTACCTATTGCAGACAATACATTTGGACAATCATATCCCAATGATGATTTGCAAATGCCCAATGATGATTTACAAATGCCCACTCTTACCTAGCATGTAATTACCTCATTCCTTTTGTGAGTGCAAGCTATTAAAGAACAGAAAAATATGCCAGGAAGTTGCAGCATATGTGATTTTCAACAACGTCTGAATTAAATGATACAATTTATGACCTCTCAATCAGTCAAGATATGAAGAATATAACCTGTGATTTCATATTTTAGCTTGTGGGAAGGGGCGTTGTCTTACCTGAACGCCTTTTCTCAGCACGGAGATGCATAATCCACCAATGGGTTTAGACTGTGTTCCTGCCCAATCAGATCAGTCAGTCAAAGTTGCAATGCCTGTCCTGAGCTAGCATCTCCCAGTCTCGACGCAGGCGAAGCCCTGCCTGACAGCAAGATGTGTTGGCTCATAAATCTAGCCCTAGGCCTAAGCAACGTACAATGGCGGGAGTGGATTATCCATCTCCATGCTGAGAAAAGGCATTCAGGTAAGACAACACCCCTTCTCCAGCACTGGAGATGGATAATCCACCAATGGGACATACCAAAGCCTACTGTCCCTGAGGGAGGGGAGCAGGCTGGTCTGTCATGGCACTTTGAGTTACGACCAGCTGGAGCACTCTCCTACCAAAGGAGGCTTCCGCAGAGCCGAACCCGTCAATCTTGTAATGCCTTATAAAAGGGGATGGTGAAGACCATGTGGCTGCTCTGCAAATGTCCTCAATGGACGCCTGAGTGGTCCAGGCCATGGAAGTAGCCGCGCTACAGGTAGAGTGTGCCGTTATCCGCCATGGAACCGGCAATGATTCAGCCTGGTACGCCCCCGCAATACATGCCCTAATCCACCTACCAATCGTGGAGGAGAACACCTTCCGACCCTTAGAAGGATGGAAGGAAACAAAGAGGGCCTCAGAGTTGCGGAAGGCAGCTGTCCATGAGATGTAATAACAGAGTGCTCTGCGGACGTCCAGAAGGTGCCATTGCCGTTCCAGGGCATGAGATGGGTGAGGACAGAAGTCCGGCAGTATGATTTCTTCAGCCCTGTGGAAGAGAGAATTGACTTTCGGGAGGAAGGTAGGATCAGACGAAGGACCACTCGGTCCTGATGAAAGAGGCACAAGTCATCCCTGACTGAGAGCGCTGCCAGTTCCAATATCCGTCATGCACAGGTGATTGTCACCAGGAATGCGATCTTGTGTAATACATACCGTATATCACATGTCTTGAGGGGCTTAAAGAGCAGTCTGGTTAGAGCCCGGAGGACTCGCGGTAGGTCCCAAGATGGAAACCTGTGCACTACAGGGGGCTTGGTGTAGTAGCCCCCTTGATAAAAGGGGGGATCAAATGGCTCTTGGAGAACTTCACTGAGAACCTGTGATTCTGGAGCAGCATTATCACTAGTTCGAGATCTGCCTGAGCGGCCTGGATCGACGATGACTGGATTTAAATGTCATTCAGGTAGCACTGGACTCTGACTGGCACCAGTCTCAGGTGAGCTGCTAGAACTGCCAGGATCTTGGTAAAGACCCTCGGAGCCGAGGATAGGCCGAACAGGAGTGCCCTGTACTGATAATGGTGTCCCCTGTGGGAGAATCTTAGAAACCGACGATGGGTGAGAGAGATGGGGATGTGGAGGTATGCCTCAGTGAGGTCGATAGACGTCAGGAAGCCCCCCCTTCTTATGCTTTTCAAGATGGACTGGAGCGTTTGCATCTTGAATTTGCGGTATGCAAGATGATAATTTAATCCTTTTAGATCCAGGATGGCTCTCCATCCCCCAGACGCCTTGGGGATGACGAAGAGGATGGAATAAAATCCCCAACCTCTCTGATCCAATGGCACCAGTTCTTTGGCCCGTATATTTAAGAGGTGAACAATGGCCTCTTGCATTAGTTTTTTCTTTGCTGGATTTCGTAGTTGGGGACAAGAAATGAAGCAATTCGGGGGTTTGGAGATGAACTTCAGGGACAGTCCGTGACGCAGTGTTTAGGACCCATGCATCCATGGTGGTGGCTTCCCACTGGCGGGCAAAGAGGGAAAGTCTGCCCCCGATGGGAGGATCCGCCTGAGGGTCATCTGGATCGGCAGAATGGGCGGCCGCTCCCGCGAAAGGGCCGTTTGCCCTGAAATTGTTGTCTGGGTCTGGAAGCCTATCTATCCGACTGTCTGTCCTGTCTGATAGGGAAAGAACGGTTGGGCTGGGAGTAGTTGGACCTGGCTCCAGCACGAAAGGGCTGTCTGCATGAATAGGTATTGGGACGTTTGTCCGACCGTTTAAGGAGATGGTTAAGTACCTTACGTTTATCCTTATTTTCAGTGAGGTAAGGATTCACAGCTTCACCAAACAATTTCCCTCCCTGATAAGGAGCTGCTGACAAGCGCCATTTGGACTTGGCATCAGTGTGTCAGTGTTTCAATCAGAGCATACAGTGGCCAGTGACGTTGGATGCCACGGCTCTGGAGGAAAATCTGGCAGCCTGGAGGGTGGCGTCGGATGCATATTCCGTAGCCACCACCATCTTACTTAGATCTTGATGTGTGCGGATGTCATCCACCGGTATCCTGGCCTGAAGTTGTCTAAGCCAGCAGAGAGCAGACCTGTTAAAAAAGGATGAAGAGGTAGCTGCTCTGATAGCCCACGCTGCGGCTTGATGCGTTCTATGGAAAGATAGTTCCCATTTACGGTCCTCAGCCTTGAGGGCCTCCGACATGTTGCCAGTAATGGCAGTTGGAGACACAAGGGATCCTAAAGGTTCATCTACTGCGGGTACCTCCAGAGCCGCCTCCAGGTCCTGGGCCACGTTATAAAGTCTTTTCTCATTACTACTTGGAAGGGGAAGGGAGGCTGGGGATACCCATTGCTTTCGGACCGCATTGAGAAACATGGGGGGGGGGACAGGGAATCCGGTGTTGTGTCATTACCGGTTCGGTGAAATTTGGATCCGCCTCTGAGTCTGGAGCAACTGAAGTTGTCAGCGTGGAAGGATCAGGTCCAAGATGTGCTGTGGAAGTGGCCTTGCGAAGCAGGGGAACAAAAAAGGCAGGGTTAAAGAGACTGCTAAGTGATGGTGTCTCAGGGGGGCTCCTCCTCGGACATCGGAATCTCTGGGTCAGCCTCGTATTCACGAGATGATGAGTTCTCCGAGTAAATGGACTGCGACGGGGAAGAAGGCGCGTGATAGGACTCAGAAGCCAGCTGGTGAGTGGGTTGAAAGGTGACCGCGGCTGATCTAGTCGCTTGTGACCTGGCCTCAAGAGCACGCTCTACCGACTGTGCGATCATCTGAGCCAGGCGGTCCTCCATGGGGAGGGGAACTGGTTCACTTGGCCTAAGCCCGGCTACCATGGGGGTGAAAGTAGCTTCGGGGGCCACACGTTCAGCCCGTGAAGCGGGGGGCTGAGTGATGGGATGAACCCTGTCTTTATCCCCCAGTGTGGGAGATGGAACGGGTTCCTCTGTTGACCATATCACCAGTGGAGAAGCAGAGGGCCCCAGGGGCAGATCAAAAGAAGACACTTTGGCTTGTGAGGTCTCCAGCCTGGCTAGCTTCTGTGCTTTAGAGAATTCCTTCTCTAGGGCTTGGTGTCTCCTGGTGGCCTGTTTTTTGGCTCCCTTGGAGGCCTTTGGGGTAGACTGTGCCTGGACCTTTGCCGAATTCCTACCTGCAGTCTCTTGATTAGTGGATTTATGGCATGTGGCAGTTGAGGAGGACAGGGTCCGTCTTTTGCAGGGGTCTAGTATCCTCCATCCTCGGGTAACACAGGAGCATGATGGGGGGCCCCTGGTATCTGGAGACTGCTGTTGGTTGGATAAGAACAAGCACACTATAGGGGACGCCTGGTATGCAGACTGAGTTATTTGTGTGGATAAGAACAGACACATGATAGGGGGCACCTGGAATCCAGCTAGAGCCAATTGTGTGGATAAGAACAGGCGCACAGTAGGGGACGCCTGGTATCCAGACAGAGTTGTTTGTGTGGATAAGAACAGATGCACGATAGGGGGCACCTGGAATCCAAATAGGTTTGCCATGTGGATAAGAGCAGGTGCATGACCGGAGACACCTGGAATCCAATTAGAGCTATTAATGTGAGTAGGCCTAGGAACCTAATGGGGAATCCTGGCTTTCAGGAAGACCTGGAGACACCAAAACACCCAGAAATTGAATCCAAGGAAGTTAAGCGCACTTGAAAGAATGAACAAACCATATAGAGACAGATTAGCTAAGAAGGCTGAGAAATGGGTATAGCGCAGACCAGAGTGACTGTGGAGGTGAATATTAACAGAGGCCTGGGAGGCCTGAAATGGAGTTTAAGGTAAGAATCTGAAATGTGGTTCTACATAGGAAATAGAAGCATATCAGTTGTGTGTCACAAAATGGCCACCCCTGAGGAAAAAGGGGAATATAAAATGGTGACCGCTATAAAAATGGTGACCATACACTCCCTGAAAATCTCCCCTAGATTTCAGCCCCCTGAGGGCTTTAATCTGGAATTTCTTGGGATGCTAGAAAAACGAACTGGAATGCTTGGGGGAAATGGAGGAAGGAGCCCCTTCCTCCGTTGAGTTTGTTTGCAAGCTCTTCAAAATGGCGGCCATGTGAAGGAAATGAGGCAAGGCCCGAGCGCAGGAGGAGTAATACTGAGGCCCTGCGGCCCAGAATGCAGCTGGCAGCAAGCTTGGGGCAATTAGGTACTAACGATCTCTCCACACCATTCCTTGGTGAAGGAGACTGCAAACCCCCTATTTTTCGGCGTGCTTCTTCAAACGGCTGCTGCACAGCTGATTTGCGGCTGCCTGAGGGAAACCACGATCTTGCTTAGGAGATTGTAGCTAGTAACTCCTACCAGCGAGGCAGCAAACAAATGGGCCGTCCCAATCCCCAGAGCTGCAGCCACAGCTCCGGAAAGCCGAAAAAGAGGAAAAATTCAAAAACGGAGCTCCGGACAATGCCGGTTCCAAAGGGCTTCCCTCACCTGCGCACACATGTGGGGACCGGAGCTGTAGCCGCAGACTCTGGTAGGATTAAGGGAAGCAGAGAGATGAGTAACAAAAGAAAAAAAAATCTTTTGGGGACTTGGAGCAGCCCTGATCCCAGAGCTGTTCAGGAATAAGCAGGGAATGAGGGGATGGGGGGTGGGGTGGGGAATATCTTTCCTCCATTTCCAAATGGCACGAGAGGGAAAAGGAGAGAGGTTTTCCCTCAACCAGGGATAATAATAATAATAATAATAATAATAATAATAATAATAATAATAATAATAAAATGGGAAAAGAAACAGAAAACAGAATACCAGCGCTGATTTCAGCGCTGCTCAGAAAACTGTGTCTATAATGGAAAAATCCACCAATGGAGACTATACCTGCCTAAGAGCCAAACTTGTACGTCTGTTCTGGGCAAGATCAGTCGAGACTGGGAGACGCTAGCCCAGGACAGGCGTTGCAACTTTGACTGACTGATCTGATTGGGCAGGAACACAGTCTAAACCCATTGGTGGATTATCCATCTCCAGTGCTGGAGAAACAACTAGTCATAGTTTTCCAGTACTGATAGCACCTGTTGCTAAGTGGTTGAAACTATTGTTGCTAAGGGACTAATCACTTCATGAGAGAGGCTGATTTAAATTATATGGGCAAATTCAAATGGTAGAACATTCCAGGTAGTAAGAATGACAAGAAACAGAAAAAAACAAACAAACAAGATTCTATGCTTACCATGGGAAACCAGCCTGGATAGGCTCCTTTCAAATTAGACTGAAACAATATTATTGGAATTCTAAGCAATTCAGCATTGTCCTGGATCTTCTAAAGATAGGCATTTGAATGTACCCTAAATTATTCCCTTTTAGGTTAGTAACATAATATTCCCAAGAATACTGTATCTAATAATGAAGAATAGTATGTGATACTTGTGTCTACAGAATGTTTATGTTCATTTTGATGTAGATGTTAATCTCGAGGAATCCATCATATATTATTTAATTCCCGTAAGCCTAATATATATTTTGACAGATACCAATGTAATTGATTTTTGTCTTCCCCAATTCCTATTCTTTATTTGTTAAGAATAAGTTGTCAAATGAAAATACCTTTTTTTTCTTGTACTTATTACTAGGCTACTTGTAAAATGTTGATATTATCATACTGCCGTATGATTGAGTATACAGGAAATAAATACACAAAGAGTATTAAGGAATCCACTTTAACTGCTTTGCAAGACTAAAAATGAAATGTGCAAATCAAGCATTTTATATATGTCACAAACAATGTGCAGAAAAATACATAGTGGTTAATACATTTGAAGCTTTTTGAAACAATTCTTTAATTACTAGAAGGTTGCATTTAAGCTTATATAAAACAGTTGAGATAGTGGATTGAATACTCCAATCACTGCTACTACAGGCCTTCTGTAGGTTTCAAAGGAGCTTGCAAGGTAAAAGAGAGAAGATACCATAACAGTGGTTGGTGAATACTCATGTAAGCCCTAGTGAAATTGATAAATTGTGCCCAAGAACTGCATTGTATAATTTAATTCACAAATTGCTGTGCTCTTCCTGGAAATGTATAGACACGTACTTTGGAATGAAATTCACAATAAATGCCAGTAGCATTAAAACAAATAGCTAGCATACTGTACAGTAATTGAAGTGTATTTTTTTACTTCACATTTCAAATAAATGTAGACATGTCCCCAAAGCCAGTTCCATTCTCTTGAATCAACACATGCTAGGCACATGGAAATGTTTTAAAAATATTACTCCATGTGCAAAGAATCAATTGAGAGAGGAAACTTAAATGTTTCCTTTTTAAGTACGTTTCATGGGGCATTTTCAAATTATTTTACAGAGGCAGCAGTATTTACTTTCAAGAAATATAAGTGATAACAGAAATATAAGTGATAAAGAATAGAAAATCAGAAGGGAAAGGAGGTAATTTCAGGTTTATAATTATTCTGCAAATTCAAGAATATATCAAAGAACTTGCTATAGTTTAAAATACAGTAACAATGCTAGCAATTCAATCAGATAAGTAGTTAGAAGAATCTCCTTAAGATCTTTAAAACAGTGTACAGTGTTTGGCTGTTTAAAAATATAATGTTAAGTTATAAAAATAGAAAGAAAATCAACAAGTTGTCAGCAGAGGGCTTTTAAAAATCTGTTGAGGTTAAATTATTCTGCCTCCTTTCTTCTCATTAGGGCAGCAACACACAATAAAAGTTTGCTGTGCTTTTAGAAACTTGGGCTCCTGCTAACTGGACCAACATTTCCTCCATAGCTGTTATAACCATGCAGGTCCCTGAACTGAATTTAAGATTTGCCTCTATTCATTACAGAAAGTTGAAGAAAAATCAGCTTGCTAACACATAGGCATAGTTTCTTTATATATAAATTGAACTTATATTTGTGAAAACATGAGGGATTATGCTATGGGCTTGCTTTCTAAAAGCAGTCTCACAATTCTTTTAAAAGTATTGATCTCCTCCACCCTAGTTTATATAGTTTTGGAAAAGTTGCAAAAATGTAAGACAATGCTACCGGTATGTTGCTGGAAATACACTGAATGCACTGCTTATCTACAACAGTGTATATTTTCTATTAACAAGATGTGTATGTGCTTTCCATGTGTGAAATTTAGAACTTCATTTATGTAAAAAAAAGTAGAGGGATTGCTCTTGTCACTTAAGATCTTGGTGTATTATTATTTCTGATTATCCTAACAAGAATAATATACAAATTCTTGGTTGAATTTAACCTGGCAATAGAGATATTTAAAGGACCAATCAAGATGTAGTTACAACAGTAGACACACAATCAGGTCACATTTCCAACAATATTCACAGGGACCAGGAATAATGAAAGAGAGAGACCACTCAGCCACATTGGAAACCTCCAATTAACAGATCACGGGCTGTTCACTGTGGAAGTGCCTTGAGTATTGCGTTCACTTCTTCTGCAACTGCTGTCAGGGCAAACTCAAACTGTTCCTGTGGACAGAACATTCAGAGTTGATATTCTGCAGTGTTTCTAGAAATTCTCATGAAAACAATCAAGATTTGGCAGTTTGATGATGATGATGATTAATATTATTATTTTAAATGTCAGGGTTAGTTTAGTGAGCAATCTTCCATATTGCTTGATCATTGTTATTAAAAGTGACCTTAACTGAAAGATACTATTTAATACTGCAAATTGTTCACTGATGTAAAAAGATTGTGAACAATAAATAATAATATGAAAATCCTGTCAGTATGAAGTGGATAACTGAACAGCAAGATATGGAAAATAGGTGTCAAATCTGTTTCCTAGATCTTTCTCTCTCTCTCTGTCATAAATTCTTAAAAATATGAGGCATACTTGCTGACTTTAATACTTGAATCCTTAGTCTTAGACTCCCAGTTTCTTTCCAGGCAGATACAGATACCTGTAATCTTGACTTAAATAGTGGCACTATTTTATTTAACCATGTGTTTCTGATTATAAATTATTCAGAAGGATTTCAAAAAACTGGAACATTACTCCGATTTTTATGGTTTAATTCCCAGACTTGAATTTATACATTCAATTTCATGAGGTATCTGGATTTATTGCTTGAGTCAAAAAAGATGGAATTAAGTTGTGGTTTAACCAATATGTTAACCATCCATGTTCTTGGCCACCTTCAAAAATGTGGTTTATCCTGGTATAGCATTTTGTTTCTGCCATGTGAAATATTATCAAATATTATATACCCTCAATCCTAAATTTTTGAAACTTCACTTTTTTTTTAGTTAGAGGCACATTTTGAGTATAAATTTTGTAGAGATTCAAAATACACTGCTCGTATTCTTCAAATCTACTGTCATACCTCTATTTCCAAAATGTAAAATTCTTCCCTAATGAAAGAATTCATTTTATACACACAGCATTGCACTTATTTATCTGAAACCTGGCAATCTTATTCTATTCAGAAAATTCTATTATGTTTGAAATTATTTATGCAAAAACAAAATAGGTACAATTACTTTAAAAATAAGATAGTAAACATAAATAAAAATATTTGTCAAACGAAGTTTTAAATTTAGACTGAAATTAAGCTGGTTGATAGCTGACATATAGCTGAATTCTCATATCTGATAACTTCTTGTTGATGATAAAATGGATTAAAGGAAAATTGAGTACACGTTAAATGTTTTTAACAATGGAAAACAGCTCCCCAGAGTCCTATACAAGGAGATGACTACAGAAACTCAGTAAGTGGTGGTTTGTTGGCTTTCAAGGTGGTAATGGTATGATTATGTGGCATCAAATTGCTGGCAACTATTAGCAAATACATAGATTCTCTTTAGGTGGATCTGTCTCCAAGATGCTTCAGGTCTGCCCATTAATGCTACAGTTAATTCCATTAATCTTGTTGCTGGTTGTTTTCCTTTCTTGTTTTCTTCTACCTTTCACAGCATTACAGATTTCTAGCTCTTTGCATATTATGTTGAGCCTGGTCATTTATCCTCTGAGTGAGAACTTGGGCTTGCTTTCTTAGTTGATCCATTTATTCGTTTTCTTGGCTATCTACTGTATGGTATTCTCGGGCGTCTTCTTCATCACCAATGTTTAAAAGTATCAATGCTTTTCTATACTGCTTCTTCAAAGTCTAACTTTTAATTTCCATAAACTATTAGAGAAAACTACTGCATGCAGAAACCTCATTTTGTAGGCATGGATACATCCTGGCATCTAAATATATCTTGTAAGGCCTTCAGGGTTTCTGTACCAAGTGCTAGTCTGTGCTGTATTACTTTGTTGTTAGTTCCTTTACCACTGTTAATTGATTTTAAAAGGAAGAAGCTACCCACCATTTCAGTAACTTTTTTGTTCATTCTAAGGCTAGTTGCTACATCTGCTGCCCTGGTCTTTTTTATATTTAATCTTAGATCCACTTTTTCACTGTGCCTTTTGACTTTCATTACTAGAGCTTGCAGATCATTTGCATTTTGAGCTATCAGAGTAGTGGCATAGGACAGATTGATGGTATTTCTTCCCTCATTTTTAACAAGTAGTAATGAGCAAAGTTCCATATTAACTTCCCTTTTCAGTACAAGAGCTTCCTATAAGTGGAAAATATTTTTAAGATATCTTGGATATTGACAACTTTATTATGCAATATTTCAATATACTTCCATCTTCATTTTATCATCTTTAAATCAGTGTTCTTTAGCACAGAGGTTCCCAACCCCCAGTCTGTGGACCAGTACTGGGCCGCGGCATGCCAGCAACCAGGTCACACAAACAAGCAGAGCCTCATCCGCGGGATGGAGGCAGCATGCAAAACCACGCCCCCTCCGGTCCGATGAAAAACCTCTCTCCACGGAACCAGTCCCTGGTGCCCAAAAGGTTGGGGAATCTGTTTTAGCATACTAATTTAAAGATGAAACTTCCTTCTGAGTTCAGAGATTTTTTGGAAGACTTTTTTTTGTTTTTTTCTTGTCTTTTTTCAATTTCAGTATCTTTACAGATTAATTTTTGTTTACATGTTTGTATTCTGTCTTTACTATTTTTACAAATAACTCAAGGCAATGAAGTTATCCAACATGGCTTCTTCCTCCTATTTTCCCCACAACAACAATCCCGTGAGGTGAGTTGGGTTGAAAGAGAATGACTGGCTCAAAGCTACCCAGGTGACTTTACAGATATTGTTGTAATACTGCTTCTGTCTCTTTTAACAGCTTTCAGAAATCTATAGTTTTCTTTCTTGGCTATGGCTTTTTTTATGGTCAGTTTTCACTATTTGTTCTAATAGTGAGATGCTTTCCTCTGAATCTGGATCTTCAGCAGAATTTTTTTTAATATTCATCCTTAACAGCTTCTTTCAATTCATTGCACAGTTCGTCTGATTTCCTATCCATGATGTTCAAAAGTGATTCTTTACATTCTCCTTAAAATGATGGAAGCACGCTGAAGATCATATTGTGGTTGACTATCTTTTCTTCTTTGGCTTATCTTGGAGCTTGCATATGAACAGTTTATGTTCTGTTTCATAGTTGGCTCCTGGCTAGCTCTATCACTAACTGGTTTGGTTTTTAGCTTTTTAAAATTATGCTTTTATTATTTTTATAACTCAAGGCAGCAAACATATCTAATTCTCTTTCTTCCTATTTTCCCCACAACCACAAGTCTGTGAGATGAGTTGTGTGTGACTGGCCCAAAGACACCCAGCTGACTTTGATGCCTAAGGAAGGACTAGAACTCATAGTCTCCTGGTTTCTAGCCTAGGTCTTTAACCGTTAGATGACCAAACTGTTTTGTCACAAGCCATTGCCTTGGAGCTTACAGATGTCTGGGAAGAGAAAAGCTGCAATTTAGTAGGAGAGACAAGCTGTTTAGCAATTCCTCTGCTGAGCTTGTAGTCTCTCCTTAACTTCATTAATTCTCTAAGACATTCTTGGAAATATAGTGAGGGTAACATCTAATTTGCCAACAACTTTGCAGAATGCCATTGAGAAATGGACATTTGTCTAAAAAGAAAAAAGGATATTCCTTCATATTTGGGATAGGATTGGACTAAACCTACCATACCTACTTCTGGTCAACACAGCTGGCTTTGGAAGGAAGGAAGGAAGAAAGGAAGGAAGGAAGGGAGGAAGGAAGGAAGGCTTTTAAAAATCTTTCTTTCCTTCTTTCTTTTCTTTCTTCCTTTTTTCTTTCTATGCATCTATATCTATATGTACATATACACACATACATACACACAGTACAACATACATACACATGTGTGTATATATACACCTATCTCTATATCTGTATTATCTATCTATACCAGCCACAATGAAGGATAGACTATCCAATGAAGGATCGATACTGTATTTGATATCTATATTTTTGAGAAACTAGAAAAGGGAAATTTTGCCCTTTCTCACACTAAGAGGCTAGAGAGCCTCTGAGATGATCATTTCTTAGATTATGTACTTGCCTCATTCTATTACTATATTACTAACTGTCTTATGAGGAAATCCTAAAACTCACTTGGTTTTTGTTATTGCAATGTTGTGTACAATTATTTATACTGCTTGTAAGCCATATGAGAAAATGACTATCTCTAAAAATGTGATATAAATAATTTTGCCCAATTTCTAACTACTGCACAAATATATAAGTAACTTGAATCTAATCCTTTACTTTTCTATTCAGAACTCCAGAGACACTAAGGGAAAGAAGAAACTGGAGGGGGGGGAAGCAAACAAAACAAATAAAAAGAACAGCGAGTTTTCTGCTGCAGCAACAGAGCAAGGAGGATGAAAAAAAGTGGTAGAAAAATCATTTTTTGGTTTTTTTTCCTCCACGGAAGAAAAAATATATGTTCAGAATTGTATGTTCTGATCAGAACACATTTGACTTTAAACATTAACCAAAAGTTTGAAGAAAGTGAAAACCAAAACGAGAAAACTAATTTATTTTAGGTGTTTTGGTGGTTTGGACTATATACCGTAATTCATTTCATTGCATGTTTCACTGTGGAAGAAAGAGGGAGTCAAATCAGTTGCTTTGTTTAAAAACAATCTGTAATCTAGAACAGAGGTCTCCAACCTTTTGGGCACTAGGGACCGGTTCCACGGAGAGAGGCTTTTCTGCGGACCGGAGGGTGCATGGTTTTGTGTGCTGCCTGCATCCCACGGATGGGGCTTTGCTTGTTTGTGCAGATCGGTTGCTGGCCAGTACTGGTCCACAGACCGGGGGTTGGGGACCCCTGATCTAGAAGCTGGACTTGTTCTGGTAATCCTCAATTTATGGCCATAATTGAGCTCAAAATTATGGTTGTAATCATGCTAGTCACTAAGCAGGTCAGCATATGACCATGCCCAATTTGATGACTTCTGCAGTGGTTGTTAAGTGAATGCTATGATCATTAAACTACCGTGTTTCCCCGAAAATAAGACTGTGTCCTATTTTTTTTGGCCTCCAAAAGAGGCACCAGCTGGCCCACTTCTTTTGTGGCCGAAGGAGAAGCTTCATTCTGCAGCTGGGAATGGAGCTCCGGCATGCATTTTGCAGTCAGGCCCTTCTGGAAGGCTTCTGTAGCCGATTCAATCCATAGCTTGGTTCTCAGCTGCAGAGGCCTTGCAGAACCGAGCTCAGTTCTCAGCTGCACTGGCCTTCTGGAAAGCCCTGTGACTGAGAAATGTAGGCCTGGCTGAAGAAGAGGCTTCAGAAGAAGAAGTGGGCCGGTGAGGAGAGGCTGGCTGCAAGGTAAGCGGGTGTGGGGTGCGTGGGGCAACTCCACACCCCCACCCCAATTTGATTTTAACTAGGGCTTATTTTGGGGGGTAGGGCTTATATTAGGCCCACCCCCCAAATCAAGCTAGGACTTATTTTTGGGGTAGGCCTTACTTTTGGGAAAACACAGTAACACCATGGTTGTTAGGTGAGCCCATTATACACAAAAAGTGTTTTTTGCCAAGTGGCAAAAAAAAAAAAGTAAATTGCAGGGAGGGCCCTGACCATCAGAACTTGGAAACCAGGTCATAAGGAGCTCTGGGAAGATCTGTTGCAATTTGAATGGTCGCTAAATGACTGGTTGTAAGTTGAGGACTACACGTAACTCTCAAATAAGTGAGTGAAAAGGAAGTTGAGGAGGCAGATACATTCTATTCAACACTTATTCTTAGTGAACTGTTTATAAATGCACATATAATGAATATATTCTGTCTCTAAAAATGAAGATCTAGTTTTGATGCAAATTTCTCTTAAAATGCATTAATTTTCCATTATTGTTAATATTAGAAATGATTTTTATAGGCAGGAAAAATAAATGTAATTAAAAATGTATTTTAGTGTATTATTTTTATGTCTTTGGTACAATTTAATTATCATTTTTATCTGGCTGGTAAAATTCCTATTAGTCCAATAATCAAATTATGAGATTCTATTTTGATTTAAACATTTTGATGCTCCTATCACTTAGTATTTTTATCATGGAGATTTTATGGATAATTTATTGGAACACGAATTTTCTTTGTCAAATATAACAAATATTCTTGGCTAATTATCTGTTTCCAGCTTATGGCAGGGGTGGGCAACTATATCCTCTTTATGGTTGGCTCATGAATTCTGGGAGTTTAGTCCACAGGTTGTAAAGGGCCGTAGCTATCCACCCTCTGGCTTAAAGGGTGTACCTGATATAAATAAGTCTAGATGAGTAGAGTTGTTTTAGGTATTGTTTTATGTATTAAAGATGTATTTGATTTCATATTAACAATAATAAGAATTTTACCAAAACCAAGAATAGGTTATTTGCATTATAAAAAAAATCTACAAATGTTTAACCATATACAGTTTAATGATATTTATTCCCAAATAGCAATTCATAGAATTTGTGTATTAGTATTTAAAATCTAAGTGATTGTACCTTTGTCTGGACCATTCCAGGTCTTTGATCTCTCAAATGCTCCAGAGTAGCAGCAATATCAATTTCTTTAGCACCTGTAAAGCATGGAAAAAAAACAGAAATATCAATTGAGCTGTGTTTTATTTTTATTTTTTTCCAAATTCTCCCCGATACATATACTATAAATACATATATTTATGAGATGTTAACATACATTCTTTTTACATTCATATATAAGATACTTTTAATAAAATGAAATAAATACATACACATGGCTTTTGGTGTTGCTCGCCCATTTCCCCTTTCACTGTATCCACATTCCTTCTTCTCTACCTTCTTTCTCCCTTTCTTCTCTTCCCTACTTCCCTCTTCTCCTCTTCTCTTTCCTTCACCACTCTCCTCCCCTTTCTCCCCACTTCTCCTGTTCTCCTCCAACCTTCCTACTTCCTTCTCCCCTCCTTTACTCTTTTCTCTCTCCTTTCCTTTCTTCCCTCTCATCCCTCTTCAGATACAATTCAGGGGTAATGTCCGAGCAACTCCTCTCTCCAAATGTCTCTATCTGTATTATATACAATAAGATTAATTTTCTCTTACATTAATACTTCTATTTATCTAACCTTCTCGGTATATACTTCTATAAATATTTATACAACCTCCAGTTATTCAATACTGTGTCGCCTGGGTCTCCCTCCTTATCTGCTCCTTCTTCTTCCATCTAAATGGATGTTAACTATCTTTTAACCATATTCTCTTTTCAGCCAATCATAAAAAGTTCCCCAGATTTCATAGTAACCTGACTCTGTCTTATCTTTAATTGTCATTGTTAGTCTATTCATTTCTGCACATTCCAGTATTTTCCCAATCACCTCTCCCCCTGGGGGGGGGGCTTTCAGTGCTTTCTGATTTTGTGCAAACACAATCCTAGCTGCCGTGATTATATGAATAATTAAATATGTTTTCTCTTTATTGTATTCCCAACAGGAATATTTCTGGTCTTAATTCTATACGTTGTTGTATCATCTTTTCTATCCATGTTTTAATTTTATTCCAATAAGTTTTAGCTTCTACACACGTCCACCACATATGGTAGAAGGAACCTGGTATCTGATGACATTTCCAACATTTCATAGACTGTCCTTAAACATTTTAGCTAATCTATCTGGAGACATGTGCCATCTGTAAAACATTTTGTACATATTTTCTTTATATGCAGTCGCCATTGTCAATTTATAGTTTCTTTCCCATAGTTGCTGTGTTTAAAGCAATGATCATACATGCTGCATCTCTCTATCTTCTACTGGTTTCTCTTTGGGCTTATAGTCCAGTAAAATATTATATAGCAGTGGTGGCGAACCTATGGCATGCATGCCAGAGGCGGCACTCAGAGCCCTCTCTGTGGGCACGTGCGCCATGCCCTGGAGTTGGCAACCGTCCCTCTTCAACCAGCCACCCGCTAACTCGTCGAGGTCCCATGTGACCGGATGTATCCCAGCACAGCTGGTTTCCCTCCCCCTGTCCCATCCCTCCTGGCCTCGCATGCTCTCTTTTTCCCAGGCACGACCCATTGCATCACCTCCTCAGCTGTCGGCTGGCCGTTCAGCTCAGAGGCGGCTTCTCTGAACTGCTGGCAGCGGGCTGCGGAGTCCCAGAGTGCGCCAGTTGAGGGGCCAGCCGGCTGTTGTTGCTGATGGACACTGTCAGCCCCTATGCGCTTGCTGGCCTCTGTGTGCGGGGGCCGATGATGTCAGGCAGTAGCCGCCCTCGCCCCTGCCTTGCCTTGCCCTGCGACAATGGCACCCCCGTCCTGCCATGCCTTGCCTCGCCTCACCCCGCAGGACGAGCATCCTGCCCACTGCCCCACCTGCCAGAGACTCCCTGGATATTCCCCGACGCTGCCCGGCCCCCACAGGTGTCCTTCCCCATGAGCAACATTGAGGTAACCACACCCACCTTGGCCACACCCACCCAGTCTGCCATGACCACCACAGCCACGCACACCCAGTGGGCCACGCCCAACTGGCACCCGGCGATAAATAAGTGGGTTTTGGGTTGCAGTTTGAGCACGCGGTCTCTAAAAGATTCGCCATCACTGTTATATAGTCTCAGCAGACTTGGCAGGCTCATAAAATTGGCATTCAGAAAGTAAGAGAGAAAATCCAAGGGTAGCTTTTCTTAGTATTAGCTATTTTTTAAACAATAATTATATCAAAAACTATTTTTTTAAAGGAATATCTTTTATTATATATATATATATATATATATATATATATATATATATATATATATATATATATATATATATATATATATATATATATATATATATATATATATATATATATATATATATATATATATATATATATATATATATATATATATATACTGGAATATATTAACCTCTAGGTTAGCCACCTTAAACCCCTCCAATCCATACATGAAACAAACTGACACCCACCATGAAGATGAGGCACGACCACGAAGCCAAACAGCTATGCAGCTCACCATCTCTAATCCCCCTGTAACTCAGACTAACCAGAGCACAACAAAGCCCCCACCCAAACAGAACACTCCCCCAGCCAATCAGAGCACAGCCAACCTCCCATCCAATCAGAGCACAGCCAAGCCCCTAACCAATCAGAACACACCTCCACCCAATCAGAACACAGACGAGCTCCCAGCCAATCAGTTCAAACCCCCACTGGCAGTTAAAAGGAAGAAACAGCTACAATCACACATTGCTCCTAGAAGCACGAAGCCGAAAGCACCAGCCTGAAGATGACGAATGAGACTTCGTCGAAACGTCGCCAAGACACTTCAAATTCTACGTGGGAGAAAACCCGAAGAACCAAAGACATATATATATACAATATATACATATATACAATCCGAACACCAGGATAATAATAAAAACAAAACTGTTAATTATAAAAGCTAAGCCTTTCGTCAGTCAACACTACCGACATCATCAGAGCATAATGCAAGATTGCTGGGAGTCCTTCTTATGTTTCCAGGCGGTTCTGTGCTCGCCTCCTTGACTTAGTTACCGGTCTGTCTGTTCTCTCTGCCTGGTTTTTAAACAGCCCACGTCTCTTACTATGTTAAAGTCCTCCGAGGTTTTCGTTTCCTTTTTCTTGGATCCAACCGCTCTCTGTCTGCTAGCGTAAGTTAACTGTTTCTGTTCACTTGCTCTCATGTCTGTTGTCCCTTCCAGTTCTATTTCAGGATCTGTCTGACTTTTCTTGACTGGACTGTGCTTGTATACATTCGTGGGAGGGGGTGGGGGTGTATTAAGCAGTTCCGGACACCTATCAGCGCAATCCCTGGTGGCTGCATTCCTGCATGTGTTCTTTCAACCAGGGACATTGCCCTCCTCCCTGGGTGTCCGTGAGCATGTTTCCTTCGCTGTTCATCAGTTCTTTTGCCCTTTTTGCACGCGTACAAGATCAACGATAGAAAGCCATATTGTGGGACCTTGTATGCGCGCAAAAAGGGCAAAAGAACTGATGAACAGTAAAGGAGGACTGAGGAATTTAGTATGTGATCAAATGATGAAACTCTGATGACGCCGGGAGTTTTTGACCGGACGAAAGCTTAGTGACTCTTCTTAACCACAGTCTTGTTTATATTAATATAACATACATACATACATACATACATACACTTTTTTGTCTGGAACCTTGTAAGGTAGGCAAGGCGGGTTGCATGACGTGTGAGTTCCAGCATCTTTTTTTTTAATAGAAAAAAAGCACTGTATATATACTTCATCAAAACGTCGCCAAGACACTTCCAATTTTACGCGGGGGAAAACCCGAATAACCAAATATATGTATATGTATATGTATATGTATAAATGAATATATATTTGTTAAACAGGGTTTAAAAATTGCAAGATGTCTTGATTTTCATACTTGATACACTATCCTTATGATTTACTAATATCCGATTTTCACTTTCTTTGGCATTCATATACTATATTGGGGAGACTAATGGCTATCATTTGTTTGTTCAGTCTATTTGTTATTGTGTTTTTATGTAATTTCCATGTGTATAGCATCTGAGCATGCATTCAAAAAGATTCTGTCTGAAACATTCCATTACTTTCATTATGAAGTGACTAAATCATCACATAGTAAACAAAAAAAATCTGTATTTGAAAATTGTTCAGGTCTGTGATGGGGAAAGTAAGAAGAGGGATAATAATAATATTCACAAACTCTATATAAAGTCAGTATAATATAGCTAGTAGCCTGGAGGTGGGGTGGGGAAGAATCTCAAGTTTCTGAGCACCCATCCTGTGATCACGTGCCTGTTGGGCTGGGTTCAGCATGATGTTTTACAGTGGCCAGAGGTGTTTTATGGTCCATAAGTTGAAGACTTACTTAATAATAGTATACTAGAACTAATATAGATGCCTGCTTAAACTGGATCACTAAGAATTGAATTAAGTCACCTGAACTCTACCATGATGTTCATTTTCACAGACAAAACAATTCAGTGGGAGGAAAAAGTCTGCAACAGAGAACTGCTTCCAAACCATTAGCCATGGTAAAATGACAGTTAATTCCAAAGCAAATAAGTAAGCTGGTTTGCAGTTTGCTGATATTTTCCTCTCTCACATTATAGGCATTAATGAAAGCACTCTTTTATCCATATTAGCATGTGAAACAAGGTTTCCTAGACAGAAATTCTTTTTCAGGTATAAATTGGCAATTCAACAATAAAGATAATTAACACAAGCCTAAATCACCATTAAAATTAGAATAATTGAAAATAATGTGTCTTTTTCAATTGGAACATAGATACTGATAATTTGATAATACATCCATGTATTGGTGACTGGCTTCTTTCAAGAAGTTTTTTGAACTTTTCAGTTTAGTCCAGAGTCCTAGTATTTCTCTGAGGGTCTCCCATTCAATTACTAACCACACCTGACTCTGCTTAGCTTCCAAGCCCAAATAAGTGTTATAAATTACAGGATTATCATGAAGTCAAAGGCTATCATTTACCGGAGTTCATAAAATATTAAGGTTGACAATATTTTAAAAAGTTTTTAAATGCTAACACTCCTATAGAAACTATCAAAAACCTCAGTGTATAATTTTATGGACTAATTTTGATTGAATGGCAAATAGAAGCATGGGAAAACACTTTCCAGAGAGGGGGAACTTCAGGGTAAGATAACACCTTTGTTTCCCAAAGAGGAAGAATATTGCTAGCTACCCATAACAGCAGTCACAAAGGGCAGAAATATACATTGCCAAATGATTCAAAATTCTTAACCACACACTAATGCATAGTTGAATTTGCAGAAGTCAACACCTTATCTAACAACTCTGATGAGAATGTGAAGAAAGACTTATGTGCTTATTTTACAAAAAGCCAAATGTAAAATACTAACATGATCTCCTCAAAAGATATTTCTCTCCAGAGGTTGCTGGATAGGCCTCAACTATTTTTTTCAATCAACTTGCTCAGGAGGGAGATTCAAGACTGACAGGAGGGAATATTTTTTAATACAATGCATAGTTAAGACTGTGGAATTCGCTGCCAATACTGTAAATTTGGATGATTTTAAAAGAGGATGGGAAAGATTTGATGGAAGAGTATACCAATGGCTCTTAATTTTGATGGTGTTTATTGCAGTCACAAATAGTGGTTATAGGGACAATGGCAACAACAGCAAGCATCTATAATTCTAAATCTAGCATTTATTTTTCCCAAATGCATTTAGTGGGTCACTCTATGATCCAATATAGTGCATTTGATGGGCCTGTTGCCTGATTCAGCAGGACTCTTTTTATATTTATGAAGTTTCTGATGTCCTATTATCAAGAATGTAAGCTAAAAGAGAACAAAATGAGCATCAAGTATCAATTCAAGAAGCTTGGGAAATTTTGAAAAGTACGATTATAGAAGCCCAGTCTAGCACAATACCAACAAAGAAGAAAAATAACAGCTCTCAAAAGAAACCAGCAAGGCTACATAAAAAACTCTCTGATAAATTGAAAGACAGAAAGAACAAGTATGAAAAGTGGAAAGAGGGACACATAACTAAGGAAGAATATCATCAATAGCTCAAACCTGAAAAGATGAAGTGAGAAAAGCAAAGGCTCAAAATGAACTAAGGCATGTGAAAAAAGTCAAAAATAACAAAAAGCTTCTTTCAACATGTAAAAAACAAGAAAAAGGTCAAAGAAACGATTGGTCCATTAGTGGGAGAAAGTGGCAAGAAATTGACAGGCAATAGGGAGAAAGCAGAAGTGCTTATTTTTTGCATCCACCTTTACATAAAGGGAAGAAACAATCCAACCTATCGAAACAGTACCATAAAAAACAGATTAGAAACACAAATTAAAACAGGCAAGAAAATGGTAAGTGAGTACCTGTCCACCCTAGACGAATTCATATCACCAGGACCAGATGGATTACACCCTAAGGTTCTGAAGGAACTGGTAGGCGTGATCTCAGAATCACTGAACTATATCTTTCAAAGATCCTGGAGCACAGAGAACTACTAGAAGACTGGAAAAGAGCTGATGCACCGTGTTTCCCCAAAAATAAGATCCGGTCCTTTCTTTAACCTCCAAAAGAGACACCAGATCTTATTTTCGGTGGGAGGGGGCTCTGACTGCGAAAGGCAGGCCAGAGCTCCATTCTCAGTTGCAGAATGAAGCTACTCCTTTGGTCTCAGAAGAAATGGGCCAGCGAGGCAAGTGTTGATCCATGGGAGGCCTGGCTGCAATGGAAAGCTCCCACCCCCACCCTAGCTCAATTTTAAAGTGTGCACCTCACCCCAAAACTAAGGTTATTTTTGGGGTAGGGCTTATACTAGGCCCACCCCAAAAATCAAGCTAGGGCTTATTTTCGGGATAGGTTTTACTTTCAGGGAAACATGGTAGTTCCTATCTTCAAAAAAGGAAAAAAATAGATCCAGGAAATTATAGACCTATCAGCCTGACTTTAATACCTGGGAAGATTCTGGAAATGATAATCAAGCAACAAATCAGTGAACACCTAGAGGCAAACAAAGTCATAACCAAAAACCAACATAGGTTTGTCAAAAAAATATCATGCCAGACAAATCTTATTACATTCTTTGACAAGGTGACAAAATTAGTGGATCAGAGGAATGCTGTGGATATCATTTACTTGAACTTCAGTAAGGCATTTGATAAAGTGGACCACAACCTACTACTAGATAAGATAGAAAAATGTGGGTTAAAAAGCATCACCACCAGATGGATTCCTAACTGGCTAACCAACCACACTCAATGTGTAGTCCTCAATGGAACTGCATTTACATGGAGGGAAGTATGCAGTGGGGTACCTCAAGGCTCTGTTCCAGATCCAGTACTCTTCAAAATCATCATCAATGATTTGGATGAGGGAATAAATGGGGAATGCTTTAAATTTGCAGATGACACCGAGCTGGCAAGAATAGCCAACAATCCAGAAGATAGGCTTAAGATACAGGAGGACCTTAACAGACTTGAACATTGGGCCCTATCTAACAAAATGAAATTCAGTGGTGAAAAAAAGTAAGGTTCTACATTTAGGCAAGAAAAACCAAATGCACAGGTACAGTATCGGTGGTACCTTGATTAATAGTAGTAACTGTGAGAGGGATCTTGAAGTCCCAGTGGACAATCACTTAAATATGCCAGCAGTGTGCTGCAGCTTTCAAAAAAGCCAACACAGTTTTAGGCTGCATTAACAGAGGGATAATCAAGATTACGTGATGTGTTAATATCAGGTTATAATGCCTTGGTAAGGCCACACTTGGAATACTGCACCCAGTTTTTGTCGCCACGATATAAAAATGTTGAGACTCTTTAAAGAGTGCAGAGAAGAGGAACAAAAATGATCAGAGGACTGGAAGCTAAAACTTACAAGGAACGGTTGCTGGGATTGGGTATGTCTAGTTTAATGAAAAGAAGGACGAGGGGGGACATGATAGCAGTGTTCCAATATCTCAGGGGTTGCCAGAAAGAAGAGGGAGTCAAGATATTCTCCAAAGCACCTGAAGGCAGGGCAAGAAGCAATGGCTGGAAACTAATGAGAAAAACAACCTAGAGCTAAGAAGAAATTGCCTGACAGAACAATTAATCAGTGCACAGGTCGGCAACCTGAGGCTCCGGAGCCGCAGGCAGCGCTTTGAGCCTTCCCCTCTGGCTCTCAGCCTCCTCTGCCATTTGCAGAGAGAGACAGAGACAGAGAGAGGCAATTGCGCTTCCCTGCTTCTCTCTCTCTCTCTCTCTGTCTCTCTCTCTCTCTCTCTGTGTAAAAAAGAGAGTGCACTCACAATGTTCTCCAAGGAGCTGAAAAGCTTATTGGGCGGAGCTCCTCCCTTTGCTGCGTCTCTGCAGGAAGCAGGAAACAGGAAAGCCAGAAGAGAGCTAGCTAGCCCAGCTATGCTGACTCAGGAATTCTGGGAGTTGAAGTCCATGAGTCATAAAAGAGCAGAGGTTGCCTACCCCTGAGCTTGTTGGAGAACAGCTTGAAGCCAGCTTACCAGGTGAGCAGCAGATAGGAGAGAGGGAGAGTGGGGGGGAGAGAAAGAGAGAGAGGGAGGGAGGGAGAGAGAGAAAGAGGAAAGAGAGAGAGAAAGAAAGAGTGGGGGAAGAGGACTGGCAGACCAAGGGCAGATAGAGAGAGAGGGAGGGAGGGAGGGAGAAGAGAGACAGAGAGAGAGACTCTTTTGACATCTAAAATGAAGATAACACTGCATATATCTTTTTTATCTCTGTGTATGTATACACACACACACACACATATATACACACACACACATATATATATATGTAGGTCTTTGGTTCTTCGGGTTTTCTCCCATGTAGAATTTGAAGTGTCTTGGCGACATTTCGACGAAGTCCCATTCGTTATCTTCAGGCTGGTGCTTTCGGCTTCGTGCTTCTAGCAGCAATGTGTGATTGCAGCTGTTTCTTCCTTTTAACTGCCAGTGGGGGTTTGAACTGATTGGCTGGGAGCTCGTCTGTGTTCTTATTGGGTGGAGGTGTGTTCTGATTGGTTAGGGGCTTGGCTGTGCTCTGATTGGATGAGGGGTTGGCTGTGCTCTGATTGGCTGGGGGAGTGTTCTGTTTGGGTGGGGGCTTAGTTGTGCTCAGGTTAGTCTGAGTTACAGGGGGATTAGAGATGGTGAGCTGCATAGCTGTTTGGCTTCGTGGTCGTGCCTCATCTTCATGGTGGGTGTCAGTTTGCTTCATGTATGGATTGGAGGGGTTTAAGGTGGCTAATGATGCAGCTGTGGTCTGGCTTCTGGTTTGTGGTCGTGCCTCATCATCGGTGTGGGTTTGGGTTTGCTTTTTGCCTGGATGTATGGTTTGACATCCTGTGTGGTTTTTGTGAATGTAGGTCTGGTGTTATGGACTCGTTTGTCAATGAGGGCGGGTTTCCAATGGCTCCCTAGGACACACCATCTACTAGAAGAAAACACACACAAGCCGCTATCTGCACGCACTCTCACACCACCACCCAGCACAGATCAACTCCGTAGCCAAGACACTCATCTCCAGAACCAAATGCCTAGCTGATGAACAACACCTAAAAACCGAACTACACACTCTCACTAATGTACTAACATCCAACGGATTCCAAAGAAATAAGATTTCCAACTTAATCCAAAAAGAAACTCCCACTAAAATCCAAGACAGAGAATAAGAAAACGGCAAAGCCCTCCTCCCATACATAAAAGGCACCACAGACAGAATCAGCAAGATCCTGCACAAACATAAATCAAAACAGCATTCTGCACAAACAGAAAAATATCCACCATCCTAAGAAACCCCAAAGACAAAATTGAATTAGAAAATCAAGGAGTATATGAAATCCCATGTACTGCTTGCCCCACCACATACATCGGAGAAACCAACAGAAGAATAAGTGCGCGCATTGAAGAACACAAAAACTCAGTCAAAAAAGAGGAACCAACTTCTTCCCTGGTCCAACACCTTAAAGCCACAGGACATGAAATTGATTTCAAAAAGACCAGAACTATCGCCAAAACTGAACACTTTAATAACAGAATAATCAGAGAAGCCACCAAGATAGAAAAACGCCCTCACAGCATGAACAAACGAGATGATACCTCCCGCCTACCAGCCATTTGGAAACCCGCCCTCATTGACAAATCAATGGGACTTCGTCGAAACGTCGCCAAGACACTTCAAATTCTACGTGGGAGAAAACCTGAAGAACCAAAGACCTACATACACACACACACACACACACACACACACATATGTAGGTCTTTGGTTCTTCGGGTTTTCTCCCACGTAGGATTTGAAATGTCTTGGCGACGTTTCGACGAAGTCTCATTCGTCATCCTCAGTTAAAAAGGAAGTTAAAAGGAAGAAACAGCTAAAATCTCACATTGCTCCTAGAAGCAGAAGCCGAAAGCACCAGCCTGAAGATGACGAATGAGACTTCGTCGAAACGTCGCCAAGACACTTCAAATTCTACGTGGGAGAAAACCCGAAGAACCAAAGACCTACATACAAACACCCGCGAAAACCTCAGAAAACACACACACACACACACACACACACACATATATATACATACACACACACAAACACAGACAACACACACACACACACACACACCTATAATAAAGATAAAAAAGGATATATGCAGTGTTATCTTCATTTTAGATATTAAAAGGGTTTTGCGGCTCCCGGTGTTTTGTTTTCGGTGGGAAACGGGTCCAAGTGGCTCTTTGAGTGTTTTGGGTTGCCTACCCCTGAATCAGTGGAACAACTTGCCTCCAGAAGTTGTGAATGCTCCAACACTGGAAGTTTTTAATAAGAGATTGGACAACCATTTGTCTGAAATGGTATAGGGTTTCCTGCCTAAGCAGGAGGCTGGACTAGAAGACGTCCAAGGTCCCTTCCAACTCTAATTCTAATTTTAATACTTATCGCCCAGTTCCGGAATTCTGAAAGCTGCATACCTCTCCTAGTTAAATAACTTCATTTTGGATGCTTGGCAACTGCCGCTCCTTTATGGCAATTGCAGTATTCCATGGTCATGTGATCATGATTTACAGTGTTTTTGGTCTGTTTCCAGAAAAAGAACGCCCACCGGACTGAACTGCTTAATGCCCCCCAGAAAATAAGTCATAAAAACGGGTCTGGTGAGGTGAGTACCTCAATTTATGACTGTCATCAATAACTATTATTTTCTCCCCTAGGTGCCTATGACAAACAATATTTCAGGCAGCCTTTAGAAGCCAAGTATAGTGAGTCTACAAAAACAATGTCAGCATAGGAGGAAGAATGTGTTGTTACATAAATACTTTTGCAACAATTTATTTCTCTTCAAGTCACTGTTGTAAAGAACATTTTTCTGCATGTATGGAGATATGTAACAAAAGCTTATTGTAGCACTGTAGAAATTCATTCCATCCACCCACCTATCACTTGCTTTAAATAAGAAAATGAAATTTAGAAGACAATGGAAAATACCTGACTTTGTGCAAAAAAGAAAAAAGAAAGATTTTCATACACTGTAAAGGAAGATGCTATAAAAAGGGGGCTGTTCGGAATTAGGAAAGATCATTATAAAAGCATTATAATACTTTGATTCATGAAGCATAACATTACCAATATTTATGAAAGACCTAAAGATTCATTTGTTTTCTATGTCCATTTTCTGTTTTATTAATTCCAGGTTTGATTAATGTTGATTTTTATTGCTGCTCTGCAATATAAGCAAATTTGAGAAGGACTGCAATGGGAAGGCTTATTAAAGCTGTTTAGTTAAATGGCATGGCTCATCAGCAGAGCTCAGTTAGTGTCACCTCTAGGCTTTCAGCATCTTTCCTCAACTGCTTTGGCACACTCCTGTCTACTAAGCCAAGCTAATCTTAATGCTTTTTTGGCTTGTTCCTAACTGCAATTAGCCTATGCTGTGGGGAAGCATAATTTCTGCACTCTCTCATTCTCTCTCTCCATCTTATTTGTAATTCTGCATGGATTTGCTTCTCCCTTCAATAAGGTTTTATTAATTCTGGACAACTTTAGAATAAAAAAATTAACCCATTTTAAAATTTAAGTTATTTTTGCAGTTGATGTATGAGGGTGTGCATATGTTGCAGACATAGGGAAGGCCACAGGTTGTCTGGATATTGTTAGCATTTGCTGATTTTTACTGGCAAAGTAGTAGGAATCTTATGAAAGCAATTAACCCTGGAGAGTTATCAAGAATGACATTAGTTTCTTCAAATTTCATACTGCATATAGCTTTGGTGATACTGATACCTCTTTTATCATTCTGACTAATGTCTATAAAGGGTATTGAAATCTTTTGCTGTGATGAAACTATAAAGCAACCAAATTTTGTTCCAGCAGTTCTAGTGTGCTTTAAAAGATTCAATATTGTAAAGATGAGTAATTTTAAAATATATTTCATGTGATGAAAGAATTTGCTTTTTGGTAAACAATGACATTTCTTTGTTAGTTCTTGCAACTACCTCTTTATCAATCCACAATCTCTAAAATTGCTCACTGAGATAAGGAAGTCCATCCAAGATCATGAAATGGAGAATCAGTAAAGCTAGAAATTCAATAAAGATTGATAAATCAGGCTGATTTTAGTTGCAAATGTCAAATTTAAATACACATGCATAGTATTTTATGAAAAATCCAATTATTCTTTTTCCTTTGCAACCAGTTAATACAGGAAAAGAATCCTGTGTATGAAAGCCAACTAAATTATACACAGAATCCTGTGTATAAAAGCCAAGCTATAATTACTTAGATATTTTTTCCGAAAAACATTTAAAACAATTATGCTACTGTCATAAATGACCCTTTATATTTCATTAATTAAATAATGGAATTATTTTGTAAACCTATACCAGGAGTCGGCAACCTGCGGTTCTGGAGCCGCATGCGTCTCCTGCGGCTCCCAGCCACGTGCAGTGCCAAAAAAATAGGACTAAAAAAGTTGAACCAATCAATTCAAACTTCTCATGCAAGAAGTTTGAATTGATTGGTTCAACTTCTTTGGTTTGTGGGACGCTGTTTGCCATGAGCTCGACATAGACGGGAGGGGGGGAAGACAGCTCCGGAGGGAGACTGCCCTGTAACCAGAAGACGGCGGTCCGAGCGGAGCAGCACGGAAGACCAAACGGTCAGCATAGAAAGCTCCAGCGTTGCTGTGATCAAGGCTTGGCCTCCGCGGCCCAGTTTCGCACCCCGACGACCAGCTGGATTGGCTTTCACTGCTCCAGCCCGGGGACGCCAGCAGCATAGAAAGTGGTTTGGCGGTGCTGCAGTGGGCGGGGTGTCCTTGTAGCGAACAACTTGGGCCCAGATATTTCCTGCGGCTCGCGGCTCGGGACCGGAGACACCGGTGGCGCACAGCTTGGACTGTCAGCATTGCCATGGGACCACCCCCTGCAGTGCCAGTTAATGTGGCATGCTCCCAGCAGTGAAAAAGGGGCCTGAGCGGCGGCGGAACAAGATGCTGGGCAGCACGAACTGAGCACGGTCTTGATAAGCAACAAGCCAAGGCCCCGCATCCCTCCTGCCGCCACTTAGTTCATGCTGCCCAGTGTCTGCCTACCTGCTTGCAGGCCTCTGTGCTCCTTCCCCAAAGCACGCAATTGCTCAGAGCCCATCCCAAAAGGTGCTGCTTCCCTGGCAGGAGCCAAGTTTGCAAGCCTCGTTGGCAAGCCGGGAAAACTGAAGATCTGGAGGGTTCCCTCCTGCTGTGGAGCTTCAGTGCCTGGCCCTGGGCTGATGGGGGAGGCGGTGGGGGGTATCTGGGGCCTAAAAAGTCCTCCAGGACAGGCTCGGGACTGACCCTCTTTCCCTGGCTGCAGGAGAAGAGGAGGTGCAGGCTCTCCACCCGGGCGGGCAGGCGAGCAAAACCCCGAAACCTTTTGAGTTTGTTTGCAAAGAAGTAGTGAAAACCGGTCTAGCTGGTCGTCGGGGTGCGGAACTGGGCTGCGGACGCCAGGCCTTGCTCACCGGCAATGTGGAGCCTCCCACACCAACCAGTAGGTCTTCTGTGCTGCTCCGCTGGGACCGCCGGCTTCTGGCTGCGTGGCTGCATCCCTCCGGAGCTGTCTTTCCCTCCCCCCGGGCCATGCGCCATCAGCGTCTTCTCTTTGCAAATGAACGCAAAAGGTTTTGGGGTTTTGCTCACCCGCCAGCCCGGGTGGAGATCAGAGTTGGTGGCTCTAATGTCCTACTATTGTTGGCTGCAATCCTATCTCCCTGTTTTGTCCAACCGATTGCAAGCCAAGCACTGCCTGGTTCCGAATTAATAGTTTGGGGGGCGCGAAGCCCACTGAACTGTGTAATCCCAATGACCGAGCTGACTTTGCAGGAGCTTCCATCGGATTGGAACTTTCCTGTCTGACTGAGCTCAGTTTAGGCAGGGCCGTTCTTAGTGTGGGGTTCACATGTTAGTTAGTGGGGCTGACTAGTTCTCTGGCAAGGGTGCCGCGCTCCGGCCTTCCTCCAAAGCGCCATCCTCAGAGGGGTAGTCCAAGGCACCACTTTTAGCCGGCTCCTTTGGCATGGCCCCAATTCTGCTCTGGGGAAATGAGGGCAGGGCGGGGCAGCGCTGCCTATCTCAGTCACGTGGAAGGCCTTGTAAACACCACCAGATAGCTCCGCAGTTGCCACCGCCAGGGGAGATGAGCAGGCTGTTGCTCCCGCGCTTGCCTTCCCGCTACTATGGAAAATAGCCTGGTCCGTGCCTTTGGGGCCTCAGCCTCCAGCAGCCCCGCCGTGCCCAAGACAAGCCTCCCCTGCTCGCCGTTTCAGCAAAGGGGGAGAGCAGTCTTTTCTGAGGGGAGGAGAAGCCAGGATGGCAGAGCCATCTATACCAGAGCTGGTCACGGGCAGGGCCGGTGCATGTGTCGCCTTAGGTTCCACTCTTCAATCAAGCCCCGTTACATATGTATGCTTGTGCGCAGGTTTTTGTGCGCAGGGGTTTTTTTGTGAGGGAAATGGGTCCAAGTGGCTCTTTCACCATTTTAGGTTGCCGACCCCTGACCTATACTGTATCACTTTAAGAATCAGATGACTATCCTGTGATTAGTTTGATGTTCATGTGGATCTCATGGAGAACAGCTATAAAAATCTCTTTCCTCTCCCAATCTTTAGCTGTTTCTTCAAAATTGACAGCACAAAAATTTTATTGCTAGTTTTTGTAATTCAGTCCATAAATGTTTTTTGCATGCAAATTTTCCCCCTGAAACCTTTACATATTCATGTCTCTGGATTGTGAACCATTGGTTATTGCTTCATTGGTTCAGAGTGATTGCCCTCAGAAGCTACTGACAGCACATAATTATTCCAAAGCGTTTTTAAGATTCTAAATATTTTACCCTTCATCAATTAATAGGCTTATCTAAATACAATTCCAAAATTTCTGCTATTAATTCCTTCCTTCCCTCAGTATTAAAGTAAAGAAATTAACCTAATATTTTTCCTGAAGCTCCCTACTATGGTATTCCCTACATACTTAAATGTAAAATACTTAGCACATTTTTTAAAAAATCATTAAATTATGGCAAAAGATACTAAACTCAACTCTATTTAATTTTAAATAGAGATAAAATATAAACTTTTCTCCCTCTATTTTATTTATCTATAATAATGTTTGAGATTTCTAGGCTTATATGAGCTTATGTGCATTTTAAATTACCCTTCTAATAGTTATGTCTAATCTTGCTAAGAAACAGATAAAATATTTAAGTAAAGTTCAGGTATGTCGTGACATCCAGAAAGCTAATCTTTTCAACTGTATTTTGCATGCTTGAGAATTCTGAATTTGTAAGGCAAACTGGGCCATAATGCATATCTCAAACATTTCCTCTGCTTTATCTATTCATGCTAATGTGAAATATGTGTCAATCTAAAAAGCTATGTGACATGGAGAGTTCATTTAAAAATGCATTTTAAAATATCTTACATATCATACATATTTCTTTTAAATACATGCTTACTATTTACAATCAATATCTAACTTCATTGTTTGCATCTGAATATGGTTTAAGGGTTACATAAATTGATAGAAAAATATTGCATCAGCCATTATACTAAAAATGTGCTGGAACTGATTACCTCATATCTAGTTGACAATCTGTCAGTTCACTCACATTCACACACTCACCTTTGCAAATCTATAGGATTTTTAAAATGCAAAATAAAAGGGCATATTTCAAATTTTTTTAATTGACCTATTCAATATTTCCATGATCATGCACCATTATTAAATACGAAAGCAAGGCCTCAACTACTTCTGCTGATCTTACTTCTCCAAAACCATGATGGTGCTTGGTTCTAATGAGCTACAGAATTTGAAGTCTGCAATTCAATAAAATTCAAAGAGTAGAAAGCAAAGGTACAACAATACCAATTGTTAAAAAAATCTTCAAATGCTTTTCTGTAATTAGGTCTCTGTAACATCTCTCATACCTTTTAAACTCTGTATCTTCTCTGAAACAATACAGATATGCCAGATAAAATATGGCAAAATGGTATGGTCTCAGGAGGTACTTGTCAATAAAAAAGAAATTTGATCTTTAAAGAAAAAATACATATCTATAATCACTTTTCAGTAGAAGCTTGAAAAATGCCTTTACTTTTTTCACATGTAGATTAGTAGGATTTCAATCACAATATTACTAATTCAGATTCCCTAATTAAGCTTAAATTTTGGGGATAAGAAATGTTTAACACTACATATTCCAATGTGACTGGTATAGAAAAAGAATTAAAATTAAAATTATTGTTAGAATATATACTATAATATTTATGTCAAGCATAAGAGAAATGATGGAATTGAATTTTATAAAATTATAATCTTAACAAAATCTGGAATTCTAACAGTGCAATTTTATAACTATTTAAAATTAAATTCAATTAAATTCAATGAGACTTTTTTTTTGAACAAAAAGATTTTTGGTAAAAGTAAAAGCTTTCCTCAAATGATGACCTCTTAAACATGTGGGAAACAGACTATAAGAAATGATTTTCTGAAGAAAAAGTATACCAAACTTCAATATTTAAAATGCCAGTGTTTTTTATAGCAGACATATACATTTTAAATTATATTTTAAAGAAATACTATTTCATAAAACATTTTTAAAAATTACTAATAAGTCCAAGAATTTTGATTGCTTTCCTAATTTTCAGTAACAGAACATAATTGTTCTCTATTTAGTCTGATTTTGAAATGCACTATTATCTCCTATTAAGAAAACTGAGAAGGGAACAGGAACTCACATTATTCTAACTTTTTTCTCTCAAAAGATCTTTTTAAAACAAAACAAACCTAAAGACCTTAATCCTTAACCCCCTCCCCCCTTGTTTTTTTGTAAAACATGTTCAGAGATGCTGGCAATGCAGCTAGGCTTAAACCCAGAGTGCACTTGCTTTTTTTTATTATTGTTGTTTAACATTGAAGGACTAGGGCTGGTGCACCACAGAAAAGCCATGGCAATGGTATTCTTTGGTACTTGTGTAATTCATTCTTTTAAGAAAAGGAAATGGAAAGAAAGATTGGACTTCAGGTCTTTGATCATTTGAACAACACTAGATCCTTAACCTGGGCCTCAAACTTCTCAGGCCAGACAAAGGAGGACTAGGCCTCACAGACTGGGCCTAGATTCCTGGCTGAACAAAACCTTTGGTTGCCTCACAGTGTGACAGCCTGGGAAAGGCCCACCTCAGCAGGATGGGAGATGCCCGCTCTGCCCTTTGATCTTTCATTTAAACTGCCCATAGCCCAGGTCAGGGATTTTAGAGTGCACATCCCCAATGGCAGAGGGGAGCAGGTCAAGAAGAGTGGAGCTCTACCCAGTCTAAAAAATCTTCCACTCTTTTCTTTGGCCAGTTTCACATGACTTACCTTGCATTGTACAGCATTAAATCCACACTTAAAATGGAATGTGACATTACATGGTACAATGGAGTCAATAAATGGCATTCTTCAGAGCTCTTGTAACAAAATCAATCCTCTTAAGTGGGTAAAAGAATGAGGTTAGAAAATATTTCTTGTTTACTACTCTATGCAAGAAACTGTATACATTTTCCAATCTCATTCTCATTACTACTGTCTTTGTACTCTTTTATTGCTGAAGACTCAAATGGGCTTTACAAATGTTTAACATAAGTGTCCAATCTTTTCTTCCTCCCTCCCGTATAATGTTTTATTTAGACTGAACACAATACCACTTGAAATTCAAAAGTTCCAAACTTCTAAAAAAACCCTTTTCACAATGAATGTTCAAGTTAATGTATGCAAAACATGGGCACACAATTAGTTCATTTTTTTTTTGCCTATTAATTCTTTGGCTTGCTTATGAGCATGTGGAAAGGAAACATTAGCTACTACCGGTATGTACAGCAAGGTGATAAATACTAGAACCAAAAATGAGGTCACTATCATCCTAGATAAATGTAGAACAATAATATCTGATTATACCTATAAACTTGATCCAGTAGACAACCTGAGAATTAGATCAAGCAAAACTAGAAACAAACTGAGATCACAATAAATGTTCTGTGTGCAGAGAGTTAAATGTGGTTGGCATACATTTGGTAGGCTAAGTTAATTTTCAAGAACAACCTCCCCCTATGCCTGAAAAAGTTTTAACCAGTGTGTGCTACCTGCTCTAACATATGCCAGCAAAACATGCACATTACCTTTGCAATTGATAAAAAAAAGCTATGAGTGGTGCAAAGAACCATGGAATGATACATGCTCAGCATTACAGGGCAAGATAGAAAGACCTGCACATGGATTAGACAATAAGCAAAGGTATACAATATAATGAAAAGAATAAAAGAATTGAAATGAAAATGGGCTGGTCATATAGCAAGAAGAACTGATGGCAGATGGATTAAGGCAGTCATAGAATGAATTCCATTTGATAAAAATGTCCACAAAAAAAGACCTAAAACAAGATGGAGTGACAATATCTGCCAGTATTGCGGGCCCAATTGGAAAAAGAAAAGACTATACTGCTTGGAAACATGCAGAAGAGACCTTCATCCTGCAGTGAATAGGATGATGTAGAGCAGCGGTTCTCAACCTTTTTCAGGCTTTGACACCGACTTGCGCCGTGCATGCACGGCATGACAGCCCGCACCGCGCATGCACGGCACGACGGCCTGCATCGCGCATGCACGGCACGACGACCTGCATTGCGCATGCGCGCTGCAATGCCCCACATTATGCATGCCTGGCGTGCCAGCCCGCATTGCACATGTGCGGCGTAATGGCCTGCATCGCGCATGCGCGGTGCTGCCCCCTGCGCCGGCCGAGGGGAAAAGGGGAAAAAATGGCGGACTGCATTGTTTGGCGACCCCCGTGAAATGGTTGTTCGACCCCAAATGGGGTCGCGACCCACAGGTTGAGAACCGCTGATGTAGAGAGTATGAGGGTCGAGGAGTTAGTGTTTCTCAATGTCTAATGAACATTGATCATTTGGATAATAAGCTGGTTTATTCCTACATTCCATGTTGCAGATAATTTTGTATCCCAATTCATCCTACATATCTTGGATGATGATGATGATAATAATAATAATAATAATAATAATAATAATAATAATAATAATAATAATAATAATAATAATAATAATAATAATAAGACCAAACTGGCCTACAAGAAAGACCAAATGAAGAACAGAATAGAGGCATGGGAAGACAAAGCACTACATGGCCAGTATATTAAAAAAATAGTTAGGAAAGCAGATAATAAAAAGACCTGGCAATGGCTAAGAGCAGGAAAATCGAAGAAAGAGACTGAGGGACTAATTCTGGCTGCACAAGACCAAGCCTTAAGGACAAATGCATATAAAGTCAAAATTGAGAAGACAGCAACAGACACTAAGTGCCGCCTATGCAAAAAAGCTGAAGAAACAGTAGACCACTGGTAAGCTGCTGCAAGAAGATTGCACAGACTGACTACAAGCAGCGGCATGACAAAGTAGCAACAATGGTGCATTGGAAGATCTACAAGAAATATTTGCCTGTAAGCAAGAATTGGTGGGATCATAAAATAGAGAAAGTCATAGAAAATGATAAAATTAAACTGCTCTGGGACTTCAGAATTCAAACAGATAAGCACCTGCAATATAACACCCCAGACTTAACAACTGTCAATAAGAAAGACAAAAAAGTCTGGATAGTGGACGTGGCAGTGCCTGGAGACAGCAGAACAGACGAGAAAGAACTGGAGAAGATAACAAAATACAAAGACCTACAAATAGAAATAGAAAGACTGGCAAAAGCAAGCAAGGTAGTACGAATAGTAATAGGCGCCTTGGGTGCAATCCCAAAACAACTGGAGCACCACTTGAACACCATTGGCATTGACAAATTTGCCATTAGTCAATTGCAAAAGGCGGCCTTACTAGGAACTGCTTCCATCCTGCGACGATATCTGTAATAACATCAAACATCCACATCTGCCTATCCCAGGTCCTTGGTAAGAACTCGATAGGTAGACAAAATGCCAAATCCAGTCTGAACATCTGGCTGACTGTGCGATGATCCATAATAATAATAACAACAATAATAATATCAGGAGAAAAGCATTATAGAAAATTGAAATGCCTTATGTGTCATTGGATTAACCTTTTGAGTATCTGTAGTTCATGCATTTTTTATTACATTATGTAGTTATTAATAACTATGGCTGTATTAATATTATATGCCAGTTTCAAGATAAAAATAGATTTAACAGCTCCGTGGGGTTAGCTAAGGAGTTAAGGAGATGGGGTCATATTCATACATGACACAATTGATATAATCTTGTCCTAGTAGCATAGCTTGAGCTATTGTAGGTCTTTTAATCATCCTCTAAGACAGTGGTTCTCAATCTTCCTAATGCCGCGACCCTTTAATACAGTTCCTTATGTTGTGGTGACCCCCAATCCCCCATCCAGCTGGCCAGGGGGTATCAAAAACTTGACCAAAAAAAGAGGAAAAAAATGGGAAAGTATAGGTAGTCCTCGACTTACAACAATTCGCTTAGTGACCGTTTGAAGTTACAACAGCACTGAAAAAGCGAATTATGATCATTTTTCACACTTATGATTGTTGCAGCATCCCCAGGGTCATGTGATTTACATTCGGATGCTTGACAACTGATTTATACTTATGACGTTTACAGTGTCCCTGGGTCACGTGATCAATGGCCAGGGGGTGTGGCCAGCTGATCACTCAGGTTGCAGAGTGCCTGTGGGGGAGAATCTGTGGGTCTCTGGGATGGGATTGGGATGGGTACCTGTCTTCCTTCCCTCCCTTATCTCCCCTTGTCCCTTCCTTCCTTTTTTTTCTTCCTTTCCTTCACCTCCCTCTTAGTCTCTTCTTCTTTCCCTCCCTCTCCCATTGTCCCTTCCTTCTTTTCTTCCTTTCCTTCACCTCCCTTAGTCTCTTCCTCCTCCCCTCCCTCTTTCCCATTGTCCCTTCCTTCCTTCTTTCCTTCTTTTCCTTCACCTCCCTTAGTCTCTTCCTCCTTCCCTCCCTCTTTCCCATTGTCCCTTTCTTCTTTCCTTCCTTTCCTTCCCCTCCCTCTTAGTCTCTTCCTCCTTCCCTCCCTCTCTCCCCTTGTCCCTTCCTTCCTTCCTTCCTTCCTTCCTTCCTTCCTTCCTTCCTTGTCCCTTCCTTCCTTCCCTCCCTCCCTTCCATTGTTCCTTCCTTCTTTCCCTCTCTCATTGTCCCTTACTTCCCTTCCTCTTTGTCCCTTCCTTCCTCCCCCCCTCTGTGCCCAGAAAGGGACAAGGGGAGGGGGACAGGCTGCCATCGTGGCTGATAGCGTTGCTGCTGGTGGCCATGGTGACATGCCAAATCTGCCTGTGCACAGGCAGAGGCAGAGGAGAGCTCCGCCCAGCTCACTTGCTTAGCTTCATCAGAAAACATTCCGCTTGCTAAGTTAGCAGAAGCGCCAGAATCAGTGCCGGGCTACAGCTGATTCACGCTTCTGCTAAATTAGCAAGCCATGTTTTCCAGCAAGTTTGCTGGGCAGGAGCTAGGGAGAGCTGCTACAGCTGATCTGCTTCTGGGCTGCTCTGCAGAAGCGCAGATCAGCTGTAGAGGCTCGCCCTGATCCTGTACAAGAGGGAAGGAAGGAAAGACGGAAGGGACAATGGGAGAGGGAGGGAAGGAGGAAGAGACCAAAAGGGAGGGAAGGAAAGGAAGTTCCAGCCAGTAGAGGCTTGGCAGCCCGGCTGCCAAGTAACAGAAGAGCGCAAAGCCAAGGAGAAGAAGGTGGTGGTATCCTCCCAAAGGGGGCTCCTTTTCTCCACCCCTTCCCTGGGTTTGTGGGGAATTTCTCATCATCAACGCTGACAGGTGCTCCTTCGAGCCTACCGTGAGCTTTCTCGCCCCCTTTGCTTCTCCTCCCCCACTTTCATGAGGATTGTGGCACCCTTGGGAAGCCGATCGTGCTTTGAAACTTAGCAGAGGAGGAGGAGTCCCTTCCTCCTTCCTCTCTCCCTGTCAAGCCCCGGCGGGCTCGACATGAACAGGCGGAGGAGGAGTCAAGGACCGGCGGGGTGGCAAAGGAGACCAGCGGCTGTTGCCACACCTCCCGGCTGACAAGCGCAAATTTGGGGGTCACCAGCTGACGGGTGCAGGAGTTGGGTGCTGCGATGGCCTCCCCTTCGCTGACCTGCGTACATGAGAAGAAGTCAATCCGGTTGCTGCACAATGAGTCTCTGGGGAGGGCGGGGCCTTGCTCTGCGCCTGCGCTCTTCATGCGCCCCCTGCAGGGCACATTTGGTAGAGTTCGTGCAGACTGCCGCCAAGCAGCATATTTTCCACAAACAAGTGAGGTGGAGCGGAGGGGGGAGGCACCACCGTGGGCAGGGGGGGAGAGAAGGTGGTTGACAAGCCCTGCCTAAGACCATCGGAAATATGTGTTTTCTGATGGTCTTAGGCGACCCCTGTGAAAGGCTTGTGCGACCCCCAAAAGGGTCACGACCCACAGGTTGAGAACTGCTGCTCTAAGACCTTCCAACATTAATATTATTCACCAAGTAGTCACTGGTAACTGATTCAGGGAAAAAAATGACATATATTCTGAATATACAGAAAATATATACAGAAAAAATATTCACAGTATGAATCAGTATATTACTCAGATGCCATTACACAGACATAATGAAAAAGTAAATAGTTTCATAATAAAGGTACCTTTATCCAGGCCCAGTTTAAGGGAGTCAGGTGCATTTACAGCTGCATTCAGTGCTGGAAAAGTTGGGACTTCAGTATTAATCTGAAGTAGGCTATGTGTGAGAGAGGACACAAAAAGTAATGGCTGTCAGTCTCTAACCTTTCTATATTGGTGGCTTGGAGGGAAAGGAAAGGGGAGGCATGGGGCCGCGTGCGCACATGCGATGCAAACAGGTGCAGCGTGAGTGCCCGTGCAATGCTGGGGACAGAGCTAGTGCCTCTGTGAAACTGGGTGCAGTGCTAGCACCCACACAATGCTCAGGGCAGGGCTAGCACCTGCATGATGCTTGGGGCAGTGCTATTGTGAGTGGAGGAGTGCATGCACATGTGTGCACACTGGCCAGCCATTCACACGGCCTGGTAGCCAAGAGGCCACAGCCCGGTAGTGGGCTGTGGCCCATAGGTTGGGGACCCCTGGTGTAGATGTCTGCCTTGAGCGACTGGTTTTTGGGTAAGAGATTTATTAATTAACTAATGCAGCTTCATGTTAGACAGTGCATAGATTGATTTTTTTGAGGTTCCATTGGTTCATGGAGCTCTGTTGGCCAACAGAAAGATTGGGCTGAGTGGATTTTTTTTTTCTGGGAAACCTGATTTTCTCTTGAAACTAATCCAACTCTATTAGCTGCCCTATTGATAAATCAGCAATTGGGTAAATTTCTTAAATGGGATTTTAGTGTATGATGGTTTTTATGATTCCGTATCTTACATGTTTTTCTATATACTTATTTTTAGTTCAGAAATTCCTTGTGGAGTATATAGTTTACCACCTGATTTCAAAGGAATTCATCCAAAAAATTGTGATACATGTTTTTGAGCATGGCAAGCTTGGACTGGACATACAAATTTCTTAAATTGATCGTGATGCAATATACTGTATATCAGCGGTTCTCAACCTATGGGTCGCGACCCCATTTGGGGTCGAACGACCGTTTCGCGGGGGTTGCCGGACACCGCAGTCCGCCATTTTGTTTTTTGTTGTTTTTTTGGGCCGCGCGTGCGCTGCACATGCGCGGTTTGGGCCGTCGCGCGTGCACCGCGCATGCGCGGATTGGCCCGCTGCGGTCCGCCATTTTGTTTTTGTTTTGTTTTTGTTTTTTTTGTCGCGCGCGCACCGCGCATGCACGGTTTGGGCCATCGCGCGTGCGCCGCGCATGCATGGATTGGTCCATCGCGGTCCGCCATTTTGTTTTTGCTTTTTTATTTTTTCCGTCGCGCTGCGCATGGGCGGGGCAAGTGGGGTCTCAACCTGAAAAAGGTTGAGAACCACTGCTGTATATGCAATATAGCACCATCAATGTGCAAAATATTTTACAAGAACAAGAACAAAGATCTTATTCTGAAAAGCTGAGTCTAAAATTTCACAAAGAGGGAAAATGGAAGCAGAGAATTTTTCTCTTCCCTTTTAAGTGCATGCATTTAGGGTCAAATGATGCCACCCTAAATATATCATTAACAACCATGCGATAAATGTGTTTTGGAATTTAATAGTAGGTTCACATACACACACAATTTTTGACAAGACTTCAGTGTTGCCATCCCAATAAAAAACAAATGATCTTTGGCTCCATTGCTATTATTCTTGGAAAAAAGCATCCATTGGTTCCATATGAACTACAGATTTAGGCAAGATGAAAGGATATAAAAATATAGACATGGATGTCTATCATGAAGAAAATAGAAAAGCAACACTTATCTTCTAAAGTTTCTAGATGTTCTCTTTCATATTACAAATTCCTCTCATATAAATTTATCAGAAAGAAAGCAGATATCCTGTCAACAATACAAATCAAAACAGTACTGATATTTCTTTATCTGAGGGTGACATACAGAGTTATCATTCATCAACATGATATAACTGAATATGTGGACATAAAACAGCAACTCAGGCATGTTATTTTGGCAACACAGTGAGAGAATGCAGTATACCTTTCCTTTTACTATGTGATGTAGTCCTTAAAAGTTGGTCTCCTGCACTTGCTATTGATTTTTAAAAGTCTTCACAAATATTATTAATCTAATGGTTAATATCAGTGATTAATCCAATACTACCTAGAGTAGGGGTGTCAAACTCAATTTCACTGAGGGCCGCATCAGCATCGTGGTTGCCATTGGGGGTGGGTAGGTGTGGCTGGCATGGGTGTGGTCTACTGGGTGGGCATGGCCAGCTCCATGTCACGCACGTCGGGCACTTGTGCGGGCCTGGGCAGGAATGAGGCGCATCCGAGGGTGGGGAAGGGTAGGTGGGAAGAGGGCGAGCGCCAGGGCACGGTCCACTGGAGGAGCCTCACTGAGCCTCAGGCTGTGCATGGGGCTGCTGGACAGTGGCATGGACTGCCCAGAGCCCTGGGCAGCAGAGGTCAAGTGCCCAGCCCGGCCCTTGAGCTCCCACGGCACCAGGACCCCACAGCCCTGCCTAGCCTAGCTGCACTTCCCTGAGGGGGGGTTGCACTTATCTCCTCCTCAATGCTGCTGCTGCTGTGCTCACTCTCCTTGGCCAGGTTGCTCATGGTGGGTGCAGGAGGACAAAGTGTGTGGGTCAGAGGGTGGCCCTCTCCCTCTCAATGTGAGAAAACCTGGCTTTGTAACCAAAGCACCCTCAGCAATAGGATGGGAGGCCACCAGGGGAAGGCAAAAGGGCAACAGGGCTGCTGGTGGCCAAGTGCTAAAGCAGGACTTCCCTCAGACCCTCCCTCCCTCTTATTCCAATCTCCTTCCTTCCTTCCCTCCCTCCCTCCTTTCCTTCCTTCTCTTTCCTTCCTCCCTCCCCTTCTTCCTTGCCTCCCTCCTTTTCATTCCCATCTCCTTCCTTCCTTCCCTTACTTTTTTCCTGTTTCCCTCCCCACCTTCCTTCCCTCCTTCTCTCTGTGCCCAGGAAGGGACGAGGAGAGGGGAGAGGCTGGCAGCACTTCTCTCAAAGAATAAGAGTTGGAAGAGACCTTTGAGGTCTTTAGTCCAAGCCCCTGCTCAAGCAGAGGACATATACCATTCCAGACAATGGAATATCCAATCTCTACTAAAAGCCTCCAGTGATGGAGCATCCACAACTTTTGAAGGCAAGCTCTTCCACTGGTTAGTTGTTTTCACAAGTCCTTAGTTCTAAGTTGGCTTTCTTCTTGATTAGTTTCCATTTATTATTTGCCTTCTGATGCTTTGGAAAATAGGTTGACCCCTTCTTCTCTGTGGCAGCCCATCAAATATTGGAACACTGCTATCGTGTCAGGACCTCTAGTCCTTTTCACTAAGCTAGACATACCCAATTCCCACAAATATTTGTCATATGTTTTAGCCTCCAGCCCCCTAATCATCTATGTTTACCATCCATTTAGACCAGATGGTCTCCCTGGTTTGGTTTATAGAACAGTGGCCACAAGCAGAGCCTTCTCAGAGACAGCCCCCCCATTATAGAACTTTCTCCCAAAGAAAATATGAACAGTGCAACCCTCACCCATTTAGAGGCAACTCCAAACACACTGTTCAGCTAGGCATATGTAAAACAAAAAGACATTTTATGGCCAAATAGCACTACTACCACTATTTTTCTTTCTTAAAATACATACTTTTAATATTGTTTTAAGCAGTGCTAGTGATGCTTTACAATAGTTGCCTTTGAGAGTTTTCTTGTAAACCACCCTGGATTTCTCAGAAACTTTTAGTTTCAAATTAGATGTTGATTTAATAAATTAGGCAGAAGAAACAAATGTTTAAATACATCTAAATCACACAGACCTACTGCCTCCTAGGCGCATACTGCAGAGAAAATAAGGCATTGCATTTCTAGCCAGCATAGTCACAGGATGATGGGAACTGTGGTTCATGAAACCCAAAATATATTAGTTTGGGTAAGGCTGTATTAAATTATAAAAGAGCAGATGAAGTACTTTTGTCTCCGACAAAATAATTTGGGGTGGGGGAGTTAATTTGGCCTTTTAATTTCAACTCACACCAATTCCTAACTTCCCATTCAATCCAAAGAGTTTTATTATTGCCTGGATTTTAGGGAGGGGAGAAGACAAGAATAGACCACAAAGCTAATCTGCAAGTTTGCTCTGTAGCCGCCTGCACACCACCTTCCCGTGTATGTGTATGAGAGACAGAGAGATCCCCTTTTTGTAAGTTTGCTTACTCTGCAACTCCCTGCTGGCTCCTGTCTCTCTCTCTCTCTCTCTCTCTCTCTCTCTCTCTCTCTCTCTCTCTCTCTCTCTCTCTCTCACACACACACACACACACACACACACACACATTAATAAAAAAGAGGAGGGGGGAGAAAGGTGGAAGCTCTCCTTTTTTGTAAAACCTCAGCTTCCTCCTCCTCCTCCTCTTCCACTCCTGACTGGGCCTGACAAGGTTAAGCAGGGAAGGGAGGGGCGAGCTAAAGCAAATGAGCTGCTTCATGCCACCAGCCCAGAGCACTCTCGCTCTTTCGGCTCGCTGTTTCCTGCACGTGCTCCAAGGCACCTTGCTGGGTTGTGGTGGGCCAGTAGGGGCCGGTCCCTTGCCATTTCTGGGACTGCCCCGGGGGGGGGGCAAATCTGGGCCCTCCCCCCTTGTGTTTGACATGTCTTAGAGGAAGGCGAAAACACTAAAAAGGTGACCAACTTTTTTACAATGAAAAGGAGGACACAAATAAATTGAAGAAAAAATATCGTAAATAAAAAAACATTTTATTCATCGCAACAATAATACAGAATACACTATAATATGATAAATGCAAAATAAAAAACATTTGTAACAATAACATTTTATATTGTAATTATGCTTACATGCCACACCTCCGCCCGCAGCCGCCCCGCCAGCACTGCTGCCCTGCTGTGTAGAGTGGGCCCCGTGACTCCCAAAGCACCAGCTGCGCCAGCTCTGGCCCTGGGGGGCAGCCTGCTATCAACACACCCTGCCTGAAGCCGCTCCGCCAGCACTACCGCCCACCCTGCACAGCCCCATGTAAAGCAGGCCCTGCGGCTCCCACAGCACAGGGGGCAGCCGGCCACTGCCGCCCCTCACACCCCCGCCTGCAGCAGCCCCGCTGCCCCTGCCTCTTGTGCCCGCAGCCATTATTGCCCTAGCAGGGCCGAAGATCAAGAGAAAGTTACTGTGGCGTCGCCACTCCAGTCTTCTCCAGGTATCTTCGGGACTAACTAGGAGACAGTGTAGTTGGATAGCAGGGAGGGGTGCAAAGTTCCTGCCAATTCGCCTTCGCTGCAGACAACTTACATATGCAAAATTTGCCAGCCGGGTGTTTTGGCGTGCTCAGCAGCAATTCCTATTGGCTTTCGAAAGCCAATAGGAGTAGCACAGCTCATGCAAAAGTTGAAAAAAAAAACATCAAAAAAAGGTGCCAGAACGCCATTCCGAGCGTTCTATGAGAAAAAAAAGCCCTGCAGATTAGTCTTCAAATATTGAAAAGGAGGACATGTAGGAGGACACTTTTCGACGGAGGACACAAAAGGAGGACTGTCCTCCCTAAAGGAGGACGGTTGGTCACCTTATTAATACAATGTATGAACATTTGTGTTAGTGAAATTATATTCCACTATTTCATTTCCATTTTCTATTCATGACAGTTTTGTCCCAAAATATTCCAGCCTGCTCAGCATAGATTGTCCTGTTCATGTTAGTGGCTGTAATCACTCACATCAAAACCAGTTAAATCTGGAAGATAAACCAATTTGGGTGCAATCTGATCCCAAAAGTTCCCATAGTGCTCGCACAAACTGTTATTAAGATATGATTGCCAGATCCCAGCAGTCCGTAAAAACTGAATTCTTTTTATCTTGTAATTTCTTGCCATTTTAAGATCTCTTCCTCTGAAATAACCAGCAACTACTGAGAACTGAGAGGATTTTATCTATCATACATGCAAATCAAAGTCTTCTTTTTTCTATAACATAAAACTTAAGTTACAGTGGAACATAAGAAAATTAGCAATAGCAATAGGTTTGAATATTATCTGGAAGCAAACTTTATGATCTGTAGTCTTACGGGATCAGAATACTAAAAAACAGTTTAAAAACAGTTCACTATTTGATTGCAAAGCCTTCAGAATAATCAGAGTCTACTTGACTAGCCAAAGTACCTCCTGCCTGAAACATCTCCTGCCTCCTCTGTTCATAAGCTGATCAAGGCTGCACATAGTTCAGCCAGTTCTTTCTTAGCCAACTTCTCTAGCTGATTTGAGTGCCTTTGAGAAAAAGAAACAAAGCAGAAAACCCACAGAAGCATATGTCCATAAAAAAGCAAGCTTCAAGCCTTTGCATAGAAATCTGTGGCTTGCTGTTGCTAGGAGACAACCACAGCAAATTCTCTAGTGGCCAAAGTGAACGACAGTGTAAATGCTTCCTGGTGGCAATGTTGTGTTCCATAAGACTTTGAAAACTTGGCTTTGCTCTCAGGCCTGGGGGGCAGCATGATTGCTGAACCCCTGCCAGTTTTGGGGAAATTGGTATTATTCCATTGTGGTTTTTTTCCCCTTCATTTTGGAGGCACTTTGTGGTGTTATTTTTCTTTTTCAAGACTGTGAATTTTAATACAGTATGTAAACCATGCAGAAACCCTTTCAGTCTAGCGGTCTCTAAATCTTACAAAATAAATATATACAGTAGATAAGTAAACAAATCTAGACACCTTCTAGTGGCCAGATTGTATAGCAATATATTTGGGAATTGCTGCAAGTTAAATTCAATTCAAATGATGTGGGTCAGTGTTGACAAGTAACTTAGTGAAATTCCATCTCCCAAGTTTTAGAGCAGTGAAACCTAAAACATAGACTATGCTATTCTCCCAGGCCAGGAAAAAACAAGAATTAAAAAAGGAGCCAAAACAAGTCTCAAAACAAGCTCAAAACATGTCTGGAAGAGCCCAAGAAAAGAAGAAAGCCCAAAGGAAGCAGAGAATGCTATAAAGCAGGGCAGCTTTCCAAGGCTGAGATCAGCTTTGAATGCCACTGAAAATCTTGGAGCAGTCCAAAAGATCCATATGGAACTTGAGCATGCCTGGACAAGAAATGCAAACTATTTGAACATAGAAACAGAAAGAAATGTGGCACTTACAGGCAGTATGCTACAACCAGTAAAGCAATCCTCAGACATCTCAATGAGCAGCATCATAGTACACAAACACCATCCCATAAATTCTCAAAGAAACTCCATACTCCCAGGAAGAAAGATTGACAGTTAAATCTTCCCTCTCTTCCCATGTCTCAACATCTCTAGCACTTTCTGGGCACATCTGCCACCCTGGGAAGTCCACATGCTCAAGTAATACTGTATTCATCACTATTGTGTCCAAAAGAGAACAGAGACAGTATCTAATCACAAATGTGCTGAGTTCAATAAAAGGAAAGTCCCCTTAAAATTGAGAGGAGCACAATCAGGTTCAGAAGCAGTTGAAGCAAAAGCACAGGTGGTATGAAAGGCAGCTAAAATGAAGGTACATCTAGGAGCCCAGAAAGAAAGGAAGGTAGCAGCCCAAAATACAGTGAGAGCTGAAACACACTGCTATCCAATGTCGTAAAACTACTAGAGGAACTCACCATCATTAAAACATGACAGAACAACAACCAGAACCAAAAGGGTTAGAAGGTTAGAGTATTTACTTAACAATGGAATTGTTTTCACGTATTGGACTAAAGAGTCCATTATGTTTTTGGGCTTTATTAACAGTTTCACAATTAAAATAAAGTAGCAGTGAATAAACAAGAAGCGGTTTCAAACTTTTGTGCCTGCTATATTCACTAATTTCTTATTTTGAATATATAAATAATTGCATATACATAATAGGCATGCATTCAGATCTGCAGAAATATGTAATATAGGAATGGTGTCAGTTTCTGTTCACTTAAGGATTCATGGAAACCTTTTGATCAGGAATACCTAAACTAGTTATTAAATTTAGGTACTAAAAACATGTAACTGATGGAATTCTTCAAATTTCAGACTGGGAATAATCTCATGATCTCAGAATAATCACCAAACCAGAAAAACTATTGAACATAACTACATAGGTGAATGCAGCTGAGGAAATGAAGACATACAGACTTAAGAAAATAACACTAATTATTTATCTTTTACTTTTTGTTATTTGAAATTACATAGATAATGAAAATACAGCCTATACTTTTTTTAATCACATGTGTCAAACTATTTATAAAGAAACCTTACAGGAAAAAAGATCAGTATCAAATTCAGACAAGGACAATTTCTCTCAAAATTTGTCTGAGGCCTTTCTATGAAAAGGATAGGATATTGCAGAACGCTAAAACGGCATCACTTTTTATTCTCACCTTTGGCCATTTTATTGAGAACCATGTCAATTAGGATGTAGGTTCCAGTTCTTCCTGCACCATCACTATAGACAATGAGAAAAAAAATCTAATTCAATGTGCAAAAAATCCTAACAAAATTAGAGTTTATCTTTTTAAGATGTAAATATAACTAGGGGACTAATCTAAGATGGAGAAGCACATCATATAGTTAGGTAATAGTGACAGAAAAAAAACTTTTTTAAAAAAATGAATTATTCATACATATTACTTGGTCTGTGTGCATATGAACAGTAAAGCTTTGAATAAAGAATTTATTCCTCTAAAGACAAAAATACACATATTTGGGAATAATGTCATTTTTTTAATTTAACACAAATAAGCATAGAAACCTGCCTGCATAATGAAAAGCTGTTCAACTTGGCCTGTTAGAAAAAATCAAAAAGAGCAAAATGCATTTTCCCCAAATGATAGCACTCTCTAAATTTCCAAAACTTTCCTGGCTCTGCAAGCCGACCTGCTTCTCCTCCTGCTGTGAAAAACCTTTTGTTATTTAAAGGGCACATTATTCTTCACAGAGAAATTGGATACCAGCCACCTGAGTCTGGAAAAAAGATATGGCTAACTACTTTCTTTCTTTCATTTCTACAGAAAAACAATTAAAAAAAGTTACCATTCATATTCTGTGCATTATTTTTAAACTGCTCAGGGAATTACTGCTTAGGAATGACAACAAAAGTGGAAATTTGTCATAGAGCAGTGTAAATATGTCAAGATTTGTAATCTGAATATAGTTTTCACTGCCTTCAAAAGGGGTCAGCTTTTATCTGGAAATGTCATGCTTTCCGTATCTATTGCGAGCAAACATTATTAAGATTTCAACAGTTTTCCTTTTGTGTTTTTTCCCACTTTCTAACCTATAACGGGCTTTTTGACAATACTTCCATAAAAGAGAATGAGTCCATTTGAAGTGATTATTCATTTTAATTTTTCTTAATATATACTGTAAAAAGTTTTGAGGCATTGCAGGAAGAAAAAGATATGATAACAATAGTGAAACGTTGCGTACAATCTGAATGAAAGGTAATTTGCTGTTTCAAATTTATTAGCCACAGAATGATGCTTGGGTGTCACTAGACAAGGGGCTCAAAATAAATTAAAAATGAGAAACAGAGACATTTTTGTTCATTAAAATAACAGACTTGGTCATAATAATGTGCATAAATTTAAAAAAACACATTCCTGCGCCTATAAAAAAATCACTTACATTGTAATGTTAATGAATTTTTGGAACTAATGCAATTCTTGGATTAAATACTTAACCTGCGCATTCTGGTGATAAAACAAAATATATACAGTAATATATTTAGGAATCCATTTTTCAGCCGGATTACAAAGTATTTCTTATTGTCATAGAGAATGACAAAAGTTATTTTACCATAAGTTTATTCCTATTTAACATTTTCATAATATAAACCCTCCTGCTTCTACTTCTTCAGGTCTTGTAAAACTGTATGGCAAAACAGCCTCAGAAGATAAGGCTGAATTTTCTATAAAACATAACTGTGAATAGATCACAATATACATACACATGGTAATTATACCTTCTTACTGCACTATGAGCAAAAATTTAAAGGTTTTTAAAAAATGTGTGTTAAATGCAATTCAGTAACAGATGAAAAGGGCTATTTTTTTATATTAGTATAATCCTACGCAGCAGGGTTTATATTATGAAAAAGTAAATTCCATTTGACTCAATGCGTTTTTTGCCCAAGCAAAAATATGTACAATTGCAATATATATTAAATGCATATGCTACGTCTTCCTAAAAAGAAACAATTTTTGTAATCATTTGGCTGAGATCTGACTACAAGTTTTAGATAATTTAAGAAAAATCTTTTCTTAAGAAACCAGTCTATACAAGAGGATTGTCAAGAATTTCTGCAGAAAATATGAACTCGTCAGAATTATAAGGCATTTGAGTAAGTTTCATATGCGTTGCTTTAAAAAAAATATACTTGCCTGCAATGCACAACTATTGGACAAGAACGGCCCCTGTAGCACTTGTTTATTTTTCTGCAATAAAACAAATACAGATTTGATAAGTATTAATAATTATCTAAGAACATAACATTGTTCAGGAATCAAAAAGAATTTAAGTCATAAAAACATATTTATTAAAATAATAGGATAATAGGTGTAATCCTTAAAATATTCCCGCACAAGTGACTAGAATTAGTAAGTGTATTTTATAATGCTTATAGAATTACAATCTAGATTAATTTATTATCAACAAATCCTTCATATCATTTTCACTGCTATTTAAATTATTGTAGAGCTTGTTTAGATTTGGTTAGCACAATGTATGAACTCAATCATGGATTCTAAACTATATATAAGTTTTAATATTATGTGTGAAATCAGGCTTATTCAACAATAAAACAAATTTTAACTTAGCATGTGTGGTGCCAACACACAGAATTATAATTTCCTCACAACCTTAAAATATCATGGTATTCCAAATGTTCCCTGTCTGTATTGTATATTCTCTTGAATTGTTGAACCAAAGACTGTGTGCTCTTACTTAGCAATAACAAAATAATAAAAGGGTGCTTTCCTGCATTTCTTATATTAGTAATACAAATGACAACAAATCCTGCTTCGGGTTAAAGTGTGTATTAATAGTTCACTTTCAGCTCTGAGGCAGTATTAGCAAAGTTCTGCTTCAAAAGCTAATACAGTTTCATTGAGAACTTTTGCTTTGAAAGATATATACATTCCTAAAGAAATCAATGCTTAAAAGCTACTACATAAAATATATATTTCTTAATTCAAAGAACAATACATGAAAAAACCCTTAATTTTGCATATATAACTGCTGTATTTATATAGTACATTTTATTTTCTGATCTTTTCAAATATACAATAAATATATTCAGAGATATAAACTTTAAACATCTGGAAACAGAATTTCAGTGTGAACACACAAACATATGTACGCACCACACATGCACAATATTTTATAGGCATAATTCAAAATGTTATTTTTAACTAAAACATTCCTAAATGACAGGAACTTTTATGATTCTCCTCTTGTAGATATACATATACCTATAAACTTATACATGTACATGTATATGTCTAGCAACTAGTACCAGATTTCTGTTTTATAGAAATCTGTTCTGTATAAAATAAATATATACTATCTTGTTTCCTAATTTAAGAATAACTTCCCCTGAGTAAAAAAAATGGAATTAATAAATTCACATCATTTATTCCAGTTCATGAATGAAGAAAAACCATTAGCTTGAAAAGATCAGGAAAGAATCAATTCAAACCAGCATTAAAATTCTACTGATTTACAAGTTTACATAAAGAATATAACAAATCAATCACTTTTCTCTAATTTAAGTATCTTCAGTTAAAGGCAGAGAAGATGGAATGAGAAGTAGCTGCATTTTGCTGAATAGAAGGAAGAAGAATGCCTTAGGGAAAAATCAGGGCCTAATGTCTAAAATTCATTTTTGATGAGAATGAGGAACATAGAGTTAGACATCGGAATGGAATAAAAATAAAGCTAATCATGTAAAACTGCTTAGGAAAATAATTTAGTGCCATATTGCAGATGCTGTGTAACACTTAGTTGAAGCAAAGGCAATAGTAATTGATGCTGGCCTTAATGACAAGTATAACATTTCAAACAAAGGCTATATAGAACAATGATTCTTGGACTGAGTTCAGGACATGTCAGAACAAAGAAAACAGATTTCCTGTAAACTGATAAGTGAACTTTGGAGTGATTTGGTGGTCCTAATTTAAGATAGTTCACTGCTCATATGAAGGGGTTTTTTTTTTAAATAGTGCTGTAAGATTATAGGACAATCCCCTCTATGTCATTGTAGGAAGGAAATCAAAACTTTCCCTGCCATTTAATCTTCTCCTGTTCCCCAGGTTCCAAGCTTTTCTAGGGCAAAAGGGGAGAAATAACACTAAAACATAAAATAACGAATTTGACAAAGAGTCTGACATTGGCCACAGATGGCAATCCATTCAAATAAACATTCCCTGCTAGAATGTTTATTTGGTAGACCCACAACCTCCCTCTCAAAGAATACATGCAGACACCTAGCAAAGAAACACCAAATTACCCCTAAAAGAGTCACATCAACAGACTTCCAGTTTTGCGTTGCGGCAGAACGGGACACAGGAAGGCAGGGCTCTGCCTTCCGTGCCTGATTTTGCCCTGCTGGGGGCCCTAAAAAGGGCTTAAAGTCGCCCCGAAGAGGCGATGAAGGAGTGGTGTCTCGTCGATCTGAGAAAAGCTCTCCAAACCAGCAGGGGAAAGACTGGCTACATTCCTATGGCCAGCCATTAGCTGCTGACAACTGAAGAAAAGCACAAATTAACACAGCATAAACAGCATGTTTGGAACTAGATGAGAATATTGATCCTTTCTTTATTATTTTACAACTGAATTTCCTGGGAAAGGCTCCCAAGAAGCTAAAAACCTCTGAATGTAACAGAAGTGGTGTTTTAATTTCTATGGAGGACAGAAATACATAATATTGAAGTGGAAATAATATAAAACTACAGTTTTGAAATTTGAAAACTGAGATAATTATTAAGAGTTTCTCTATGGGAAAAAAACTGAGGGGAAATATTAGAAATCAATCCTTTATTTTAAGAGTGAAAAATGGATTTTAAATGACATCTAGTGGTGGATCTGAGTACAGCACTATAACTAGATTTCTGCCTGTTTGGTGATTCCTAGTCTAAGGGAGAACAGCTGGCAATAAAGGAAAATATTTTGGCATACTTATCACCTTGACCTTGTTGGATTATAAACACCCACTGAGCTTGAACTTTTAATCTTAAGAGCTAGTGGAAGAGAAAGAAAAACTTGACCTTTGATTATGTCTGGCTGGAATAGTCTTTTGAGCTGTTTTCAGGGAGGTTGAACACTTTGAACACTGTGGATTATAATATTGCCTGACTGACAATTTTTGGAAGCCTGAGACAAAGGATCACTATAAAATATTGCTTTTGGGACTGGATCTATACTCTAAAATCTATTGGATTATAAAGGCTGCATATAAAGACTAGAAAGCTAAAAGAAGCTTTGTTCTACTTTTATTGAGACTGATGATATCACAGGATCTCCAGGAATAACAACAACAATAAAGTTGGAAGGAACCTTGAAGTTCATCTAGCCCAACCCCCAACTCAGGCAGGAAACTCTATACCATTTCAGACAAATGGCTGTCCAGTCTCTTCTTAAAAACTTCCAGTGTTGGGGCATTCACAGCTTCTGGGGGCAGGTTGTTCCACTGATTAATTGTTCTAACTGTCAGGAAATTTCTCCTTAGTTCTAGGTTGCTTCTCTTTTTAGTTAGTTTCCATTCATTGCTTCTTGTCTTGCCTTCAGGTGCTTTGTGGTAACCCCTGAGATACTGGAACACTGCTATCATGTCAGCCCTCATCCTTTTCTTCATTAAACTAGACATACCCAATTCCATCAACCGTTCCTTATATGTTTTAGCCTCCAGTCCCTTAATCATCTTTGATGACTCAAGAAAAAACAAATACCTTTCAGAAGGAAATACTCTATGCTACAACTAATTCACCAAACAATTTTGCATACAAGAGGACATAAAAAGAAACCACAATGAGACTAAAAATAATTTAGATAATATAAATGAGAAAATCTCCAAATTAAATCTACAACTAGAAAATTCCCAGACAACAAGTACAAAGTATGAACAAGTAAACCAGAGATCGGAAGATGAAGCAGAGGAAATGGACCTAGAGACGAAAGAGATAAAAAAAAAGGAAATATAAACTACTATACATAAATAAAATACTGCAAGACTTACCCATAACAATGCAAAACACTCTTTACCCTTTAAGCTTACAAGATGCACCTGATGATAAGGAAGAAGATTTTGGGGAATGGAACACAGAGCTGTCAGGGGAAATGTTACAATTTGGGAGACAAAAGATGGGGGAGAAATTGAGAGAGAAAGAACATGGGGGTTGCTTAAGGAACATAAAGGGGCGGAATTTCCCCTCAAAAATACCCTACCTAAATTGTCTTCCTCATACCAAGAAACTTTCATAAAAATAGAAAGAAAATTGCTGGGTGATTTAATTGCCTTGGCTTGGAAAGCTACTTGGCAAAGAAAGAAAGAAAGATTTAAAAAATAGAAGATTTGATCTATTAGAGGGGGCATCATACGTATAAGTACTTGTTTGAATATGGTCAAAAGAATGGATGACCCTTAGATATAGTTAGACCTTTATAATGAAAAATATGATTTATAATTAAAATAGCATTTTTCCTCTTCTTTTGATATGAGAAATATGTAAATAAGAGGAGAATTGGTAGGAATAATTTTTTTAGTTATATAAATGTAATTAATATTGAGAAAATCATAACTGACAAAGATACTTTAAATATTGATGGAAAATTAAACATTAACAAGAGCACAAAAACCAGGATATTGATTTATGAATTGATATTATTGTTATTTTGTATAATATTAGTAAAATATGATGAAGATGTTTATATCTAACTCTGTATACATCAATAGTACCAAGAATTCTAATTGTGTATGAGGGGAAAATGGAAAAAATATGAGGAAGAATGGAGGATCAGGGAAAAATACTGGTTTGTGCAGTACTGAATAGATTTATATTGAAGAATGTTAAATATGTGGTTCTTCGGGTTTTCTCCTACATTTTCTCCCACGTAGAATTTGAAGTGAGATAGAATTCTGAATGTTGAGGGGCATGGTCTACGATTCGGCTGGCACGCATACCTAGTATACGACAAAAAGGCAGATAGGAACTTCAAGGAGAACCCATTACGAATCCCATTGCTATGGGTCTGGAAGAAATATAAGCACCTCCTACACGACAAGATTCCCATCTGGACGATCCCTGGACACGCAACAGGGGATATGAACACATCCCAAGGGCAAGAAGTGGTGCCCTACAGTGAACTTGTACTGGGAGAAGAAAACGGGTTCCTCTTGAAATCTCAAGCAACGCTAGCAAACAGAGGAATAGGAAGTAACTGGCTATCATATATACAACTACAATCAAGGTGGCGTAAAGACAAGAAGAAGGGCTTCTCCCAGACAGACGAGAATCTAATTAAACAGATTAGAGAACAGGGGACTAAGCACATCAAACGAGTGTACAGCATTCTGATAGAAATGGACTCTGAAACCGAGCTAGTCAAGAACTGTATGATAAAGTGGGCACAAGACTTCAGACACCCTATCACCATGGACACGTGGGAGAAAATCTGGGTGAGGAATGTAGAATTCACGAAATCGCAACACTTAAGGGAAAACTTCTACAAGATGTTCTATAGATGGCACCTAGACCCGAAAAAAATATCACTCATCTACCCGGGCTCCCAGCCCAAATGCTGGAGGTGCGGGGACGGAGAGGCTACTTACTTTCATATATGGTGGACATGCAGAAAAATCAAAGCATTCTGGAGGAAGATATGGTGGACACTCCAAACTATTTTCAAAAAGCGGATAGAATTTCTACCTCAGGCTTTTCTGTTAGGGATCACAAAGGATATCACTACCTCAGAGACAAATTTATTTTTGAACTTAATTACAGCAGCAAGATTGTTGGTGGGACAGTACTGGAAGAATCCGGAAATACCGCCTATTGAAGAATGGACTGTGAAAGTAACAAATTTGGCGGAAATGGCAAAAATATCAGCATACTTGAAAAACCGCTCCAATGAACAATTTGTGACTGACTGGAAACAGTGGATAGACTATATCCAAGAGAGACACCAATCAAACAGAATGCAGCTGGCGTTCAGCTAAGGATCGATGGGAGGAGGGATGAAGGGCTAACAAATCAGATGTTTACAAAAACTAACACCCAACGTTGAATGTATATGTTCTATAACTAATGCCTCTTAACATAACCTTATGACTAACGTTGTTTGCTTTAATATTGTTAAAGTAGACTGAATCTCTACCTCAGGATATGAAACTTTTACCTCAGGATCTCGGGTTGGGGACCGTGGAGGATTGCACTAGTAATGGGATGAAGTTAACTCAGAGGCGCAAACACACAGTGTGCGACAGACTAGATACAGTAGATAGACCATATATAGGAGAAACACCAATCAAACAAAATGTATTCGGAGTATACTTGAAGATGTAAGGGAGGAGGGAAGAACGTTTACTAAAACAGATGTTTACAAAGATTAATACCTAATGTTGTATGCTATGTTCTAGGATGATTGCTTAGCAATAGGATCTTATGTTTAATGTTGACCACATTAATATTGAAACGGATAGGGGAAACACCAATCAAAATAAAATGTAACAGGAGTATAGTTGAGGCTAGACACGGGGAGTGGGGGGAAAAAGGCTTACTAACTCAGACGTTTTCAAGGACTAATACTTAGTATTGTATACCAGGAGTCATGATGATTGCTGCATAATATGTTTTTATGTTCAATGTTAATGGTTTTAATAAAAGAATTTTTAATCCTTAAAAAAAAAAAAAAAAAGAATTTGAAGTGTCTTGGCGACGTTTCGACGAAGTCTCATTCGTCATCTTCAGGCTGGTGCTTTTGGCTTCTGCTTCTAGGAGCAATGTGTGGTCGTAACTGTTTCTTCCTTTTAACTGCCAGTGGGGGTTTGAACTGATTGGCTGGAAGCTTGGCTATGTTCTGATTGGGTGGAGGTGTGTTCTGATTGGTTAGGGGCTTGGCTGTGCTCTGATTGGCTAGGGGGTTGGCTGTGTTCTGATTGGCTGGAGGAGTGTTCTGTTTGGGTGGGGGCTTTGTTGTGCTGGAGAGGTTCAAAGTGGCCAATGATGCAGCTGTGGTCTGGCTCCTGGTCTGTGGTCGTGCCTCATCATCGGTGTGGGTTTGGGTTTGCTTTTTGCGTGGATGTGTGGTGGTGGCATCCTGTGTGGTTCTGGTGTTATTCTTTGTGTTAGGGATTCGCCTGTCAATAAGGGCGGGTTTCCAAATGGCTGGTAGGCGGGAGGTATCATCTCGTTTGTTCATGCTGTGAGGGCGTTTTTCTATCTCGATGGCTTCTCTGATTATTCTGTTATTAAAGTGTTCAGTTTTGGCAATAGTTCTGGTCTTTTTGAAATCAATTTCATGTCCTGTGGCTTTAAGGTGTTGGACCAGGGAAGAAGTTGGTTCCTCTTTTTTGATTGAGTTTTTGTGTTCTTCAATGCATGCACTTATTCTTCTGTTGGTTTGTCCAATGTATGTAGTGGGGCAAGCAGTACATGGGATTTCATATACTCCTTGATTTTCTAACTCAATTTTGTCTTTAGGGTTTCTTAGGATGGTGGATATTTTTCTGTTTGTGCAGAATGCTGTCCTGATGTTATGTTTGTGAAGGATTTTGCTGATCTTGTCTGTGGTCCCTTTTATGTATGGGAGGAGGGCTTTGCCATTTTCTTGTTCTCTGTCTTGGATTTTAGTGGGAGTTTCTTTTTGGATTAAGTTGGAAATCTTATTTCTTGGGAATCCGTTGGATGTTAGTACATTAGTGAGAGTGTGTAGTTTGGTTTTTAGGTGTTGTTCGTCAGCTAGGCATTTGGTTCTGGAGATGAGTGTCTTGGCTACGGAGTTGATCTGTGCTGGGTGGTGGTGTGAGAGTGCGTGCAGATAGCGGTTTGTGTGTGTTTTCTTCTGGTAGATGGTGTGTCCTAGGGAGCCATTGGATTTCTTGTAGACTAAGACATCAAGGAAGGGAAGTTGGTTATTAGCTTCTGTTTCCATGGTGAACTGTATTTTGGGGTGTAGGCTGTTGAGGTGTGTAAGGAAGTTGTCCAGTTTTCCTTTCCCATGTGGCCAGATTACGAAGGTTCTTTATATTAGAATCAGCCATCTGCAGACTGGACATACAATCCAGGGAGATATGTGGTCTCCCTGGGGCAAAAATCAAAGATGTGGTCGAGATCCTAACCAAAATAATTAGGTCCACAGATTACTACCCTTTCCTCCTCCTTCACAATGGGACGAATGACACAACAAAGAACCTGAGTACAATATTGAGAGATTATAAGCAACTAGGCAATAAAATTAAGGAGCTAGAAGCACAAGTAGTGTTCTCATCAGTACTCTCAATGAAAGGCCAATCCCCATTGAGGGAAAAAAGAATTCTAGAAATAAACTACTGGCTAAAGGGTTGGTGTTGCCAAGAAAACTTTGGTTTCCTGGACCATGGGCTGAATTTCCTATGTGAAGGACTCTTGGCAAGGGATGGACTGCACCTCATGAAAACAGGGAAAAATATATTCGGAAAAAGACTGGCCCAACTCATCAGGAGGGCTTTAAACTAATATTAAGGGGGAAGGGTGACTAATCTTTAGAATCTCTAGAACACAAAACCAGTCATAAATCCCAAGAAAAGAAATCAAACAATGAGGTAGGGAGTAATGAGAAAAAAGAAAAACTCAAACAACAATCAGAAGATGCAGGAAACATACCCACAGACAAGCATAAATGTCTTAAATGCTTATATACAAATGCTCAAAGCTTGGTGAACAAACAGGGTAAACTAGAAGTAATAGTACACGAGGATGGTATGACATAGTTGGCATTACAGAAATCTGATGGGACAAAACCCATGACTGGAATGGACTGATGGATGGATACAAATTGTTCAAAAGAAATAGATCTACAAAAAGGGGGGGAGTTGCACTATATGTAAGAGAATCCTACATATTTACAGAAATGCATTTATCAAAGATAAAATCCCTCCAAAATGTATAAGAGTCAACATAAAAGGGAAAAAAGTGACATTGCCATAGGTGTATATTACAGGCCTCCCAAGCAATCAGAAGAAATAGATAAACTCTTTACCAACCAGTTAACAAACATATGTAGGAAGCATACCACAGTAGTAATGGGAGACTTCAACTTCCAGCTATCAAATGGGAGACAAACTCTGAAGAGAGTGGGAGATCAAACAGATTCTTAAACAATCTAGCTGACAACTTTATCATCCAAAAGGTGGAGGAGGGAACTAGAAGAAAAGCTATACTGGACCTAATTCTTACTAATAAAAAAGAAGTGATGATGATGATGATGTTGGAAGGGAACTTGGAGGTCATCTAGTCCAATGCCCTCCTCAGGCAGGAAACCCTATACCAGGGGTAGGCAACAAAAGAGCCAAGATTGCCTACCCCTGCCCTATACCATTTCAGAAAAATGGCTGTCCAGTCTCTTCTTTAAAATTTCCAGTGTTGGAGCATTCACAGCTTCTGGGAGCAGGTTGTTCCACTGATTAATTGTTCTAACTGTCAGGAAATTTCTCCTTAGTTCTAAGTTGCTTCTCTCTTTGGTTAGTTTCCATCTGTTGCTCCTGCCTTCAAGTGCTTTGGAGAATAGCTTGATTCTCTCTTCTATGTGGCAGCCCCTGAGATATTGGAACACTGCTATCATGTCACCCCTCGTCCTTCTCTTCATTAATCTAGACATACCCAATTTCAGCAACCGTACCTTATATGTTTTAGCCTCCAGTCTCCTAATCATCTTTGATGCTCTTCTCTGTATTCTTTCTAGAGTGATCTTGATTCTATCCCTCTGTTAATGCAGCTTAGCACTGTGTTGGCTTTTTTGATAGCTGCAGCACACTGCTGGTTCATGTTTAAATGATTGTCCACTAGGACTCCAAGTTCCCTCTCATAGTTGCTACTATTGAGCAAGGTACCACCTATACTATACCTGTGCATTTGGTTTTTCTTGCCTAAATGTAGAACCTTACTTTTTTCACCATTTAATTTCATTTTGTTAGATTATGGCCAATGTTCAGGTCTGTCAAGATCCCGGAACCTTGGGTGAAAGTGACCATGTCATACTGAAATTCAATATAATGCAAATACAAGCAATAGAAAATAATCCAACCAGTGTCTTAAACTCAAAAAAGCTGATTTTAACAAACTCAGAGAGAACCTAGGAAAGATTCCATGGACGAAAATCCTAAAGGGCAAACACAATTCAAGAAACATGGGAAACTCTGAAAAATATGATCATAAAAGCTCAGTCCAGCATCATACCACTGAAAAAGGAAAACAAGAAATTCAAGAAGAAACCAGCATGGCTGCACAAAGCTCTCTCTGACAAACTGAAATGCAAAAAGGACAAGTACAAAAATGGAAAGAGGAACACATAACTAAGGCTGATTATCAGCAGACAGCCAGAACATGCAAAGATGAAGTCAGGAAAGCAAAGAACGAACAAAGACTACAAACAGAAACCAAGGACAATAAAAAAAAGTTTCTTTCAACAAGAAAAAAGTCAAGGAAACTGTAGGTCCACTAAAGAGAGAAGACGGCAAGGAAATAATAGGCAGTAGAGAGAAAGCAGAGCTGCTTAACTCATTATTTGCATCAGTCTTCACACAAAAAGAAATTATAGCCCAACACACCAAAAAAACCACTGCAAAAGACAAAATTAGAAATAAAAATTAAAATAAGCAAGAAAATGGTAAGAAAGCATTTATCTGACCTTGACGAATATAAATCACCAGGATCCAACAGATTACATGCCAGAGTTCTGCAGAAGCTGGTATATGTTATCTCAGAACCATTGCACCATATCTTTCAAAAATGCTAGAGTACCAGGCAAATACCTGAGGATTGGAAAAGGGCTCATGTGGTTCTCATCTTCAAGAAAGGGAAAAAAAATGGACCCAGGAAACTACAGACCAATCAGTTTAACATCAATACTTGGGAAGATCCTGGAAAAGATCATCAAAAAAAGATCTGCAAACGACTATAAGCAAACAAAGTTATAACTAGCAGCCAACATGAATTTGTTAAAAACAAATCATGCCAAGCCAATCTTATTTCATTCTTTGATAAAGTGACTAAATTAGTAGACCCGCAAAACGCTGTGGACATAGTATACTTAGATTTCAGTAAGGTATTGACAAAGTAGACCACAATCTGTTGCTTAGTAAGCTAGAAAAAGGTGGGACAGACAACATCACCACCTAATGGATCTGTAACTGGCTGACAAACCATACTCAGCGAGTAGTCCTCAATGGCACTACATCCACATGGAGAGAAGTAAGCAGTGGGGTACCACAAGGCTCTGTCTTAGGCCCTGTACTCTTTACTATCTTCATCAATGACTTAAATGAGAGAATAGAAGGGGAACTCATTAAATTTGCAGATGACACTAAACTGGCAGGAATAGCCAACACTTAAGATAAACTATGGATCCAAAAAGATCTTGACGAACTTGAACAATAAGCCTTATCCAACAAAATGAGTTTCAATGTGGAGAAAAGCAAAGTTTTACTTTTAGGCAGGAAAAATAAGGTATAAGTACAGATTAGATGAGACCTGACTCAAGAACAGTAATTGTAAGAGGGACCTTAGGGTCCTAGTGGATGATCACTTGACTATGAGACAGCATGTGCAGCACCAGCCAAAAAAGCTAATACAATCCTGAGTTGTATAAACAGAAGCATAGAATCAAGATCATGCAAGGTGTTAGGAGCGCTTTATAAAACCCTAGTAAGACCACATCTGGAATACTGCAACCAATTTTGGTCACCATACTACAAAAAAGATATTGAAACTTTGGAAAAAGTTCAGAGAAGAGCAATTAAAACGATTAAAGGCCTGGAGACTAAAACATATGAAGAACAGCTGCAGGACTTGGGTTTGGCTAGTCTGAAGAAAAGAAGAAATAGGAGAGACACGATAGCAGTATTCCAGTATTTGAGGGGCTGCCACAAAGAGGGTATCAAACTATTCTCCAGAGCACCAGAGGGCAGGACAAGAAACAATGGTTGGAAACTGACCAAAGAGAGAAGCAACCTGGAATTAAGGAGAAACATCTTAACAGTGAGGTCAATTAACCAGTGGAACAGAAGTTGCCTTCAGAAGTTGTGGGTACTCCATCATTGGAGGTTTTTAAGGTTACCTGTGGGAGCACCTTTCCTTAAGGAGATCTACTGTCCTACTAGATAAGGTGGACACATTTATGGTTCCCTTCCCCAAAGACTGTCATCTAGTGGGAGTCAGAAAACATGCCTTTCCTGTGACAGCCCCTGCCCTATGGAATATTCTGCTCCTTGAAGTTTGACAGGTGTTTGCCTTCCTTGCCTTCTGTAAAGCCCCTGGCTTTCTAATCCAAGCACTGAGAAATGACCAGATAATCATACATCACTGTGGATTAGTGCCAATTTTTTGCTTTTATTATTTTATATTTTAATGGAGTGCTTTAATTTTTAAAATGATTGTATTGGAAGCCAGCCAGGTTGTCTTAAAAATGGGTGGCTATACTGTATGTTTTAAATAAATAAAGATAACCTTCCTTTTTGTGACTGATATATCTACCTGGAATGTTAATTAAACAGAAAGCCAGTTGATATGGTAAATAAGTGAAAAAAAAAAGATCAACAATGCCAAACCCCAGAACACCTCTTTTGGCCATTCAGATAATTTCAATTTCTAATAATTCCTAGGGCAGTGATGGCGAACCTTTTAGAAACCCAGTGCCCAAACTGCAAACCAAAACCCACTTATTTATCATCAGGTGCCGAGTGAGCGTGGCTGCAGTGGTCATGGCAGACTGGGTGGGCAGGGCCAGGGCGGCAGGGGCCAGTCCCTCACCATCTCCGGGGCACGGCACGCGTGCCCACAGAAAGGGCTGAGTGCCGCCTCTGGCACGTATGCCATAGGTTCACCATCACTGTCCTAGGGGATAGCTCTGTCACTGGGAGAAACAAAGGAAGGGTTTTTATATGAACTAATCACCTCAAATTTTGTAATCTAGCTTTGATTACTGTGATTATGTGCCATGCTCTCAAATAAAATTTTACCTCTGCTTCAAACAATTCGCCTTAGCCTAGACTGAACCCAGAATTTTCTTCTAACAATTGGCAACCCAACTAGGACCTTAGGCTGACATGGAGGAATGGATCCAACTCAGCTAATTTCACTCAGCTAGCACCAAATCATTTGTCTTGAGGGTCATGACTGTATTCTGCCCATTTCAACATAGTTAGTAAAGAGAGTTTGGGTTTTGGGTCAAATAATTGCTTGAACCAGAGGTTTCAGAGTTGGAAGTACCCAATAAATTTTGTGTCTTGTCCCTAGTGAGTGTGAGAGTGTATATGTGTGTGAGAGAGAGATCCCCTTTTCACACTGCCCATAGATTGCATTCTGTGTCAGTTTCAATTGCACCCAAACTCTTGTGAGGTTGTTTTGAATCGGTTTGAAGGATTCAGCAGGTTGTGAGAGATTGCATGCTTAGCTTTATCTGGACAATTGCCAGGTCTCTGAATCAAAAAAGGAGTGCCTGTACCCTACTCAGAGAGTCGTCCTGAGAGCATGGTGCCTGACAATTGAAGGTGGAGAGGAGGTGTCAGTACTCTAAGAGAATCCTTTCCTGGGGCCCCTGTGCTTGCAAACTGAAGTTAGAAGATAGGGCCATGGACAACCACAAGGCATGCATGGTGGTATATAGGAAATGGGGAAAAAATCAAATAGGAAACAAACAAACAAACAAAAAGACAAAAAAATGAGGCTGGTAATCTATTTTCACCTGAAAGGGTGGTTTCAGCTAACCTAAAAAGTAAAGCTCTCTCTTGAACAGAAAGAAGATGTTTCTTTAAGTTAAAAAGCAGCTGTGATGGCGCAGTGGTTAGAATGCAGTACTACAGGCTAACTCACTGCTTACTGTCAGCAGTTTGATTGTGACCAGCGCAAGGTTGACTCAACCTTCCATCCTTCCGAGATCGGTAAAATGAGGAGTCAAGATTGTTGAGAGCAATATGCTGACTTTATAAACTGCTTAATGAGGGCTATAAAGCGGTACATAAATCTAAGGGCCATTGTTAAAATTGAAGCAGAGTGAAAATTGCAAAGTTTAAGTTCTATAGTAGAAAACAATGTCTGTTCATGATGCTAAAACTTAAGAGCGCTGGTTTTTTCTTTCTTTTCCCTTTTGTGAGCCTACTTGTTTATGTATGTATGTGAGGTGTGCGCCTTTGAGGTAAGGTAGAGTTGATATGAAATGGTGAGTTGATCACATTGTTGGTAGCTGATGCAAAAAACCTATAAAAAAACCCTATAAAGATCATTCTATCAATTCCTTCACCTTACCTGGCTTACAAACTGTCAAAATAGTTTGGAGACTAAGGATGGGGGCGGGGCTTTGATTACTATCTCCCCTTCAAATACATTCAGTGTCCCTTCAGTACATTCTTATGGGATGGAATTTTGGATGGGAATACTAAAGCGAAAATAATAGTATCTTTATATATGATGTAGCTGTTTTGCCACCAGAAGAAACTACTGAAATAATAATTGCCCCAGTCCCTAGGTGAGTGTTTCCCATCCTACATAACAAAAGGACAGTGTAGATTTTTATCAGTTCTCTGAGGAAGAAATGTTTGAAATTCAAATAAAGTAAAATGTAAGAAATCCATTATTGATGGGACGAGAACAGCAATTTATACAATCTCTTCCTTCAGCTGGGACTCTTGCAATCCAGGCTTGTGAAAACCAAGTGAGGGAAGTCAGCTCCCCAGAGAAGGAAATATTAAAAGGGCAGAAAAATATATTTTCCTCAAAAGGATTTTAAAAGCAGAAACCAACCCTGCCCCCAAGTCTCTCTGTCCCAAGCAGAAGCCAGCCCTGTACAAATGCAGATGTAAACCATCAGAAAGGCCCCAGCTAGGAGATCAAGAAGACAAAGAAACCTAAAATCTGCATACCCCACCCAAACTCTAGGAGTTATTAGCCCCAGCACCAGGGAAGCAGGATATGATAATAGGACTAACCCACTACCATCAAGAATACCAGAAAGGAACACCAGACTCAGGTCAGAATACATGACACAGGAAATACAAAAGGCTTCAGGGGGTATAAAAACCTACTTCCCACATGTGCTCAGTTCTTCTTTTTCTCTCCTCTTTTCTGCAAGAAACATCTTTCTGGCTCTTCAATAAACTGCAACCTTCTTTCTAAAGCAGTCGCCGTGTTGTTTATTTATCCCCGGCTTGGATGAACCAGGATGAAGACTTTTCTTTCAACAATTTGGCATCCCAGAAACGGGACTCCAAGCTAATCTCTCCAATGGACTGAGACTACTAAGCCCCATCTTGCCGGCAGCAGACCCCTTGTGTCTGTGGATGTGTTTCCCAGGCCCTGCCCATGTGGAGCCAGGGTAGTAAAGGAAGTTTTGGGTTTGAGCTCAAGGGTTGATTTGGAAAGAAGGTGAAGGTAAGTACCTCTAAATTTTAACTTTAAAGTCCAGGGAAACAAAGGAAATGTGTGTATGCCTCTGTGTGAGTGAGAAGACCCTTTATTTCCAATCACAGTTGGACTTTGCTCCTTCTGGTCTTTCCTAGCTGCAGAAAGGATGTGTTTAAGTAGCAGACCATGGAAAGCATGGGGATTTGGCCAGAGTGCAGGACCTTTTGTTAGGGAAAAGGGAAAGGCTGTGTGAAAATGGAATCAAATGAGTGAATGAGAGAATTGGATTTGGGCAGCTAGCTGGTAAGGCCCTGTAAGCAAAGCCCACCTGTAGGAAGGGCCTGTACTAGTGCACAAAGCACAGGTCTTCCCAGACATCTTCTAAGTCTGAAAACTGACAGGCAGGGTAGTGAACAGAGGCCAGGTTGCAGCAGGTCCTCCTCAGACAATTTATTTTTGTGGTCCGCAGTGATGGCAGGGAGTTCTCTAGGTACGAAGGTCCCGTACTTTGTTTAGGGAACCAAAGTCTTCCTGGGCAATTTTTTTAGTGCCCAAAAACTGACAGGCGAGGCGGCACGGATAGTGTCACTAAGAGCGGCTGGGAAGTGCTGTTAAGAACTTGACTGAGCTGATTGTATCCCATAGCGGAAGGGGAACATGGGTAGCAGCAGTTTGAGGGCTGGAATTAGGACACCTATTGGAGAATTGCTTGAGGTGTGGGACAAGAGGCGTATGCCTGTCTTGGATGGTATGAAAAAGAAAGTGAGCAAGACAAATTTGTGAAGAATGGGCTTTGCTAGGAAACCAATTTGGCTAAATAAAGGTACTTAAAGGGAAAATAAGAAATAGTGATTCTCTGTCTCGTTTCTCTTTCTCTCTTTAAACATACCATGTGGTATGTTTAAAATGTTTGCCTTCCCTAACTTGAGTTATCTGAGATTTAAGGTGGGAATGACTGGGATGTGTAAAACTAAGACTTCTGTTTCCTTTTCTGTTCTCTTGTTTTTGTGTATACATGTTTGTCAAAGTCTTTGTGTGTGGGGTAAATGTGACTGTAATTGTCTCTAATTCAAAAAGAAAGAATTTTAAAATTCTGCTAGAAATTCTGCTTAAAATAAGCCACAAAAAGGAAATACCTCATTCTGTTTGTCTGGCCAACAAACAGAGTGAAGAAAAATGTGTTTGTTTGTTTGTTTCTTACTTTCTCTCTCTGTACTCTTATGAACAGCCCAAAGTTACCAGGAGGGAATGTTTTAAGTTCATCTGCTGGAAAAGTTTGTGTCTAGCTACAAGAGCCTCCTGAAGCTCAAGCTTGCTTGTGTAGGGAAATAATCTTCTTCTTAAGTTCTTATCCTATCACTAACTGGTGAAACTACTATGAAGCTAATCCTGGAATATACTGTATAAGCATTTTTCAATCTCTAAAACAATGTGGTCTATTTTAGAATAAATGTTAAAGGCATATTCTCCTGCCCCTGGAAAATTGTACACCTTAAAATATTAGGCTTTTAAAATTCTTTGGAGCTTTCGGCATTCTCAAGCTGCCTAGCATTTTTTTTAAGTTGCAAGTCCTTGTCTTTAACATGTTGCAAATGTTCAAGTTCAGAACGGAAACATTTCATTTTGTTGTTCTCTTACCAGAATCCAGGTTTCTTTTGACCTCATTTGTGATTGTCCTCATTTGTCTGCCTATCTGTTTCTTTGACCACTGCAATATTAATGCCTTTTCAAACTCTGTCTGCAAGCTACCCCCCTCATGTACTTCTCTTTTTCTTATCCTTTGTTCTCCATGCCCTTGTCTGCATCTCCTGGGAGAGTCCACCCAGAAAGGGGGGAGGATATCTTGTTCTTATATCTTTCAGCCCTGCACAGATGACCCCCCCAACCTTTGGAAGCAGAGCACACTGACCCAGATGCTGCCTCCATCCATTTGAGCCATGGAATTGAGTTTTGAATCCAGCCATCCACTAAAAAGCCACCATACAACCTGAGTGGAACATCTTCCCAAGTCCTACCATTCCCCCAGATGCCTGTGAAAAACTGCAGAGGAAGGAAGGAGTCCTGGAGCCGCTGGTCCCATGTGAAGCCTCAGAAGAAAATTAGGAAGACTATGGGGGGAGGGTGGAAACTCATTGTAAAGTTTTCTTTTTTGCCCCATTTGTATTATAATAAGCCAGTTGAATGGATTCATGGAGTGATGGCATTTGGGATTAGTTGGCACAGCAAGTGCTGAACACCTTGGACTTCTGTCTGGTGGGAGGGAAAATTTACCCAGAATGTTTGTATTACCTGTTTTGTACACACACACACCATTCATAATCACAGAGTCTCTTCCACCTACCTTCAGTAAAGTTCCTCAGACTGATTTTTGCTCTATTGCACCAAAGCTTTGCATACACAACTTCCAGAAAATTCCAAGGGGGAGGGAATCAGGCACCTTCAGGCAATTTGCAATTCATATGTCCTAACTGAGGAAGTAGCAGGAAACAGATCTCCAAACCTAAGCCCTGAATATCTTGCACTGGTGTACCCAGATTGGTAATCTTAGGGCTCACTATGTGCACTTTAAGAAAAAATTTAATAGCCTGGCTTGAATACTGGCTAACCTCAATTGGACATTACAAACCTGGATGCACTGAACTAAGAGCTAAGACAGGAAACAACCCTTGAAAATGGGCAGCCAGTAGTTATGTACTGGCTTTGAAGAATTTTGGGAGGGATATGACTGGAACTCAAAGTGACATCCAACATTTGAAAATGATTGGCACAGAATATTGGAAACTATACATTTCTTTTCCACTTAACAAAATTTTTGCTCTAACTTTTAGAACTTTATGGGTTGGAAGCTCCTCTTTTGGGAGCCACTGAAGGGATCTTTTTCTGCTGCCTCCATTAGTGTCTTCTTTTTTTGGCTTAACAGTGTAAAGCTTGTTTACCAAGCCTCCCTGACCAGATCAATTTTAATTTTGTGTGTCATTCTCACACTTATGGCACAAAGGGGGGATTGAGGGAAGTCAGCTCCCCAGAGAAGGAAATATTAAAAGGGCAGAAAAATATATTTCCACAAAAGGATTTTAAAAGCAGAAACTAACCCTGCCCCCAAGTCTCTCTGTCCCAAGCAGAAGCCAGCCCTGTACAAATGCAGATGTAAACCATCAGAAAGGCCCCAGCTAGGAGATCAAGAAGACAAAGAAACCTAAAATCTGCATACCCCACCCAAACTCTAGGAGTTATTAGCCCCAGCACCAGGGAAGCAGGATATGATAATAGGACTAATCAAGAATACCAGAAAGGCACACCCAGACTCAGGTCAGAATACGTGACACAGGAAATACAAAGCCTAAAACAAGAACAGGAAATTATTCCAAACAAAAGGCTTCAGGGGGTATAAAAACCTACTTCCCACATGTGCTCAGGCCTTCTTTTTCTCTTCTCTTTCCTGCAAGAACCATCTTTCTGGCTCTTCAATAAACTGCAACTTTTTTTCTAAAGCAGTCGCCATATTGTTTATTTATCTCCGGCTTGGATGAACCAGGATGAAGAGTTTTCCCTCAACAAAAGAATTACCAATGTTCTATGTTGTTTTTATGTTTTAATCAAATATGACTGTGCATACACATGAGTTGTGTCTATCTGATTTTTCTGAAGCACAAGATATGTCCACTTATAAGTACCCCAAGAAATTCCTTGAACAAGTTTATGTGTGTGTTCCCGGCTTATTTCTGTTCCCAACTTTGTGAGTATACATGTGTGTTTCCTCCTTTTAGCTTTTCAGAAAGAAGTAAGGAAGTAACATTTCTTTTCAAAAGGTATTTTTAGATTTTGGGAACTTTGCCCTCCCCTCCCAATTTTTAGCCCTATGTAAGGCTTTCTTTGTACTTCCTTAATTATGTTCTTTCCTGCCTTCCTTGCTATATTCTGCCTCTAAACTGTTCATCTTCAGAAAGTCCGTCTTTTCTCCTAAATCTTCCTCTCTTTGCCCAATTTGCACAATCATTTCTATTCCCCAGTTTCTACCCCTGGTTGCATTAAAGACTTTTACTGAACTAAAAGGGAAAAGGTATCACCAAGTATAGCAGTTGGTAACAAAATCTGAATAATCCTCTACTGCAGTTACCAAACATTATTATTGCATTTAAATTTGCAAATGAAGTATGGGTATTTGAAGGAATGGGGGAAACTTGGTAGTTGCAAGTGAATTGACGAAATCCTTTTTTTCAATAATGATGAACTGTCCTTCAAATAGTTTCTTTTTGCAAATTTCTAGGAGGGGAGAGCTTTGTGTTTTTCATTTACTTTATAATTCATCTCTGAGTCACCCACTGCTTTTCACACACACACACCCGGGCCCTTTCTCTAAGTCCCTCCTCCCCTGCAAGCCTAAACAGATCTTGAGTTTTCTAATCAAGGTGATCTGCTAAGGATTAAAGGGTGGATGGATGGGACAAGGTTTAGGTAAGACAAATCTTCATTGAGCTTCCATGGACTGGCATGGTTTATGTGAACTCAAGTATCTTTTTAACAACTTCTGATTCTGTAAGCAATCCAGGTACTGACTGAATGAATTTCTATGTCTATGCATAAATTTCCTTCTCCCAGAGGAAGGTATAGTACTAAATTCCTCTGTAGTTGAAGTAGGAATATAATGGTCAATCCAAGTTTCACCTCATGGTTATTGGCATTTACACATACCTTGGGGGTTTACCATCTAGGACAATGCCCTCCAACAGAAGTAGTAAGCATTACTACAATTATATAAAACTCTTATGATTTCTCTTTTATATTGTGAAAATCAGGTTAATAAATATGCTGTGTACTTAATCCTAATATAACTCAAGAGCCAGCTGTGGTTAGGTAAACAATGGATCATCCCCACAAAGGCAGAAAGGAATTCACCCAAATCTGGGACTTTTTGCACATCCTGTACTGTGAAGCAAGTCTCAGTCCTTTTGGGGATTTCCTAAAATATTGGCACTGAGTTTTCACAGGTAGGCTGGTTACTTTATCAACAGAGAAAAGAAAACATAGGATTGTGGTCAAAGAAGGCAAAGCTAAGCACACACTTTCTATCTCTGAGCATGAAGTGCGCCCATTAGACTCTTCCTGGGGAATGTGGCAACAAGTTAATGCCCAAACCAGGTGATCCATCACCTTCTGGCACAAGGCTGGAAAAAAGCTCCCATCAAACATTTTAAAGGCTTCTTAAGTAGCAAATCTGCTTTCTGCTGGCTGTAAGTCATTGAAAAGGTGAAAATCACTATGGAACCTAGCCATATCGAATTCCAATCATCAATCTGTTGATCCATACCCAGTCTATGCCTAGCAATATAATTCCCCTCCAGGAGAGGAAGGTTTGCATTCTCCATTTGTGGATGCTAGAATCTGATGTTTTTCTCCTGGTGGTAACAACTGAGGAGCAAATCTGAAAATGCCCCAAAACATCAATATGAAACCTTGGAAGAGTACTCAGTAAAAGATATCGCAGTACTAGTCGTGGATGTAAAGTCTGTGTGTGCATTTATGTGTGTGTGTGCATGTATATATGTATATGAACAATGGCTAATGTCTTTTTGATCCAGTAGACTTCAATAGGAACCTAGTTGGAAGACTACAGTCACTCCAAGGTATTCAGAATTACAGCACTGAGTTTGTTTAAACAAAGGTTGAGGGAATGTACTCCTTCACCAGTTTTCCTGGCCCTCTCCTGTGCCTCTTCCTCCTGCTGACAACTGCAAATATAAATAAGACCTACCTGCATTTCAGCTACCAGAATGCCATTATTGAATAGTAGTACAACTGTGGGATTATATAAACAGACACATACTACAATGTTATAGAGCAAATTAGTATCTCATCTATAAATTTCCCTCCTATAAAGCAGGAATAATTGCAATTTCCTATATAAAATTTCTGTAAACATATACTGTACATTGTCTGAGACGGTATAGGTTCTCCTGCTTGAGCAGAGGGCTGGACTAGAAGACCTCCAAGGTCCCTTCCAGCTCTATTCTATTCTATTCTGTTCTGTTCTGTTCTGTTCTGTTCTGTTCTATTCTGTTCTATTCTATTCTTAAGTTTTTAAGAAATAAAGTTTATATGAGAAATATTATTTATTTAGAAAAACAAATCCAATTATAGGCATTAATTGATTTAATATCTTTTTAATGCACAGTCTTCCTAAGATCTTCTCTTTTTATAAGAGACCATGGAGAGCAGTTTCTCTAAGCATAGTATTATAAAAATAAATTCTTGAATTAGACCATGTTTTAAATAATAGAATTAAAAACAGAAATCCTTAGCAGGAAAATCAGGCAGCGTGATACCTGCACCAAAACTATAGTCAATAACACTACCCATCCAGTCCTCAGAAATACTTGCATGTTGCATGGGAAGCATTCTCTTTTTCAGATTTTTTTTTCACAATTTTTACCATTTCTTATAAGCCACCCAGCATTTCTTTGAAATGACCAATGGGGGAGAACAAAACTGGCACCTGGCTAATGCTCACCATTTTTTCACTGCAAAAAGAAAACCACATCTCCCTTCTTAATTCATGAAGGCTGATAACATGATGGCAAGGAGACACACCTGAACTCCATCCGGGAGGGACTGGGACATGGTGAGAATTTCCATCAATGGAAAATTTTCTGCCCTGCAATTCCAGCCTTTTGTACTGTAAAACTGTCTTTGCCATGCTAAAAGCAAAATGGAGCTGAGTCAAAAGTTAATTAGCTCAGCTGCAGAAGATAACTGCATAGAAGAGGCTTTAGCCGGGCAGGTGGAAAGGGCCTAAGGGTTATTATGTAAAAGTGTTTGATCTAATGGAATAAAACAACAGAGTAAATAACTGAATTGCACATTAAAGAACAGGCATTATCTAACACTAAATACAAACTGAAACGAAATCTATCTGCAAGCAAAAGATGTAAACTCTCTATACCTCTGTGTGTGTGTGTGTGTGTGTGTGTGTGTGTGTGTGTGTGTGTGTACATACCGGTACATATTTGTTTTCTGAGGTTTTCGCGGGTGTTTGTATGTAGGTCTTTGGTTCTTCAGGTTTTCTCCCACGTAGAATTTGAAGACACTTCAAATTCTACGTGGGAGAAAACCCGAAGAACCAAAGACCTACATACATACATATATATATATATACATACACACACACACACACACACACACACACACACACAGACACATATATATATACACACAAACATATATATTACACACACACACACATACACATATATATAATCACATGTTATATATATGAACTTCAATCAATAAATGGTTAAAAGATTATGGCCATGGTTTTACAAACACAACACAGCAATAAAAGGCTTCATTTTCCAATTGGCAATCCATTTACACTTGTTATCTTTGGCATACAAAGAAAGTAATCTTACTGTTCCAGTAAGTTAGGTTTGCACTGTGTTTCTAAAAGTGTTTCTAAATCGTGTGAGACTATATATCTTCTTTCTATTTCATAGCAGCAAATGAAGTAAAGCGTTCATCAACTCAGACTTGAACAGCTTTATTTCTGAAAATAGCTTGAGGCTTTAGTAATTTTTTCACATTTGTGTTCCTCATAATTCAACTTTTCCGTTAATTTCGGTTTGGCTCATTTAGTTGCCAAAATGCTGGCTATCTGGTTAATTTATATGTATCTTAGTTTTAAAATTGTAATGCTATCTTTTCAAATATCTGAATCATGACATATATCAAAAAGCACATGGAAATAATGGCTTCAAATGAATTTTACTGATTGTAATGTTTTGATTATAAAAGCAGTATCTTTTCCTTCAAATTTAGTTCTTTCAGATCCCAGTAAAATGGATAAAGCCCTGAATTTAGTACTATTTTAATAAAATATATACATACATAGACAGAGAGATGAAGAATTGACTAGGAAAAAATGATTAGTCATACAAACCAACCTTTGGTTTATTGAGTAAAAAAGGAATTACCATGCAAACCATCAGCAACCAAAGGTCAAAGGTCCTTAGAGGCTCAGAAAAAGGGTTTCCCATAATGTCCCTGCAGCAGTTACAGTTTCCAATGATCACTTTTGTGACTATGCAACTGGGCTTATATTACTAGCTGCAACATCACAAAAATGACACTGGCAACTGCTAATTAGCTGGCAAAATAAGAATTTGACCATTTTTAAAGTGAGCAGTATTAATAAATGCCATTGCACACAGCAAGCAATGATAGCATAATATATATTTTAAGCAAAGCCCTCATGTGTGATGCTAATTATCTTTTAGCTTAGCAGTGTCTCTTTAAAGTGTAAATGCGCTCCCTCTGGGCTCAAGAAATATTTAATTACATACTATCAGTGCATGACTAACAAGCTGGTCCAGAGTTAAAAAGCTTAGTCTATTGTTCAAAATGAAATTAGGATTCTGGAACCATTAAACTGACCAGTATTTTGAGAAGGAGCAGCTTCATCTTTCAAACACTGCATTCTGCCTGAGCATTTTAAGCTTACTGAGGGAAGAAGAATCTTCCTTCACTCATCAATATTTTAGAGTACAATATTTCAAACAGCAAAGAGCTTTTAATCCCTTAGCTTTAATTCATCTATTCAACAAATTACAACCTATTCACACAATAGCCTTTAGCAAGCAGGAACAAAAAAAGCACAAAGTAGTTGTTTTCACAGTCCAATAGAATCTGCTTAATTAAAAATAAAAAACAAAACAAAACAATAGTTCTGAAGACTCTGGAGCAAATTTTTCTCAGTGATGAATTATGGTACTAGGGAATGGGCCATCTATATTAAATATCTCTATGTACATACATGTACAATATACTTAAAAGTAAACATGAACAGGTTAAAGGGAAATCAAACCACCTTAAAAATAGGGATGAGGTGGGGTTGCATTTTGTAAGATTAATTTAAGAATCTAGTTCTCTTGTAAGGCATTAATTTTTCTAAGAGTGTGGAATAATAACATATTAAAATAGCTAAGACATTAACTGTAAAATCAATTCTACTAAGGAAAGAAAATTAAGATTGATGAGAAATTAATATTAATATTTCTTAAAATTGCTTTTGGCACACAAAGCAGTATTTCATCTGTTTTGTCTTTTATAAGGTAATAGAATTATAATTTAAAAACAAAACAGAACTCATCCCCAAACCCTTGTGGATAATTTGTAATGAACATAAAAATAAACCAATCTTACTGAAAGTATACACTTGGTTGTCTGATGCATATTCATAAAACTTTTAATAGCTTACTTGTATTTTTTTTCTTTTAAATCCAGATGGATTTCTTCAAGTCACTCTTTTATTCCTTCACAATTTCATTACACACGCAAGAACCTCGCATATGGCTTGTGGATTTTACTCTTAGACACTGCAGTACAAGCAATTTTAGCCATATCTTAGGGCTAGTATTCTGCTTATAGATAAGTACAGGCTATTAGTTGGCAAATGTCTGTTGACTGGAAAATGAATACATGGAAAACAGCAACAGAAGATAGCTGCTATAATACAAGAAATGTATAGCAGAATGACTGTGAATTGAATCCAAATTAATGATCAAATTTAGATATTCTCTAGAAATTTCTCAAGATTTTGATTGATTGGGCCCTCAAGTCACCGAGGATTCAACCACCACATAGACCTTCTCTGTAATGATCTTAAGACTGCTCATTGATTTAAATAATTAAATTATTGTAACATGGATCAAGTACTATGTATTGTTTATATGTAGTCTTTATCAATAATAGAAAAGCCTTTGGGGGAACATTTAAAAGCCACATAGATTTTATTAATCACTATGTATTTTGATGTACATCATAGTAATGCTTACAAAGTGCTAATTCAACATGTTATACATTTATTTTAATGCTAACAGCATTATTTGGAGGAACTTCAATATAACATATTGAAACTTGCACATTTCAATATAATGTACTGAAATTTGCATTTTTCAATGAACCATTGTGGCATTTAAATGAATTTGACTAGATAACATTTCAAGGAACCTTAAAACTGATTTCTAGTGGAAGGGGAGTGCTTAGACATAGATAAGAGGCTCAGAAAGTATTTAAAGCATTGAGATATAAAGAAAAAAATACTAATCCATTATCCCAAACTATTTTCTCAATTACTTTAAAACAAATGAAAAAGCATTTAAATATCATTAAAATAACCAACAAAACATGGGTGGGAAACAGTAAGTGATTACATGTGGGAGAAGGTGATTAATGATATATCTCTGCACTACCAGGATCATGCAACCAAGAGAGCGGGTAAAGAGGTTAAATTGGGCAGCCTTGTATAGAAAGGATCTGTGTATAGCTTTTTTCTGATCTATGGAAATTTAGCCTAGGAGTATAGAACTGGATGATGTTTAAGTATTCATCTGTCAATCTGCTTCAAAATAAAAAAAAACTTTTGCATCTCCATTAGGCCCCAGTCCATCTTAGCTGTGCTTTGATTATTCTAGATACAAAAAAGTATATTAGAGCTGAAGTTGCTGAATGCCTAGAAAAATAGAACAATATGACATTGCAATATGAAAAGTGAGTTTTACCTCAAGACAAATATAGTAGCTTCAGTTTATTGGCAAGACATATAGAAATATCTCCACCTAATATGCTTGTTGTACATGCCTATTTAAAGAAAAGAAACACCTTGTACTTACATGGAATTGTTGGTTTAGATTTTTTTCAAGTGTATTAATCATGATATTAAAAGTCATAATAAGCAATTTAATTACTTATATTGGCAATGGTGGCTATTTGCATGATTATATCTATAGCAATGTTTCTCAAGCTTGACAATTTGAAGATGTGTGAATTTCAAATCCCAGAATTACTCAGCCAGCTTAGTTGGCTGGAGAATTCTGGGAGTTGAAGTCCATACATCTTCAAGTTGCCATAGTTGAGAAACATTGATCTACAGTATTTATAACTTTACTACCATCATTAAAAGCTTCTAACTGCTTTTAGAAGCAGTTGACATTCAAAATACTGGCTGACTGGGTTTAGAATTGTGATATTAAGTGGATCATTCTCTATGCCACATTTTACTATGTGAAACTCTAGGAAACAGACTATTTTGGCATGGGAGAAGGAACAACATATTAAAATTTCCTAGCCACAATACATTTGTACTATATGTCACAAGTAAGTCCATGATAGCCTTGCATCTGCCTCATCATCTACTACAAATTGCTTAAATTATTTTCAGGCAGTACACAGTTCTTATAACTATTCTTTAGCTTGGGAATTAAATAATTATTTCTACTGTACCTGCGAAAATCCAGAAGGGATCTTGTGGATGCAGGAACTTGTTGATCATGCCAGGTAAGATAATGGAACTGGGTTACTGTCCGAGTCTCATTGCTTTGAAGATTTTTTAAGTAAAAACTTCTTACAAGGAAGTCTTCACACCAGATGTGTTCAGAGACCAGATTTACCTATTGTAACATAAAAAGTGCAAAACTGAATCAACTATAGAATATAACTAAAAATGTAAAATTTTATGTGAACTTAATTGGGGCATGACTAAAAATGTTTCAAAAGGCAGTACACTATGTCAGGGTTTTTCTGGGAATTAAAATAAATATTTTTGATTATTTGCTCTAATTAAAAGAATATACCTTTTGCTAAATACACTATATATTTTATATAGTGATTGCTGCAGAAGTTAAATATTGGGTATATAAGAGTTACCATTTTACTGGCAATATACGTAAGCATCACAATCTTTCCTACAAATTATGAATCCAGTTGTTTTAAATTGAAAATAAATATGATGTTAGAGAATGTTAGGTTTGAAAATGAAAACCTATTTCCTATTTAAGTCTTTAAGCAGCTTATGAAAACTAACTTTTCTTAACTTATTCTAACCCATCTGGAACAAATATGTTAAAAGAGATGTTAATATAATATTCCAACTAGCCCCCACAAATGAATTAACTAAACTGTTCTGATTTAAATAAAATGTAAAACTATAATGATAAAGTTTTTAAAATGAGATACATGGATGCATCATTCGCTCTTGGAAAAATAGCCTCTTATACATTAAAAAAAGTTAGTATTTCAACCACAAA